>CM054180.1:120590362-121260362 GCA_028829895.1 Sinotaia quadrata
CTTGTACTTTTTATTATTCTATCTATCTACCTTTCTCTCTCTCTCTATCTTAAATATATTAAATTATCTCCCTTTTTAACTCCATCTTATTCAGCAGTCTTCCATTCTTTTCTGTGTCTTGTAAATCTTTTCTGCAATCTCCCTTTTTACAATTTTCTTTGTTTTGCATTCCAACAATTAAAATATCTATCTATCTATCTATCTATCTATCTATCTATCTATCTATCTATCTATCTATCTATCTATCTATCTATCTATCTATCTATCTATCTATCTATCTATCTATCTATCTATCTATCTATCCATCTATCTACCTCTCTATGTATCTTTCTATCTATCTATGTATCTGTCTGTCTGTTGTCTGTCTGTTGGTCTGTCTATTTTTCTAACTATTTGATCAAAAATGCCTACATACATCTATTCATCCGTCTGTAATTATGTTCATATTGAGACATATGCACAGTCACACTTACATTTTCACTCAACACATTTATCAGTCAATCTTTGAAGATGCCTTTCTCTTCTTTTACAGATCACTTACAATTCAACTATTCAAAATCTCTGTTGTCACCGTCAAAAACGTCCACAGATCTGTTTAATATCTTCTATATAATATTATATATATATATCTACCTTTTATCTGTCAATCTTAAATCAAATAATTATCTCCCTGTTTAACTCATTCTTATTCAGTCTTCTATTCTTATGTCCCTCTTGTACATCTTTACAGTTATGTCTATTTTCTTTCCTTAGTCTTTCAGCCAATATAATGTCTATCTATATATTTATCTAACTATCTATCTATGTATCTATCTATCTACCTATCTATCTATCTAACTAACTATCTATCTATCTATCTATCTATCTATCTATCTATCTATCTATCTGTCTGTCTGTCAGTCAGTCTGTTGTTCTGTCTTTTCAACTAGCTTTTAATCAAACATGCATATGTACATCTATTCACCCCTCTGTAATTATGTTCAAACGTAGACATATGCACTCTCAATCCATTTATCTGTTAATCTTTTAAGATGCATTTCTCTTTTTTACAGATCACATACAATTCACAGATACAAAAAAGCTGTTGTCACCATCACAAATTTCCACAGGTCTGCTTATTGTCTTGTATTTAATATTCTTTCTTTCTACCTTTCTCTCTATCTATCTTAAATCTATTACTTATCTCCTTGTTTAACTCCATCTTATTCAGTCTTCTATTCTTTAGACCCTATAGTATATCTTTTCAATTATATCCCTTTTTACAAATTTTTCCCTGAGTCATCCATCCATTATATTATCTATCTATCTATCTATCTATCTATCTATCTATCTATCTATCTATCTATCTATCTATCTATCTATCTATCTATCTATCTAACTATTATATATCTGTCTACCTATCTATCTATCTATCTAATTATCTATCTAACTATATCTATTATCAAATTATCTATTAATCTATCTATCTCTATATTTATCTGTCAATCTTACATATATATGAACATCTTTTCATCAATCTATCATATGTTCATATGTTGATAAGTAGACAGTCACACATACATACAGAAAACACACTCAACATTCAATCTTCGAATTTATTTTTCATTTCATTTACAGATCGCGTACACACACACACACACACACACACACACACACACACACACACACACACACACACACACACACACGCACACACACACACACACACACAGATGTAACTATCTTAAAACTTAAATTATCCCCACCTTGAAATCTATTTTTGTGAGACTTGCTTCAATTTCTTTGACTCGTAAATCGTTTCAGTTATTTCCATCTTTTAACTTTTCTTTGTTCAGTTTTGCATCCATTATAATATCTCTCTATTTGTCTGTCTATCTATCTATCTAACTATTTATCTATCTACCTATCTATGTATCTATCTATATATCTAACTATCTATCTATTAATCTATGTATCTGTCTGTCTGTCTGCATGTTGGTCTATCTATTTATCTAACTATTTAATCAAACATGCATACATTCATCTATTCATCCATCTGCAATTATGTTCATCTTGAGACATATGCACAGTCACTCTCACATATACACTCAAAACATTTATCTGTTTATCTTTGAAAATGCTTTTCTCTAATTTTACAGATCACTTACAATTCACAGATTCGAAAACTTTGTTCTCACCATCACAAATTTCCACAGGTCTGTTTATTTTCTGTAATCTCCCTCTTTACAATTTTCTTTGTTTTGAATTCCAACAATTAAAATATCTATCTATCTATCTATCTATCTATCTATCTATCTATCTATCTATCTATCTATCTATCTATCTATCTATCTATCTATCTATCTATCTATCTATCTATCTATCTATCTATCTATCTATCTATCTGTCTATCTATCTATCTATCTGTCCATCTATCTTCCTCTCTATGTATCTATCTATCTATCTATCTATCTATCTATCTATCTATCTTTCTGTCTGATGGTCTGTCTATTTATATAACTATTTAATCAAACATGCATACATACATCTATTCATCCGTCTGTATTTATGTTCATATTGAGAATTATGCAGTGTCACACTTACATTTACACTCAATACATTTATCTGTCAATCTTTGAAGATGCTTTTCTCTTCTTTTACAGATCACTTACAATTCACATATTCAAAATCTCTGTTGTCACCGTCAAAAACGACCACAGGTCTGTTTAATATCTTCTATATAATATTATATGTATATATACAACTTTCTTTCTGTCTATCTTAAATCAAATAATTATCTCCCTGTTTAACTCATTCTTATTCAGTCTTCTATTCTTTTGTCCGTCTTGTATATCTTTACAGTTATGTCAATTTTCTTTCCTTAGTCTTTCATCCAATATAATGTCTATCTATATATTTATCTATCTAACTATCTATCTATGTATCTGTCTATCTACCTACCTATCTATTTATCTAACTATCTAACTAACTAACTATCTATCTATCTATCTATTATATCTATCTTTCTGTCTGTCTGTTGTTCTGTCTTTTCAACTAGCTTTTAATCAAACATGCATAGGTACATCTATTCACCCCTCTGTTATTATGTTTAAAAGTAGACATATGCACTCTCAACACATTTATGTGTCAATCTTTTAAATGCCTTTCTCTTTTTTACAGATCACCTACAATTCACAGATACAAAAACGCTCTTGTCACCATCACAAATTTCCACAGGTCTGCTTATTGTCTTGTATTTAATATTCTTTGTTTCTACCTTTCTCTCTATTTATCTTAAATCTATTACTTATCTCCCTGTTTAACTGCATATTCTTCCATCTTCTATTCTTTTGACCTTCTAGTATATCTTTTCAGTTATATCTCTTTTTACAATTTTTTCCTGAGTCTTCCATCCATTATATTATCTATCTATCTATCTATCTATCTATCTATCTATCTATCTATCTATCTATCTATCTATCTATCTATCTATCTATCTATCTATCTATCTATCTATCTATCTATTATGTATCTATCTGTCTAAATATCTATCTAATCTATCTATATTTCTATCTAATTATCTATCTAACTATATCTATTATCAAATTATCTATTAATCTATCTATCTCTATATTTATCTGTCAATCTTACATATATATGAACATCTTTTCATCAATCTATCATATGTTCATACGTTGATAAGTAGACAGTCACACATACATACAGAAAACCCAATCAACCTTCAATCTTCGAAAATATTTTTTATTTCATTTACAGATCGCGTACACACAAACACACACACACACACACACACACACACACACACACACACACACACACACACAAACACGCACAAACACACACACATATGTAACTATCTTAAAACTTAAATTATCTCCACCTTGATATCTATCTTTGTGAGACTTGCTTCAATTTCTCTGTCTCGTAAATCGTTTCAGTTATCTCAATCTTTAACTTTTCTTTGTTCAATTTTGCATCCATTATAATATCTCTATTTGTCTGTCTGTCTATCTATCTATCTATCTATCTATCTATCTATCTATCTATCTATCTATCTATCTATCTATCTATCTATCTATCTATCTATCTATCTATCTATCTATCTATCTATCTATCTATCTATCTATCTATCTAACTATCTATCTAGTAATCTATCTATTTATCTGTCTGTCTGCATGTTGGTCTATCTATTTATCTAACTATTTAATCAAACATGCATACATACATCTATTCATCCATCTGTAATTATGTTCATAATGAGACATATGCACAGTCACACTCACATATACACTCAAAACATTTATCTGTTTATCTTTAAAGATGCTTTTGTCTAATTTTACTTATCACTTACAATTCACAGATTCGAAAACTCTGTTGTCACCATCACCAATTTCCACAGGTCTGTTTATTGTCTTGTATTTATTATTCTATCTATCTACCTTTCTCTCTATCTATCTTAAATATATTAAATTATCTCCCTTTTTAACTTCATCTTATTCAGTCTTCCATTCTTTTCTGTGTTTTGTAAATCTTTTCTGTTATCTCCTTCTTTACAATTTTCTTGGTTCAGTATTCAGACCATTAAAATATCTATCTATCTATCTATCTATCTATCTATCTATCTATCTATCTATCTATCTATCTATCTATCTATCTATCTATCTACCTACCTATCTACCTATCTTTCTATCTATCTAACTATTATGTATCTATCTGTCTAACTATCCATATATCTATATATCTCTCTATATATCTATTCGTCTAATCATTAATGCGTACATATATACGATTATCTATTCATCCCTCTGTGATTATGTTCATACGTAGACATATGCACACTCAACACATTTATCTGTCAATCTTTGAAGATGCTTTTCTCTTCTTTTACAGATCAAATACAATTCGCAAATTCAAAAACGCTGTTATCAACATCACAAATTTCAACAGGCCTGTTTATTTTCTTGTATTTAATACTTTATCTATATATATTTCTCTGCATCAATCTTAAATATATTAAATTATCTCCCTCTTTAACTCCATCTTATTCAGTCTTCCATTCTTTGCTCCCTCTTGTAAATCTTTTCAATTATCTCCCTCTTTACAATGTTTTTAGTTCGATATTCCATCCATTATAATATCTATCTATCTATCTATTTATCTATTATTCTATCTATCTATCTATCGATCGATCTAATTATCTATCTAATTATCTATCTATCTAATTATATATTAATCTATCTATCTCTCTATCTCTCTATTTATCTGTCATTCTAACGAGCATCTTTACATCAATCTATCACACACACACACACACACACACACATACACACACACACACACACACACACACACACACACACACACACACACACACACATATATATGTAACAATCTTAAAACTTAAATTATCTCCCCTTGAAATCTATCTTTGTGAGACTTGCTTCAATTTCTCTGTCTCGTAAATCGTTTCAGTTATTTCCAATTTTTAACTTTTCTTTGTTCAGTTTTGCATCCATTATAATATCTCTCTATCTGTCTGTCTATCTAGCTATCTATGTATCTATCTATCTATCTATATATCTAATTATCTATCTATCTATCTATATATCTAATTATCTATCTATCTATCTATTAATATATCTATGTATCTGTCTGTCTGCCTGTTGGTCTATCTATTTATCTAACTATTTAATCAAACAATCATACATTCATCTATTCATCCATCTGTAATTATGTTCATATTGAGACCTATGCACAGTCACACTCACATATACACTCAAAACATTTATCTGTTTATCTTTGAAGATGCTTTTCTCTACTTTTACAGATCACTTACAATTCACACATTCAAAATATCTGTTGTCGCCATCAAAAGTTTCCAAAGGTCTGTTTATTATCATATTATATCTATCTACCTTTCTCTCTATCTATCTTAAATCTATTTAAATATCTCACTCTTTAACTCCATCTTATTCATTCTTCTATTCGTTTCTCCCTATTGTATATCTCCCTAAATTTTCTTTACTTAGTCTTCCATCCATTATATTATATATCTATCTATTTATCTAATTTTCTATCTATCTATCTATCTATCTATCTATCTATCTATCTATCTATCTATCTATCTATCTATCTATCTATCTATCTATCTATCTATCTATCTATCTATCTATCTATCTATCTATCTATCTACCTATCTATCCATCTATCTACCTATCTATGTATCTATCTATCTATCTATGTATCTGTCTGTCTGTTGATCTAACTATTTAATCAAACATGTATATATACATCTATTCATCCGTCTGTAATTATGTTCATATTGAGACATATTCACATTCACACTCACATATACACTCAACAAATTTATCTGTCAATCTTTTAAGATGCTTTTCTCTTCTTTTACAGATCACATACAATTCACAGATACAACAACGCTGTTGTCACCATCACAAATTTCCACAGGTCTGTTTATTGCCTTGTATTTAATATTCTATCTATCTAACTTTCTCTCTATCTGTCTGAAATCTATTAAATTATCTCCCTCTTTAACTCCATCTTATTCGGTCTTCATTTCTTTTCTCGTTGTCGTAAATCTTTACACTCACCTCCCTCTTTACAATTTCTTTGCTCAGTCTTCCATCCATTATAATCTATCTATCTATCTAATATCTGTCTATCATGTTTACATATATATGAACATCTATACATCAGTCTATCGTATATTCATGTGTAGATATATAGACAGTCACGCTCATATATACAGAAAACACACTCAACCGTCAATCTTCGAAATTATTTTTCCGTTCTTTTACAGATCACACACACACATGCACGCACGCACACACTCACACACACACACAAACGCGCACGCACACACACACACATATATATATATTATATAACTCTCTTAAAACTTAAATTATCTCCCTCTTTAACTCTATCTTTTTCAGACTTCCATCCATTTCTCTCTCGTAAATCGTTGAAGTTATCTCCCTCTTTTAACTTTTTCTTTGTTCAGTCTTCCATTTATTATAATATCTATCTATCTGTCTGTCTGTCTATCTATCTATTTATCTGTCTATCTATCTATCTATCTATCTATCTATCTATCTATTCATCTAATCATTCATGTATACATATATACGATCATCTATATATCAGTCTGTCATTATGTGTTTATGTGTAGATATACAGACAGTCACACTCACACATACACAAAACACACTCATCCGTCAATCTTTGAAAATGTTTACCCTTCTTTTACAGATCCCATACACATAACTGAATCCAAAACGCAATTGTCACCAACACGAATTACTACAGGTCTCTTTCACTGTTTTGCATTTGTATATTATATATATGTCTGTCTATCTAAATATGTATCTATCTATATATCTATCTATCTATCTGTTTATCTATCTATATAATTATCGATCTTTGTTTCTATCTATCTATCTAACTATCTATCTTAAACCTTTTAAATTATCTCCCTCTTTTACTCTATCTTTTTCAGTATTCCATCCATCTCTCTCTCTTTTGTATATCGTTTAAGTTATCTCCCTATTTAACTCTGTCTTTGTCTAGTCTTCCATACATTATAATATCTCTCTTTCTGTCTGTCTGTCTGTCTCTCTGCCTGCCTGTATATAATCTCTCCATTTCTTTCTCTCTGTTTCAATCCCTCCTGTTTTTCACTTTCTCTCCATCTCTCTCGTATGCACACAAACCCCTACTTAAATATATATAATTTTGTTTAAATATGAGAGTCTAATTTGTAATTATTTATTATTAAATAACTGTATTTGTATTTCAAATTTTTAAAACTAAATATGAACCAGATACCATGAAGTTAATACGGCAATGGTGGTAAAGCAAACTGGCTGATTATATTCTTCTCACAATTAATGATATTATTTAAAACTAGAGTGCAAAATATTTAGTAACATAACTGTGACATGAAAATCATTTTATAATAATTTTCCTTTAGATCTAGTAACTTTGTGACTGACAAACTGTCAGATTTCTTTAGATCAACATCTTTAAGTCCGATTGAGAAGAATATCGTCGTTGTGAAAGAAATCAATTTGTTTTTCTTTTTTGAATTGTTAGGCATTAAAACTAGACTTCATTAACTTCAAAGATGTTGAACATCATGTACCACTGACTGAATTATGAGTATCAAACGTTGGACCATCATGTACCACTGACTGAATTATGAATATCAAACGTTGGACCATCATGTACCACTGACTGAATTGTGAATATCAAACGCTGGGCCATCTTGCACCACTGATTGATATATGAGCGTGAAACACTGGTCGATCTTGCACCACGGACTGATTTATGAGCGTGAAACACTGGGCCATCTTGCACCACTGACTAAATTATGAGTGTCAAGCAATGGGCCATCTTGCACCACTGACTGAATTATGAGTGTCAAGCACTGGGCCATCTTGCACCATTGACTGAATTATGAGTGTCAAGCACTGGGCCATCTTGCACCATTGACTGAATTATGAGTGTCAAGCACTGGGCCATCTTGCACCATTGACTGAATTATGAGTGTCAAGCACTGGGCCATCTTGCACCATTGACTGAATTATGAGTGTCAGGCACTGGGCCATCTTGCACCATTGACTGAATTATGAGTGTCAGGCACTGGGCCATCTTGCACCATTGACTGAATTATGAGTGTCAGGCACTGGGCCATCTTGCACCATTGACTGAATTATGAGTGTCAGGCACTGGGCCATCTTGCACCATTGACTGAATTATGAGTGTAAAGCACTGGGCCATCTTGCACCATTGACTGAATTATGAGTGTCAAGCACTGGGCCATCTTGCACCACTGACTGAATTATGAGTGTCAAGCACTGGGCCATCTTGCACCACTGACTGAATTATGAGTGTCAGGCACTGGGCCATCTTGCACCATTGACTGAATTATGAGTGTCAGGCACTGGGCCATCTTGCACCATTGACTGAATTATGAGTGTCAGGCACTGGGCCATCTTGCACCATTGACTGAATTATGAGTGTCAGGCACTGGGCCATCTTGCACCATTGACTGAATTATGAGTGTAAAGCACTGGGCCATCTTGCACCATTGACTGAATTATGAGTGTCAAGCACTGGGCCATCTTGCACCACTGACTGAATTATGAGTGTCAAATACTGGGCCATCTTGCACCACTGACTGAATTATGAGTGTCAAGCACTGGCGACAAAATAAAAATCAAATGATATTTCAGAAGTAACACTCGTTAAAATACTGAGTGTCAATGTCTACAAATAGATCAGAGATTTCTTCGTTTCTTTAAAATGACACTGACTAGAAGCAATGTTAGAATACAGTGAAAGATATGTAAATACGTCATCAATTTTAAAATCACATGGAAGGACGTAGGAAATGAGATGGTCAACAATTTCAGAGTGTTTTATGTTTTGCCCAAATCGAATGAAATATGTTTGAAGAAGACAGTAAATTAAACAATACCAAGTTTTGAATCTCAATGGAAAACAGAAGTAAAATTCATTGCTTGCTCTTTTAAGTAAAGCCATTTTAAAATGAAGATTTTGGAAATACTCTGCCATAATTAAATATATTTTGTCAGCTTAAACAGTTTAAATACTCGTAATATTAATTAATATGAAAATAAAGAGCATTCAGTTACATTAATTCTTTGTGATACATAGAATTCAACTTTTAAAATTGAATTAATTAATTAATTAAACAAATAATTTTCTAAACTAAACGGTATTTGAAGTTTTCACCAATACAACAATACAGTTAAGAAAGAATTAAATATTGAAAATCTGTAGCCATTGTTTGTATTTTGTAAAATAAATGTTTCACTTAGCATGGCTACCAATTCAAGTACCGATAACGGGAATCCAAACACTGAAGATGATAAAACGTTTTCCTCTGTTTTAGTCATCACAGTGGTCACCATTAGTGGGTTCGTTATCTTATTCGTCGCGGTGTGTGTCGTGTTTCGATGGAAATTGAAACGACAGGAAGGTAAGTGAGAGAGAACTATTAATGTGTCACTGTTCTGTATTCCTTTTAGTCGAATAAACAACAGGGAGGTAAGTGAGAGAGAACTATTAATGTGTCACTGTTCTGTATTCCTTTTAGTCGAATGTAATTGTGTATACAGTCAGTGCCCACTTATAAGGTAGTAAGTTCCAGAAAACCTGAAGGCTCTTTGATATGTCCGAAAACAAACAAGTTTGATCATGAAGACTTGTGAGTAAATGTGGTTGTTAATGCAACATTATACTGCGAAGACACATACGCAAATACTTACACATACATACAAAACAAACATACACTCATGTGTATATATTTAATTATTTATATGCAAAGATGTTCACAAAGACACACACACACACATACACACACATACACACACACACACATACACACGCACGCACGCACGCGCGCACGCACACACACACACACACACACGCGCACACACACACACACACACACACACACACACACACACACACACACACACACACACACACACACTCCCCAAATTACTCAATGAATTCACTGCACATGACCACAAAACATACCGAATCTCACCACACCAAACTGGTTGTTAATGCAACATTGAACAAATTGACAAAAATTACTCTCAGCATCACAAAACATGCCAAATAACACCACACTAAACTGCATTAGAGCAAATTGACAAAAAATACTCTCAGCATTATAAAACATGCCAAATAACACCACACCAAACTGCATTGGAACAAATTGACAAATATTACTTACAGCATCACAAAATATGCCAACCACACCACACAAAGAACATTGGAACAAATTGACAAACATTACTTTCAACATCACAAAACAATCCAACCAATATCACACCAAGCTGCATTAGAATAAATTGACAAAATTACTATCAACACCAAAAAACATGCCAACCACACCACACAAAAATGCATTAGAATAAATTGACAAATATTACTCGCAAAACCACAAAACATGCCAACCACCCCACACCAAACTGCATTAGAATAAATTGATAAATATTACTCGCAAAACTACAAAACATGCCAACCACCCCACACTAAATTGCATTAGAATAAATTGATAAATATTACTCGCAACACCACAAAATGCTTACAGACGGATCCAAAACACTTATAGGGACAACTGGAGAGGTTCACTCACCAATGTGCACACACATACACAACACATAGATCACACCGTCCTTATGGCAAAAATAATGATAGCTGTACAATAAGCACTTTCTTCAAACACGCCAGTGTACACACACACACACACACACACACACACACACACACACACACACACACACACACACATTATATATATGTTTCTCCCCCAATATAACCAAGAATGAACAATAGTAAAATATAAGTTTATTTTAGCAATATAACATCATCAGTTAGTGATAACCATATATATCTTTCAATGGTCTTTCTAAAGTTTATTCATTATTCAATGGATAAGGTTCCTACAAATATTACAATTGTCAGCATTGACAAATAATTAACATGTCATACATCACGGAGTAAGGAATTAAAAATAAACCGACATTAAAAAATATATACCGATCCATTAGCAGAGTTGTCTTCCCCTTGCACTCAGCTAGCAGCAATATAAAACGATGTCAAGAAGGATGTTTGGTCCATCACTGCACGCTGTCCATAGCAGGCCGAATGCCTTAACTGAAGTTACCTCAAAAACTGGTCGCTGTCCTTAGCAAGCCGAATGCCTTAACTGGTTACCTCAAAAACTGGTCGCTGTCCTTAGCAGACCGAGAATTGAAAAAGCAGGATCAAAATAGGTAATCAAACTAGGTAGACATAAGTGAGGGAACCAAAGGTATCGAAAAATGGAAGCAAAATAGAACCAAAAACCAAAAGAGGTGCTGCCCAATTTCCTGCAACACACAAATGCTTGCTGCATAAGAGTTTGACCTAGCACACTCATCTTATCCTCCCATTAAACAAAATTTATCAGATGTCTTTATTAAATATTTAATATAAGTACCTCAATTCTTTCAGCTTTGGCTGATTAACATTTACGTCAGTACTGTCTGTAGTGCTGTCTCAATCAGTTAAATAACTCTACAAACCCTCTTTGCAAATCATAGGTACATACACAAAACTGTTACAATTAACAGGTGTAGTGTTCTTTACAAATTTAGATTGTATACATAATCCTCCTACACGAATTGCAAATACATTATACAGAATATACATAATGATACAAGTGTAGCATCTTTGACAAAATTAAACTTTGTTAAATATTTCCCAATTGCTATAACAAGATTCTACAACTCTGGTTGTGTCAAGCTGTGAAGCATTCTGTCAAATACTTTTTATGAAAATTCACGTAGCACTCTCTACTGAATCTACAGGTATACTATTAGACAACTCTTAAGTGGTTACAAAATATCACACAAATATATGTAAATACTTAACAACTTATACGTATATTAATTAAATACATGGGCTACCATCTGAAAAAGAATTATAAATATTACAAGTCCAAATTTCATAACTGAATTCTCCTATCAGTTGGCTAACCCATGCACCTTTAAAATGGGGAATCAGTACGTCTTTTCATGATGACAAAAAATTACAGAGTGATTTAGAGAAATGAATTTTCTGAGAGGCTGGCTTTTTCCTCTATGCATTAGCAATTTCCATTGGTTTCATTTGGTGAGTACTCTGCCATTGGTTAGTTATGACGTATACTTAGTTAGAATCCTTACCTGTCAGCTAATAATGGTCACTCAACTGTCACTCACTAAACAGAACTAATTCTCAGACAGCAAACCCTGGAAGACGTTGGTCCATTGAAACTTTTCTGACATATGGCTAATACTTTTCGTGCAATATCTGCTTTTGGTGAGTTGTTCTCCATCACTCACATTTTGGAGTATTCGGTTTACTCTGGCTTCTGTCAGTATTGCTCTTAACGTGAGAACACAATTTCTACTTTAAACAGTTAATTATAAACACTCAAATCAAGAAAAATATACTTCATTTTAATGAATTTAAAAATTCATGTAATAGAAAAAATGAACCTTGGGGCAATGGCAATATAATGTCCACATGTATTACACAAAGACACACCTTACTGCAGGAATGTTGGCTATAAATAAACAATTTCAACACACCAGTGCGCACACATATATACTAAACAAAGAACACTCCATCCCCTGGCAGAGACGATGGTTAATAAGTACTTTCAGACACAAAATTTCACTCACCCACCAAAATAACCTCTAATACTCACTGACTCCCTTTCCCCTCAGCAACCTCTAAATAATCCTTTGATAAAAAATCAGACCCCACACAACAAAGAAACTCGGGAAATAGTTATCAGATTTAGAAACATAAGGTACATACATCACATTAATGGATGTCTAGTCACTCCCAAATCACAAGAAACGAAGCAACAGAAAATTCGGGGGAGTGATGGTGGGGGTGGTGTTAGGGCAAAATATGAAATCAAACACGGGAAACAAATACAGACTGCAATCTACACAACAGAACTAAGATCAGAAACAAAGAAAATCTTCACGAAAACCTTCATCCTCACGCAACCTGACATACTAAACCAATATATCTCTCTTTGTCTCTCTATATATCTCCTTGTATTCATCTCTCTCTAATTGAACTCATAAATACATGTGTTTATGTTATTAAGCAAACTCTATAACTATTTTTCTGCAGCCATGAATACAAACACAAGTGCGATTGGTGGTGTACAGTCCGACACTGAAGTCATTAGCAGTGGACATTTTGCACAGACCACCATTGGCGCAAATTCTAGAACTGATTTTGCAGTCAACATGGAGCTTTCACAGATTAATCAGGACGGCGAACCTTTTCCCTGTCAGTGAAATTTCATTTCACCCCACTGCAGTCGGTGGTTTCGAATCAAGTGGTACTGCCATGGTGATACATCCCGACCCGCACGTACCCGAGTGTCAAAACCCTTCTCCATCTCAGGGCTTGTATGTAGGCCGTTCTCATGATAGTGTGGATGAAATCAAATTCTGACACGTGACACAGGCAATTAATATTCGTTGATGTATACATGGTGAAGTTCATAGACAGATAACACCACATCATGTGCATGGTAAAATGAATAAATGCTAACGGATTGTGAGAAGCCATGTTGATGTCGCAGTGAGCAGTTGGCAGAAGGCTGAAAAGTTAAAAATTCTGTACTGCGTGATGACCCCTAGCATTAAAGTACAAGTGTAAATGTTTGCAAACTTCAAACTCCCTTCGTACGATGAATGTTTTAAATAAAAAATCACTAGTCTTTGGACAAAGCTTGCTGTTTGCACTGTTATGATATGTACAAAGGCATTCGAACACTTGATTTATAATTATTATTTCCCTTTATATTATTCAAACACTTGATTTATAATTATTATTTCCATTTATATTGTTCAAACACGTGATTTATAAATATTATTTCACTTTATATTGTTCAAACATTTGATTTAAAATTATTATTTCCCTTTATATTATTCAAACACTTGATTTATAATTATTATTTCCCTTTATATTATTCAAACACTTGATTTATAATTATTATTTCCCTTTATATTGTTCGAACATAAACACTAAAAGTATCAGTGTATCTTCGTAAACGAGCAGTGACTGAAAATATTTACGACAAGATGAAAAGAAACTCAAGGAAACCAACACGAAACAGAATACTAATATTTGAAAAGTTTACTTGAAAACGATGAAAAGAAACAAAAGGAATCCAACACAAACAACTTAGTAATAATTTAAAGTTCTCTTTAACATGACGGTGAAACATTATACATGACGTCAGTGTTTAAATGTCACTCCAAAGGAGTATGCTTGACTTAGTATGGAAAATGTTAATCTGCTAAGTTACTTAAATATAGATAAATGTGTTTGTCGCGTAAGAGGTTTTTTTTTTACACTATTATATTCTTTGATAAGTACCTTCCATGTACTTTGTAACTGTATGCAAATCTGTCTCTGTCCATGGTTATTTCATGACCCGATTTGACACAGTGACATATATTTCCTTTATAAATGTTTGTGGCATTTCACAAATGTATGTTGCCATGGAGCTGAGTACATAAATAGCAAGTATATATCCATGCACATGTGTTATTTGCATTAAATATATTTAATATATATAAACATTAAAGAAATGTTAACCCTTTTCTTCCAACATATGGGTTTGTTAAATTAAATTAATTAAAGAAACATTAACCCTCCTCTTCCAAAGTGTTTGTTAAATTAAATTTAATTTATAAAGAAATGTTAACCCTCCTCTTCCAACATTGTGTTTGTTAAATTAAATTTAATTTATAAAGAAATGTTAACCCTCCTCTTCCAACATTGTGTTTGTTAAATTAAATTAAATTTATAAAGAAACGTTAACCCTCCTCTTCCAACATATGTGTTTGTTAAATTAAATTTATTTTGTAAAGACACTTTTACCCTCCTCTTCCAACATATGTGTTTGTTAAATTAAATTTATTTGTAAAGACACTTTAACCCTCCTCTTCCAACATATGTGTTTGTTAAATAAAATTTATTTGTAAAGACACTTTAACCCGCCTCTTCCAACATATGTGTTTGTTAAATTAATTTATTTTGTAAAGACACTTTAACCCTCCTCTTCCAACATATGTGTTTGTTAAATTTAGAGGAGAATCAAAGTGTCTTTCAATGTGTTGTTAAATTAAATTAATTTTGAAAGGATACCTTAACCATCCTCTCCTCTATTCTTTTATGGATTGTTTTTTTTGTACATTTGTCGATCTTAGTTTAAAAAACTAAAAGTTAATTTTTACGGTATAAGTACATAAATGAATCTAAGAAATGTGATATAAAGGCATAAAATGAATTTCATAGTAAAAGGTATATATTTAAGTTATAAAATTACAGGACCTACTGGCCAACTCGAGTGTTTATTGGACAATCTAGTACAGAAATGGAACCTAATGACCTCATAAAGTCTGCTGTCGTTTCTGCAGTGGACACTATTTGGCTGTTCCACATGATACTCTTATAAACAATCTGAATTCTCAATACTTCTTCTTTCTTCTATACCCAGTCACGTATAGTTTCAAATTAAATATGGCACAAGTTCATTTCTCTAAATGAAAATAACTTTTCAAAGTTTGGCAGATAATATATAAAGTCAAAACATTGAAATCTCATTGAGATAAAGAAAGAACATTGAAGATTCGTTTTACATTTTCATTTCCAGTCTTGAATATTAATTCTGGTAGACAGTATTAATCTCCAGTCTTGAATATTAATACTGGTAGACAGTATGAATCTCCAGTCTTGAATATTAATTCTGGTAGACACTATAAATTTCCAGACTTGAATTAATTCTGGAAGACACTATGAATCTCCAGACTTGAATATTATTTCTGGTAGACCGTATGAATCTCCAGACTTGAATTAATTCTGGTAGACAGTATGAATCTCCAGACTTGAATATTAATTCTGGTGGACAGTATGAATCTCCATACTTGAATATTAATTCTGGTAGACAGTATGAATCTCCAGACTTGAATATTAATTCTGGTAGACAGTATGAATCTCCAGACTTGAATATTAATTCTGGTAGACAGCATAAATCTCCAGACTTGAATATTAACTCTGGTAGACAGTATGAATCTCCAGACTTGAATTAATTCTGGTAGACAGTATGAATCTCCAGACTTGAATATTAATTCTGGTAGCATGAATCTCCAGACTTGAATATTAATTCTGGTAGTATGAATCTCCAGACTTGAATATTAATTCTGGTAGACAGTATGAATCTCCAGACTTGAATATTAATTCTGGTAGACAGTATGAATCTGCAGACTTGAATATTAATTCTGGTAGACAGTATGAATCTCAGACTTGAATTAATTCTGGTAGTTAGATGTGTGACTCCAAAAGCCACTATTGTTATTGGTTATGATTAATATTATTATTTAATCATCCATAACTAATTACAAGTGATGAGAATCTTATGTTAATAATTCTCCAGAAGACACCACTCGTCTCTTTCTATTGGCGGATATGCGGTTGCTGTAAAGGATTTCTCTCTTCCACAATATTAAAGGCAAACATTTGCCATCACAATATTTCCATAAATGGAAAGCATCTTAGCAAAGGAGAAGACAATTCAGTCTTTAATTGATTTAGCAGGACCCATCCACTCACTGTCTCTCCAACGTGTCGCTATCAATATGTGTTGGAAGGGTCAATAAATTTAATAATAAATTTATTAAGTCATCAACAACCAAATATACAAAAACATGTGAATAAGATCAAAAGAGCGTTGACATTTAAATCACTTCACATCAATGTTCAATTAACGCTTAATTAATTCAGTTTATCCTAGCATAGACACTAGTAGTCAATTTAAACTTTATATATATATATATATATATATATATATATATATATATATATATTATGTATGCGTATCCCAATGCCAACATTCCCTTTCTTTGGCCATGGAATCCGTCAGTATATTGTTTGATCCAGTCTCATTAACAGCCCTCAGGAATATAAATTTAATAAATTTATCAAATGTTATTTCTGTAAAGGGTGATCTGAGATGTCATATTGGCACTATCCGTATTTTTTGTCACTTAATCGGGTAAAAGGTTTGATTCGTATTTTCTGTTCTGCTGTGATTTTTTTTTCGTGAATTAGTTCGATTGTCAGTGCTGCAACCACGTAGCTTAAAGTATGGTTTAATGGAACTTTCAATAATCTTTGTCCCGTCTCTGTAACGCTAATATTTGATATACTAGCGGTGGTGGGGTTTGAAAACTTAAGGGTGAGTTTTAATTGCTGAGATTTTAAAAGTGTTATTTATGAACAGCTATTTATTTATTTTTTTTAGTTTAAAACAAACTTCATTTAGTTGTCTCATTTTCAATCTGTGGTATGTCTTTGTTACTGTCATTTTGGTATTTAACAGCTATTTATTTTTTTATTTTTTTAGTTTAAAACAAACTTCATTTAGTTGTCTCATTTTCAATCTGTGGTATGTCTTTGTTACTCTCATTTTGGTATTCAATAGCTACTAATGATCTCCCACAGTGAGACGGTATCACAGAATTGTCCTAGTGAGTTGTGTTCCTGAATGGTGTCTTGTACGTCAGCTAACTTTTGACATAAAACAATAGACTGATAACAACTCCCTGTGTTACAGCATACTCTAGAGTGATTATTGCATTATTTGTTACTGCTCTTTTCTCCCAAATTTATTTTGTTGTAAGAGTTATATATCCTGTGACTTCTGATCATTTTAGTTTGTTTAATAGGTCAGTTTGCCACCATATATCGTCCACGTTTATCTTCTAAGTTCTCTGTTCACTTCTATATTTTCATCAGTTTCGTAATCTATTTAATTAGCAGATTTTTATTTCTTGAATGTCTTGTATGTATTCTTAAATATTGCATTCGTGACTACTTCGTTACTATCATTATATGTGTTTAATTAATGAATCTCATAACAATCTTTATTGTTTGTTTTCCTTGCTAAGTATTCTTTTATTTTTGTTTATACTCATACTCTTTAAATTAATAAAAAAAAATATCAGACATGTCACTTAACAAATAATAGCTCAAAGACAAATGAAAACCTAGTCTAATAACAAATAATAGCTAAGAGACAATAGAAAACATAATAATAATAATTATTATTTCTAAGGTCTGACCGAGTTTTTCTTGTACGCATTTGTAAAGACCTTTTCTGACGGGTTTATGAGGAGTATGTGGTTGAAGTATAATCAATTAACAATACCCATCACAAGTACACTATTATTAAATCACCCGAGGTATCTCTCGAGACTCTCTCTCATATATAATTATATTAACAGCCCATTTTATACATCTAGGAAAGGGTACCTCAGCTATCTCGCGAGATTATCTCTCATATATTAATAGCCCGTTTTAGACATCTAGGCGACAACCACCCCCTCCCTTTTCCCCCACACCCCCCTCACCCAGCGCAAAAGCGGCGGAAGCCGGAAGCGCCCCCTACACTCCATCCATACATCTAGGCGACAGGCAAAGGCGGCTTCGCCCCCCCCCCCCCCGACGTAGGGCGGTTGAGGATGTGCACCATACTGTTTCAAGCCTTTCCGCCAGCCTTCCTGCCCTCCACCTCAGACGCACCGCGAGGCTATGGGGATCCCCCAGAAGCAGACCAAGACTGAGAACGTCGTAAAGATGAAAGGTCAATTGCGGCTTCTGGGGTGAGTGTGAGCGGAACACACACACACACACACACACACACGACATCTAGGCGAGAAGGGCACCCCAGAAATTGTAGGTGGATCCTGACAGTGCCATGCCCATCACGGTGCTAAATCACGCCTCCTTGCAAAACTTTTTATTTTCTTAGCTCTTCCTTAGTTGTCAATCAAACAGTACACGTACATACACTATACGCACTCACAGACACACATGTGCATATATGTGTGAAATGATGTATTACAACATAAATATAATAAAGACTAACAATGTGTGTGTGTGTGTATGAAATTATGTATTACAACATAAATACAATAAAGACTAACAGTGTGTGTGTGTGTGTGTGTGTGTGTGTGTGTGTGTATGTGTGTGTGTGTGTGTGCATGTGTGTGTATGTGAAATGATGTATTACAACATAAATATAATAAAGACTAACAGTGTGTGTGTGTGTGTGTGTGTGTGTGTGTGTGTGTGTGTGTGTGTGTGTGTGTGTGTGTATGAAATGATGTATTACAACATAAATATAATAAAGACTAACAGTGTGTGTGTGTGTGTGTGTGTGTGTGTGTGTGTGTGTGTATGTGTGTATGTGAAATGATGTATTACAACATAAATATAATAAAGACTAACAATGTGTGTGTATGTGTGTGTGTGTGTGTGTGTGTGTGTGTGTGTTACGTTTCCAGTATTTCTTTATAGACCCTGCCTAGGATTTTTAAGGACTTTAAAAATGATAGATTAAATTAATTCCTTCTCTCTATCCTATACAGACTGGTTGCCCAACTTATCATTCGACTAATTTAAAAATGTGTCTTGTAGTGCAGACCACAGATTTACGAACTAATAAATTGCGTACAAAGGCTGGCTTGGAGTCGTTAAATTCCTCTAAATTAATATGCATTCGTTACGTCATTCAGCTCAATTCGCCCCCATCCAAAACCATGAATAAACATTAGGTCTATTATGCATAAAAATGAACTACGAAGAGGATTAACAATTAAAATAAGATTTAATTAATAAGGTTTAACAATTTAACAATTAATCAAATACGAGCGCGAAGTCTAATTCTTATTCGGCAGGTAAGACTTTATCGTTCTCGAGAAACATTGCCCTGAAAAATGTTCTTATTGACTTTTGATCATCAGAGTTTGACTCAGCTCCTTTGTGTAGTTGCTGCCTGGTCCTCGATCCAGTCCAAACCGGGTCTACCTCACTTGTAGTTACGTCAGCGGAAATGCACGTGGCATAACAATAGAAAAACTGTCTCTCAGTTTTAGCCGCTTGTTGAACTTGTAAGTGTAGACAGACATGCGCCTCTATGTCGGCGTTTGCCTCTGCAATGGTGGTGGACTATGAAGGAATCGAACTCAACTCAAAAGAGTTCAGAACCGGCTTGAGCAGGAATCACGAGACCGACCTAGAAACAGAATATGTTTCGTAATCGTTCTGTGGACAATGTTCGCCTAACCTGAGCACGATTAGTCTAAATGCTCGAATTAGAAATTCGACTAATGCGTCGTTTACAATTTAGATTAGAAAATATAATCTTCTCACGCATGTTACATTTAACAGTGCATGACGTATGAATTACCAAATATTTACAATTTAAAATTTAGAGTTCATACAAAGGGACAATTCAAATCAAGCAAAGCGCTTCACAATTTACAATTAAAATTACTCGCAATAATTTGAATTACATATGAAATTCATGTTGAGCGCAGGCACTCCTGGCTCTAGTGAATTTAAAGTCATATAAATTAAAGTTACAATGGAAAAGAGTTACAATGATTTATATTCCATAACTTATAGGTTTTAGTCATTTATCAACGAACCGTGCTCAAGTTACAGTAGCAATGCATAGCACACAATTACATACATAGTTCAAAAATGCAAAGTACAATCAATAAATGTGGTACCTTTAGTGAGAAGTCGAAATGTTATCTCAGCAATCGTGTCGGCCGTTCCTATATGACTCACGAGTAAGCGACGGTACTAGACGTGTCGGTACGACGTCGTAGCTTCTGAATTCGGAGTACTATTCGGGCGCGCTTTTACCATATTTATAAGAAAGCATAGAACACATCACGTGATGGATCACGTAGTATGTAGTTGGTTCCAGAATCTAGACAATGGGCCTAAAGTTACATAACGTCCTGACCTCTTTGTTAGAAGCTTCTCGATACTGAAGTACCGCGGGAGAACTTAAACAAAGGAGTTTTCAAATTTTGATATTTGAAAAACAACAAGTGGGTCAAAAAGTCATGACATTTTTATCAGACTGTGACAGTGTGTGTGTATGAAATGATGTATTACAGCATAAATATAATAAAGACTAACAGTGTGTGTGTGTGTGTATGAAATGATGTATTACAACATAAATATAATAAAGACTAACAGTGTGTGTGTGTGTGTGTGTGTGTGTGTGTGTATGTATGTATGTGTGTGTGTGTGTGTGTGTGTGTGTGTGTGTGTGTGTGTGTGTGTGTATGTGTACGTGAAATGATGTATTACAACATAAATATAATAAAGACTAACAGTGTGTGTGTGAAATGATGTATCACAACATAAATATAATAAAGACTAATAATGAATTTGAACTGACGAAAAGCTGAATGTGGAAAGAAAGAAAGGAATGAAGAAAACGTGACTAGAATTTAATGCAAGTTCGTAAGAAAAAGTAATGGACACCGAAATACTTTCGTCCAACTGAACAGTCTTGACTAACTATGCGAAGTACAATATATTGAGTCTACATTTTATGTTTGAACTGAACAGAGTCTTGACTAACTATGCGAAGTACAATATATTGAGTCTACATTTTATGTTTGAACTATAAACAAATATTTCATACTCAGCTCACGAATCATCGCATAAAATACATCATCAACTCTTTATACTAATTTTACACATATAGGAACGTGAAGGCTAAACTGTAAAGACATTTAATACTAATTTCACACAAAGAGGAACGCGAAGGCTAAACTGTAAACACATTTAACACTTATTTCATGCAAACAGGAATGTATAAGTGGTACTGTAAACTGTATAAACATTGAATACTTATTTCATAAAAATAGGAACGTGAAGACTAAACTGTAAACTGTGTAAACATTCAATTCTTATTTCATAAAAATAGGAACGTGAAGATTAAACTGTAAACTGTGTAAACATTCAATACTTATTTCATAAAAATAGGAACGTGAAGACTAAACTGTAAACTGTGTAAACATTCAATACTTATTTCATAAAAATAGGAACGTGAAGACTAAACTGTAGAAACATTCTATACTAATTTCATACAAATATGAACGTTAAGGCTAAATTGTGTAAACATTCTATACTGATTTCATACAAATATGAACGTTAAGGCTAAACTGTAAAAGCATTCTATACTGATTTCATACAAATATGAACGTTAAGGCTAAACTGTAAAAACATTCAATACTTATTTTATACTAATAGAAACGTGAAGGCTAAACTGTAAACTGTATAAACATTCAGTACTTATTTTATAAAAATAGAAACGTGAAGGCTAAACTGTAAACTGTATAAACATTCAGTACTTATTTTATACATATAGAATCGTGATGTCTAAACTGTATATTGTATAAACATTCTATACTAATTTCATACAAATAGGAACGTGAAGGCTAACTAAACTGTAAACTGTAAAAACATTCAATACTTTTTTTTTATACTAATAGAAACGTGAAGGCTAAACTGTAAACTGTATAATCATTCAGTACTTATTCTGAACCAATCTACAAACAATTCCTTCACTTAAGTCTAAAGAGATAGTATTTCAATTAAACTTTTACAATGTTACTGATTCAATGTTATCTTTTAACGTAAAGTAACAATCCACATGATACTTCTGGTTACTTTTACTCTTGGTTTAAAGGGGTTACAGTTTTGCGCTCTGAATTTAACGGCAAATTTCATTTTCGATTTTCAGTCCAGTTCTCTCAAAACACACACAAACATATACACATTGTCTCCTGCAAACTATATGTGTAATCCTTTCGCGTATACAAGAAAGAATGACAAATTAGGGGGGAAAGCTCAAAGTACTGAGTTAGGTGGGGAGTTTGCGCGCTGCCACGCTAAAGGAACATAGCACACGATTTAAGGTGAATGTGATCATTCTGCCGGATTTTTGAGGATGCTAACTAAAATAAGATTTTGCAGAAAACATTTTTTCTTTCAGACGAGAAGATAAAAACAAGTAATTGTTTTGGTTTAATATATCACTCCCCCGTGTAAATTAATTGCCCATCAGAAATGACAATTTTCAGTCAAGTTTAACTCCATGTTAAGAGCCCATGTGTTTAGATTTTGAACACTTCTTTATCAGTTAACGGTCAGCAAAGGTTCATTTTCTTTTTGTTCCTGCAACAAACTTCGTAATTTTTGCACAGCTTTAAGGTCATCGAGTCTCCCTCGTCGTTTGCGTGCTTCTAGCAACTTCCATTGTTTTCTTCGCTCTTTACCTTGAAAACACAATGTTAGATATAAAAAAACTGTTAAGATAATATCGCACAGATCGTGAAACAACTAAAGAAATAAATTAAACAAAGTTTTACAATCTATAAAATACATTTGAAAAGGACACTACGATTAATTAATTTTGGCAAAGCTGAATTTAATAATTTGAAATATTATTTTAAGTTCTCACACTAATGTGTGTATAACATTTATAAAATTAAAATAAATAATGCGCAGTAAATAATTTAGCGTGTGCTTGAGACTCCTCATGTGTTGGCAATACTTACATGCAGTGTATGACGAATATTTTCACCCCTTCATTTTGTTTTGTTACTCATTTCTACATGCATTCTGTTTATGAAATGTTTATTATAAAATTGTGATGCAGTTGATTTACGTTATTAGTATTTATGTAGTGAAAGTTTTAAAATAGAATTTGTGTACTGCAAGTTAAGAGTAACATTTAGTGAAAGTTTAAAAATAGACATTTTGCACTGCAACATTTAGTGAAAGTTTGAAACTAGACATTAGGAACTGCCGGTTAAAAGTAAACATTTAGTGACAAGTTGAAAATAGACGTTATGCACTGGAGGTTAAGAGTAACATGTAGTGAAAAATTTAAGTACCCGTCTAAACGGTAGCTAGATGATACCCTGACATAACTATTATAATAAAGGATATTCTCAGTCAATCTTTGTAAATTCAGCTATCAGTTTTTCATTGAAGTATCCAAATAAGCCAGACCGATAGGCATTGTTACTGATAAACTAATTACATGTACTTTTAAACGGTTGTAGTAAGCCAGTAAGGCCACTATTTGTGAACTGTGTAACAGTTAATGCAACAGTCCTAGATCTCTGCAAAACGTCCTAGTAATGATTCAGAGATTTTTCATAGCATAGTTTTGATCTATGAAATACAACATCATTTAAATTATGCTTGATTGAGTAAGAATGTGCAATTAATTTCTAATGGGATCGTGCAGTAGAAATTCGAATTTATTAAAAAATATAGTGTAAAACGATGAAAGTCACTTGGCACCTGCCAGTCTGCTAACAGAAGTCCTAGTTGGCCTGATAAAGACAACGGAATGGACAGTGAGCAGTGATTTCTCACCAAGACCCTGAACCATATTTAGCAGAGAGTACAGAATGCCTTGAGTTGACGCAAATGACGTAACACGAGAAGTTGTGACGAGGAGTATTTTCAGACCCAGGAAGGTCTTGTCGGAAAGACTTACACCGGTGATGAAAATTTATTTGTGTCCAGGTGTGTACTTGTCAAGGGAGAAAACCAGGTCTGTCAATGAGAAGTGCTATACAAGGGAAATGGCAAGCATTTTTAAGCTAGACTCTACCAAGTAATGTGCTGAACACACTGGAGTGGAATAATAAGCAAGGCTGCTTGTTATACTCACAGATTGTGTCCAGAACTGGGAACTGTGTGTATTTGTATCCAGCATTGTAAAAGTATTATTTTAAAATTGTCAAAGTATTATTTTAAACTGTGCAAAGTGACTGTGTTCTGTGTAACTGTATTGCATCAAGAATTGTGACTGTTTTAATGAGTTATCCTGTCACTACACCAGAGTGCAACAAAAACTCTTTCCAGGTTTGGCATCTATTACAAGTATTTTCCAACAGCCAGCCACACCATCACAGAGACAGAGACCTCTGCATGTAAAGACGAATCAGGTGAATCGTACTCATTCCCATTCCATGTATCTGTAATGTTTTTTTTGATTACTATAAATTTCTAATATCCTGATTCCCTTCTTTTATCGTCATTGTAGTAACTGAGTATTAATGACATATTTTTTTGATTGATTAAGTTCCTAGTAATTGTTCTATGGAATTATAATGTTTTCTAATTGATGAGCTTAATGTAATGAGCACTTGAGATATATGTGCTCTCTGTGTTTTGCCTTAAGTGTGATTGATAAGATTATCTTAACTGTAACTTGATTTTTTAATTTATTATTATTTTTCTTTTAATAAAATTTTGAATTTTAATATCCACTCTCGTTTTTAAGTGGAAGTAAATGTGCAGGTAACGGGGGGGGGGGCGCTCTGCCAAATGACGTAACAACTGACACCAAGACGGTCACACATATTTTGGGATTAGGTCCTCTGTTATTTGAAAGAGAGATGTGTGTGGTGCGAGAATAAAGACTAATTGACTGACAAGGTAGTTCAGCTAAAGGCCTTTATTCTGGACAAGTAATACCTGGGGAGGGAGATAATTGGACGATACATTTTCCAGGGCTTGACTTAGTCACTCCAGACCACAACGACGAAGTCCCCGTCGATGGTGATTGTGATTAATAATTGTACGAAAGATTATTAATGTATGTGGAAAATTATTTATTAATAATATAATATAACACAATTAAACAAGACAATCAAACCCTTTAACAGAGTCCAATGCTTTGATTTTGTTATGTATTGTGACGTAATGCCAAATGCGTTACTGAAGATATGCTTACTCGTGACCGAAGAAAAAATATCAAGAGAAAGTATATCTCACATATGTCTTGCTGAACTAAAAGTTAAATAAAATAAAGCAAACAAACCCATTGCTATCATCTGCAATAGTCCAAGGATAACAGAGCACATGGTAAAGACGACCAGCAGAGACAAGGCAAGAAAGTAAGTCTGCTTTGTAATGGCCACTGTTTTCAAGAAAAAAACACATTGCTTTTTAAAAGACAGTAATATGTTCTTAATTAATTTACATCAGATAAATATCATGCTAATTACCCAACAGATTATTTATTAGATACGACTTTTAATTTATAATAAACTGTTATAAATTATCTTATAGTAACGCCAATTGTTTTATTCAAAACAATTATAGAAAAATTATATTTGTTAAAAATAATTTTGTTCGGAAATAATACTCATTAATGATATGGAATAGAATGCATTACAAAACAGAAAGGTTATCTATCTGTCAATCTATCCATCTATATGTCTGTCTATCTATTTATCTATCTATCTATCTCACGTAAAAGTAAACTTGTTAAATTCATTAGTAAAACGACCACTAATGAGTACATGCAGGGGAAACACAAGTGAGTGAATGCATGAAGGGACATCTCGTGACATAAAGGATGTCAGATAATACATAGGGGCAGCGCGTGACAAAAAAAATTATTAGAAGAAAAAAAATTTATATATATATATATATATACGTAAAATTACAGTACAACAATCGGGTCAATACAAATTGCAGGTTAATCCTAACAGAAAATATAAATGTAGTTATCAAGGGATAGGTTTTTGAAATGTTCTACATAACCTGGATTAAGCACTGTTTGTACAGTCCTTTGCTTGCCTTCGCAACAATGTCACAATGTCCATATCAACAGTGCTTCTCGCCCTAAGCATAGAAAAATAATGACGTTTGCTTCCTCTCATCCCTCTGGCATTCTCCTTGCCATCAATGGTTCTGGTAACTTCACTGTACTGATACACTTAGCATCCCTTACTTTGGTACATCAAGAGTGCATAACATATATTCCCTTAACGCTTATACACAATCTGCAACAAACTCTGCAAGTTTCCCACGCTTTCCCAGTCACTCGAGTCACAACCAGTGAAAAAACAAAGGGTAGCTAGGAACTTGAAAGTTGAACTTGAGTCTCAAACTTGAGAATCACAGGCCAACATTGAAAGCACACTCTCAGGGTCAAATGCAAACCAAAAAAGAAGGCATTTGATCACTGCAAAATATAGTCAAGGAGCAAGCCTAAGTTTTCTATCCATCACAAAATAACTCCACTCTATCTCACACTCCTTTCTCAAACTCCAATTCCCTGCAATAATATTCATTATCCCCAAGCACACACATGGGAAAATAAGCACAGTGTATCAAACAATGTCATGTATTATTACACCACGTGGGTGCAGCTTCGTTCAAACATAAAAGTTAACTCACATAGTACATCTTTACATAAACACATATATAACAGGACACAGTAAAAATGCATAAAAAATGTTTATAAGTCCCTTCTCTCTCAATCAGCCAATTAAACTCACCACTTAAGCTAACAACTGCCTTTAAGCCAGAATTCTCTCGTTGCCTTAAATCCAGAAGTGAACAGACAGCAAAATTCTCTACAGCAAGTAACTTCTTAATCTCAGCCCATTAGCTAGTCTCGTTCTCATAAATAATACCTATTGGATAATAGAAAACTGCTCACTCAATTTCCATTAGGTCTGCAAATCTAGTATATTCTAGCCTCAGGCTGTTTACTTCAACTCAAACACTTTCAAAAGTAACACCATAAGGAGTGCTCAAGGTCGGGTCACTGACAATTAAACAACTTATATAACGATTAAATTTTAAAATAGGGAGGGGCAAATTTACTATCACAGTAAAGTTGGTAAGGAAAGGTCACATTTAGAGTTGGTAATAAACGCTGTTATGTAGAGTGTGTAGGAAATGATCATATGTAGAGATGGTTAGAAAAAAATACATTTAAAGTTGGTAAGAAATTATCACACGTACACTTGGTAAGAAAGGATATTAGGTTTAGTTGGTAAGAAAACATATTATGTAGAGTTGGTAACAAATATCATATGGAGATTTGGTAATAAAAGATAATAGGAAGCGTTGGTTATAAAAGATCACATATAGAGTTGGTAAGGAAAGATATTTTGTAGAGTTGGTAAGAAAAGGAATTATATAGAGTTGGTAAGAAAGAACACATGTACAGTTGGTAAGAAAAGATCTATATAGAGTTGGTAAGAAAAGATTTTATGTAGATTTGGTAACAAATATCACATGCAGATATGGTAGGGTGTAATCACACGTAGGTTTGGTAAGAAAAGATCCTATGTAAACTTGGTAATTCTAAAATCATATTGACCCTGTAAAGAGATAAATGTTCACAGTTACAAACAGTACAGATTCATTTATCCATTCAATCATCTCTTTGCTTACCTCACTGCCTGATTAATTTATCGCGTGTACGAGTCTCACTCTCTCTCTTTGTTTATATAGTTTTATATGTGTGTGTGTGTGTGTGAGTGTGTGTGTGTGTGTGTGTGTGTGTGTGTGTGTGTGATTGCTGACGTGCGGTCCTTTTCTTGAACATGCATATTAGACAATGTGATTGCAATTTAAAGTTGGACAAGAGTTGGTTGCATTATAATACATGAGTAAAACCTTACCAATAATTTACATTACAACATTTAAATTACAGTACAGGCAAATATTTTGTAAGAAAAGACAACCAGTAACATTAGAAACAATTGACTTACTTCGAGTAGTAATATCACTTTGTACTTGTTTACGTGCTGAAAACAAAATATAATGTATTCAAAGATGAATCATTTAGGATATATATGTGAAATTGTTTAATCTTGATTTATATGACAATCTATTTATGGATAGGATTGTGATTTTATGATTTAGCAGGTATTTGTTGATAACATTTGTGACACTTGTGACCTCGGGGTCCAAAGGAGGGGGCGATAAATATATTTATTAAAATACAGCAGCTTGTTTTTAAAGTTCATCTTTTGGATCTACTTAGGGATCACAGGTGTAAAGGCCGATATGTGACATCAATCTATAATTAAAAGATGTGGTCAGATTTCAATCCGCTCACACCATTATCTGTGATATACATAACGGCTTGCCGGAAATTGATCTCTCTTGTACATATTATTAATTTAAACTTGACTCATTATACATAATATTAACATTTTATGACCAAAATTATATATAGTCAAGACGGTAAGACTATTGAAAATATAGATTACTGAAAGGGTTCTTACAAATGCCATATTATATTCTTTATTTAAACACAAGCTGCCACAAACTAAAAATAGAAATTCATATCTTAGTAAGCATGGCATTACAATGATTCAGTCGATTACAAATTTACAAAGGGTAATTTTTTAAACTCTAAATTTCGATAGGTAGTCTGTCAGTCGAAGCAAAACTTAGCCCGGCATCACTCCATAAGCATTTAAAAATTAAAATAATAAAATGTAGATACATGAGAGGTATAGGAACCATAGCATAAAATATACGTTTAAGGCACTTAACCAAGACACTAATTACAAGACTGACCAGCCACTCCAAGACATTAGCAGGACGTTAGAGTTATACAAGAACTGACCACCCAGGGCTAGGGCACAGGAAACGGTTAGGGATCAAAAGGGTCACTTGTAGCTAGCTGATAGAGAAGGGGATAGATTCACACTGAGCTATAGGCCAGAATACAGGAAGCGGTCGGGGGATCAAAGGGCCACTCTTAGATAACAGTAGGGGGAAGGGTTAGTTTCAAAGAAATGCCAGGAATAATGGAAAGCCTTTATATAAGTCGGGCCGAACCAATTCTCTTCACTTGCCTAGAACAAACCGAGTTTTAAAACACGCAGGGGCAGTCCCAGAGATTTCATCTGGTAACATTTTAGAAGTGAGAAAATTTCTAAGTCAGAAAGACTAATCCTTGAGTGTACTGCACTCCAACCAGATGACGTTGGGTTCATTCGGTTTCGGAACGTGAAAGAACCAGAGAAACAGTAATCAGAGGAAGAGAATCTATAAACAGTAACTAGAGAGAGAGTAGCTACAAAGAGTATCTACAAACAGAAGCTAGGACCAAATCCGGGTCAGAGAGCAGACGACGTATATTCTGCTGGTTGTTGTTCACGCAGAGTGAAAAGGGACGGAGCCACTATTCAAGGGCCTGCCGTCGGGGAACGCATGCGCGACGGGGATTCAACGCTGTGTTGACCTTTGCCCCAGCTGTTGAGCTAAGTATAGAAATGTAAACATTGAGCAGAAGTGCATAATAGTGTATCGGAACTGAAATACAGAAAAAGGAACGATTTGGGGAAAGGAAAACGGACACTAAAATCATTTCATTAAGAGGGGCTAATATTTTCCCTGAATTAGTTATAGGACTTATATTTTGTAATTATTTTGGCCAACATTGTTAACTGTTCTTCTTTTGTTGTTATTTTCTATTTTCTTTTATTGTTATATAAAGTTATTGTTAAATCTTCACTAGTGTTGTCAACTTTATTGTCATTCTTGTCTAGTATGATTTTATAATTGTTATCGTCACGTCCGTCTAACGTCCGTCTTGAGTCTGTCTTTCGTCTTATCTGTCTGTCCTGTCTTATCTGTGAGGAATCGTTTCCTCTGGGGGCTCAATACGAGTTACCGGGAGTGACGTCCTCAACTTGTTGTCCGTCCTAGATATCCGTATTTAGGGGGGTACCAACATAGTCTCACAAAATTACACTGTTACTCTAGGACAAATTAAAATAATCTTGCCACACTTTAGATACGTTAGATACATGTATTATCCTTACATAAGTGAAATAGTCCTACTTAATTTAGTCTTATAAACATAAACTTATATACTGTAAATAATAGAAAATTATCCGTATATTAATGTCATGAAAAAAAATCGCAAACTCTTTTAATTTTTTTTTAAAAGAAAATGACAGGATCTGAAATTATAGAGTAAACTCGACAACCTAAGAATCTAGAGAGAAACTTTAGCTTAACTCAAAGACTTATTATCACAAGCTTACATCTAAGCCATTTTATGATTGACTGTCCATACACTTTTCATATCGACTTCACTTGTAAACAGAAAATTAGTACAGACTTAATGATTTATTTCGGTAGCTTATGTAGAGTATTACATTAATTTCTTATTTGCATTATAGTCTCTTTCAAATATTTTATTTACCTATATTAAAGATTTGTGTTCATCGGTCTTAATCTGATATATTTATCTATTGACAAGTCATCGCTATTGAGATGATTTAGGATATATTATTTTCAAATGACAACAATAATAGATAATAACAAATAAAAATAATAGGACAAAATACATTTAAAATTACTATACCTACCAGTACCGACATATACATTTAGATTTGTCTGTACTCTTTAGACAAACATTTATACATTTAAAATTACTATACCTATCATTACCCACATATACGTTTAGATTTGTCTGTACTCTTTAGACAAACCTTTATACATTTAAAATTACTATACCTATCAGTACTGACATATACATTTAGATTTGTCTGTACTCTTTAGACAAACCTTTATGCATTTGACAAGAAAATAAATCTAGTATAACACCTCTGTGACGTGAACGCCACACTAGTTATTGGTAATGATTATTATTTAATCACCCCTAACTAATTACAAGTGATCATAATCTTGATTTATGTTATTAATAATTCTCTAGACGACACCACGTGGTAGATATGCAGGCGCTGTAAACGTTTTTATTTTCTTCCACAACATTAAAGAAAACATTAACCGTCACACAATATTTGCATAGGTGGAAAACGGCTTACCAAATGAGAAGATAAATCTTTCTTTTATTCTATATTTAGCAAGCCCCCATCCACCCACTGTCTCTCCAATACATGGTTATCAATATGTAAGAAGGTTAATATATTTAACATTTTTTTAAAACAACAATCACATATACAACATATCAATATAATCAAAACAGCATTGAAATGTACATTGTACATCACTTCACAACAATAATCACTTAACACTGTACAATCGTTCATTTTATCCTAGGTATTAACATAAGTAGTCAACTAACATCTACATAAATTCAAGTTCATGGATGTCATACCATCACAGAAATGAAAGTGGGGTTTTAGGGAAATGATTAACGTCAATGTACATAACAATTTCAAAGATGGCGACTGATTCTGTCATGCGTTCACAATCATACCATTTGCAACAAGTCACTGTCTTTCTTATTTAGGCAACGATTCCATGTGCCCCTTCTAGGCACGTTACACAACTGTTCCAGAATCTTCGATAAGCTCACAAAGCACACCATAGAGAATTGACCTGAACTTCACATGTGCTATGAAAAGCACATCAAGTGGACTGTTCTAGAAACTTCATATGTACTACTCAACACACCATGAGGAATATTCAAATTAATCTTTCTTAATTCTCAAGACCAAACTCAAGCCACCATTTCTGCTGTATTGGCTCTCGAATGGAATTCGTGTGATTCAACTTACAATCTTACAGCAACACGTTTTACTGATAAGTTGATGACAACGCTGGATTCACACACAAATGTGATCAAGTAGAGTACAGTAATCACTGTTGCCTGGAGCAAAACGAAAGAAGCCCTGCTTCTCTGCAAAAGTCAAATTAAGGCACCACTAAATTTCAGGCAGGTTTCATCTCTAAAACTCCTTTCTCTCTTACAAACATTTTCTGCTTACTTATCCTGCAAAAGTTTTCGTTTGTCTGATACACACACCAAAAGAAACAGAGCATCGATCAAAATTCACATGTATAATGTACAGCATATTCAAATTTAGTGAACATAGAAATAATGACTCAATCACATAAGCATTCTCTAATTCAAATCATAGATCAAAAGGAAACGTACGAAATATTTCTATATCCATTCTTCTTTTATCAATCAGTTAACGTACCATAAACTAACAATCGCCTTTATGACTGGACTCGAGTTTTCAAATTCAAAATGATTAGAATAGAGTACTTCTTCAACAATGTAACTTTCGGTCCATCCCCATTGGATGAATTTATTATATATGAGCAAGTGTTGGACAATTAGTCAGAAAACCTACTCATCCAGTTGGAACTGGTTTGGTTTGAATCAGCAATTTCTAGCCTATTTTCTACCTGAGTTGCTAACTTCCAACTTTGACACTACAAAACAATGCCATCATAAAGAGTGTCCAAAGTCGAGTCACTTTGACAATTTAACAATAAATAGTGATAGGCAAATTCACTCCCACTTACAACTTTCTACCTAAATAAACACCAGTGAAGTATTTCATGAATGAATGTAAAACCAGTCCTTTACTTCTTACCTAAATAAACACCAATGAAGTATTTCATGAATGACTGTAAACCCAGTCCTTTACTTCTTACCTAAATAAACACCAGTGGTGTATTTCATGAATGAATGTAAAAATGTAAAATCAGTCCTTTACGTCTTACCTAAATAAACACTAGTGGTGTATTTCATGAATGAATGTAAAATCAGTCCTTTACCTGTTACCTAAATAAACATCAGTGAATGAATGTAAAATGAGTCCTTTACGTCTTACCTAACTAAACACCAGTGGTGTATTTCATGAATGAATGTAATATCAGTCCTTTACTTCTTACCTAAATAAACACCATTGGTGTATTTCATGAATGAATGTACAATCATTCAAATATGTCCTACATTAAAGACAATGATACATAATCAGAGTATGGTTTCCATTATGCAATTAGATCGCAATATTGCAGTCCCTTGCAAAAGAATGCAATAAAGTCACTCATCCTGCTGAATTGTATTCTTCTTAATTTTGCTAATTATTCTTCAAGTGCTTTACAGTTATTCTTGCAAGAAAATTTAAACTGTTTGTCTGGCCAAAGTTAATGTGATATGGGAATTTCATTGTTATTAATTTATATATTGTAATGTATTAGTGAGTCATAATCTCATTGTTATTCAATTATATATTGTAATGCATTAGTGAGTCATAAACGCATTGTTATTCAGTGATGTATTTAATGTTTAGTGAGTCGTAATCTTAATGTTACTAATTTGTTTATTGTAATGCATGAGTGAGTCATAATCTCATTTTTATTCAATTATATATTGTAATGTAATAGTGAGTCATAATCTCATTGTTATTCAGTTATGTATTATAATACATTACTGACTCGTAATTTCAATGGTATTCACTTATGTATTATATGTATTATACTGTATTACTGAGTCATCATCTGAATGCTATGATATTGTATATTGTAAAATATTAGTGAGTCATAATCTCATTGTTATTTAATTATATATTGTAACTTATTAGTGAGTCTTAATTTTTATTTGAAGCATAGAAACATTGAAGTTGTATCAAATATGAAATGTAGGAGTCAGTTTGGCACATTAGAAGAAATGTATTCCTCCTGGTGGTTGAGTAAACAGTTCCAGGAGGAAAGTTTCAGTGTGCAAGTGTTAAATGAGTAGAATTATTATTTATTAGTCAGCTTGTTAACGGTCGCATTTGTAACCGTCACACTGAAAGAACAATGACACATGCATATAAAGTTACCAGTGCTATGTCGCAATAAAGAGATTACACAACTGCGTTTGCCTACATGCATCCAGTCGTGCTGAGGAGGCAGCTCGATGTTTGATGGAATTGCTTGATGATGGCGATGTTAGTGATGAAGAAACTAGTGGTGATGAAGTGGATTATGTTGTGGAAGGTATCGGAAATATTATCAGACTCTAGTGACAGTGGTTTTGAAGTTTTCATCAAGAGGTAGATATGGTCGTGGTGTACGTGGTGTTAGTGGGCGAAATTGTCAAAGTCAAGCAAACGTTGAGCAGCAATCTCTACATACTGATATTCTTATTGATACATAGTATCCTGTTTATTGTGGTAAGAATGGACCAACAGAGTTTTGATATTCTTTTTGATAAACAGTATTCTGCTTTTTTATGGTTAGCATGGACCAACAGAGTTTTGATGCTCATTGATAAACAGTATCCTGTTTTTTATTGTAACCATGGACCAACAGAGGTTTTATAACTTGACGCTCAAATGGTTGAGTTCTTTGATCTGCTGTTTCCTGCCGATTTGGGGGGGGGGGCCCTCGCAGCACAACAAACCAATCTTCATGCTAATCAGTGAAAAAATGCTTCTGGTGCTGTTGAGTGAGATAATGACACTAATGGGGAAGAAGTTAGAGAATTCGTTGGTTTATAGAAAGTCATAGGCTTCATTCAATGAATTGCTATTTCTCAGCAACTGGGTGATTTCAGTACCTCAGTTTATATGAGAAGGGTGTCATGACAAAATATCACCAGAATATGTTTGCATCACATTAGAATGAGTAAAAGCACAACTGGTGTCTTGTTCTGCATGAAAATGCATTTGATTGTCAGTGTCAGCATTGTCAATATTTGTTTTGAGTTCAGGCATTTGGACAGAAGAATACATGCATCATTTAAGAACTAAAGTGTATTTAATTTTACGAAAACATAAATACTCTCTGTCTGTGTCCTATATAACCTCAATATTTGTGTGTAATATTATTGAGAGAAAAAAGAAACAACATAAGTTTGACTAATTTTACTGTTTTTTAATTGATGTTTTCCTCGTCTAGATTGAAAATTATAGATTATCTTCCTTGTTACGCAGTTGCCTTCCCTTTGAAGCAAATAATTATTACCGATTGAATCCCCATTCACTTCCCTACTAGAATAAATATAAACTTGCCAACATTAATTTACTATATAATTATTATTTAATAAATTCAGAGATCACTTATTTCTTTATAAAATTAATTAAATAGTTACCGAAGTCAAATGGTTAAGGGAAGAATGTGTAATAGTTTGGAGAAGTTAAGAGAAAAGTCACAAGGTGGATTAGGAAAAGAATATCTAATAGGTGGGAGAAGTTAAGAGAAAAGTCACAAGGTGAATTAGGAAAAGAATATCTAATAGGTGGGAGAAGTTAAGAGAAAAGTCACAAGGTGGATTAGGAAAAGAATATCTAATAGGTGGGAGAAGTTAAGAGAAAAGTCTCAAGGTGGATTAGGAAAAGAATATCTAATAGGTGGGAGAAGTTAAGAGAAAAGTCACAAGGTGAATTAGGGAAAGAATATCAAATAAGTGGGAAAAGTTAAGAGAAATTTCACAAGGTGAATTAGAGAAAGAAAAGAATATCTAATAGGTGGAAAAAGAGAAAAGTCACAAGGTGAATTAAGAAAGAATATCTAATAAGTGGGGAAAGTTAAAAGAAAACTTATCAGAACTAAAGTCGAAGTTAGAAAATTCTTTTTGGAAGATAAAATGTAGTCACTGTGAGAGAGTGAAATTTTGCTGAATTTTGTGAATAAAGAATGAGTACTATTTATTATGTTGTATTTTAATGGTGACTTTATATCACAGATCGGTAAGAAGCATTTAAGTTAGACATGTATAGCGAGTGAACTTGAGGAAATTATCATTGTATTTCCAGAATAAGAGAACACAAGTCGTGATGCCAAAGCCACCTAGTTAATGGTTATGATTATTATAAATTAATTAATCGCCCTTAACTTAATAGCAAATGATGAGAATCTTAATTTATTAATAATTCTCCAGCAGACACCAGTCTCTCTCACTTGGCGGATATGTGGGCGCTGTAAATGTTCTCTCCATTCCTCGACATTTAAAGACAAACATTTACACTCAGTATTCCGTAGGTGGAAAATTTCTTACTAAAAGAGAAGACAAATTTAATTTATATTTAGCGAGCCCCCATCCACCCACTTTCTTCTCCAACATAAGATAATCAATATGTGTAAGAATGTCAATAAATTCAACAATAAATTTATTAAATCAACAATCAATAATACAAATGACAAATACAATGAAAAAGATTACTTGACATCGATATTTCTACAAAACCACGTTTAGATAATTTCCCTGCCACACTGTCTTTACCCAAAAATAATATAATACAACAGGTCAATATGAATCATGGTATAGTTCTTATCAGAGAACATAAATGGAATTATTAGAAGTGTAAGTGGTAATAGTTTTTACACAACCTGATTTAGGCACTGTCTCAATGGTCTTTTTGTGCCTTTATAACTCTCAATGGTCTTTCTATGCCTTTATAACTCTCTGTGGTCTTTCTGTGGTCTTTCTATGCCTTTATAACTCTCTGTGGTCTTTCTGTGGTCTTTCTGTGGTCTTTCTGTGGTCTTTCTATGCCTTTATAACTCTCTGTGGTCTTTCTGTGGTCTTTCTATGCCTTTATAACTCTCTGTGGTCTTTCTGTGGTCTTTCTGTGGTCTTTCTGTGCCTTTATAACTCTCAATGGTCTTTCTGTGGTCTTTCTATGCCTTTATAACTCTCTGTGGTCTTTCTGTGGTCTTTCTATGCCTTTATAACTCTCTGTGGTCTTTCTGTGCCTTTATAACTCTCTGTGGTCTTTCTGTGGTCTTTCTATGCCTTTATAACTCTCTGTGGTCTTTCTGTGGTCTTTCTGTGGTCTTTCTATGCCTTTATAACTCTCTGTGGTCTTTCTGTGCCTTTATAACTCTCTGTGGTCTTTCTGTGCCTTTATAACTCTCTGTGGTCTTTCTGTGCCTTTATAACTCTCTGTGGTCTTTCTATGCCTTTATAACTCTCAATGGTCTTTCTGTGCCTTTATAACAAAGACACAAGATTATTGTCCAACATTAGTATGTCAGTCCACGTGTATCTCTCACACGTTAGTAGGACACTGATTCACTTCTACTCCCTTGAGGTTAACTTGGTGCCTTTGACATATTTAATTTCCTCAAGCAGGATAGTAATTGTAGCAGTTTCCAGTAACTTCCTTATACCAGAAATTTCTCCATGTAGTCAGCATAATTTGCCACCATACATAAATGGGGTATAGTGCGTTCTTAACACTTACACACTGTCCCCTGCCTCTACCACGGTCGATTGTAGTGGTTTACTAACAGTAATCAGGATTCAAATCACACAAGGAAAGAAAGGTTGCTTATTCCTTGTAAAGTACATTCAGAGAACAAACACTAAGTTTCCAGTTTAACTAAATTCTTTCTTACATTCAAGCCTTAACTTACAGTTTCCTACAACAATATTTATTAGCCTGATGCATGCATACAGTATAATAAATACATTCTAGTTTTAATGAGAGGCTTCATTAAAATCATTGTCAAGTGTTAAGCATACTATATATTCAAGAATCTTAGTTTAAACATTTGTAGAAATAATAGTCTACTCACATAATACATCTCTACATAAATCACAAGTATAATATATCAATAGCTAATTACACGAAATATTTCTAAGTCCATTCTCTCTCAACCAGTCATTTAACTCACCAATAAGCTAACGGCCACTTTCTTGCCACACCACATTCAAGTGATCAAACAATAGAATTACCTACAGCTTGTAAACGTTTTTAATCTCAGCCCATTGGCTGGTCTCATTCACATAAATCTTAACCATTGGTTAATTAAAAATTATTCATCAAGTTGGAACTGGTTTACACTACATCAGCAATTTCTAGCATATCTTCATATCGAGTGTTTACTCCAACTCTGATGCATACAAAAGTACCATCATAGGAGTGCCCAAGGACGGGTCACTTCCACAATTTAACAATTTATATAACAATTAAGTTTTAAAATAGGGATAAATACATTTACTCCACCACCCAAGTATTCCAGTATACCAGTATCACTCCCATTGACTTGACTGCAATTACATGCAATATACTACCGTTTACTCATTGGAGTCAATCCATTCAGCTCGAGACTACATATTATGTGTATCGTATGTATCATCTCGACCTAAATCGGTGACTCGCTAGTAGCATTTGGAATCCCAAGAATTGGTTGAGTGTGTAGAATATTCTAGGGTGCAAGTCCCCAGAAATGAGAACAGTTAGCAATCTGAGCATTCAAATTCTATTGTTTGGTTATACTGTACTGTGATGAGAAATACATATTTTATTGTTTGTATATTAAATTTAATTGTTAAATGCTACACATGTTTTTGAGACATTCTTAGTGTAGAGAAGTGTAATTGTATGTTGCTGCGCTAAACGTCATTGTAGTATAATAGTCTGTATTGCTCATTTACGTCACAGTGCTACTGAATGGAGGCCCGATGAACTATTCAGTATTCTACGCAATACAGATGAACCATAACACAAGAAAGATTCCCAATAACAATTTATGTAGCTTATTTAATTATATTATCCTTGCATAACGTCCATTCGTTTTTTGTTTTGTTTTTATAAAAGTATAGCTTTAATAAAATGATAAAGAAAAGAAAGCTAGCATATTACTAGTCTATTATGTTATTTTGAATAATGTTTTGCAATTTATTTTCCAGTATGTAAAATTCTTAAACTGGCTCAATCACCTGAAATGGTGCATTACAACCAGTTTTATTTAAATTCTGTATCTTCAGTCTTCTTGGTTCACTGAAGTATCAGGATTGTCAATTCAAACATAAACATAGCGTTATTCACATGTTATCTAATCTCTTAAGAATAGTTATGTCTCCTTCGCAAAGCTGGTATGATATACTCATTTTTAAATTTAAAAAAGTCAATTTATATTTTCTTTAAGTAACTGACTCATCGTTTTGCAGTCACTATTTCGTTAAAATATTTAGTTTAAGATAAAATTATAACTTTGTAAATATGAGAGAGTTTGGTATCACAAATGATGACGTCACAAGTGAACAGTGCATACATCTTTATCTGATGACATTTGTGAGACCTTGTACTAGGAAGGGAATTAGCTTAGTAGATCTAACACATGGAATTAACTTCGTGTTTCATGGCTTTCTAATGTTGCACGTATATATGAGGAAACAATAAGCTGGTTCGTGTTTCATGACTTTCTAATGATGCACGTACCTATGTTGAAGCAACAAACTGGTTCGTGCCATCTACCAGATCTCGAAGCGGCACATAAGGCTGAATTGCAGCAGCGTTTGTTTGCACTTCCTGGCTGATTATTACACCAACCGCGACCTTGGCATCTTTTCCTACTGGAAGCAAAGATTTCTAGTTCAAGGGGAAAAACATCTATTAGTAATTGATCTGCACACACAAATGTGCACATATCTATTTATCCATCCATCCATCCAAATATACCCCACTCCAAATCAATCAATCAATCAATCAATCAATCAATCTATCTATCTATCTATCTATCTATCTATCTATCTATCTATCTATCTATCTATCTATCTATCTATCTATCTATCTATCTATCTATCTATCTATCTATCTATCTATCTATCTATCTATCTATCTATCTGTCACCCACTCTATCTATCTTTCGATTTATTATCTATCAATCGATCTATCTGTCTATCTATCTGTGTGTCTGTCAGTTAGCCAATCTATGTATCTGTATGACTGCCTGTCTATCTATCTGAATAACAAGAAAAAATATTTGTTGCTGTGATTTCAGTAATTCTAATCTCTCCACAAAGGAAAGTACTTTTTTCTTTAAAAAGAAATGCACAGTTATATTAAATTATTTATTCGAAGGGCTAGTAGTAAAATAAGCAAATAACCTGTTGACTGCTGATATTATTCACCCATTATGTGTAATATTAGTCGCTATGCACGTAAGCTTTTATGGTCAAAATGTTATATTAATATAGCCTCCAAAGAACATGTTAGTCGGTATTATTGAGCGAATGCACGTAACCTTTTGTGGTCAAAATGCTTTATTAATATAGTCTCCAATGAACATATTTGCTTCATTTGAACAAATATATATCCAACATTTATGGAATATCCAATGCAGACATAAAATATTAGATAATTTAACCCAGTTTTATGTGAATTATAAAAAATACACAGCTCAGTATACAATCTAAGTTGCTTTATTGATAATTTCAGTAATTAAGAGCTTTTGCTTTATTTTGATTTTCTTAATGTTATGAATTATAGTCTAGTCTAGGACACTGATATGTCCACTGTGTGGGATTTCTCCTACTTAAACTCCTAATGATCTTTATGTCATCAACTGTATTCTAATACAAACTAATGATCTTTATGTCATCAACTGTACTCTAATACAAACTAATGATCTTTATGTCATCAACTGTACTCTAATACAAACTAATGATCTTTATGTCATCAACTGTACTCTAATATAAACTAATGATCTTTATGTCATCAACTGTACTCTAATACAAACTAAGAATTAGACATATAGACTTTCAAAAAACTAGAATAAGATGTAAGAGAAACATAAATTACTATCTAATAAAGCGTAGCAATAATTCAACAATAATAATTTGTGATATATAATTACAACAGGAGTAAGCATAATTCTAATAAGTTCAAAGGTAAAACTTACCATCATCTGTAACGTTATTTTTAAGTATAAAGTCACTTGTCGTTCCATTGGTGAAACGTAATTTTGCCTCGCAAATATATTGAAACACTTTGGGCATATCAATGAAATAGTTCCTAATCGTTATCGCCACTTTATCTCGGCTGACTTCTTTAGAACACACCGTCGATTCAGAAAATAAGGTAAAACACTTCAAACTGTCCTCACTTACTTTATAATAGTTACTGCCTGCGGACGGATTGAATGTAGTATTATAGTATATCATCGGTTCTAATAGGATGTCTCTACCTCCTTCTTTCTTAATGGTCGAAGTGCACTCGACAAAAGAAATGTCCTTGCTGTTGCCTAAAATGACTGGAACATACTGTTCTGAGGGGAAAAAAACCCAATAAGCTTGTGAGAAGAAATCTTGCATCTTGTTTAGTTTTGTAAAATATATAAAGACAAATGCAGTATTTGTTATACGTTATTAATTGATTTTGATAATTACTCTTTAACTCAAGAACATTTTTAATAGAATTAAAGTGTGTATGTTAATGTGTTCTTTTTATTTCCTATGAAAAGGTAAATCTGAAAAAAAGTTATCAATGAAGATTCTATTGAGTTTTTTAATACAACCCGATATTATAAGCAATTATTTATTCTAATGAGTTTTTCAATACAACCCGATATTATAAGCAATCATTTATTCTAATATAGTAATTGCGAAGAAATATATGCCTATTTGCCTTACTATTGTGTTTTACAAAGGTCATCTTAACACTACCTGTGTGCGTATATCTAGCTAGCCACACCAACCACTGTTGTGTGTGTTATTTTTGTCGTTATTTTATAAATTGGCCTGCTTTGATAATTTAACGACGATCTAGCATGCACTTTCGCGGCAAATAAATAACCGAACAACTAAACAATAAATTCAATTTACATCATAAGGAGGCGTGTGTGTGTGGGTAAATGTTCAAACGTATTCATAATATTGAATTAAATAAATACTTGTGTGTCGTCTACATAAGTTATCTCTCCCTCTAGATTTCCATTCGTACAGCGAATGAAGTGAAAAGAAATGGAAACACTTGATGACTGTTGCAGAGATAGCTGCCTTCAAAGACATGACCAAGATCGTTTCTTTCTTCTGCACATGTTGCCCAGTCGAAAAAAGTGAAAGACCAATTAGAGCTATTATAATCATTACTAAATTACCATATTTCTTTTTTATCTGCTCGAATTTGAACAAAACTCAAATCCAAACATGCTCTAAGCCTACGTTTCCTTAATATCGAAAAAGTGAAAGACCAAAAGAGCTTCAAAATGACTCAAAATCCTTACTGAGTAATTAGACCCGGCCTTAATGTGTTCAAGTTTGAACAAAACTCCAAACCTTATGTGCTCTAAGCATAGGTATTTCACTTTCCGAAAAGAGAAACAACACTTGCAAAAGTTTTTCACTCAGTAATCTTACTTACTTCAAGCCCCACCCTATTTGCCGTATATGGAGATACTGACGTAATATAGACGCAGAACAGATGAGCTGAGAGGCGAAAGTCTGAAAGAATAGCAGTCGACTATTACATAAAGAACCACAAGTGCACGTGATTACTTCCCATCTTAACGGAAAGAGACCCAGCCGGCTAATCTTCATTCGTCTTTTAAACTATAGCGGCTAGAACATCGTGTTAGACTCGCAAAAGAGGACACTAACTAACATTTAGCTCACATCCTGTTTGAGCGCCCTGGCGATCGTGACCCAACTTGGGGTTCTAGGTCTTTAGAAGGTCAAGTTGTAATAATCACCAGATATTTAGCCGAGCTAGGAAAAAGGATAGAAGAAGGAGAATGCAACTCAAAGAACATTTCTAAAAAGTGAGCGGCAGAGTTGATGCTTGCAGAAATGAGGAAATTACTTGTAATGTCAGCCTGCTCACTCAAACCCAAACCTAAAACTCCAGTCAACAAAAAGAAGAACCGAAATATTGACTCACTCATTATATGTTGTAGTCTGTCACCTGTATTTACTTACTATACATTACTGTGTGTATCAGGGGTAAGGCTAGAACGATCACTCTACTAATTTAAATTATCTATCTCCATCTTTCTATAAAGTGTGGCCAGCCACAAGGTATATTTTGGGGATTAGCCTAAGGTTACCGGTGGCCCGGGTGGTGGAGAGAATTAACGTCTTGCCCATCTCCCAGTAGAAGTTGAAAATTGTTTAATTCCGTTATTTAAAATTATTATAGTGAGTGGTGGGGTAAAGGGAAAGCGAAAGAGAATATGAGTTCACATCAAATTTTAAAAGTTAAGGTGATTTGTTTCTGAGAGAACTATTAAATTACCTAAGTGAAATTCAGAGGAGTCAGTAATATTAATTTATCTAATTGAAATGCGTGAGACGTATTAAACTTATCTAATTAAAATACTGTGATAATTATTAACTTATCTAATTAAAATACTGTGAGAATTATTAGCTTATCTAATTAAAATACTGTGAGAATTATTAACTTATCTAATTAAAATGCTGTGATAATTATTAAATTATCTAATTAAAATACTTTGAGATTTATTAACTTATCTAATTAAAATACTCTGATAATTATTAACTTGTCCAACTGAAATACAAAGAATAGTATTAACTTACCTACTGAAATATAGTCTCAGTATTAAGTCAATATGATTTCTGTTGTTTTCATTCAAATTTCTCTAACAATTCAAAGTCAATATTCATATTTTCGTAAATTCTGAATCTCTAAATTTAAATTGTTAATATTGTTTGTTGTCCTATTTAATGCGCTGAACTTCATTATTAAAATCAAACTCTATCTGTGTAGGTCACAAATGGTGAAAGATATTCGTCTTTAACTGGCAACAACCTATCATCTGAAAACTTGGATAATGTTTCTTTTCTTTTTTTTTAACTTTATCTGTGACGGTAGTGAGAGAAATAATGCTCAAAATGGCTTGCAAAGTGAAAATATTCATTTTTACCTCACAACTATTCAAATTTTCTTTGCATCTCCCCCCCCCCCCAAAAAAAAAAAAGAAGAAAGAAAGAAAGAAAGAAAGAAAGAAAAAATATTCACAACAGCATAATTATTCTTTTTCCAGTTAACTCCCTTGAATTATGTGTATTATACATTCTTAGACAACTAATGTCGTTTACGCCTTTTTCACATAAATGTCTTTTTGTCAAATTTAAATTACATGCGATATTAAGAATTTTGAAATGTACAATGATACATAAATTAATACATCTATGCAAACAATTCTATAACTGCAGTACACACACACACACACACACACACACACACACACACACACACACACACACACACATACAGACAAACACACACATATTGCAAACCTATTAATGGTTATATTAAATTGTATATGTAAATTAACTTATAAATATCTTCTTTTAAATTATATCAGTTTTTAGAGAGAGAAAATATTCACTCACCAGCGTTTGGGGAAGCATGTGATAAGTGACCGGTATTCAGAAGTACCAATGAAATTTCAACCAAATTTCTGAACTGCATTCCTAGTTAGTTCCTCTTTAAATTACCTGCATACAATTAATTCATATATATTAATCATAACAATATTTCATCCTTAACTATCTAATTATATCGTAGTCAAACAATAATTCCTCTTTAAATTACTGCATACAATTAATTCTTATATATTAATCATTACAATATTTCATCCTTAACTATCTAATTATATCGTAGCGGCTATGACGTAGCCAAACAATCTCGAATAGAAACAATGCAGATGAAAGCTTTTAAAGTACGAACCAGATGGTCAGTGGTGCTTCTAGACACACGCTCATGATCCATTTTACATACAGTTCTCTTAAATACACGAAGCCAAAGTTTATATATGCAAGGAATAGGGAAATATATTCAATTATAAACATATGCTATCTGAAATGTTACAATTACACTAAAATATGAAAGTAGAAACCTATTTCTCGTACTGCAATGCTTTTGGCATGTTGCTCCACATACAAATGGTCTCAAATGTTAATTGAGTGACTGATGCAGGATTTCATCTCAAAACAATATGTACTGAGGATATTTTTTAATTTGTGTTTATAGAACACATTCTTCATTCTGTCACAATCCAATATGAATTATTTTATTACATCCATTAAAATATATCCAGTGATTTGCCTGAGACCTTGTATTCCTTTTTTAAAATTAACATTCATTTTCAATATGCTAATGGGAACTTAAAATATGAAAAAATCTACTCGCATATATTTCAATACATACAAATAATTCTGTTTTAAAGACAGAAATAAAAAAATATTAAATTATAATAAAATAGCCCATATTCCACTATTTTCTATTCTGCCATTTTAAAAAATAAAGTTTATTCATTAAAAGTTATCTCAACGGTACGGGTAAAGTAAATAAGATTACATAATGAATTCACATACACGCATGAATCTCTAAACATGTAAACTTGGATTAATTAATTAAGTTTAGTGATGTCTTATAAAATAATCAGTGAAATAGAAGTTAAAATACTTTTGTCTTTTTCCTGTCTTACAGATTACAAGTATATGTGCATATACTAAATATGTCGTTGAAATCAATTATTCAATATCATATATAAATAAACTGGCAGAATATTACTTTATTAGAGAAAAGATCGGTAATGTTTTGTATGTGACTGTGACACTTATATACAAATAATCTCTCTCTTCAAAAATAATGGTTAATTCTAATTAATTAAAACAAAAAGAAATACATGTTCATTTCTTTGAAAGCTAATTTATTATGAAAAATTTCTAAAATGATCAAAGCCTTCTAATTTTTATTTTTGATTTTTACATTCAGGGGGAAAAGTTTGATTTCATAAAACGGATAAAATTTGACTCAAAAGTGAATGATATTATGAAATCTGTACATATATTTGAAATATATAATTGTTGACCTGTTATTGGGATGAAACAATGATTATAAAATGTGCTTGATACTGACCTGTCAATAAAGGTGAAAAAGGAATTTTCAAATCAAATGTAGCAAGGTCACAAAATTCTTCAGTATTATCAGTGTGAGCTGTAAATAATTTAAAATATCAGTACAAATACTTTTAATTAAATATATAATCTACCGTTAAGATGTATTACATTTTGACCATTTGTAAAAGTGAAGGAAGGGAAAAATATACTGAACATGGGTGTCATAACATTACGTAATCTGCGTCATAAGAAGGTTGACGTCACCAGTGACTCCAACTTCCAAACCAGCTATTACCGAGACTGTAATAGGAAAGAAGAAACATCAAAGCTGCAGCTATGCCACCGCCACGCTCTTTTCAGTGCAGGGAGATCAACAATACATCCTCAATTAATATTACAACAGAGAGCGATCAACGTAAACCTAAAACATAACATATGGATGTTGTTGGCACCCCTCATAAATAATTAATATCTAAGACAGGACAACAATTGAGATCGTCACTTCCAGTACTACACAAGACACACCTTAGTGCAGGAATTTTGGCTATAAATAATTACTTTCAAACACCAGTGTACACACACACACACACACACACACACACACACACACACACACACACACACACACACACACACACACACACACGCGCACACATATATATACTAAACAAAGAACAATCCATCCTCAGGCAGAAATGACGGTTAATAAGTACTTTCAGACACAAAAATTCACTCACCCACCGAAATAACCTCTAATGCTCACTGACTCCCTTTCCTCTCAGCAACTTCTAAACAATCCTTTGATACAAATCAGACCCCACACAACAAAGAAACTCGGGAAAAGTTATCAGATTTAGAAGCATAAGGTACAGACATCAAATTAATATGGATATCCAGTCATTTTAAAATCACAGGAAATGAAGCAACAGACAATTCAGCAGTGGTGGGGGTGGTGTTAGGGCAAATCAAACACGGGAAACAAATACAGACTGCAATCTACACAACAGAACTAAGATCAGAAACAAAGAAAATCTTCACGAAAACCTTCATCTTCACGCAACCTGACATACTATACCAACATATCTCTCTTTGTCTCTCTATATATCTCCTTGTATTCATCTCTCTCTAATTGAACTCATAAATACATTATTACGCAATCTCTATAACTATTTTACTCCAGCCATGAATAAAACACAAGTGCGATTGGTGGTGTACAGACGGACACTGAAGTCATTAGCAGTGGACAAGAAGCACAGACCAGCATTGGCGCAAATTCTGGAACTGATTTCGCAGTCAACATGGAGCTTTCACAGATTAATCAGGACGGCGAACCTTTTCCCTGTCACGGTGAAGTTTCATTTCACCCCGCTGCAGTCGATGGTTTCGGATCAAGTAGTACTACCATGGTGATACATCCCGACCCGCACGTACCCGAGTGTCAAACCCCATCTCCATCTCAGGGCTCATACGTAGGCCGTTCTCTTGATAGTGTGGATGAAAGCAAATTCTGACACGTGACATAGGCAATTAATATTCGTTGATGTATACATGGTGAAGTTCATTGGACAACACCACATCATGTGCACGGTAAAATGAATAAACCCTAACGGATTGTGAGAAGACATGTTGATGACGCAGTGAGCAGTTGGCAGAAGGTTCAAAGTTGAATGATTTTGTATTGCGTGATGATCCCTAGCATAAAGTACAAGTGTAAATGTTTGCAAACTTTAAACTCCCTTCGTACAATGAATGTTTTAAACAAACATCTCTAGTCTTTGGACAAAGCTTGCTGTTTGCATTGTTATGATATGTACAAAGGCATTCGAACACTTGATTTATAATTATTATTTCACTTTATATTATTCGAACACTTGATTTATAATTATTATTTCACTTTATATTATTCGAACACTTGATTTATAATTATTATTTCACTTTATATTATTCGAACACTTGATTTATAATTATTATTTCCCTTTGTAATATTCGAACACTTGATTTATAATTATTATTTCACTTTATATTATTCGAACACTTGATTTATAATTATTATTTCCCTTTATATTATTCGAACACTTGATTTATAATTATTATTTCACTTTATATTATTCAAACATTTGATTTATAATTATTATTTCCCTTTATATTATTCAAACATTTGATTTATAATTATTATTTCCCTTTATATTATTCAAACATTTGATTTATAATTATTATTTCCCTTTATATTGTTCAAACATAAACACTAAAAGTATCAGTATAGCTTCGTAAACGAGCAATGACTTTTAAAATATTTACGACACGATGAAAAGAAACAAAAGGGAACCAACACAAAACAGAATACTAATATTTGAAAAGTTTACTTGAAAATGATGAAAAGAAACAAAAGGGAACCAACACAAAACAGCTTAGTAATAATTTAAAGCTCTCTTTAACAAGAGGGTGAAACATTTTACATGACGTCAGTGTTTAAATGTCATTACGATGAAGCATGCTTGATTATTTGATTTTTGTTTCGCTTTCTTTTTATTTAATTTCGTAATTATTATCTAATGATGGTCCGTCGTTGCCTTGTTCGAGATGTCAAAGGTCAGGTTCAGTGCCATTTGCCGTGGTTCGATTTGTTGTGTATATGCGTTGGTTGTCCATTATTAATATTTTTAGGTTTGTCTCTCCTAAACATTGTACTCCTATTCTCCCAACAAGCAATTTTTCCACTATCCCCATCCTCATTACTTTCTCACAGTTTTTTGTGCAATAAAATTTCTGTAAACTCATTATTTTGTCAGTTTTTTGTGCAGTAAAATTTGTGTAAACTCAGTATTTTTTGTCAGTTTTGTGTGCAGTAAAATTTCTGTAAAGTCATTATTTTCTCACAGTTTGTGTGCAGTAAAATTTCTGTAAACTTATTATTTTCTCATAGTTTTGTGTGCAGTAAAATTTCTGTAAATCATTATTTTGTCAGTTTTGTGTGCAGTAAATTTCCGTAAACTCATTATTTTCTCACAGTTTTGTGTTCAGTAAAATTTCTGTAAATCATTATTTTGTCAGTTTTGTGTGCAGTAAAATTTGTGTAAACTCATTATTTTGTCAGTTTTGTGTGCAGTAAAATTTCTGTAAACTCATTATTTTGTCAGTTTCAATTGCAGTAAAATTTCTGTAAATAATCGGAATTTATCCATATAACGTATGGAGTATGTCTATTGTCATGTCATCTGATTTGTAACATTTGTTACAAATCGTCTGAAGTATGTCTATTTTCACGACATCTGATTTGTAACATTTGTCCATCTAACGTCTGAAGTATGTCTATTTTCACGTCATCTGATCGGTAATATTTGTCCAGAGGTATTTATATGACGTATTTACGTGTTAGCGTCTATTTGAATAGAAATTATTTCTAGAGATATAATTGGTATATTAAATACTGGTGTTGGGTTTAGTAACCACTCCTCTCCTGTTTCTATTTTACTTTAGAGATGGTTAATGATATTCTTTTTAGTTTAATGGAATTTAAAGACTGCACACACATGTCTTGCAGAACTGTTAGATTTGGAAATTTCATGTTTTTTTTTAGTTCTTCTATTCCGTTCTTGTTGATTGCCATGGAGAAACAGTTCCGTTCATCAATAGAGAGTCTAACCGATGATTTCTTTCGCCATTGGAACAAATACTTCTATTGTTCGGGGGGGGGGGTGAGTATGGGGGATAATCATGTTCCTCTTTGAATCAATGACAACATTCTAAATGGAAGAAAAAAAGAAACGAAGTAAGGGAGTCGCCTTATTCCTGCTAACAGCCAACCTCAATCAGTGAACATTCGGGGTGTTTTGTCTTTGTCGAGTAGGGGATGCTGGAGGAGTAGAGTGGTTATTTTGGATAATGTATGTGTTGGGTAAGAGTGGTTATGTTTGGATAATGTATGTGTTGGGTAAGAGTGGTTATTTTTGGATAATATATGTTTTGGGTAAGAGTGATTATGTTTGGATAATGTATGTGTTGGGTAAGAGTGGTTATGTTTGGATGTGATTTGTTTAAACATGTACACACATAGGTAGACGTATATTTATGAAACATTTAGTAAACCGTCATGTACACAAGGGAGAAAGTGAACAGGCTCAGAGCTTCTTGCGATGGGGATGTGACACTCGTTCTGTTACATAGGTTACAGTCGGCATTCTCGTGATTCCTCGCTTTGTTTTCGATTATTTAGGTCCTAAACTAATTACAAGTAATGAGAATCTTGAGTTCACCATTCGTCTCTCTCACTTGGCGGAATGTGTATGCTGTAAATGTTTTCTCTCTTCCTCAACATTAAGGTAACATTTACTGTCACACAATCGTTCCATATGTGGAAAACGTCTTACTAAGGGAGAAGACAAATCTGTCTTTAATCTGTATTTAGTGAGCCCTGATCATTTTCTTCTCCAAAATTAGTTATCAATGTGCATAAGAAGATCAATAAATTTATTAAATGAACAATCAAATGTGCATATGGCAAATACAATGAAATAGTTACTTGACATCAAGATTTCCATGAAACCATGTTTGAATACTTTTTCTATTTTATGCAGCCTATATTCTAAAATACAATTCATCAATATGTCAATGCAAATCACAGGATAGTCTCTTATCAGAGAGCAGAAATGGAGACAGTAGAGATAAGCAATAATAGTTTTTTTTTTTTATATAACCTTGTATAGCTGCTTCCTCAGTGGTCCTTCCCTACACCTTTGCAACAAAGACATAAGTTACTGTCAGCAATTATTATGTTAGCTCCATGTACTTCACTTGTTTGTTGAAAGCACTGTTCTGCTACTTAAGAGTTAAACTGGGTGCTTGTTCTCGTGTCAACTCCTTCAAGCAGAATGCTAAATGTAGCAATGTCCAACAACTTCTCTACACCAAAAAGTGTTCAGGTAGTCAGTGTATCTTGCTGCCACACATCAGTAGAGTGTCATGTGTTCTTACACTCATGCTGCTTCCTGCCTTTACCACAGTCTTTCATAGCAGTTTACAAACAGTAAACCAGGAGGTTCAAATCAAAGGTTGAAATGAAAATAGAAAAGGCTTCTTGTCTCTGCAAAATAAAATCAGAGAACCAATGCTACATTTCCAGTTTATTGCTTTATAACACCATTCTTTCTTATATTCCAGTCTCAACTTGCACACGGCATAATAAAGACAGCATATCAAAACAATGTCAAGTGTCTAACAAACTATAGGTGAGCAGCAAACACTTTGTAGAAATAAAAGTCAACTCACATAGTACATCTCTACATAAAACAAAAGGATACCATATCAACAGCAAAAATGTATGAAATATTTCTAAGTCCATTCTCTCTCAACCATCAGCTAACTCACTATCAAGGTAATGGCCGCATTTCAAGATTGGACTTCTTCTTCCCACTTCAAATTCAAAGTAATTAAACAGTAGATTTCTCTAAAGCAGGTAAACGTTTTAATCTCAGCCAATTGGCTGGTCTCATTCTCCATAAATCATAACCATTGGATAATAAAATCTACTCACTGGTTTGCATTACATCAGCAATTTCTAGCATATTCTCAACTCATTTTCAGCTTAGACACTTTCCTAAATGCTGCCATAAGGAGAGCCCAAGGTTGGGTTGCTCTGACAATTTAACAATTTAAATTTTAAAATAGGGATAGGCAAATTTATTCCACTACGAATCGTACAATTGCTTAAACAAATATCATATTGATCCAAAGATGAATTCACCTCTCGTTCATAATTTTTTTAATTAATCCACTGCATAGAACAATTTTAGCAGGGGAAGGGGATGTCACGGCATGAGACCCGACTGTCTAACTTGCATTCTAACTTTGCGACTGTAGCATTAGAATCTACTATCAAACTCAAGTAGAGTAGGCTGAACTTATGAGCCCTAAGTAGGCCGACCTCATGGGCCCTAAGTAGGCCGACCTCATGGGCCCTAAGTAGGCCGAACTCATGGGCCCTAAGCAGGCCGAGCCTTAGATCTCGTCTTTGCATTTACATGTCATCCCCCACTTTGTGAGAGGCCCTTGTGATGTTCTACTACCCAGCCCATCTTCTGGGTCAGGTTGTAATAATATCCCAGATATTTAGCCAGACTGACCTAATGACTGACCCTCTTCAGGTGGAAAATCGCCCCATGGTTTAGACTTAGAGTATAGATATATGCCAGCATAATAGGACCATTTTCCCACCCTTTCCCATAAAACAACACTGGTGAAAAGCTCTTTCTACAGAGAAAAAAAGTCAGTCAGCGAGAACATAAAATTTAAACCATATAGAAGTAGTTGGTAAATATTGTATCTCATGTATTTTACAATATATAGTGTAAAACAGATTTATTATAGGTATGGCTGTTGTAAACTTATTTCTATTCCCATAACAACAGTTAACGCTTATTTAAGAAGGAAATTTGTGTCAATCTTCCTCAAGAAGCCAGTTGGGTACACACGCACGACAGACAACAATTGTTAACATTTACAAAACTGATTGATTGGTGTAAGGCTCGTAAAATAAAATTGTAGGCAGTAATTTTCAAAACAATTATTCTTTCCAGGTCATTTGCAATTTTAACATTATTATTTTGAGATACAGTCCATACAAGAATATGATCGAATACTACACTTTCTCAACAGTCACATTGAATTGAAATCTAGTTAATTAGCAATGTCACGTGTATGAGGAAATATTATTTTTTTTCATCTCTCTAAGTGTCATCATACTTTAAAATAAATGGTTAATGAAACGGCCAAATTAATTTAAACATAGCAAAGGGCTAAAATAGCTATTTTGTCAACAATGTGAAACCTAAGGTGGTAACGTTACTTGAGGAAGAAATAGGTTTGATAGTAGTTCCTGCCAGTGAATGGAAAGGCGTGATTAACTTTCGAGGACGCACACATTTACTTCTATGCGGTCAGCAATGCCAAGGCCATAAATCGCGTCGTGTGTGGGGAATATGTGGTAGGCACTGAAACGCTAATTTTGTCTGTGAGAAAACAGGCTCTGAGTTTTTTAGGATGCAAAATGTCTTTAAGAATCACCACTCTTAAGTTTGGTAGTTTACAGTTAGATATTGCTATTGTGAAATTGTTTGTTGGAATAGAATTTTGAGTTATTGGAAAGTTGAGATTTATTTGTTATAGTTCAATGTGTGGTTAAAATATCAACACTGTGGGTAATGTACCAATCCATCCTGCTGTTGTCTTCTGCGCGTTCGCTGTTAGTGGTGACAGTGTTTTTCTTTCTTGTTTTCAGTTTGTTGTACTTCACTATCTGATTTTTTTTTGTTCTCGTGGGATGTCTTCTTCTATTTTCCTTTTGTCATGGTGTCTTCTCTGTGTGTTTATCAGTTGCCGCTGTTTGGTTGGCAAGGGTGTGCTGGCTCAGATAAAAGGGTAAAAGTGGAGGAGCCTCAAACACTCTTGTGTAATTCTTTTAAGGCAGCATCCATTTCTGACTGTGTGTCCATTGATGGCTTTCCGTTCGATGTGGGTGGATTTTCGTTCAGGTTGCATATATTAGTCTTTACATTTTCCCGCTTGAGTTTAAACAATCTATTACTTTGGTTTTATTGAAGTTTGAATTTCCTTTTCTTCAGGGTTTTTAATTGTTTCTGGGTCAATGACTCTTTCCCACGTTCCATTGTTGTCTGTGTTGAGCTGCTTTTGATTTGTGGGGGATGTTTCCAAAGATTTGCGTGTTCACTTCCTTCTCAAAGGTGTTGGTAGATAGGGTTTGTGTTTGTATGTCATCTGTTGTTATCTTGTCGGTTCTTACAAACTACATTTTTTTATTTTGTAATAACAGCAAAAATGCCATACCATCCTCATAGGCATATATTCATTCACACAGACGATTGTGTAGACCAATTCAGAAAATGCTTCATTTAATTCTTTATTGTCGCCGAAATTTATTTGGAATCATTTTGGAGACATTTGTCAGGAGAAGGCATAAGCTTTGCCCGGCCTCACATCAATAAACATTTTAAAAATTAATAACGAAAACGAATAAAACCTAGATACACAAGGTGTACAGGAAAGCCTAGTACAAACACACATTTAACGTAGTTATCCAAGCCACCCCAAGACCTAACGGGATGTTTGTTGGAACACCAGTCGTAAAGAGTTAGATTGAAGTGTGGAGTTATTAAATGTATCTTTCAGCCCTGTAACCCAACCCAGGCCGTGACCTTGGTTAGCTAGAAATACGTGCCTGAAGAATAGAGAAGCATTCAAGAATGAGCAGAGGGAAGGGGTGGGTGGGTGTAATATTACCCGGATCACAAGAAAGGCCAGTAAAAGCACGAACCAGTTAGAAATCGGAGATTCGCTTGTCATCATAAACAAGCATAGACATACAAATAGTTAGATCAAGGCACACGAATTATGGGGTGAAAAATCTATATATAGAGAAATAAAACAGACCCTCTTCACTCAGATCAAACCTTACGTCCTGTAAGAAGAGGTGAGTCCCAGAATTTAGCCTGGCATATTAATTAAAGAAAAATTTTGAATAAAAAGACCTAGGAAGAATCAACTGAGTACAAATATTTGTAAGGGGAGAATTCATTGTACTCCAACCAGATGACCTTTGTACTCCAACCAGATTACCTTTGATTCTTGGGCTTTGAAGAGCGAGAAAGGTATGGGTGACTGAATTTTAAATCTTTGGTTAAACTCTATGCAACAATAAGTAGAATATTTTGTAGGATATTTATGTATCTTTAATTCACATCTTTCTTTCAGCTAAGTAGAATATTTTGTAGGATATTTATGTATCTTTAATTCACATCTTTCTTTCTTTTAGCGTCAATGTGCCCAGAGAAAATTAATAGCCATTGACACTTTAAATTACAGTCAGCAGTCTCTTACAATGCATTACTAAATTACAGATTCATCAGATCACCTGATCAGCTAATTGGGCACCTAACGACTGTTGACCTTGAGACTTTCGCTGTCTGCCTGTGAAACGTATGTGGGTGTGTACGTATGGGTGAAGCTATCACTCGTTTGCCGCATTACAGACTTTGTGCTGACACTGTCAGTCAGCATTGCCTAATGTTCGACACTTCTAAATACCTAAAAACAAAGGCTTTGTAAAAGAGTGCATATATTAAACTTACAGAGAGTCGTAACTCCTACAGATAAAGGAAAAGATAAAAGGAAAGAAAACTGTGACATTGATTAACTTTTCGTTCTTAGGAGAGGCTATTAATTCTCTGAATCAGATTAGGAAAACCTTATTTGTGACTTGTCATTGAATTTTTTCTTTACTAATTGTTACTTTTGTTTTCATTGATTGTTTATATAAAGTTTGTTGTTAAATTTTCATCTATAGTTGTGTCATTTTCCTTATTAGTTTCATCTAGTATGACATCCATAGGTGTAATCATCACGCCACGCCTGTTTTTGTCTTATCTGTGAGGAATTCATCCCTCTGGATGGTCGTTTCCGAGCTACTGGAAGTGACGACCTCAATTGTTGTCCTGTCATAGATATTAATTATTTATGAGGGATGCCAACAACATATATATGTATATTGTTATGTTTTAGGTTGTCTGCGTTGATTGCTAAGTCTCTGTTGTAATATTGATTTTGGATGTCATGTTGACCTCTATGCACTGAAAAGAGCGTGGCGGTGGCATGGCTGCAGCTTTGATGTTTCTTCTTTCCTATTACAGTCTCGGTAATAGCTAGTTTGGAAGCTGGATGTGATTTGTCTGTTTCTGGTGACGTCAACCTTCTTATGACGCAGATTACGTAATGTTATGACACCCATTTCCCTTCCTTCACTTTTACAAATAGTCTAAATGTAATACTCTTTACACAGTATATTTAATTAAAAGTATTTGTACTGATTTTTAAAATTATTTACAGCTCACACCAATAATACTGTTAAAAGAATTTTGTGACCTTGCTACAATTGATTTGAAAATCCCTTTCTCACCTTTATTGTGGTCAGTATCAAGCATATTTTATAATCATTGTTTCATCCGACACAGGTCAATAATTAAATATTTCAAATATATGTACAAATTTAATAATATCATTCATAGAACATTTATTTTTTGTTTTTGTTTTTTAATTAATTAGAATTAACCATTATTTTTTTAATAGAGAGATTATTTGTATATTTGTATATAAATGTCTCAGTCACATACAAAAGATTACCGATTTTTTCTCTAATATTCTGCCAGTTTATTTATATATGATATTGAATAATCGATTTCAACAATATATTTAGTATATGCACATATACTTGTAATCTGTAAGACAGGAAAAGACAAATGTATTTTAACTTCTATTTCACTGATTATTTTATAAGACATCACTAAACTTAATTAATTAATCCAAGTTTACATGTTTTAAGATTCATGCATCTATGTGAATTCATTAAGTAATCTTATTTACTTTACCCGTACCGTTGAGATAACTTTTAATGAATAAACTTTATTTTTTAAAAATGGCAGAATAGAAAATAGTGGAATATAGGCTATTTTATTATAATTTAATATTTTTTTTATTTCTGTCTTTAAAACAAAATGATTTGCATGTATTGATATATATGCCGATGATTTTTTCCCCCATATTTTAAGTTCTCATTATCATATTAAAAATGAATGTTAATTTTAATAAAGAATACAAGGTCTCAGGCGAATGACTGGATACATTTTAATGGATGTAAGAAAATAATTCAATATTGGATTGTGACAGAATGAAGTATATCTTCTATAAATACAAATTAAAAAAATATCTTCAGTACATATTGTTTTGAGATGAAATCCTGCATCAGTCACTCAATTAACATTTGAGACAATTTGCATGTGGAGCAACATGCTAAAAGCATTGCAGTACGAGAAATAAGTTTCTAAAGTGTCACTTTCATATTTTAATTGTAACATTTCAGATAGCATATGTTTATAATTGAATATATTTCCCTATGCCTTGCGTATATAAACTTTGGCCTCGTGTATTTAAGAGAACTGTATGTAAAATGCATCATGAGCCTGTCTAGAAGCACCACTGACCATCTGGTTCGTACTTTAAAAGCTTTCATCTGCATTGTTTCTATTCGAGATTGTTTGGCTACGATGTAATTAGATAGATGAGGATGAAATATTGTTATGATTAGTATATATGAATTAATTGTATGCAGGTAATTTAAAGAGGAACTAATTGTTTGGCTACGACATAATTAGATAGTTGAGGATGAAATATTGCTATGATTTGTATATATGAATTAATTGTATGCAGGTAATTTAAAGAGGAACTAGCTAGGAATGCAGTTTAGATGTTTGCTTGAACTTTCATTGGTACTTCTGAATACCGGTCACTTAGCACATGCTTCCCCAAACGCTGGTGAATGAATATTTTCTCTCTCTGAAAAGTGATATAATTTAAAACAAGATTTTTATAAGTTAATTTACATATACAATATAATGCAACTACTAATAGGTTTGCAAAGTGTGTGTGTGTGTGTGTGTGTGTGTTCGGGTGTGTGTGTGTGTGTGTGTGTGTGTGTGTGTGTGTGTGTGTGTTCGGGTGTGTGTGTAAATAATTGGACTTAAGTTATAGAATTGTTCGCATAGATGTATTAATTTATGCATCATTGTACGTTTCAAAATTCGTAATGTCGCGTGTAATTTAAATTTGACAAAAACACATTTATGTGAAAAAGGCGAAAACGACATTAGTTGTCTATGAATGTATAATACATATAATTCAAGGGAGTTAACTGGACAAAGAATAATTTTGCCTCTGTGAAAATTTTTTTTTGCGGGGTTGCAAAGAAAAATTGAATAGTTTTGAGATAAAATTGAATATTTTCACTTTACAAGCCATTTTGAGTATTTATTTCTCTCACTACCGTCACAACTTAGATAAAGTTAAAAAAAAAAGTAACATTATCCAAGTTTTCGGATGATAGGTTGTTGCCAGTTAGAGACGCATACCTTTCACCATTTGTGACCTACACTGATATTAATAATGAAGTTCAGCGCATTAAATAGTTGTAACATTTAATGTGAACTAATTTTCTCTTTTGCTTTCCCTTTACCCAGCACTCACTATAATAATTTTAAATAACGGAATTAAACATTTTTTTACAATTTTAAACTTTTACTGGGAGATGGGCAAGATGTTAATTTTCCACCACCCTGGGCCACCCGTTACCTTAGGCTAATCCCCAAAACACACCTTTTGGCTGGCCACACGTTTTAGAAAGATGGAGATAGATAATTTAAATTAGAAAATTGATAGTTCTAGAAGACAGTTCCAGCCCTACCCCTGATACACACAGTAATGTATAGTAAGTAAATACAGGTGACATGTAATGAGTGAGTCAATTTAGACTACAACATATAATGAGTGAGTCAATATTTCGGTTCTTCTATTTGTCGACTGGAGTTTTAGGTTTGGGTTTGAGTGAGCAGGCTGACAGCAGAGGTAATTTCCTCAATTCTGCAGCAGCATCAACTCTGCAGCTCACTGTTTAGAAATTTTCTTTGAGTTGCCTTCTGCTTCTTCTATCATTTCTCTTACTACACAACGTGTTATAAATGTCTTCATATGTGGTTGACTAGACTCTCGCGTCACCTCAAAGTTTACAGGAAGATTCCTTTTTAATGCAATATAATGAACAAGACTAATTTCTGACTTCGTTAGATCCTCAGGAGATTCATCACACATTTTTTTAATTTCAAACTGGTATTTTTTTCAAAACACGTAGAGTTTTTGATGCTGCACAGTGGCGTGCAGCCTGCCTTGCAACCATCTCTTATAAACTCACGCTGCCCCACAATCAGTGAAACATAAAATGACCGTAGTGATACCTTTGATTATACACTCCACGAAAATCAATATTGGGATGTGGTAAATTGGCTCCTGATTGCATGGTTCAATCAATTTGTAAACAGCCGGTTGACCACGTTTTGTGGCTAAGGCATTTAGTTCTGCTGTTGGTGTGACGTTGCTCAAAGAGGTTTCTAGGAAGCGTAGCTGCTTGAGGACAGAATGTGGTAGAATCTAGTGCAATAGCTGCTGCAGTATGTTGAGGTTTTTTTTAATGCTCTCCCCTGAAGCTGAGTATTCCTCTTCCCCAAGTTTCAGCTTAACATAGAATGTCATTTTATTTGCTGGTCCTTGCTCATCAATCAAAGCATGCTGGTGACTCACCTTGTTGTAACCTGCCAACTCATTGATGAGACACATCAGGGTTTTCTCTTTTGTGTTTGCAAAGTTTATGGTCTCCCCTTCCTCCTCTTCTTCCTGATGGACTGCTGGGATAATGTGTCCCTGGGCCTATGCCGGACAATGAAGTCTTTGTCTCAGACCCTCAAGCACTGGTTATCCCAGTGTGCAGTGTTCCTGTGACCTGTGCTTTGGGAACAGTTATCCCAATACCTCCATCCATTGAAGATCTGAATACCAATCCATCATCACCCATCTGAGTGCTGGCTGTTGCAGCAATACCACAAGCAGTGGTGACATGAGCAGAGGTTTGTAGCTGCTAATGATGCTGCATGGTAGAAAGCTGGCTATAATGTGATGTCTTGCCAAGCCCAAGATCCCCACTTTTGCCAGCCAACGTCAATGGTTGTGGCATACTTGTTTTAGAGCTGATCCTGATATTGAAGAGCAGAAGTTTGCACTTGGGTTCTGATCTTGATTCAATAAATGACTCTTTTCCCTTAAGTTTATAAATATGAACGTTTGAGAAAAGAAGACTACAGCTTTGCAGAGTTGTTCATAGGCTGAAAGAGAGATTAAAACTATGGCAAACAGTAAAGAAAATTACACACCAACATGTAGCCATGTCTAAGGTCTAAGTATCAGTATTAAATGTATTCAACAAGAAATGACATAAGACATCATTGTTACATAGAGAATAATTCAATGGTTACACTTAGAGTTTAAAATGGTTATCATTCATAATCACAATCATGTGGTGTCGTAAGTGAAAGTTCGTTTGAGTCCTATTGCACTGAACTAGTTATTTAGTTCATTCATAAGAGTGAACTATAAATGAGTTTATAAAGAACTGTTTCTGAGTGAAATCTAAAATACTTCTGAGATAAGTTTGACCTAAGTCAATGGTATTTGGCTGAGGACGTTTTCCACCTAAGGAATTATTGTTTGATGGTAAATGTTTGTCTTTAATGTTGTGGAAGACGTTTTTCACCTAAAGAATTATTGTTTGATGGTAAATGTTTGTCTTTAATGTTGTGGAAGACGTTTTTCACCTAAGGAATTAATGTTTGATGGTAAATGTTTGTCTTTAATGTTGTGGAAGACGTTTTTCACCTAAGGAATTAATGTTTGATGGTAAATTAATGTCTTTAATGTTGTGGAAGACGTTTTCCACCTAAGGAATTAATGTTTGATGGTAAATTAATGTCTTTAATGTTGTGGAAGACGCTTTCCACCATAGGAATTAATGTTTGATGGTAAATGTTTGTCTTTAATGTTGTGGAAGAGAGAAACGATCATGGTGCCCGCATATCCGCCAAGTGAGAGAGATGACGGGTGTCTTCTGGAGGATTATTAATTACATAAATTAACATTCTCATCACTTGTAATAAGTTATGGATGATTAAATAATAATAATAACAAATAACCTTTTTACCTGTGTCGTTCTGGGAGAGGGTTCTAGTCACTGCTGCTCTGTCGTCAGTTGTTCTTGGCTATGAGTATTCTCGGTGCGAACAGAGACAATCATGAGGTATATTCGGCTAAATATCTGGTGAGTTATTACAACTTGACCTTTTAAAGACCTAGAACCCCAATCTGGGTCAGGATCGCCAGGGCGCCCAATCAGCAGGGGAGCTAAACGTTATATAAGTTAGTGTCTGCTTTTGCGAGTCTGACCAGCGCGAAAGCGGCGGAAGCCGGAAGCGCCCCCTACAATCAATCAAAATCAATGCGAGTTTGACATGATGTTCTAGCCGCTATAGTTTAAAAGACGAATGAAGATTAGCCGGCTGGGTCTCTTTCCGTTAAGATGGGAAGTAATCACGTGCACTTGTGGTTATTTATGTAATAGTCGACTGCTATTCTTTCAGACTTTCACGTCTCAGCTCATCTGTTCTGCGTCTATATTACGTCAGTATCTCCATATATGGTAAATGGGGTGGGGCTTGAAGTAAGCAAGATTACTGACTGAAAAACTTTTGCAAGTGTTGTTTCACTTTTCGGAAAGTGAAATACCTATGCTTAGAGCACATGACGTTTGGAGTTTTGTTCAAACTTGAGCACATTAAGGCCGGGTCTAATTACTCAGTAAGGATTTTGAGTAATTTCGAAGCTCTGTTGGCCTTTCACTTTTTCGATATTAAGAAAACATAGGCTTAGAGCATGTTTGGATTTGAGTTTTGTTCAAATTCGAGCAGATAAAAAAGAAATATGGTAATTTAGTAATGATTATAATAGCTCTAATTGGTCTTTCGCTTTTTTCGACTGGGCAACATGTGCAGAAGAAAGAAACGATCTTGGTTGTGTCTTTGAAGGCAGCTATCTCTGCAACAGTCATCAAGTGTTGCCATTTCTTTTCACTTCATTCGCTGTACGAATGGAAATCTAGAGGGAGAGATAACTGTAGACGACATACAAGTATTTATTTAATTCAATATTATGAATACGTTTGAACATTTACCACCACCACCACCCACCTCCTTATGATGTAAATTGAATTTACTAATTGTTTGGTTGTTTTTTTTGTCGCGAAAGTGCATGCTAGATCGTCGTTAAATTATCTAAGCAGGCCAATTTATAAAATAACGACAAAAATAACACACACAATAGTGGTTGGTGTGGCTAGCTAGATATACGCACACAGGTAGTGTTAAGATGACCTTTGTAAAACACAATAGTAAGGCAAATAGGCATATATGTTTTCCTAATTACTATATTAGAATAAATGATTGCTTATAATATCGGGTTGTATTGAAAAACTCTTTAGAATAAATGATTGCTTATAATATCGGGTTGTATTGAAAAACCCATTAGAATCTTCATGGTGACTTTTTTCAGATTTACCTTTACATAGGAAATAAAAAGAACACATTAACACACACACTTTAATTCTATTTAAAAATGTTGAGTTAAAGAGTAATTATCCAAATCAATTAATAACGTATAACAAATACTGCTCTTGCCTTTATATATTTTTTAAAAAAACTAAACAAAATGCAAGATTTCTTCTCACAAGCTTGTTGATTTTTTTCCTCAGAACAACATGTCCCAGTCATTTTAGGCAACGGCAGGGACATTTCTTTTATTGAGTGCACTTCGACCATTAAGAAAGAAGGAGGTATAGTTATCAGATTAGAAACGTCTGTACGTCACAATGGTACGTCCATAGAGACATGCTTAGCCACCTATTACCTGAATATTCAGAGATACGATGTTCTTGTTGACAAAACGTTCATAACAGACTGTTATAAAGAAGAGGACGAGAAAAAGGCGGCGTTTGTGTCTAGGACCTATTTAATTAATACACCCAAAGTGTTTTAATATACTTGCACTGGAAATATTGTTTACAAAACTAGAACGGCGAAAGAGTCAACAGTGGAAAAGAACATTACAGATGATGGTAAGTTTTACCTTTGAACTCATTAGAATTATGCTTACTCCTGTTGTAATTATATATCACAAATTATTATTGTTGAATTATTGCTACGCTTTGTTAGATTGTAATGTATTTTTCTCTTACATCTTACTCTAGTTTGTTGAAAGTCTACACGTCTAATTGTTAGTTTGGATTACAGTACAGTTGATGACATGAAGATCATTAGTTTGTATTAGAGTAGAGTTGATGACATAAAGATCATTAGTTTGTATTAGAGTACAGTTGATGACATAAAGATCATTAGTTTGTATTAGAGTACAGTTGATGACATAAAGATCATTAGTTTGTATTAGAGTACAGTTGATGACATAAAGATCATTAGTTTGTATTAGAGTACAGTTGATGACATAAAGATCATTAGTTTGTATTAGAGTACAGTTGATGACATAAAGATCATTAGGGTTTTAAGTAGGAGAAATCCCACACAGTGGACATATCAGTGTCCTAGTCAAGACTATATTCATAACATTAAGAAAATCAAACTAAAGCAAAAGCTCTTAATTATTGAAATTATCAATAAAGCAACTTAGACAGATTGTACACTGACCTGTGTATTTCCTATAATTCATAGGACTTGGTTAAATAGTCTAATATTTTATGTCTGCATCAGATAATCCAGTAAATATTGTGGAAATATATTTGTTCAAATGAAGCAAATATGTTCGCTGGATGCTATATTAATAAAACATTTTGACCATAACAGGTTACGTGCATTCGTACAACAATACTGACTAATATTACACATAATGGGTGAATAATATTGGCACTCAACAGGTTAATTGCTTATTTTACTACTAGCCATTCGTGTAAATAATCGAATATGACTGTGCCTTTCTTTATAAAGAAAAAAGTACTTTCCTTTGTGGAGAGATTAGAATGACTGAAATCACAGCAACAAATATTTCTTAAGTTATACAGATAGATAGACAGGTAGACATATAGATAGATAGATTGGCTAACTGACAAACAGACAGACAGACAGACAGACAGATAGATAGATAGATAGATAGATAGATAGATAGATAGATAGATAGATAGATAGATAGATAGATAGATAGATAGATAGATAGATAGATAGATAGATAGAAGATAAGATAAGATGAGATGAGAGAGAGAGAGAGAGAGAGAGAGAGAGAGAGAGAGAGAGAGAGAGAGGGATACTTGGATGGATGAATGGATAAATAGATAGATATGTATGTGCGCATTTGTGTGTGCAGATCAATTACTAATTGATGTTTTCTCTCCCTTGAACTAGAACGCTTTGCTTCCAGTGGTATACGTTGCCAAGGTCACGGTTGGTGTAATAATCAACCAGGCAGTGCAACTTATTCTTCAAACAAACGCTGCTGCAATTCAGCCGTATGTCACGCTTCGAGATCCGGTCGATGGCACGTTCCACTTTGTTGCTTCTACATAGGTATGTACACCATTAGAAAGTCATGAAACACGAACCAACTTATTATTACTACATAGATATGTACACCATTAGAAAGTCATTAAACACGAACCAACTTATTATTACTACATAGGTATGTACACCATTAGAAATCAAGAAACACGAACCAATTATTGTTTCTACATAGGTATGTGCAACATTAGAAAGCCATGAAACACGAAGTTAATTAATTCCATGTGTTAGATCTACTAAGCTAATTCCCTTCCTAGTACAAGGTCTCACAAATGTCATCAGATAAAGATGTATGCAGTGTTCACTTGTGACGTCATCATTTATGATACCAAACTCTCTCTTATTTACAAAGTTATCTTAAACGAAATATTTTAATAAAATAGTGACTAAGAGACGATAAGTCATTTACTTAAAACATAAATGGATTTTTTTTTAAATTTAAAGATGAATATATCGTACTAGCTTTGCGAATGAGACAAATATTCTTAAGAGATTAGATAACGTGTGAATGTTTATGTTTGAATTGACAATCTTGATACTTCAGTGAACCAAGAAGACTGAAGATACAGAATTTAAACAAAACTGCTTGTAATGCACCATTTCAGGTGATTAAGCCACTTAAGAATTTTACAGACTGGAAAATAAATTGCAAAACAATTCAAAATAACATAATTGACTAGTAATATGCTAGCTTTCATTTCTTTATCATTTTATTAAAGCTATACTTTTATATAAACAAAACAAAACAAAACAAAAACGAATGGACCATATGCAAGGATAATATAATTAAATAAGCTACATAAATTGTTATTGGAAATCTTTCGTGTGTTATAGTTCATCTGTATTGCACAGAATAGTAAATTGTGGACATCAAATATTCTGTATAATGAGTCAAGTTTAATTAATAATAAGTACAAGAGAGATCAATTCCGGCAAGCCGTTATGTATATCACAAATAATGGTGTGGCCGGATTAAAAACTGACCACATCTTTTAATTATAGATTGATGTCACATATCGGCCTTTACACCTGTGATCCTTAAGTAGATTCAAAATATGAACTTTAAAAACAAACTACTGTTATCGCCCCCTCCTTTGGACCCCGAGTGATACTCTTCTCCAACAAAATACGAACTTACACTCGTTGAAAAGAAAAAAAAAATATTTATTTATTAAAACATGTCACCAGTCTGGTCACAAGTGTCACAAATGTTATCAACAAATACCTGCTAAATCATAAAATCACAATCCTATCGATAAATAGATTGTCATATAAATCAAGATTAAACAATTTCAAATATATCCTAAATGATTCATCTTTGAATACATTATATTTTGTTTTCAGCACGTAAAGTGCCAAGTGATATTACTACTCAAAGTAAGTCAATTGTTTCTAATGTTACTTGCTGTCTTTTCTTACAAAATACATGCCTGTACTGTAACTTAAATGTTGTAATGTAAATTATTGGTAAGGGCTTTTTCATGTATTATAATGCAACCAACTCTTGTCCAACTTTAAGTTGCAATCTCATTGTTTAATATGCATGTTCAAGTAAAGGACCACACATCAGTAATTACAAACACACAAATATATATATATAAACAGAGAGAAACTCGTACACGCAATAAATTAATCAGGCAGTGAGGTAAGCAAAGAGATGATTGAATGGATAAATGAATCTGTTCTGTTTGTAACTGTCAACATTTATATCTTTACAGGGTCAATATGATTTTAAAATTACCAAGTTTACATAGGATCTTTTCTTACCAAACCTACATGTGATTACTTCCTACCATAGTTGCATGTGATATTTGTTACCACCTCTACATAATATCTTTTCTTACCAACTCTACCTAATATCCTTTCTTACCAACTCTACCTAATATCCTTTCTTACCAACTGTACATGTGACAAATTTTAACAACTCTAAATGTATTTTTTTTCTAACCATCTCTACATATGATCATTTCCTACACACTCTACATAACAGCGTTTCTTACCAACTCTAAATGTAATCTTTCCTTACCAACTCTACTGTGACAGAGTAAATTTCCCCCTCCCTATTTTAAAATTTAATTGTTATGTAGGTTGTTGAGTTGTCAGAGTGACCATACCTTGAGCACTCCCTGTGGTTTTATTTTTTAAAGTGTTTGAAGTGAAGTAATAAGCCCGAGGCTATAATATTCTAGATTTGCAGACCTAATGGAAACTGAGTGAGCAGTTTTCTATTATCCAATAAGTATTATTTATGAGAACGAGACTAGCCAATGGGCTGAGATTACGAAGTTATTTGCTGTAGAGAATTTTGCTATCTATTCACTTTTGAATTTGAAGGCAAAGAGAGAAGTCCGGCATGGAGGCAGTTATTAACTTGAGTGATGAGTTTAATTGACTGATTGATAGAGAATTGACTTAGCAATACTTCATGCATTTTTCTACATGTTACATTTGTGTAAATATGTACTATGTGAGTTAACTTTTATGTTTGAACAAAGCTGCACTGTGTTTATTTTACCATGTGTGTGCATGGGGATAATGAATATTGTTGCAGGGATTTGTAAGTTTGAGAATGGAGTGTGAGATAGAGTGGAGTTATTTTGTGACGGATAGAAAACTTAGGCTTTGCTCCTTAACTATATTTTGCAGTGATCAAATGCCTTCTTGGGTTTGAATTTCGCCCTGAGAGTTTGAGTTTAACCTTGGCTTATGATTCTTGAGTTTGAGTCTCAAGTTCAACTTTCAAGTTCCTAGCTACACTTTGTTTGTTCACTGGTTGTGACTTGAGTGACTGGGAAAGCATGGGAAACTTGCAGAGTGTGTTGCAGATTGTGTATAAGCGTTAAGGGAATATATGTTATGCACTCTTAGTGTACCAAAGTAAGGGATGCTAAGTGCATCAGTACAGTGAAGTTACCAGAACCACTGTGATTGTGTTCTGCTCAAGAAACTGATGGCAAGGAGAAAGCCAGATTGGATGAGAGGAAGCAAGCGTCATTATTTTTCTACACGTGCGGCGAGAAGAACGACATGGACATTGTGATATTGTTGTGAAGGCAACAGAAGGACTGTCTAAACAGCACTTAATCCAGGTTACAAAGAACATTTCAATAACCTACCCTTGATAACTCCATTTATATTTTTTGATAGATTAAACTGCAATTTGTATTGACTCTATTGTTGTACTGTAATTTTACTTATATATATATAGTGAGACACTGTAAATTAAATTTGTCAGAATGTGGGTTTCATTGTAATTGTCATATGTATATTGTATTTCTTATATATATATATATATATATAGTGAGACACTGTAAATTATAATTATCAGAATGTGGGTTCATGAAATATTGTGTTTAGTTGTCTATTTCATTGTAATTGTCATATGTTTATTGTATTTCTTTCTTTTAATAAATTTATTGTTAAATATTTTGACCTACTTATGTATAATTATATTGATAATCTTATCCTGGAGAAGAAAGTGTATTACAATAAAGAAAGGTTATCTATCTATCTGTCTATCTATTTGTCTATCTATCTATCTATCTATCCGTCTATCTATCTATCTATCTGTCTATCTATTTGTCTATCTATCTATCTATCTGTCTGTCTGTCTATCTATCTCACGTAAAAGCAAACTTGTTAAATTCCTTAGTAAGACGAACACTAATGAGTGCATGCAGGGGAAACGCAAGTGAGCGAATGCATGTAGGGACATCTCGTGACATAATGGAAATGAGATAATACATCGTCTCAGCGCTTGACAAAATGGAATTGAGATAATACATGTAGGGACATCTCTTTGCATAATGGAAGTAAGATAATACATAGAGGCAGAAGGTGACAAAATGGAAATAAAATAATACATAGTGGCAGACGTGACAAAATGGAAGTAAGATAATACATAGTGGCAGAGCGTGACAAAATGGAAGTAAGATAATACATAGAGGCAGAAGGTGACAAAATGGAAATAAAATAATACATAGTGGCAGATCGTGACAAAATGGAAGTAAGATAATACATAGTGGCAGAGCGTGACAAATAGAAGTGAATGAATGCATGTAGGGACATTTCGTGACATAATGGAAGTGAGATAATACATCGTGGCAGCGCGTGACAAAATGGATAGATAGATAGATAGATAACCTTTCTTTATTGTAATACATTCTATTCTTTATAATGTGTATTATTTCCGAACAAAATTATTTTTAACAAATATAATTTTTCTATAATTATTTTGAATAAACAATTGGCGGTACTATAAGACAATTTATAACTGTTCGTTATAAATTAAAAATCGTATCTAATAAAGAATCTATTGAATAATTAGCATGATATTTATATGATGTAAACTAATTAAGAACATATTACTGTCTTTTAAATACCAATGTGGTTTTTTTCTTGAAAACAGTGGTCGTTACAAAGCAGACGTACTTTCTTGCCTTGTCTCTGCTGGTCGTCTTTTCCGTGTGTTCTGTTATCCTTGGAATATTGCGGATGATAGCAATGGGTTTGTTTGCTTTATTTTATTTAATTTTTAGTTCAGCGAGACATATGTGAGATCTACTTTCTCTTGATATTTTTTCTTCGGTCACGAGTGTGCATATCTTCAATAGAATTTGGCATTATGTAACAAAATCAAAACACTGGACTCTATATACATAGCACATTGAATTATGATATATCTTGTTTGATTTTGATTGTAGTTCTTAAATCATCACATCGTATGAAATAAAGTTCAAATACTGGATACTATTTGTGACACTTTTATGATGATGCTTTAATAACAACAATATAATGAGGAACCATAATTATAATTTTGCGATGTGCAATTTCTGAGCACGTGTACCTCATGCAGGTAAGGATAGATTAAAATCTTTGGAGTCTTAGGCATTCCATTTTCTGTTTGGCAGTTCTTTCCTTCAATTTCAAGTTCTAGCATTCCACTTCCTGTTTAAGTAGTTCTAGCATATCTCATACTGAATTAGTAGTTATATCATTCCATTTCCTGTTTAAGTGTTTCTATCATATATCTTCTTGTATTAGCAGTTCTATCATTCCACACCCTAATTTCGTAGTTCCATCATTCTACTTCCTTCTATTACTAGTTTTATCATTCTACACCCTGTATTAGTTGTCCTATCATTCTACTTCCTATATTAATAGTTCTATCATTCCACAAGTTTTAGTAGTTCTATCATTCTACTTCCCGTATTAGTAGTTCTGTCATTCCACACTCTAATTTCTTCGTTCTGTCATTCCACATCCTGTTTTTGTACTTGTATCATTCCATTTCCTGTATTATTATTTCTATCATTTTACTTCCTGTATTAGTAGTTCTGTCATTACACACTATAATTTCTTAGTTCTATCATTTAACACTCTAATTTCTTATTTCTGTCATTCCACATCCTGTCTTTGTACTTGTATCATTCCACTTCCTGTATTAGTAGTTCTATCATTAAACTTCCTGTATTATTATTTCTATCATTCCACTTCCTGTACTATTAGTTCTATCATTCAACTTCCTGTACTATTAGTTCTATCATTCTGTGGTAGAGTAAATTTGCCTATCCATATTTCTAGTCTTGTTATATAAATTGTCAAGTAACCCGACCTTGGGCACTCCTTATGATGGTATTTTTGTAAGTGTCAGAGTTAGAGTAAACAACTCGAGTTGAGAATATGCTAGAAATTGCAGATGCAATCCAAACCATTTCCAACTAGATGAGTAGATTTTATTATCCAATGTTTAAGATTTACGGGAACGAGAACAGCCGATGGGCTGAAATCAAAAGTTTACCTGCTGTAAAGAAATCTATTGTCTAGTCACTTTGAATTTAGAGTGAAAAGAAGTATGGTCACGAAAGGCAGCTGTTAGCTTAATGGTGAGTTAACTGACTAATTGAGAGATAGTGGACTTAGAAATATTTCATACATTTTTTGCTATTGATATGTTATACTTGCGATTTTTATAGAGGTGTATAAGTGAGTAGACTAGTATTTATACAAATTGTGATCTTTGATGCTTGTATATAGTGTACTAAAACTTTTACATTGTTTCCAAAGAATGTGCTTGTAAACTTGATATGCAGTATTCATTATACTGTGTGCATGTATTGGGCTAATAAATACTGTTGCAAGTAACTGTAATTTGACACGTGAATGAAAGAAGGAATGAATATAAAATGAAAACAACTTGAAACTTAGCGTTTGTTCCCTGATTATATTTTACAGGAAATATGTGGCCCTTCCTTGTTATAACTGAATCTCCTGGTTTACTGATTATAATCCATTATGGCCTTGGTATATGCGAGAAGTAGGTCTATCTACTGCAGTGTGTAAGTGTAAGGAAAACTCTGCACTCCATTGACATATGGTGGCAAAGTATGCTGAAAAATTAATCTTAGAACTTAATGGAAATCCTAGACTAAAACAGAGTGAGAAAGAGACACATTTGATAGTGGAATAGACATTTAGAAAGCAGTCTTATCTCACTCAATATTTTTATAACACTATCCAGAACTGTCTTGCTTTATCTATCCTTTTTTCCGACTTTTGAAATCTTTTGACTAGACTATTGATTTGTAATTATTGATTGTATATTGTTATTATTGTTTCCAATATTTATGTGTGGAGATTATACTGTTTACATTGATTGGGCATTTTTAGTAACTAGATTAAAGTCTCTAGTTGCTCGAGTGTGTGTGGAGATACTTTTATAAAATCAGTCAGCTAGTTTTACAAAACCTTGGTAGTCATTTTGTGATGTAAAAAGAAGATTCTAGGGGAGATAGAAAATGTTGATAGAGATGGGGAAGGAGGAAGCCAGTGACGTTGGGTTTTCGGGACATGAAGCTATAGATTATGCTATTATCTATGCAGATGAAAGAATATAAATGAAAGGGAGGAGGCTGAAACATAGAGATGCAATCCTGAACAGCCAAAAGGGTAGATGAAATGCATTCTAAAGTTTCTACATCATGAGTAAAGGAACATATGTTATAATGGGAATTGGAAAGAATGGAAAAAATGTTTGACAGTTACTGATTTATCCATCAAATTAAAAAAAAAATTTAAAGAGAGAAAGAAAATTAAAGATTAGGAATTGAGCATGAAAAATGTGTACCAATAACTTTGGCTGAAACTGTCGTTGGTGGGGTGTGTCACCAGGAAGTCACACATTACTCAGTCATGGCAAGGGTAGATAATTGTTTGTGAGTGTCAGACTGGCTGAATTTGGAGGGGAAAAGTCCATGCCTAGAGTGGAACAATTGACAGGTGATTCTCTACAGAAATATAGAGAGAAGACCAAACTCTCATGAACATACATGTTTAAATCTTCCAGCAAAGCTATCGAGTTTTGCTGGATGGTCTCTTGGTTCATAAACAGGAAGGGACTGATAGCAGTAGGTTGGTGCTACCTCTGAGCTATTGAGTGAATATGCTGTGTTTAGCTCATGACCCACACTGCCAGTCATGTATGACCAAGCAAAACTTTAGTTCATGTAGAGGCTGAGTTTTATTGGCCAGGTATGATGAGGGGTGACATCACTCAGTACTGTCAGTCACGCAATATCTGTCAGTGAGTGAATAGAAAGATGGAATGCCCAGTTCCACTAGGTGAAACCCTAACAATGGATATTCCTTTTAGCCATGTAGCCATCAATCTCGTTTGAGAATTTGTGCTCTCGTTGGGTCGAGGCCACAGATGGATTTTCACCATCATTGATTATGTTATTCTATACCATGAGGTGGATGTTCTTAGTTCTATTAGTATCATGTCAGTAGCTAAAGTGCCTTTCACCATTTTCTCAAGTGTAGGATTTCCAGAGAATAGGGGGACTCAATTCCTGAGCGAGCTAATGAAAGAGATTAATCAACTATTGAAAGTAAAGCAGTTTAAAACTACTCCTTACCACCATATACGTAATGGTTTAGTCGAGAATCTAAATTCTACTCTTACTAAGTCATTGAGTAAACTGCGAGTGGAAATACCACATGATTGGGGATATTATTTGCCAGCACTTTTGTTTGCATTGCAGAAAGTACCACAAGATTTGACTCATTTCATGCCCTTCATACTCATATGGTAGGACCATTAGTGGACCCATGTCCATAATATGAGAATATTGGACAGAGAGTGATCTAGTGAAATCTGTAAAAAGCACATATCAACACCTGATCAAACTTGTGAACTGTACTGATATTTCCTGTCAAGTAACAGCCAAGCAAGTACAAAAAATAAGACTAGAAAAGTGTGTCTGTACAACTGTAACATGAACGCATATAACATTAACGTTGGTATGTGAGTGTTGTTGCTACCTCTACACTGAAGCATACTAGATGTATCATGGCATGGATGAATTAGTTGAGAAATTGACTCGGTGCAATTTCCAAATTTAGATTGGTTCTAAAGCGAATGTTTTTCATCTAATCTGATGAAAGCTTATAAATAACTCCCAGATAATATGGTTGCTACCATGGTAATAGTGTATGATGCTACATCTGTATCCAATGCTGAATCCATACCAGGCCAGGTAATTAACAGAATTTGAATTTGAAACTTTTGTCACAGGAAATGAGGGACCGAAATTATATTTTATTTCATTTTAAAAAACCGCTAACAAAACTAATTGAAGTAATCCGAGTTTTGTTATTTTTCGTATGTAGCATGTAACTTCCAGTAACGGTCACCTAAGATCTCTTTAGTAGACAGACGTTCGTGACGCAATGTGTGTCAATTATCATATTGAATATATATATTAGTTTATGAAGAATATGTATATTAAATAAATTGGGACAACTGCGCACTACGGTCACATGTTGTTGACGAGAGAAATGGCCAGTGAGCATTAGAATTGACCACAGAAAAGCGTGCATCACGATTACCACTATATATCCAAGGCAAAAATCATGTCACACGGCATAGCTTCTGGAAAGTTCTGGAGACCTTCAGTAAAGCTATATAAGAGGCAAAATGAAGACTTTATTCTCAATGTTGAAAACGTCGATTCGTCTGAAGCCAGTCTAACTTCACGTATGAATTATCTCATGTACAGAGATTTCATAAAGGAAAGCTGCAATAATCTCTTTCCATCCGTTTTCCATCCGTCTGATGCCATATATTGAGTAACGAGGCAAAATTACTCAGTATAATTGTTGGCAAAGTGGAAAGTTCACTGTCAAGAAAAACCCATGCATGCGACGCTGGTTGTATGCAGTTAACGACACGAGGGACCAATTTGTTCTCCCCCCTGTCTGAGTTGGTTTGGCAGATCTATGCCGCTATTGGGAGGCTAGCACCGTGATCGTCTCAGACATCCGGATTTCTACACTCAATGTAATGCGACGACACATCCCACTGGACGACTCCACCCGATAATGCTAAACGTCGTTGGGGTGTCCGTATCCACGACAACCAGAAACAGCGACAATTATCGAGACTGACAACAGTCAGTTAAATTTCAGATTTCTCCCCCGTGATAATCTGAAAGTGGTGCCTAGATTCTGCAGAATCTTCACCTGTAATGCGACGCCTCAATTGCGTCCTGTCTTCACTTTGAAGTGCCGCTTATAAGTGACGTGTGAGCTTACGTCATCTCCTTGGAACTCTGACATTAATAGTGAGTAATCATTAGCACGGCTAACGCGCACATACTTAACTCTAGAACTCTAAGAAAATGAACACTATTATATCATTTGCAAAATAAGAACTCTAATGTTAAAAGTAATGCTTATTTTACATGTCAACTATTGTTAAAGCGGCCCCATTTGCCGCATAAGAATTGTGTAATTAATCTTTATTTTATATTTTGAATTTCATCATTTTCATCTCCCCTTATTTCCCACAGAGTGTATGACATTGGAAAGTTGAATGAATGATTAATCACTGTGCGAAAGAGTAGTGCCCCTTTTAAATCGGGAAATAAATAACCTGATTTAAACATCTTTCAACTCTCTTGTTATTCATAGTTTTTGAGAGGGACGAAAGAATTTGTACTATTGTTTTGCACCGTTCGTCTGTTCGTCCATTTATTCACATTTATGATACACACTCACAACACACACCGCCAATAAAACGTTCCTTGGCATGACACTAATAAACTGGGCCCCACCCAAACATCAATGGTGTATGTCATGTGTGTCTATGTAACAACCTGACACGACGTAGTACTGGCATACGTCACATGGGCTTTTCTTGGAGGTGCACCGGAGCAGGCCAAAAATAGACTTCACCCCTTGCATCTCTAACTTCAGCTCGGGGTCGGCTTGTAACGAGCCTCCCGTTTTGTGACAATGGTTGCTACCATGGTAATAGTGTATGATGCTACATCTGTATCCAATGCTGAATCCATACCAGGCCAGGTAATTAACAGAATTTGAATTTGAAACTGTTGATGACATTACTTTAGATCCTGAGATCTGAGACTTTTAAGCTCTCGGAAAATCGAGTGTGTGAATTTATGGTTGAACTGTGGGATCATAATCTGATCTGCATGGAACCATATGTTTTACCTTATGCTAAATATAATGCTGTACAACAGGAAATCTATGTTAGTCTTAGGTATGATTGAGAAGGCGGAGTCCACATATAGCTCTCCTATTGTCATAGTTAAAAAAGAAGGATGGCACACATTTTTGTGTGGACTAGAAACAGCTGATCAAGTTGATTTTTCGTTTAGCTATACCAATGCCTGAATCAGAGCACATTTTCTCTGTCCTCAGTGGAGCAAAATATTTTTTAAAACTAGATTTGACAAAAGTTTTTTGTCAAATTCCAGACTATGTGGCAGACAAGCTGAAATTGGCATTCAGTACTTCTGATGGCCAATATCAGTAGTGAGCAATGCCATTTGGCATTCTCACACGGCCAGCTGATTTCACTAAGATGAGATTGCTCATCAAACTCGTGAAACGGGAATCTATCTCTAACTTAATGGATGACATATTGGTAGCTACCCAGTCCCTGGAAAAACAAATCCAAGTATTATGGAAGTTACTCAAGCGTTTGAAGGAATGTAGCCTTACTGCTCGACCAACCAATTTACAAGTTTGATCACGTGTTGATATGTGTTTTGGGCATTTCAAACTTGAATATTTGGAACACACAGTGGGACGCTTTTATGAAATTCTGTTCCGTATGAGTAGTTCTTTATTTCCCATTCCTATCATTCCACATCTATTTTAAGTAGTTCTATATTTCCACTTTCTGTTTAAATAGTTCTATCATTGCACATCTATTTTTAAGTAGTTCTATCTTTCCACTTTCTGTTTAAATAATTCTATCAATGCACATCTATTTTCAAGTAGTTCTGTCATTCCAATTAGTGTATTAGTTGCTCTATCATTTCAGTTAGTGTATTAGTTGTTCTATCATTTCAATTAGTGTATTAGTTGTTCTATCATTTCAATTAGTGTATTAGTTGTTCTCTCATTCCAATTAGTGTATTAGTTGTTCTATCATTCCACATCCTATTTAAGTTGTTCTATTATTTCATTCCCTTAATTAATAGTTATATCATTTCGCTTCCTGTATTTGTAGTTATATCATTCCATTTCCTGTTCATTTTAATTCTGTCATTCCAATTCCTGTTCATTTTAGTTCTGTCATCACATTCAGTTTAAGTAGTTCTATTATTCCACTTCCTGCATTAGTAGTGCTATCATTCCATTTCCTGTAGTAGTAGTTCTATCATTCCACTTTCCGTTTAAGTAGTTCTATAATTCCTATTTAAGTATTTCAATTATTCCATTTCCTGTTTGAGTAGATCAATCATTCAAGTTCCTATATTAGTTGTTTATCATTCCACTTCCTGTATTAGTTGTTCTATCACTCTAATTCCTGTTTTAGTATCTGTATTACTCCAAAACCTATACTCATAGTTCTATCACTGCAATTTCTATATTATTAGACATTCTTGATATTGCTTGTATTATTAATTATTTCATCCCATTGCCTGTATTATTAATCATTTCGTCCTATTGCCTGTATTATTAATAATTTCATCACATTGCCTGCATTAGAAGTCTTTTCATCTCATTGCAAGTATTATTAGTCATTTCATTATATTGTCACTGGCATAATCATCAATTGTTTATTTGTTCAGAACATATCTTCACTAAAAGTTCCTTTTACAGCGTCTTCCAGATATTTACTATTAATTCTATTTATAGTATTTCAATACATTTAATTAATTTGCATCGTCTCTGCAGTAGGTAAAGCATTCACATATTTTCATTTCTTCCGAATAATAAATATATTTTCTAGCAATTGCCTTCAGTGGATTAATTTTAGTGAGATAATTCAACCAGGACAAGAATCATTACTTTTCGGTCTGAAGTGATCAGAACCCAACTGTTAAATGTATTGCTCATAATGACGTATTTATCAAGCAATACCTGCATCTCTCTCTCTTTAACAACTCATCAGATTTATTTTAATGGTTATGGAATTCAATTATTTGTCTCTGAGCCTTGAATGATTGATGTTACACTTTTAATATACGTTTTAATAAATTCGAATTTCTACTGCACGATCCCATTAGAAATCAACTACACATTTTTACTCAATCAAGCATAATTTAAATGATGTATTTCATATATCAAAACTATGCTATGAAAAATCTCTGAATCATTACTAGGACGTTTTGCAGAGATCTAGAACTGCTGCATTAACTGTTACACAGTTCACAAATAGTGGGCTTACTACAAAGTTACATGTAATTTGTTTATCATTATCAATGCCTAGCGGTCTGGCTTATTTGGATACTTCAATGAAAAACTGATTGCTGAATTTACAAAGAGTGACTGAGAATATCCATTATTGTAATAGTTATCTCAGGGTATCATCTAGCTACCGTTTAGACGGGTACTTAAATTTTTCACTACACGTTACTGTTAACCTGCAGTGCAAAATGTCTATTTTTAAACTTTCACTACATAAATACTAATAACGTAAATCAAGTGCATCACAATTTTATAATAAACATTTCATAAACAGAATGCATGTAGAAATGAGTGACAAAACAAAATGAAGGGATGAAAATATTCGTCATACACTGCATGTAAGTATTGCCAACACATGAGGAGTCTCAAGCACACGATGATTTATTTACTGCACATTATTTATTTTAATTTTATAAATGTTATATTAGTGGGAGAACTTAAAATAATATTTCAAATTATTAAATTCAACTTTGCCAAAATTAATTAATCTTAGTGTCTTTTTCAAATGTATGTTAGTAGATTATAAAACTCTTTGTTTAATTTCTTTCTTTAGTTGATTCACGATCAGTGCGATATTATCTAACTGTTCTTTTTATATCTAACTTTATTTTCAAGGTCAAGAGCAAAAAAAACATTGGAAGATGCGAGAAGCACGCAAACGACGGACACTCGATGACCTTAAAGCTGTGGAAGAATTACGAAGTTGTTCCAAAAATAAAAATTAGAAACGTTAACTTACCGTTAACTGATAAAGAAATCTAAACAACGTGGACTCTTAACATGGAGTTAAACTTGACTGAAAGCTGTCAACAATTGCGTCGGATCAACTCTGGTGGACTAAAAGTGTATATAGCCTGATAGTAATTAGTGAAGTGCCAAACTTGACGACAAAAATCGTTTATATCCATTAACAGTGTAGTGTCTAACATAGTCGCCAGTCAGTAAAGTGTCTAGGAAGCAGACACATCTGTTTATAGTATGTCAGTAATAGTTAAGTGTATTTAATCTGTCAGTAATTGTTAAGTGTATTTAATCTGTCAGTAATAGTTAAGTGTATTTAATCTGTCAGTAATAGTTAAGTGTATTTAATCTGTCAGTAATAGTTAAGTGTATTTAATTTGTCAGTAATGGTTAAGTGTATTTAATTTGTCAGTAATAGTTAAGTGTATTTAATCTGTCGGTAATAGTTAAGTGTATTTAATTTGTCGGTAATAGTTAAGTGTATTTAATCTGTCGGTAATAGTTAAGTGTATTTAATTTGTCAGTAAAAGTAACCAGAAGTATCATGTGGACTGTTACTTTACGTTAAAAGATAATTTGTGAATCAGTAGCATTGTAGAAGTTTAATTGAAATACTATCTCTTAAGATCTAAGTGAAGGAATTGGATTGGTTCAGAATAAGTATTGAATGTTTATACAGTTTACCCTTCACGTTTCTATTTGTATGTAGTTAGTATTGAATGTTTCTACAGTTTACAGTTTAGCCTTCACGTTTCTATTTGTATGAAATTAGTATTGAATATTTCTACAGTTTACAGTTTAGCCTTCACGTTTTTATTTGTATGAAGTTAGTATTGAATGTTTGACGCCAACGCCACTTAGTTAATGGATATTATTATTATTAATTAATTAATTAACCATGCAAAACTAATTACAAGTGATGAGAATATTAATTTATTTTATTAATGATCCTCCAGCAGACACCACTCGTCTCTCTCACCTGGTGAATATACGGGCTCTGTAAACGTTTTCTCTCTACCACAACATAAAACAATTTTTACGGTCACACATTTCCGAGAATGGAAATCTTCTTACTAATGGACAAGATAAATCCAACTTTAATCATATTTAGCGAGCCCCCATCCACCTACTTTCTTCTCTAACATAATGTTATTAATATGCATAAGAAGGTCAATAAGATTAACAATAAATTTATTAAATCAACAATTAAATATACATATGACAAATACAATAAAATATATTACTTGACATGGATATTTCCACAAACCCACATCCACATAATTCCTATGTTTCACAGTCTTATGCTATAATACAGTTGAATAATTCTGTCAACACAAATCACAGGATAGTCTTATCAGAGGACAGAAGTGGAGTTATTAGAGATAAGCGATAATAGTTTAACTGATGTGTCAATAGTTGTTCTACATGTCTTTGCAACAAAGACACAAGTTATTGTCGGCAGTTATTACTCACTGGCTTGAAAAAAAACCCCTGTTCTGCTACTTAGAGTTAATCTGGGTACTTATTTTCTCTGTATCAACTCCTTCAAACAGAACAATAATTGTAGCAATGTCCAACAACTTTTCTACACCAGGAATTGTTCAGGTGGTCAACATATTTGCTGCCACACATCAGTAGAGTGTAGTGTGTTCTTACACTTACATGCTGTTCTGCCTTTACCAGTCAGTCATAGTGGTTTGCAAACAGTAAACCAGGAAGTTCAAATCAAAGGATGAAATGAAAATAGGAAAGGTACTTGTCTTTGCAAAATGTAAGCAGAGCACCCCACACCCACCCACCCCCACCGACAGGAAAATACTGGTGAAATTACAAACCATTTGATCACCCTAGGATATATTAACACTGCAACCTTACTGCCGACAAGTGATTTACTCTATAGCTCTATAGTATTTTCCATAGACAGCTTTTGACAAGTGTTATGATTGACATTACTGTTATAGCCACAATTTAATATATATAAAACACCTTAATAGTGATCATACAAAAATAAGTGAAAGGCATGATTGATAATATAAAAAATATGTATAAAGTGCATGAAAACTTAATTAGTTTGTAAAGATATAGACAAATCCCAATCATTTTATTTGTTGTGCAAGAGAAGAGAGCCACCAATGACAAAGGAACAGCAAACTAACTAGTCATGGACCACAGAACTCCATTCAAGACATACAATTTCACACACGATTGTAACTTTTTAAAAATACCTATATATTTCCAAGGGAAGTGGGGAAGAAAACAGGAAAACAATGGCATTTTATTTTCCAACATCTTACTGAGGGCCCCTTGGTGTCGTAAGTCGGGATCATCAAGTACAAAGTGAACAACCTGTATCAAGCTTTCGAATGACTGATGGTGATGTAGATCTTGAATCTTAAGTTTTGTTTGCTCAGAGCATTTATTTATATGACTTTCACTAGAGTAGTATTTATAATTTTTTTGTTTTAGTGTTTTGTCTATTTTTTTACAAAGACAATAAACATTAGTTTTCAATCTGTTTGTATGACACTCACCATACACTTACAGGTTTTCTTTTAAAAACGTTTTAAATTTGTTTTCAGTCTGTTTTAGGTTTTAATTTTAATTTGTTCTTATGTGATGTTGAAGAAAAACTTAGTTGTCAAACAGCTTAAAGCTTTGGGATACACATAATGCAACAGCTTATGGCCTTGGGACAACACACACACATATACACAAACACTTACAGCCTTGAGATGCACTGACATGCTTGGGATAATTAAAATACAAATTGTTTACAGTCTTTAGGTGCATATTAAACCAATAACTTACAGGGCTTATGATACACACAAATAACAAATAGCCAGCAAAACAATCAACTGGCAGTTTAGTAATATACAGATAATTTCCATCTCAAAAGATTAATTTAAAAAAAATATAAATTCCTTTTATAATCCTACTTAAACTATTTTAATACTACTTCATAAAACGTACATAATGTTTAAAGACTATTACAATCTGTTATCAGGGGGAAAAAAAACAAAATTCTATACACTATAATTTCAATAAATTACTAAGTCTAAAAAAAAAATCTATGCTAAATAATCTCATTAAATTATTTTAAATCTAAAACAAAAATCTTCTATACTCTAAAATCTCATTAAATCACTTTAATTCTTAAAAAGAAATTAAAAAATTGTACTCTATAATATTACTTTTAAGTCTAAAAAATAAACAAAATTCTATACTCTATAGCCTCATTAAATTATTTCAAGACTAAAAAAAATCTACACTCTATAGTTTCATTAAATTACTTCAAGACTAAAAAACAAACTTTTATGTTCTATAATCTCATTAAATTGCTTAAAGTCTAAAAAAACAAAACCCAACGAACTCCACCAAACAAACACCAACAAAATAAAGACCAATCAATGAAAACAAGCAGTAATGTACTCAACAAATTTCTGTTTAAAATGTATAATTTTATGTTCGACTTTGTTAACCTTAATACTGGACAATGTAACAAATTCATGCCATACCCCTGTCAGTAATACCACACAAAAAGAAAAAAAAAATCTTTTTTACTACAGAAATAAGGAAATCATTATAAACAGTACTTTTGGTTTAAATATGCTCTCAGTACTAAACCTGAGAAACATTTAAGATGATGAAGATTATTTTTAATGTTTTCATCATTCTCAAGTAGTGTGTTCTGTTTAGAGAACACATTAGTTGAAATAAGCAAAAAATAAATTTTTAAAAAAATAGCCATATTTGAATATGTAACCAAAAGTAGAAATGTCAAGTTAATGATCAACTGAAAATTAATGAAATACACTATTTCTAACTATTTAATATGACAAATATTGTAGCTGCTATAAAAATGAGTCATTTATCAAATGACTAAACTTTGCTTCACTAGAGTTTAGGGAGTCCTGATAATGGAATATTATACAGATTAAAAATTGAAAAAAATAATGCAGTGGAAATTAATCTACTTAATATACACAGAAATTAATTGCACTTTAAAAAAAATAATCATAAAAAAATATTTTCACGACAATCATCTTAACACTTTCTTGACAAAGTCTTGCACCATTTTGAAAAAGCGCTGGTCGTGATTAATCAAGAGATTTGTTTGGGAGAGGGCACTATGAAGAGAATGACGAGAGCTTCCTGCTGGCGTTGAAGGAGTTATGGTCCCTGTTGATGTTGAGGGAGACCCTATAGAAGTAACGCTGCCAGCATGGGGACTAGCTGTCAAGGATTTGTCTCCTGGTGAGCTCGGTGCTCCTCGGCGGACGTGACGCAGTAAACTGGTCAGAAAGGAGTTCTGCAGTGAAAAGAAAGATGTCATAGTTATCACAAGAGATGACTGACATCAAAGAAGGATGATGTGTCATTAACAATGAGAGATGAATGAGTTGAAATGAAGAAAGAAAGACAAGGCATAAATCATTTGAGAACAACTAAGAAACATGCACTTATCATGTGAGATGACTGAAATCAGTCAAGGTGTGTCATTTATAATATGAGATGACTGAAACAAGTGAATAAAGGTGTGATATCTGTCATTTGAGATGACTGACAACAGAGCAGAAACAGGATTCATAGGCAATTTAGAAAAAAACTCAAAGGCCTTTCCAAGAACTTTTTTTTACAGCTGAATATTATAATATTCCTGGACCACCATTATGTGCACTAAAGTTGGAAAATATGAAATTTGTTAAGATAATAACTATGACATTATGTGTTGTTACAAACAGATTAAGATAGAATAAGCAAATTTAATATCAATATACAATACTATGCATTAACCTTTAGCACATACCAACTTTAAAAATAAAATAACTTTTTTCTGTTGTTAAAATCGACATAAATTAATAAATTTTTCTCCTTTTTAGGTGAGTGGATATAAATATATACATTGTAAGCCTATGAGATGTTAAATGCTAGCCCCATGCTGTGAAGGAATTTTTCGGATGTAAAATTAATGAACATATATATAATCTCAGACTTAGGGGACTGCCACTGTCTAGGAAGGGGGGGGGGGGAAAGAATCTTCTCTTCCTATGCCTATCTAAGTCTTCATGGCTGGGACCCCCACCCCTCTCTCAACAATACTTAGGAAAATTATAAAGCTATGAATAAGCTAGTGATGTAACGAACGAACAGGTCACGCGAACGTTTACATGAAATGGTTATGGAACAGAGCATAACAACACAAGAGTACAAAATCAATATTTTAATTTTTATGATAAATGCACAGATAGTATAACAAAAACAAATACAAATGTACTAACTGAATTTACAAAAAGTGAATTGTAATGTATTGTATTTTGTCTAATTTCAAGTTCTGTCACTTGGTGTTAGTTCTTATATCTTTGCTGCTCTCAACATTCAAGCAAAAGAAAAGTACAAACGAATAAAAGCCCACTGTCTTGGGCATTCTTAAATAACCAAATTATAGATCAACTATTAACGTTGAAATTACCATTATGCTCACTAATACTGCCATATGCATGGCTTTACAGGTGTTGGGAACGAAACGGTTGCAGACAACTCTCCAGTGAATTAATGACCAGGTACTGAATTCAAATTATGCACAAAAATTCACCCTCAGTGAACCAATGGCTGGGTACAGAATTTCAATTTTGCAAAAATTTGCTCATCTTGAATTTTTAAAGGCACACTGTAATCCAACTTTGAAATCCACTCCCAGTGATTTTTACAGTGCACTGTAATCCAATTATTACATCATTTACTTCCAGTAATTTTTACAGCACACTGTAATTCAATTATTACAACATTCACTTCCAGTGATTTTTACAGTGCACTGTAATCCAATTATTACAACATCCACTTCCAGTGATTTTTACAGCACACTGTAATTCAATTATTACAACATTTCCAGTGAAGGCAGGGGTACATAGAAATCCAACTAGTCAATCTTCCACACACAGAAATCCTACTCTGACGAGGTTCACTCCCAGTGAAATTTCCTGATAGAAACCTTAGAGAACTGTGCTGTTACCATGTCCGATTTTTGTTGGTCTTGGTTGACTTCAGAGACTGACACCTATACTGACTGAACCTGTGGTTTTAATACAATGGAGGTGGAAAAACAAACGCTGACATGACGAGTCCATGCCAGACAATTGCCACTCCTCACCAACTGCGGCCAAAATACTCACATGGTGCTCACACACTCCCTCGATCAGTTTACACAAACAAATAGATGGACATCCTCCCCCCCCCCCCCCAAAAAAAAATACTAATCCATGAATATTAATAAAATATGAATTAATCATCAAATAATAATTAGAAAAGATATTAATTACATTAATGAATGGTTGAAATTTTGCATTGTCACCAATATATAAGTTTATTTGGTGAAAACTACTTTTAATGGTTGTATAATATGCGAGAGGACTACAAATCAGCAAAGAAAGCTTGAAGGTATTTAAAATGCAAGATGGGTGGCAAGACACTTAAAAAGTAAAACATCTAAAACAAAATATTAAAAGTGGTCAACAGCATTAATTTTATAGCAATGTTGCACTAAATCTTTGATTCATAGGATGTCATATAGCACACTTTCATTCATAGCACAAGAGTGATTGCACCCTTCTTATACTACAATTTGAATCAGTCCTTGTGAGCAAATGAGCCAGTCAGTATTTGGGATGCAGTCTGTCTCTTCAAGCCAAACAAAGAACTGCCAACAACTAATGTCTCATCTTTCTGCCTTCTTTTAGCATCACTAAACTGAGAAAAATTGTCTACACACATTTACCAATGACTTTTACATAATACAAGCTAAAGACCACATGTTGTATAAAATTGTAAACTATCCATGCACAGCCAAGGATGCAAATATGTTAAGATTTAAAAATAAAACAAAACAAACATCTACAGAATGTTATAATGCTAGAAAATAAAAGTGGGAGAAACATACCAATTCCGTACTAAGTTCTCGCTTCAGGAACTGTTTATCTCGCTGCGACAGTGAAGGCTCACACAGATAGCGGCATGCTTGGGTTAAAGTCAGGGTCAAGCATGTCTCCATTACAAAGAACAACACATTTCTGTGAACAAAAGAGCACTAATCAAAACAATTTAAATTTAACTTTTTTCGATCGTACAACCAGAACTGTATGTTTTAGGAGTGCAGAAACTGATCTAGGCAGACAAGCTATGACTTATGAGGGGACTACATTAACTCCCAGGGAAGCAGTAAAAGATAAAATATAATTATAATTACCTAATAACGTGTCTCTTGCTTACAGTTGTCTCCCTTTGTATTTCATTGCTGCTTTGGAAATAGGATGTTTTCAAGCAAGAATTTGCAATTTGTATTTTATTGTTGCATTAGTCAAGCCTTTTCCAGTCATCTTTTATTTGTCTCTGGTTCACAGTAAGACATATTTTCTCTTACATTTTATTTGCTGACAACCTTGAATTGCTGTGATACATCATGGCCGACTTTCTATTTTGAATGCAGAAATGTGAGAGAGCATTTTGACTCCCATTTATCTTTGTAAAACATGCTAACTGCAAAAGTGAATGGACACACAAGTTTTCTGAATGTGAGTCAAACGTCTGCTGAGAGAAAATAGCCTATAAACAATCAGCCACTCATTCCACAAACCAAGGGAGGTAATGGTGGCAAGTGCTTCTGATCCTTGCCCACTATATATGTTTAGCATCAAAGGTCTTCATCTTTCTTCCCCAAGCACCACAATCTGGAGTGCAGTTCATACCTCCTATCCAATTTGGAAAATAGTACTGCTGGGAGTAAAACTCAAAATTTCTTCAGAGGCATATCAAGCCATATGGAACTACTTAACTGTTTGTTTTTGTTTGTCATGTCACACACTGTGATTTCAATGATATCCTTTCCACTCGGGCAGGAGATTGTCACCTGACCTATGGATTTGCCATGCTTCCCCTGGTCCACCTAAAGACCTAATTTCCAGTATTCGGACTGTCCATTGTAGACACACACACACACTCATGCACGCACACACACAAACCTGTCCTCAAGTAAGTCTGGTTCTGAAGTGGTCTCAGTACAGTTATACTTTAAGACAGAAACTATGCCATGTCAAATACAGAGGTTTAAATTAATGTCCTGGACAGATTCTCTATTCTGGAAGATGACAGAAATAAATGTGATGAATAGCACTATTTGCAAATAATGAAATAAAAATCAACACTAATTGCTATTTTCTCACAGTGGATGCTGCATAAGCTCTCCTGTGCTAGCTGGCACACTCTAGGCTTGACTATCATAATCCTCTTCTCCCTAGTCTTCTGCTGCATCTTCTGAAGAAAGTTTGAAAGGTTCTGAAACTGCAGCACGGATTATTCTTAGAGCGCAACCATGTCACTTCATTCCTCCTCCGGCTACCTGTTCCCTTCTCTAGGTCCCACTTTGTGGTCTTGTTTTGGCCTTAATCATTGGTCTCTTTACACAAGTGTTCACTACTGCTAAAAGCTTGCATTCCTCAAAAGATACCATTTTCAATATACTGAAAACAAAAATTTTAAGTCGGAGAGTCCACAGTCATCTGCTTAGAAGTTTCCATGTACCAAGAATGTACTGTATTTTAAGCTGACTCAGAGGCCATGATTATTTTCAAGACCTCAGGATATATCTTTGTCATCAGCACTTACTCGGCAGGCATTTCTGTAAATATATTGTGTTTATGTCTTGTTTTATAAATACCAAATACATTTAATTGTTTTATACTGCCATTTTGCATGTGGATTCATCATGTTGTATTATATTATTTTCTGTTTTCTTGCAGTTTAAGCAGTTTTAAGTAGTTTACATGAATATTTTTGTGATATAAAGCACTTAAACCACTATTAAGTGTAAGCAGTATAAGAAGTCTTCATTATTATAATTAATAAACCCAAAACATATGCAGCACAAGGAACAGATTCAAGAACTTGCCCACTGATTTCTACATGTCTGTGCAATTTCCAATCCATTTTAAGCTAGTGTTTTAGCATTTCCCCTTCTGCATTTTAATGTCCACCTACCTGGATACTTGTGATTCACTTGGAACCACCACTTTGGGAGACTTGCGTTGTGGGGAAGGCATTCGATGTGGAGAGTGTGTCCTTGGGTCGATCTACAATAAACATCATATAGCATGAAAATTTCTAGCACCTAAGCAGAGTGGTACAATTCAACCCAACAAAATCACAACTGACAGTTACAGAAACATTATATACCAACCAGTCAGACATATTAATGGCAAGGTCTATTTTGCCCTCCATACAGTATTACCGAAAAAGAAAAAATAAACAATAATTAAACACATTTGTAGACATTTAATGTTGTTATATTAATAAACAAAAATTAAACAAAACAAATAAAATATTAAAAAAATATAATTTCCTAATCTTTTTTGTACTAAAACAATTAAGCTCTTACACAAGCACGAATGACTGAAATAAATAATACTACTTATCTCAAACCTTACACAAGCACAAATGACCTAAATAAATAATACTACTTATCTCTAACCTTGCTAAGACGCCGTAAGCACGCTGTGACACATGATATCAGTGATCCAAAAGTGAGAGGGGACTCCTGGTCTACAGGCGGTGTGCTGAATCCCATGTCAACAAGCCGCTCGTATTCACTCATGTCCATACCCTACAGGAATATTTGGATACAATAAAATGTCTTCTTTCCTTTTTTAATTATCTTGAGACACCATTCAAGTCTACCTCAAAAAAAGTCTCGCAGGTTCAAACAATGAGACAGGGCCTTTGAAAGCAAAAATGAATGTTTGAAAAGCAAAAAATAGAGAACTATCTGCAAAAGTAAACTTTTCTTCCAGAAATCTTTAAATTAAAAAATAATTTAGAACCTAATAATAAAATGAGCAAATGAAATGTGACATTTGGTTAAGAGGGAAACAATAATTTAAAAATAAATCAAAAACTGATGAGAACTAGATCACTCAAAAACTTTTGCTCACATTTGTTATCTTGCAAAAAATGATCAGAAAGATCTAAACTTTAGTGACAGAATGGTGGCCTATTGTTCTACTTAGTCTTCATCTTAGTCAACAGCTTTTTGCCATCTTTAAACAATAACTTGCAATCATTGAAATAAAAGTACTGCTGGTATATTTTCTTATTTTCTGTTTGTGGGAGTCACGTCTGTCTGAACCAGTTTTAGCATGCAGCAAGAATGTTTACAGCACTGGTGCAAAAACTTCGCCCCGCGGGCCAGATCCAGCCCGCAAAGAGTTGCCAAATGGCCTGCGATGTCAAACGAAAAATATTTGGTGCACTACTTGATCAAATGGCTATAAAATATTTGATTGGCAGTATTGCCATTAATTTTGCAGTGGTGCACATCACCAATTGCCCGGTTTACCGGAAGTACCCGCCATATTTTCCGTTGTTTATTTTGATTATATTTGACAAAATGGCAGCTGATCGTAAAAGAAAAGTTGACAACGAAAACCAGACTCTACAATACTGCTTTGTTCAACAACAGACGAACGTTATTTGTCAGATGTGTCATTCAACAGTAGCAGTGGCGAAGGTTTCTAAAATAAAACGTCATTAATGAAACGAAGCATCAAGATTTCCACAACGTTGTTGGTGACGAACAAACAGGTCGAATTAAATCTCTGAGGCGTTCGCTGAATCGCCAACAGAATATTTTCTCAAAGCAGTCAGCAAATTTTAGTCAGTGTGTGAGGTCAGTTACAAGACATTTCGAAGCTTGCAGATGACATGCAGCACCATCCATCACACTGACTTTGTGAAAGTTGACGTATCAACATTTTTAGAATGAGTGGTAGCATGCAACTTCTTTGTCGTAATTATAGTCTTAATCGTTATTTCTGTGTTCTTAGATGTGATGGCTGCCTTATGTGGGACGATTTTGATCTTCACTTTTTTGTGGCCCCCCGACGGTTTCGACAAGTCAGATTGTGGCCCCCGACTCAAAAGGTTTGTGCACTAGTGGTTTACAGCAAAAACAAAAAAGGCATAAAAATTAACTTCAAGACAGGGTTGAGAATCGAATGCAGAAAGAATTGTACAATGAAAATAACATAGTGCGCAGGTATGTACATTCTAATGTTCCAACACTGTAAATCATCTACCTGGTCAAGCAGAACTTCACACAGATCAGGACTGAAGTAGCGCAGCATTGCCAGACTCTTGCCAATAATCCGCAGCATGCTGGGGTGGAGAAAAACATACACACATAAAGTAAAACAATTTTTAAAAAAAAACCTACTAAACTATTCAACAATAACAAAAAGTGACCTTAACAGAAATACATTTTGCATCTCAAAACGAAAATGTTGCAATCGTATAAGCCAATCAATAATCCTTAAGCACACCAAGACACTCCAAATGAATACTTAAGCACACCAAGACACTCCAAATGAAAACGTTCAATAAATAAATCAGGATTAAACATATCAAGATCAAACAAACACTGCTAACAAATGGAAATTTTAAACAAGAAAGCGGGGATAGAGAGGTGGGGATGGAGGATAATTTAACTAACAAGGAGTCACTCTTTTCTGCACTTTCAATTGATTTAGTAAATTCTGGACGGGTTAAAAGAAAAGACTTTAAAAAAAGAGAAGAAAAATTAATAAAATTTAGAATGATAAATATGATGAGTGTGTTGTCTGTCCTTACCTGTTCTCTATGTGCAACAACTGTTCTGAAGGTTGCTCAACGTCATCTGTGGAGGTCTGGTGCTGCAACAGGGGTGAAGACTGCAAAGAGTGCTTTCCTTTAGGGCCAATCTCTCGTCCACGCTAGAAAGAGTGCAACAAAGTTTGGTATAAGCATGCTGCAGTTGGTTATCAAAAGCATGCATAGCCAAAGTAAATGTCACTGAACATTTATCTTTAACATTTTAGAAAACGGAAGCATGGCGAAGACGACTTGCATGAGTAAAGCAGATTTGCCAAACTCTTTCTTAAACATCCACAGGTTACTGACCTATATCCACTGGATACTCACATTGCTATGACCAATCAGCTTCACATTTATAAGTGTCTGTGAATGACTTCTTTTTTTTTTTTTAAAAGAAGAAACTGTGATTATAACTTGCTCTGCACTGCCTCACCTCTAGGATATGTTGAAGATAGCGTGGTCGGATGATAAGGGAGATGAATGTTTGGACCATGCGCAGAGTGGATGTCTGAAAGTAAACGAAAATAATTCAGGTAATTGAAGCAAATCTGAAAACAAGACAATCCATGAAACCAAAAGAAATTATTATAAAAGATTTTCACAGGCAAAACTGTTTCTGGAACAAAGATTTAAAAAAATGAACTTCACCCTTTGTAAGATATAATGTCATACAAATTATTACAAATTTATAGGAAATTTGGAACACATTCAAAATTAAAGAACTTTTAATTTCTAGCAACAACTCTTACATAATTATCTCAAGCTTACCAACAGTTTAGACATAACATGCGGAAGGTGGAGGCGCCACTGGCGCCTGTAAAGTGCCATCTGGTGAAGAAAGTGACATGTACTCTCAGCTTCTTTCATGGCTGGATCCAACAAGGTCAGACAAGAAATCTCCAATGACTATCAAGAACAAAACATGTTTTTACATGAATGGTTTAACATGTGAATGATGTCTGTCTATCTGCCTAAAGTGATCATCGTCCCATTTCTTATTATTGAACAACAATAAAACATCTACAATAATATAATTGGTATACCAATGAAATGATGAAAATGGAACGCTTGATAACCAATGATGTCCAAACCAGTCTGTACATGGGCACTATAGACTAAGTTCAGGTGTGTACTAAAAAGACATAAAAAAAATCTATGTACATTTTTTAAACATAATGACTTGCTGGTTCCACTTGCAAATGAAATCATCCAACCTTTACACCGATCATTACTACATTGTCCAATAGATTTATTTAGTTTCCACTCAAAAAAAGGAAATATCTATTATGACCTGGGTAATTATGGGGTAAACAAAAAGATAGTGTCTTCAATAGAGCTACACTGTCAGCAGTATTGCAGTCTGTCACATGATTAAATTAAGTGAGTATGTATAAACTCTACATTTCCACATTCATCCTAATTACAGAAACCTTGCTAATCCTAATCCCATTAGTCTGGATGTCAAGTCATAATCCTGAAAACCTGCTGACACTCATGAAAGGAATACTGAGGGATCTCGTAAGTTTTTCCTTTAGTTTCTCAGGTACTTGTTGAAGTGTATTGTACATATCACAATATTTAATCTGACCTCAAATAATTAATATTCCTATAAGTGTTGGGTACAGCCTGAATAAAGGTAACCTCTCTAATCTAGATTTCTGCCTCACCCAGACAATTGTCACTATGGAAACCCTGGATCAGTATAATTTCACTGTTAAATAAAACCTTTCCATCTTTCCTCACAAGATCAATTTTTTTTTTAAATTCAAAGGAACCAAACCACTAATATTCTGTATATTTTTGTGTGGGTGCATGTATGCTCAAGTCTGCATAGTGCACATGCATGCGTGTGTGCATGTGTAATTTTTCTTTAAAGGACAAAATAAAAGCATACCCGCTGAAGCCGGTCCTGGTGAACTCCAAGAAAGTTGAGAGCATCCTCCAAGAATGAGAATCCTAGTTTCCTTAACATGAGTGTATACAGAGCAATTGACAGGCAGTAAAGGTCATGCCATGTCACAGTGTTTGAGGTCACACTTCCAGGCACCTGATATAATTATAGGTGAGAATAATTAAAACAATCACTGTAAAATTTTACATGATCAAAAACTTTTTTACTAACCTATCCCATCATAACAGGCACTATTTGAATAGAGGAATACAGACCAAAAATACACACATGTACATACATATTTCTGATGAAAACTGTACAAGGTACTAAGATTATAGAATGAACTATTTATGTTTCTAAATAAGTCCAATTCAAGTTAAATGATTTCAATGGCAATAATTTAACTCCATTTGTTTGGGGTTTTTTTTGTTTTTTTTTAATTTAAATTATTTAGCATTTATACAATTTTACAGACTGAATTTTCCTTTTTATTAACTCTCTAAAAAATTCTTAGTTAAGAGTGGGTATGAGATATTTGAATGCAGTGATTCTTGGTCACAAATTGCAGTGTGTCTAATATCATAGAGAAGTAAGCGTGACCTTTCATTTACTATTAGCTGACATACGTACATTAAATCAGAAGTAAAAGTTAAAATACTTAGCAATTATTTTCAAAACAAATATTTACAGCTAATTTAGCAGGAATGAAGAAAAGACAATGAGTAAAATCTGAACAGAATTGTTATGTTTTCTTTAGAAAGTGAGATTCTGGCAGCTGCATAACCAGAATTACTTCCCTTTGTTCACCAAAGTGAAATGTCTGTTTACAATCAAACTGCCTAAAAACTTGTCATTGTTTTAATACCTGGAACTTAAAGTACAAAACTAGAAAATTCCTAATGATGTACAACACGATGGGTTCTGTTTGGTATACATATTGTACAGTTTGACTAAAAGACATGTTATTTTGTATCATACTGTCTAGAGTTATATGTATATACACAAAGTATTTTTTATAAATTAATATAAAATTTAGCAATAATTGTTCTTTCACAACAAAGATTATTACTCTAAAAGTAGATAAGAGACAAATCAAAATGACAACAACAAAAAAACGATCACCGGTGTCCCTATCCAACATTCTACTCACTTCATGTTTAGTAAGTTAGAACTTGTTTCACTAGAGTGAGTCATAAATTGGTACATAGTGCTGCAAATACTAAAGTATACATTTCTAAAGAAGGAATGACATTTTTCTTATTCTTTAAATATTGAAAAGTAACATTTAAAATATAGAAGAATGGCAAATATTCAACCATACTCTCCATCTTTAGCAAAATAATGGCTGACATTCAATTACACTCTTGATGTTTGAGCACTTAGCGAAAAACATTGCAGAAAACAGCTCAAAAGTGAAAAAAACAACAAAAGGACTTGCATTTGAAGCCAGCATTTGTGTAGCAAAGATGTCCTCTTTACTGTAGAGGTGTGTGATGGCCAGACAGGTGTGAGATGTAAAGTCACTCAAAGCCAAGATGGTGGCACCCTGTATGAAAAGATCAATAAATCCATTTCTTGTAAGCACAAGAAAAATAGCAACTACAAACAAAATAGATTAAAAAATAAGATGCTGTTTCATCTTAGTCACAGTCATATGCTTGTCCACACGAAGTGGTTATGTCAATAACATAGAGCAACCATAATCCACACCTTACAAATGCTACCACAAAATAAGTAACTGAACTAGATGGAAAGACTTACACGTTCACTCTCACCAATGGCGGCAAATAACAGCAATACACAATGAACATATGACAAGCCTTGCTTGGCCTGAAACATGAAAAATGAAGTTAAATCAGTAAAGCTGGCTATTTTTTTCATTATAAAGCAAAATTATTTCACACATTTTACAGCAAACAATCAGTTTTCGCAACATAACATCTAATAACAATTTAAAACATTAATACAAGGGAAATAACTCACCTTTATGTAGGACTCTACAGAAACTAGGAGAGCTGCTAGCACACTATGTTCCTGTAAATAGGTCAAGCAAAACTGTTGATCTGTTGCCATGACAATTTCAGTCATCAAGCTGCAGATGGTTATCTGTAGCTGAATAAATACACACAAAAGAACAAAATAACAGTCAACTGTATACAATTAAGTTTAAGTTTTTTTTTTTTAATGCCAAATCAAATTTCAATTAATTCATGCCAAGGGTGGAAATTTATAAACAATTTTTTAAATATTTTTTATGGACAAGTCAACAGATATACCATACCAATAAACATTTCAGGATATGTTTAAGACTGTTTAACTTTGATAGTTTAATTAGCTTTGTTTTTTTAAATTTCCTTATAGGTTTATAAATCGCTCTAAAATATTTCTTAAATGGGTGTGAGATTTGGGAATGATCTGCAAGAGACTGGTGCTGTAGTAGTACAGGATTGAAAGAAGGCTGTGGTACATTCTGAGAAAAAGCAATTGTGAACCAAAAGTATTTAGAATTACATTACAAAATATTACAGTGACTAGCACACGAACACCAACAGCTTTGTGGATAAATTCCAAATATTTAAACAAATTATCCACCATGTCAGAGGCTTCAAAGGAGATTCAAAATCAGTCTTGACTGTGCATACCAGATGACTTAATGTACTCAATGTAGTTTCATGGTCTGTCAAAAAAAATTTTAAAAACGGTAGGAAATAAAAACTGTTTTTCAAAGCAAAAGCAGCCTGACAACTTTACTCAATCTCCAACCCTTCAAATTAAAATATTGTTAGTGGTTTTGGTTGTTGTTTTATTAACATTTAAAAAAATATAGCTGATACTTTGACTGCATGTTATATAGCTCCATTAATCCAATAAAAATGTACAACACAAGTCAAGGTCTTTTTGTTCTATCTATGTTCTTTAACGTCTTTCTTTTAAATATTCATCCAAAACATTCAGTATACATCACAAAGTCTGAAGTAACTAACCATCACTTTTGCTTCAGAATTGCCCAGTGTCTTGAGGTAAAATTTTGGCTCTGTACAGACAGCTATGCTCTGGGCTAGTTGACTTGGATGAGGTAATTCTCTTGTACTTTGCAGAAGCATTGGGCCCACAACTCTCAACAGTGTGGCAACAGTAGGTGGAGCTACAACTGAAGAATCAAAACACACAAGGGAGAGAAATCAGACAAAGCGAGAAAAAACAAGTAAATGAGGAAATGAAAAAGAATGCCATAAGCTGGAGATGAAGATAGGCAGAACTGAGTCAGAAGCGTGTAGTGATGCTATAGAAGTGTGTAGCGGTGGTCAATTGGTGCTGTACAAGGTTCAGAATGCTGCGGAAGTGTGTAGGTGCTGTAGAGATATGTAGAAGTGCTGTATTGGTGTGCAGAGTGAGGTATAGGTGTTTTGCCTAAGTGTAAAAATGTATATAGGTACTGCAGAGGTACTGTATAGGTGAATAGAGCTAGGGGTTGTAGAGGCAGAGGCGTTTAGGTGTGTAGGGCGGTATGTGTTGAAAGATGTCATAGAGGTATGCTGTATATGTATAGATGTGCTGTACAGGTGTATAGAAATATATGGGTGTGCATTAAGTGCTGTAGATATATTATAGGTACATATAGGTGCTGTACAGGTATGAAGAAGTGCTGTACAATGTACACAGGTGATGTGTATGTACAGTACAGATATGTAGAAATGCTGTAGATGTGCAGAACATGTGTGTACAGATGCACACATGTGCTGTACAGGTGCACATTGGTGCCATATAAATGTTGTACAATGTATAGCAGGTAGTGGTGAGCAGACATTGGGCAATATGAATATTGGTGTTGGAAGCCTACATCCCCAAATACACCCAGGGAAGCAAGACATATAGAGTGAGGTCTACTCCCACTCCTGCCCGACGGAAGATCTTGATCAAAACTAAATTTTAAAAAAATGCATCCAGTAACAAAATTCATCCAGTACCTCAAACAAAAATCTTCCATACCTCAAAATGCGTCCAATACCTCAAACAATATGCATTAAAAATAAAAGTACATTCTGTCCATCCAGCTTTGTGTGTTGGCAGATTTGCCCTCACGAGCTAACAACGACAACTGTTTCTCTCTTTGTAAGAAAAACAAAACTCACTCGAGGAAGAGTCTATTCGTCCTCGTTGAAGCAGCAGATTCAAAGAAGCAACAAGCCCAATCTGCACTGATGGAATCACCATCTCTGTCCCCGTTCTTGTCTGTTCCAGAGTATTTCGAACTGCAACTAGAACGGCCACAGGTTTACTGATGCAGCTGCAAGCAAAAGACAGTGACACAGGGTTTTTTATTTTTTAAATCAGAGCATTAGATTAACTTGCAAATTCATGTTTCTGAATTTTGTTTAATGATTTAAAATGCACTAAGTAATTTTTCTTAGATTACTGACTAAAATGTCTTGAAATAATTTTTCTATTTTTCATATATATATATAATGTTTCAAAGAATTAAAGTTAGTTTCATTTTAATTTAATTCGTTAAAGAAAAAAAATTACCTTCTCATAAACAGTGAATCTATGAGATATGAAAGCAATGGCATTTCTACTGGTATTTGAATAAGGAAGGTTTTGTATTTGAATAAGTATATGAATAAGGGAGCCACATAAAATAACTCTAGAATATATGTTTAATAATCAAAAACTTTCAATAAACAAATAACATGGAAACAAATCTCACACTACTTCAAATGTATAAATTCATACGAGAAAAGTAAAGATACATATGCTAAGAAAGAAATGATATAAATGATATAACCTCACACTACTTCAAGGTATAATTTAATATGAGATAAGTAAAGAAACTTATGCTAAGAAAAAAATTATATCATTTACACAAGAACTTTTTATTTATTGCTGTTAGCTACATCCATCATTTCAATGGTAAGGTTATTCTAACGCTCCATTGCTTTCTTTTGAAAAGAAAAACAGAGAACAGGCACTAACCCAACCCAAGCCTTGAGAAGTGTGTAATACAGTGCAGAGACCAAAGATGCCAGTTTCATTTTCAGGAGTGACAGCTCACCAGAAAACTGCAACACATTTTTTTTTTTTTTAAACATAGGCTTATCTTCAATTTAAAATCTTAAACATTTCCTTCCTCCTGTCACTAATTAATGTTTTTATTACCCAAATACAATATTACATAAAAAGGGGAGGCTAAACAAGAAGATTAATAATAAATAAAATAATTAGTTAATAAGTAATCAATACATCCCAAAACAAAAATTTAACATACATTACAGCTATAAAGAGCAAACTTGCAAAGAAGTTAAACCCTTTATCTTCATTAGAAATGAAAGTTCTCTTTGTCACAGTGGCATAAAAGATGTACCTCTCTTTGGAATGACAGCCAAAGAGATGATTGTTTTATGAATAATGCTCATTGCAATAATTTAGAGGCTATACCTTTATTTATTTGTTCCTGAATTGTAGCAAAATGTGATTTTTAACCTGTCTGTAGGCAGTAAATATGGATTAATCAGTGTTTCTTTTGTATCTCGATAAATCTGTATTTCATCAAATTCAATACAATTTGATTTTAATTATTTTTAATTACTCAATAACTGATATTTGAATTATAATGTATATTACTATATAGAGGTGTATTAAAATATTACATTAACATTTTGCAACAGTTTATAAGCAGATTTCATAAAGCTAATTAAACAGCTAAATGAAACTGTATGACAGCTTACCAATCATCCCTTATGTCAGAGTCCGTTAAAAGAAAAGAATTTACTGTAAATGGGTTTTAAACAAAACCAGTAAGATATAGATGTTTACTCATTAACCTCTTGTCTGGTATGGTACCTTTAGCTTCACAAAGAGTGAATGCATCCATATGATATAGTGATGCTGGTGTCATCAACAAATGCACACATTTTCTTAGTCTTTCAACTAAGCCAATCAGTGTGAAACAAATATTGTATTTCCCCTAGAAGCAATTGTTATCACTTCTACAATTGGATAGTTATAATTAGACTGTTCATTTGATCCAGAAAGATTTTTAAAAAAATGTTCTGTCCTTTGCCTGCATTCATTGAGACAACATTACAAGTTATGGCTTCATCGTGAAATGCATTCAGCTTCATTGACTGGCTGTGTCATCTAACTGCTGACTCTGATATCTATGAAGCTGATAATTGTATTTATTCATCAGAAGATGAATATTTGCGAGTCCCTAGCAATTTACCACAAACTGATGATAGAGATGTTGCAGTCGGTCAAAATCAAAATGGCATGGCGAGAGGTGGTGTTTGATTTGGCACACTCAACACCACATGCTTTTGCTGGAAAGAGTGGAGTGCAAATCCCACTGGCAAAAGATTATACGGAATTCAATGATTTTCAAGCATTTTTTCTTGAGAACATAGTGCAACAAATTGTTGAGTATACAAATATATATGCTGGCAGATCCAGAAAATGCTGAAAAATCTTGTATCAATCAGTGGCATGCCGCATTTGTACAAAACAAAAAAATTGTACAAGAAAACATACTAATACTGCCCAATATGGAAGTTGCTTTGTGTGTAACCCCCCCTGCTTTTGAATATTTGAATATTTCATTCACAACTGAGACTGTAAATTTTTCCTTCTGTTATAATTCTTCTTTCTTTCTGTCCATTTTCTTATATGTATTACATCAGCAGTTTGTTTGAACATTTATTTTCATACTTTACAACACATATAATTCAGCAATATAAGATTTTAAATTTATTTTTTGTTCAATTACAACTTTTTACATTTGCATACATCTTCTTCAGTGTATTTACATTATTACATACTTCATAATTTTATTGGTTTGCTTTCTTCTTTTACTCAAATCATTCAGTACTTTTATTCTTACCTAAATTTTACTGATAATGATTTTTATTACAAAATATTCTGCATTTTGATTTGTGCTCCAAATGGATTCATCCAGTCTGTAGATTACATTTTATTTATTATTCTAATATATATATATATATTAGTAAAATTAAAATTTATTTATTTGACACTTATATGTAATTGTAACAAACACATTTTGTAACAAACAAATTTCACTGATTTTACTTCATCATTCCTTTTCCTGTCATGTATACTCAACCAGTACTTTTCACATGAACTGTAAAAATATACACATTTGGACTGTATTCAACTTGAGGAAATAATTTTCATTTAGAAAAAATCTTAGGAACACCCCAAAATCACTTAGACTTTATAAAATTTACTGTTTGGGGGTGTCAGGTCGTTTTTTTATAACAATCTTTTAAACACTGTGAGTAAATAGATTCTGACACTGAGACACATCATTCAAGATCAAGGAGAAGTAAAGGAACTTCTTATTATAATATATAATATTTAAAAAATAATAAACTTAACATTCTTTAGTATGTTTAGCACATGTTTACATTTTCAAAATCCATTTATAGTTTTTAAAGTTACAGCCGCTATTAATTTTTTACTAAGCTAACCCATCCAATTATCGATGAGCGGCAAAATAACCTGCCAGGATCAAGCACTGTGTAACTATGTAACTTGACAGGGAAGAGGTTATTAAGCAAAAATATCCAATAATACAACATAATGCAAAACAATGTGTGAAATTCATGTGCTTCCATGAAAACATTTCTTGGTAATAGTGCAGGAAATATAGTAAGTGGAGCAGGAAAAAATCACAGTGAACCATCATAATAAGTGGAGCATGACATATCACAGAAAGAGGAGTGTGAAATCTACTCACCAAAGCCTGTACTCCTTCCAACAGGTGTGATATGATTTCCTCTTTCCTCTTATCGGTCATCAGCAGTTCTTCACCGAGCTTTGGAACAAGATTAATTCACATTGATCAACACACTATAGAGACATCTGGCACTTAACAGTTTTAACTGCCATAAAATAACTAGTAACTTGTCACTATTCAAAACCATTTATGTTAACCTCTTGATGGCAGATGGTCAGATTACTGGTCATACAGCAGGTCAAAATCTGGTTCCTATGCAAAAGAGTGCATCAGGAATGTCATTTACACTACTTTTAAAATTCTATATTGGTTCCTATGAAAAAAGAGTGTGTCTGGGATGTCAGTCATATGACTTTTATAATGGTTCTCATTGAATTTGTGCAGATGTAATTCAAATGACTTTTTATAATACCTAGTAGTAAAATGATCAGTTATATTTTTTAGTTGTTATGAGCTCAAAACATTTCCATGTTTACTTACACATCATATTCTGAGGTCCATAAGCTATATATTGTACTTGTTATTAAATCTATGTATCTTATGGCAAAATCCTCATTTAAAAAAAAAATTTTTTAAATTCAAAAGGCATAAACACTGGATTAGCTAGAAAGGAACTAAACTTATATTAATAACATCTATAGTTACTTTCTTTTAATGGCCTCTTGTGTTCTGCCCTTTTTCCCTTTAGTAAAACATTTAAATGTTGACAAGATGGTGCCACAATGAAAATATATTAAACAAAACCTGGCGCCAGCAGTATGGGAATTTAAAAAGTAATGAAAGAAAAAAGAGAGAATAAATAAATTTAATTAAAACTGACCTTGAATCTGCTAATGACAATCAGGAAATTCCTCCAAGCTTTCAGAAGAAGAACTGTAGGATTGTCGATATAATCTCGTTCTGCTTTCTCTTGCTTTGCTCCCTCAGACAACAGACTGCGTTTGACAAACTACCCATGACAAATAATTATGATAATTAGTGAGTTTCAACATATTAAAAACATTAATTTCACAAGAGATGTACACAAAAAAAGTAACTGCAAAGATCAATACACAACACCCAAAAGTTTGCTCAATGACTGAGTTAATATATATATTTAAATTCCAGAATCAATTTTGATAGGATGGGCCCCTATCAGGGAGATTCAAAAAACGAAATAAAAATTATCTATTACAGTGGTTCCATGGTGCTAGAGAGAAAATATTTTTTTTAAAAACACAGAAAGCTGGAGAGAATGAATGCAGCACACTGTTGTCATATGATGATGCACATCACATGGACATAGAGCACACAGCTCACTAATATATAGCACAATGATATTCGGCACAGCACAATGTATAGAACACTGGCACACAGCTCAATAGTGCACAGAACGAGTTTGGCACAGCACAATGCATAGAACATTGGCATGCAGCTCACCAATATATAGCATAATGATATTGGGCACAGCACAATGCATAGAACACTGGCACACAGCTCACCGATACATAGCATAATGTTGTTTGGCACAGCACAATGCAAAGAACATTGGCACGCAGCTCACTGAAGCAGAGCACAACGTTGTTTGGCACAGCATAATGCATAGAACACTGGCACACAGCTCACTGAAGCGCACCGTGCTTTCGTTTTTCTTTTTAATTTTTCTTTGCTTTTGCATATCTTGCCCTAACATAGCCAAAGATTACATCAAGGCAGAGAACTCTAAAGGCATCTCAGGATGAGTTAGGATCATGTATCGTGACAAGTATTGATGATCTCTGATTTCTTGTTGCCATGTAATTCAAAGCATTCAATTTTAGCCATAAAAAAATATGACAATAAATGAACTAAAAGAACCATTTGTAGCTGAAATGAATAATGCTGCCATATCAAAGAACAGTTTGATGTGAACATCCACTTACATGTAATTTGAAAAGAAAAATATATCCCAAACAATTTAGTATTTAATAAGGTGTGTGACAAAAAATCCAAAGTAAAAATCAAAATTATGCATGCTGAAAAACTAAAAAATATTACTGTAGAAACAAAACTTTCCCATACCTGTGACCAGTAGAGCATGCGGTTGTCTTTCCCAATGTCCTGAAGACAGGTTTTTAATTGTGGATCCATGCTCACTCTGAACAAAATAATTTTTCACAGTGATAGAATGGAGTACACTACGAAAACAAGTTTGAAACAGCAAGTTCATATATTAAGCCCTTATTTGAAGCCAAGGAAAAACAATGTTGTCCACTGCAGTGGAAAGGCTATCTATCATTCACTGACATATTCAATAAATTTCTTTGTAATTATATTGTTTCTAGTTTATTGAATGTCTTCTTCTGACCTCCTATCAATATTCTGAGTAATAATTTAGACAAGGTTAGCTTTTTAAATTTCACACACACAAGCATAGACACATGCACACACAAGCATGGACACATGCACACACAGCAAAATTTAATTTAGCACTGACCCGTTAAGAGCAAATATTTCCTGGGCTAAAATCTTCAGTGAGAATGCTGCAATCTTGACTTCAGTAGGCTGTAACTGGACAGTGTCAAGAAAATAGCAAATTGAAAAGCATGACAAAGAGAAAAGTGAGAGAGAAAGAGAGTGGTGAAGAATGACAGAGGTAAAGGCTGAGAGAAAAAAGAAAGAGTGTGGACTTAATGTTCATAAAATATACAATATATACAAAATATATATATGTCAAAATACATGCCAAACCTACAAACTTGTAATTGCTGTCAAGGTGATTAAAAAGACAATTTAAAAAAATCCACATGAGTGCTGCTCAAAAGAATCATGACTTCACCTTTTCAAAATTTTCATGCTGGAGTTATCTCTCCAGTAATCCTAATCCAATGGAACTCAGGAATTCAGGAACCGAATCGTCAGGACAGTGATTTCAAAATCAAATGTAAACACCAACAAATGATGAATAATATAATTATATGAAATCTGACAAACAGCTTTTTAAAAAATAAAGTACAACAAATACAGAGTGGAATAGAAAAAACACATGCAACAATATAAAACAAAACATAAAATAATAGCAAGTACTTCAAATGAATGCAAATAATTAAACCGAAAGGAAAATCTTAAAGATAGTGATTATATTAATGTGAAAACACTTTCAGAAATAAAACCCAAACTATCTAATAATAAAAAAGAAATTTGTAACATTTCTAATTATAGACCTTAATAAAAAATTTCTGTTAGTAGGAATGGCTTTTTCCAATTGTAATTTTTGGATGTGTCTCAATAACATGTCCTCTCTACTTAAGCTAAAAGCAACAAGAAAAAAGAAATTAAAAAATATTCTTATCAAGCAGACATTAAGCTTTTACAAAACCTGATAAGCTAAAACATAAATACATCTATTTTATCTTCCAACTATGTGGAAAATAAATTCCAATTTTCCACCAAACCTGACAAGGACAAAGGTGATTCCTTTACTCTCATCTTGCATAAAATCAATAATAAAATCTTACAAAATAAGACAGGGCAAATTCATCTGAGTGTGCAAGTGGTGAAACACATACTGTGAAGAATGTGCAAGTGGTGCAAATACATACTGTGAAGAGTGTGCATGTGGTGCAAATACATACTGCAAAGAATGTGCAAGTGGTACATACACAAACTTCAAAGAGTGTGCAAGTGGTGCATATACATACTGCGAAGAGTGTGCAAATTGTGCAAACACATACTGTGAAGAGTGTGCAAATTGTGCAAACACATACTGTGAAGAATTGTGCAAGTGTTATGATTCGTAAAAGTCACCATGAGTGCTTACATTTGGTATGTACCCTACTTCACAGTGGTTACCAAGCAACAAAAGACCACTTTAAATAATGAGTTTCAAGTGAACAGACATCCACAAAATAATCTTTCCTGCACTGCACCAGACTATAGCTTTGAGTATATATATTGTCATCATAGTGTCATAGTGTAGTTTAGGGGGATTTACTGTAGTTGCATCATAGTGAAAACAATAGTCTAGGGTTTGTCAGTAATTATGCAGATAAATGGAAAAAAATGATCCAAAATATATTAATCACCTGAATTTCAGTTTCTTCTTTCAGTTCAGTGATGTCCCTTCTCAAAGGTGCTGTAACACTTCCCCAAAATGAATGCCTGAGTCCAAGAACAATAAATGAAAGAAACATTAATACTATCAAATGAAATGAATATTAACAGTATCTCAAAAAGATTAAGTGAAAAAATAAAAGATTTTTTTTTATAAAAAGCTTATAGGATTCTGTAAATTATAGCAATAAATCTAATGCACAATTTTCTTGATATCTGATGAATCAAAAAATAACCCACGAAAGAGCATCACATCACTACAACTGAATGAGAAAAGCAATGTCAAGTCCAGAAATATATACTGGATTTAATGTTCTTTGCCTGCAAGATGCACAATATTCAGAAAGGAAAATATGGAACCCATCTATCTAAGGTATGCAAAATATGTCATGTTTTAGTTTCAGCAAAGCCTTGGACAGAGAGCAATCACTCTTTGTTCTACCAAATACAAATTTTTTAAAATGTACATTGTTGTAGAGTTTTCATTCTGTTTTCTTGAATCTTATGAGAGAATATTTTTTTCTACATTGCTCAACAAAGAGTTTGTTGAAAATTGTTGAAGTTAAAAATACTTTAAGTACTTAAGAATTTTCTGCTTATATTTGTTTTATTTTTAGGGAATACATCTCTAACCCTTAAGTCTGTATAAAGAAGCAATAAAGACTGACAAATATACTTTTTTTGTGCTCAGTAAATTAATTGTGATTAGGAGAATATGAAAAAGACAAAAGAAATACAAAGATAGAAATTATATTCAAATACACAGCCTTTGATAAAGAATTTTCCTCTGCTTTAATTGGACTGCCAAAATTTTGACAGACTAAGAGAAAAATTAAATAATAAAATGTACTTCATAATGAGAAATTAGTGCGTTTGCACCTCATTTACAGCAGGGACTACTTCCATAACACAGAGTGAACTTGAGAAGATCTAGACAAAAGGCTAGGGCATGAATGAGGAAAGGTGACAGGAGACAAAAGGAACAGCATGTTCTACTTCCATAACATAGAGTGAACTTGAGAAGCGCTAGACAAAAGTCTAGGGCATGAATGAGGAAAGGTGACAGGCGGCAAAAGGAATAGGTGAGAAGAAAACCTTATAGTTACTTTTATGCAAATAATAAGTTTAAAGAAGAAAACTTTCTCTCTAGATACCATAAGAACAAGATATTATTTTCAGTAAAATAAGTTTTTTGGAATAATTACCATATGTCCACACTTGAGGAGCAAGGCCCTACTCACTGTACAATGGGAAAAAACAATCTGTACATATAAGTGACTGATGAGTGATAGGGGAAAATAAATTATTTACATATTATTACGAGACTTTATTCATTTAGGGGCATGGAAAAGGCTGACTCGTCATTTAAGTAATAACAAATAATTTTCATTTTAAAATTACAAGCATACTTTGAACGCAAAACCTCCATTGCAGTTTCCCGCCTGCCACGCCACAGTGAGTGCACAAGGTCAAGGCCGGCACGAAGCAAATCTGGCGGACACATGTATGTGGTCTGTTTTTGTACATCCAGCAGAGTCAGCAGCGTCTGTAGGCAGCTGCTGCGGCCCAACTGCAAATCCTTAATTTTTAAAAAGTAATAAACCGTTCACTGCAAAGCAACGTGAAGCTTAAACTACATTTTATTATTAAAAATGATTCTAAAGGATACATTAAATATTTTTTTAAAGAGGAAAAGACCTCTTTTTATGCATGATTCCTTTCTCTTTTAAAAAAAAAAACCTCTTGTAAACCCCAGAATTAATGAGGCTGAGTGCACTGGACTCAACTTAAACAAGACAAGTGATATGCCATATTGCAATTAGTATAAATTAAATGTTTTTAAGTATCACAGACCTATTTACATGCACTAAAAAGAGTGTAAATCTGTGATCTGAATTGTCCACAAAAATCTGTGTTCCCTGCTTTGCATTAATTTGACAATTGCCTATAACAGGGGTGCACAAACATTTTAGGCCTGAGGGCCACATTTCCAACTGATAGTGCATGGAGGGCCACAAGTTAGATTGCACATGGATGACTCAATGGAAAAAAACAACACAAATAATGAAATAAAGTCCTCCGGGGGCAGCATAGAGCCTGTCTCGGGCCGCATCCAGCCCATGGGCCACGGTTTGTGCACCCCTGGCCTATAAGATGCAAAAAAGCAACAGCTACTATGCAAGTGATTGTTATATACACAATTCTTGTTTTGTTTTTTTCTTAAAGAGCACATGACAAAACAAAAGGCATATGCAAATGATTAAAGTGCGGCTAGTAAAAAGTCACAAATCTGAAGTTTTATATGAGAACTCACTTTCTTTCCTTCTGTTTTATCAGCAGGTCCAATCTGAACGTCAAAGAAAATCTCAATCAAACCTGGCTGCGTTTCCACACACACAGACAGAAGTTCCAAAATGGCCACTTTCAGTCTCAGATCCTAAGAAAGAATTCAGGATGTTCAAATCTTGACATGTATACGCGACTACTCTTCAGGTAATACTCCAAACATAACTTAAAATATATATATATAATGAACCCTTTCCCCATTCAAAAATTATAACAGTGAACTAATTTATAAACAAATCAGTTAAACCAAAACTAAAACCAATTAAGAGAAGGAAAAATAAGACCAAAAATCCTCATCTAACCATGCAAACAAGCCAAACCAAGCTGAAAAAATTAACCATAAAAACAAACCTAAGTTAACAACTATTTAGTGTGCTCAGTACAAGATAGAACACATGACACAACAAATCACTAAACAATGTCTAGGTAACATCCACTTTCAACACTCATTAACACTGTGGATATATCACTTTGTTGGCTTCTATTAATTCAAAATAAGCAAAAAAAAATCAGGAAGGTAACTGTTCTTACTTCTGACAATGCCTGAAGACGAGCCAAATAGACGTCTCTAATGGGCTCAGCATCATTGCCCAAGCAAGCTAAAATTGACATTGGAGTCATCTAGACGAGCAAGGAAAATAATTAAATGAAAAAATTCAAACATTAAACAAAGCATTTAATTTTGGTTAGTTGTTTGTTTGCTACATATTTATTTTTTGGTTTATTTGAACTGTCAGTGAAAACTATTTTCTAACACTGAGTTTAAAGCGAGTGAAATTACTTCAATTAGCAAAAGCTAAACTTTTGTACAACCACTCTACAAATCAATACTTTAAATCAAGACATACTTAGGCAAATGACTAATTTCTTTAGTTCAGTAATCAAATATGAAATGCTATTTTGCAAAACCAACATATCCACCGTTTTCTTACTCCCTGTTTGTTTTAAAGTTTTACGACAAATCTAGTTTTATTTTTATTAAATAGAAATATATATATAAACTTTATGTGACGACTACATCACTTATTTAATGGTTACAATTATTATTAATTAATCGCCCATAACTAATTAGAAGTGATGAGAATCTCAATTTAAATTCTTAATAATTATCTAGGAGACATCACTCATCTCCCTCATTTGGTGGATGTGCGGGCACTGTAGATGTTTTCTCTTTTCCACAACAATAAAGACAAACATTTACCATCGTACAATATTTCTGTACACAGAAAACTTCTTACTAAAGGAGAAACAAATCCATCTTTAATCTATTTATCGAGCCCCCATCCACCTACTTTCTTCTCTAACATGTTATCACTGTGTGTAAGAAGGTCAATATATTTATTAAATGAACAATCAAATATATATAATAAATACAATGGAAAAAGTTTGCTTGACATCAATATTTCCATAAAATCACATTCAAATAATTTTAATATCTATACACTCATATATCCTAAAACACAATTTAACAATTTAGTGTCAATACAAATCACAGGATAGTTCTTATCAGAGTAAAGAAATGGAGTTATTAGAGATAAGCGATAATAGTTTGTACATAACCTAATTTAGGTTATATATGTCTCAATAGTCATTTGCATGCTTTTTTTGTGACAAAGCCACAAGTCTATTGTTCACATTACTACTGTCAATTCCATGTGATTCTCTCCTCGCTTTGTAAAACACTGATTCACTGCTATTCTCTCAAGGCTAACCTGGGTGCTCCTTCACTGTATTAGCTCCCTCAAGCAGAACAACAATTGTACTAATTTCCAGTAACTTCCTTGTACTATAAATTGCTCGATGTAGTCAGCATACCTTGTCACATTACATCAACAGAGTGTAGTGTCTTCCTTACACTTACACTGTGGTAGATATTTCTCATGTCTACCTTGGTCGTAGTGGTTTATAATCAATAGAGCAGGAGATTCAGATAAAACAAGGAAAGGCTACTTTATTCCCTGTAAAATATAATCAGGGATTTAACATTAAGTTTACAGTTTATTCCTTTTTAACTCCATTTTTTCTTACATTCAAGTCTCAACTTACAGTTTCCTGCAACAGTATTTATTAGCCCAATACACACATACAGCATAATAAATACAACGTAACAGTTTATGAGTGGGTTCACTAGAAACAATGTCAAGTGTTTAGCATACTACATATAAGCATCATAGTTCACAATCTGTGGAAATAATAAGTCTACTAACATAATACATCTCTATGTAAAACACAAGTATAACATATCAATAGCAAAAATTCATGAAATATTTCTAAGTCCATTCTCTCTCAATCAATCAGTTAACTTACCATTAAGCTAACAGCTGCCTTTCATGATAAGACTTCTTGCCACACCAATTTCAAGTGATTGTACAACAGAATTCTCTACAGCAGGTAAACTTTTGATCTCAGCCCATTGGCTGGTCTCGTTCTTGTAAATCTTAACATTGGATAATAAAACTACTCATCCAGTTGGAACTGGTTTGCATTGCATTAGCAATTTGTATCATATGCTCAACCCAAGTTGTTTACTCCAAATCTGACACTTACAAAAATACCATCATAAGGAGTGACCAAGGTCAGGCCCTTTGACATTTAACAATTTATACAACAATTAAGTTTAGAAATAGTGATATGTAAATTTACTCCACCACACTTTAATATGTGAATTATTTTGTATTCCACCACTTCTTCTACTCTTCCAAGCATTAATTAATATTTAAAAAGACAAAACACGTTACACTAATAAAACAGATGCCCCCAATATACATTTTTGTTTTCAACATTCTGAACCAGTTTTCAGGTTGCAAGACAAGAATTAGGTTAACAGAAGAATCAAATAAAGCAATATTATCAATCATCATTTTTCTTTCCTTTTGAATTTATAAATATGTGTGCGCTTATGTGATGGAAAAACAATCACAGTTTTACACAATGGACTTACCATTGCAAGCCGTTTCAGAAGCAAAGTTGCCAATGTTGGAAGCCGAGGGTTGTGGCGGTGATAGATGTACTGAGCCACTGTTGTTACAACATGCTGGCTCTGTCGGCCTGCAGGCTGCCAGGACAATGCTTGCTCCACTGGAGAGGTGGGCAGTTCAGGAGAGCGCAGCAGAAGTAGTCGATTGAGGAGGGAAAGGGACAGCTGTATTAACTCAATCAAATCAACACCTCCGCCTTCTGTCATGCTGAATGTAAGGTAAACAGTTTGTTTGAACATGAACAAAATCAATATTTCTTCTGTTATCGTGAACAAAAATACAACAAGTGCAGGATACGAATTTGATCAAATCTAACCTCCTACAATTATCATTCTATAATATGGACCAAACCAATTTATTTGAAACTTTTTCTCTACAATTTTATTACAGTTTCTTTATAAAAGCAGTACTAAAGGTGGAAATTTGCTCTGATTTCCAAGCTTGTCCATTATTCAAACAATATATTTATTCTCGGGCTCTAAACATTTGTCTTTATAAAATTAGCAGTTGACCTTTGTTGCGTATGTATTTGATTACATTAGGTAACTGTATTTCACAGATGTGGTGCCTTTTCATCTAAAGGTGACCTCAGACTATCTCCTACCATCATAAATCTATCAACATTAGTAATGACTAGTTTCTGTTGCCCAGAAAAACCGACTTCTAGTTTATAATTAGGATGTATACTCAAAAGAAAGTATAACTAGACAGTATTTTAAAATTTAAATGCAACACTTAGTGGACTGACCTAAGAAAATAAAAAAGACCAATTAAAGTACACATAATTAGTTAAACAAATAATATTAAAGCATACACCACCACCACTGACACCCATCCACCCACCCCCACATGAAACTTTAAGGTGTATGAGCCAGTAATCAAACATGTGACAACAGTGGATGAGGTGAAAAGAATAAAAAAATTATGATAATTATGACATACTCTGTTGTCTATTACCAATTAATGTAACTGTGGGTATCAAAAGTTTGTTTGTCCTTCATGGTGATGTACCCACTCATTCAGAAAACAGCAAAATCTATTTCTATGAGGAACATTACTGTTTCTTTAGTGATTTGGAGGTTAAGGTATGCAACTTGAGATCACGTTACTGATGTATGGTTTAAATATTAAGGTTTTAGTATTTAATCATAGGCTGTTTTTCAATAAGAAATGATTAGTGTTTTATTATACAAATATATAATTTAACAAATGTCCTATATTAATGAATCTTTAGAGAACATCTGAGAATTTATTTTTCATTATATATATATATATCATGACAATTTCCTGACAGGATAACTTGTCTCCAGGTGGCAATGACATAAATCAAACAAAATTAAAATAGTTATGATATACATTCTACATGCAAAACACAGTACAGAAAATACAAAAGTTTTCCTTTACCTTCCTTGCTGCACAAGTGCAAACTCCACACTATCAGTACCCGTGGCAACTATTTCCATAAGTGCACGGCCAGATTCCGTAAACAGCAAACTATACATACACACTTCATGCAAACTTGGTCTGGATTGCAATAAAAATAAAATGTGAAAAAAAATATAAGTTTAAACTTCTAATCAAATATGATAGAAATAAAAATAAATTTTAAAACATTAATGCATATATAAAATGAAATATGTATTTTTCAAGTTAATATTGTACCACAATAGTGTAAGCAGATATCTTTGATTGCAACATTAAGTGTTCTGGCTTCTTAACTTAATTTTGTATATGAATGACCTATTATAAAGAAGATAAACAAATGGACAATGAGATGCTTCACATAAAATCTATTTGAGCTAAATCACAAGTTGGTTATCTCCCTTTTATCTTTTACACAGATTCCTGGTACTATTAGTTTTGTCAGCAGGCATTTCTGACAAAGCTGTGAGAGGTGGGGCAGAAAAAAGAGAAGCATAGCTGTTTCTAAAAAGCACAGATCTCTTTCCTCCCCTTGCCTCTATTATTTATTCTTACCCTTGGCAATGTCACGATTCATCTAACTTGGAATAAGACAATTAATCAAAAAAATATAGTAAATATTTGAAATTTCTCAGAAACATGTGATTAACACAAAACAGTAAACACTTGAAATTTCTCAGAAAAATTAACTTTACATTAAAATAAATGAGAAGAAAAACTATTCTGTCATATTGACAAATGAATGAGTAAAAACTGTTTATTAAAAACACATTAGAAAGAAAATCACTGCTACACTAGAATTAAATGGAAGATTAGTCTGTGAGATATGCGCAGCTCTCACTCTCTTACATATATTTATTTACAGCATCAAGAGGCATGGACAAATACTAGAATATTTTTTGTCCTTTAACTTTCTTAAAAAAAATGTTTGTTTTTTTTAAAAATTAAAATTTTGTCTACTTTCTTCTTAAATGGGAAAACAAGCTTCTTTCCTTGCTTAAATAAAATTTTCTTACAGTTTATTTCTTAAATACACAGGATTTCAATTAGCAGAAAATCTTTTTCTCATTCTTCCTGGATAAATGAAAGTCTAATTCACACATGAATGAACTGCAGAGACTGAAAGAAAAATAGTGACAGATTAATAAAAGATGTTACAATATCATTTGGTCATTGCAATCATTTATTTAATGGATGATGCCTTCATTGTACTGGCCTAAGACAGTCAATGGCCTGAATGCCTGGATGTTGGCTTCAGCATGAAATACACAAATGAATAAGTAAAAAAACTAATAAGAAACATGACACAAAATGGTAAATATACTTATCATATTATTTTTTCAACAGTTACCTACCTCTTAGGTTTTACTGATAATTTTTTCTGCAATTCTGTCAGATTAAGTACTTTATGAAAGAGAGTTAGACACTGCTGACCTGGAAAAAAAAATAAAACCATGATCCAGCAATATATTTCCAACAAGAAACATAAATAAATATTAAAAATAAGTGTTAAATTCATACTAAAAAAGAAATAAGATATCAACATAATTTTTAAAGATTAATTATAAGCCTTTTTAATACAAAAATGAAAAATTTCCATTAATACATTCTCAGTTTCACTTATTTCATGCATATGCTGAAAGCAAGTGTTTAAAATAAAAACAAAAATTCCAAACACTTCCCATGGATAAATTCTCAGTGAAACATATTCCAAGCATAGAATGAAAGCAAATGTTTAAAATCAAACCAAAATGTCCGCAAACACTTCTCACGGATAAACTCTCAGTGTCATATATCCCAAGCATGCACTGACAGCAAAAGTTTAAAATAAAAACAAAGAAATTCAAACACTTCCTACTGATAAATTCTGAGTGTTATATATTCTAAGAATACAGTGAAAGCAAATGCTTAAATTAAAAACTAAAAATCCAAACACTTCCCAGTGATAAATTCTCACTGTAATATTTTTGTAGCATATGCTGAAAGCAAAAGTTTAAAATTTAAAAAGAAAGAAAGGAATCATACCAATTTGTCTTCTCTGACTGATATCCATGTAGCGCCATTTATGGAAAAGTGGAAAAACTTCCCTGAGAACATGCAGAATGCAAGCTTGCAGTTCTTCTTCTATGTAACCTCTTGAGAATGGCTGCAAGATAAATCCATTGATAATTTTTCTATTAGATCATCACTATATGAAACGCAAAGTGGCATTTAAATTAAAAAGAGGAAAACTGTTTAAAAACAATGGAACTTCTACTTCATTAAGATATTCCCATTCAACCTCACTCACAACAGATTTGAATATTCACTACCACCACCACACACACCCCCCACCACCATAATGAATATGCTATTACTGCATTTTAATTATGCCATTTTACTACATTTCAATAATCCTGAACTAGAGAGAAGGTATATTTGCTTGGAAAAAAACTACAAAGTACAGGCTTAGGGTGAGGTAGGGTTACCATCATCCTAAAGACCTTGTACCATTCCTCTTCAGTTGTGTTTGCACATGAATATAAAAGTATTGGGCAAAAAATAAACAACTAGGATCATTAATCACAAATATACACCGTAACCATACTCCTACTGATCTGTGCTTGCCATGTCATCATCTTCATTGTTATTATTTCTAGCATTGACAATGTGTCAAAGATTGTTTATACGAAAGAACCATACCTGTACCAGCTCTACCACGAGGGAGAGAACAGCAAGGGTCAAATGATAGCGGCCTTGTGTACATTCTGTGACAGCCATGATAGATCCTAGCTTTCCTGGATGGAGTCCTCGTCCACTATACACAACAAAGAATCAAATAAAAAAAATGAACTTTAAGAAAACAGCTTAAAAAAACATACTGGGCCTAAAAGTGCATAAAAAAGTGAATGAAGAGCATGTACTTTTCTAAATCCATTTATGCTTCAAGGACACACAATTAAAAAATACACCAGAAGATGCACTTAAGCAGAAGTGACTTTCACTGTACTAAAAAATAAAGATATAGTTGTAAATTTCATAATGCACGCATGCAGGCTGATGCACTCCAAAACAAGACATGATTCCTGCACAGGAGGAAATGAAGTCTGATGTGTTTTCCACTTTTCATTTGTAGCTAATGTTTCATTCTCCATGATTAATGCCGGTGTCAAAACAGTTTAAATACTGCTTGATAGCAGACTATAAGGATTTACTTTATTTTTATATTATTTAGATGTAAATAAAATTCTATTAAAAGATATATTATATATTGCTTGACAGCAGACTATAAGGATTTACCTCATTTTTATATTATTTAGATGTAAATAAAATTTTATTAAAAAGATGTATTATATATTTCTTGATAAAATTATGAATTAGATATAAAACTTTAATGAATGACATGAAATGTGATGTTCGAGTTTTGATTAATAACTGGATGGGTTACTTTAAGTTCTTATTAGTTAAAAATTGAACTGGCAAAGAAATAAATTGCACCCTTGAATTATTTCACAAATCTTGGGAAAATGAAATGAACATAAAAACAGATTTTCATATTCATTTTTTATCAAAATAATATCAAAATATTAATTTAAAACAATCTCATGTTTCTAGTAATTTTACAATTAAAAAAAAAATTAACAGAAAAGAACAATTTCTATTTTCTAATTAGAAAACATAAATTCTCAATGAAAAAGATAATGAAAATTTTCCCAAATTTAGTTTTCATTGAATAACCTGAATTAAAAAAGTTTTTTTTTTGGGGTGGGGTGGGCAGCATAATAAACCCTTTCAATGAAAACTAATTTTCAAAACTCTTCCCCTAAGCCGTTACCCAATTTAAAAATAAAAATCAAATAATGTGTGTCAGTAATAGTGACCAGGATTTTAAACAATGAGATTTTTAGGCCTATGAAACAAATTTCCCAATCATGAAGGTTTGAAAAATAACTTTAACTGCAAAAAAAAAAAAATAATTAAATATTTCTAAAAGTTATAAAATAAACAACCAAAATACCTACTAACAAAAAGAAAAGAAAAAGAAAAAACCAATAAAAAATTGAATCATTTTATTGTAACTTAATAAAGTAATATATAAGACTTAATAACCTAATTACATTTTTATAACAATTCAAAAAAATCTTTGTGTCAACAAACCAAAATGTTTGATAGATTGAAAAAACAAACAAATAGTCTGAACATTAAGTCTGAAAAAACTTGAATCAGACAAGCTTACCTCAGCACCTCATCAAGGCTGTCTACATTTTCTGTCAGATAAGGAAGCAATCCAGTCTGCTTTAAGTGATGCCAAACCTGTCAAAAAGTCATAATTATTTTTTTTTTTCCTGGAGAAAGAACAATAAATCTGCCCCTTATGACAAAAGAGCAAGACTCAGAGAAAATACCAACACATTAATTAATAAATATGAAAGTGAGTCTTCCATTATGAGTAAAAACTGCTTATTACTAATTAAAGTGAATTAACTGTCAAATTTATTACAAACTTATTTTAGATATTTATATGGAATTTATTTCATTATCATAGGGATTAAAAGAAGACAAGTGCTCTCCCCCTCTCTCTCAAATGCACACATACACAACTTTATCTACAGTCACAAATAGAAAAAATAATCTAAAAGCACTCATCATTTTCCTTATTGAAACAAACACACTACACCTTCTCAGAGGCAGAGACTTAAAAAAACAAACACACTACACCTTCTCTAAAACACTATAGGCAGAGACTTAAAAAAACAAACACACTACACCTTCTCTAAAACATTATAGGCAGAGACTTAAAAAAACAAACTAACCAAAAAAATAAAAAAAACACAGCTGCCACAAGCACTACAAGGAACTAACCATCACCAAAAGCACTACAACAAGCAGAATGCCCTCTTCAATATGAACTTAGAAGAGGAAATTCTTACATGAGCAAACCAAGAGAGAGAACAAAAGATGAAAAGTCTATTGTGGTTCCTGTAAGGAAAGAAGTTATCAGAACCCACATGCACACATGCACAAACAGAAAAAAAACCAATCTAATGGTTAGTAGATTTACCTCTTTGGGGTTTAACTGAGCAGCGGCAGCCAAGCAGCTGACTGTACGACTCAGAAGATCCAACGGTGTCTGACTCAACACAGAAAACCTGAAAAGAGCCCAAAATTATTACATCTTGTGCACACTTTTCAACACTTATAAAAAAAACCTATTTTCATGCATCTCTAATGAATGAATTATATAAAAGTACACCCAAAGTAGCAACATGACTTAACTACACAGAAATTATTTAAATGAGATGAATGCATGAAACATTTCACTCTCATTTTCTTTTATCGTTTCGCTATACACCTTAAAAAGTGAGTAGCATAAAACTAATTTAATTTTTACAAAGCAGCAAACAAATTTTTAACTGAAAAACTTCCCCACAAAATAAAGAAAAAAAGAGAAAGTGTCAAAAAGAAACCAAAGAAAATAAACTTCTTTTGAGAAATAAAATGTAAACTGTATACACGTATAAACAAAAGGGCTTGTACATTCCTACCTGTGGATTATTTGGTAACACAAGCTAACAAAAGGTCCAAACTCATCTGATATGTTAGGATCAGCTTTTAGAACAAACTGGAGAAGCTCCATAACCAGAGCCACTCGCTGCAACTGGGCAGGTTGTACCATTCCTGACATTAAAAAAAAAAATGAAATGGTCAATAATTTCAAGTTCAAATTCAGGGTCTGTCTTCAAACACTTTTAATATCTTTCCTGAAAGTTGTCAGTGATGTCATTCTGAAAGTACCAGCTGCTCAAAGACCAGAATCAATAATGAAATAACAGAACAACATTGTTCTCAAAAAGTATAGCATAGTTATCTCTCCTAGAACAAGAACATTCTTTCAATTCCTGTTCTTCATGATTTTACAGCCAATTCTCTCTCCCTTCCTTTATATACTTGCTAAAAGACTGTCCATATATAAATTGCCTACTTCCCCCCCCCCAAATTTAAGAATTTAAAGCAATAAAAAGAGCATGATTTGTGGATAAATGACCCCACCCACCCACCCCACACAAAAAAGTATAATATGACAAAAGAAACAATGCACAAGGTTTTAAATCAGACCAACACCTATCATTCAAAGAAAATCAAGATGATATTTCACACTTATTAACCAACAAACATTAGAGGCATTTACTGTTAGTACAAATATTGCTAGTAGTCTTTGACCATTAACACAAATATTGCTAGTAGTCTTTGACCATTAACACAAATATTGCTAGTAGTCTTTGACCATTAATACAAATATTGCTAGTAGTCTTTGACCATTAATACAAATATTGCTAGTAGTCTTTGACCATTAACACAAATATTGCTAGTAGTCTTTGACCATTAACACAAATATTGCTAGTAGTCTTTGACCATTAACACAATAATTGCTAGTAGTCTTTGACCATTAACACAATAATTGCTAGTAGTCTTTGACCATTAACACAATAATTGCTAGTAGTCTTTGACCATTAACACAAATATTGCTAGTAGTCTTTGACCATTAATACAAATATTGCTAGTAGTCTTTGACCATTAATACAAATATTGCTAGTAGTCTTTGACCATTAACACAAATATTGCTAGTAGTCTTTGACCATTAATACAAATATTGCTAGTAGTCTTTGACCATTAATACAAATATTGCTAGTAGTCTTTGACCATTAATACAAATATTGCTAGTAGTCTTTGACCATTAACACAAATATTGCTAGTAGTCTTTGACCATTAACACAAATATTGCTAGTAGTCTTTGACCATTAACACAAATATTGCTAGTAGTCTTTGACCATTAATACAAATATTGCTAGTAGTCTTTGACCATTAACACAAATATTGCTAGTAGTCTTTGACCATTAACACAATAATTGCTAGTAGTCTTTGACCATTAACACAATAATTGCTAGTAGTCTTTGACCATTAACACAAATATTGCTAGTAGTCTTTGACCATTAACACAAATATTGCTAGTAGTCTTTGACCATTAATACAAATATTGCTAGTAGTCTTTGACCATTAATACAAATATTGCTAGTAGTCTTTGACCATTAACACAAATATTGCTAGTAGTCTTTGACCATTAATACAAATATTGCTAGTAGTCTTTGACCATTAACACAAATATTGCTAGTAGTCTTTGACCATTAATACAAATATTGCTAGTAGTCTTTGACCATTAATACAAATATTGCTAGTAGTCTTTGACCATTAACACAAATATTGCTAGTAGTCTTTGACCATTAACACAAATATTGCTAGTAGTCTTTGACCATTAATACAAATATTGCTAGTAGTCTTTGACCATTAACACAAATATTGCTAGTAGTCTTTGACCATTAACACAATAATTGCTAGTAGTCTTTGACCATTAACACAATAATTGCTAGTAGTCTTTGACCATTAACACAAATATTGCTAGTAGTCTTTGACCATTAGTACAAATATTGCTAGTAGTCTTTGACCATTACTACAAATATTGCTAGTAGTCTTTGACCATTAATACAAATATTGCTAGTAGTCTTTGACCATTAACACAATAATTGCTAGTAGCCTTCAAAGTCTTTGACCATTAACACAATAATTGCTAGTAGCCTTCAAAGTCTTTGACCATTAACACAATAATTGCTAGTAGCCTTCAAAGTCTTTGACCATTAATACAAATATTGCTAGTAGCCTTCAAAGTCTTTGACCATTAATACAAATATTGCTAGTAGCCTTCAAAGTCTTTCACCATTAATACAAATATTGCTAGTAGTCTTCAAAGTCTTTCACCATTAACACAAATATTGCTAGTAGCCTTCAAAGTCTTTCATCATTAGCCACCCTTCCTGCTACTGTCTTTTATCAGCCATGTGTACAGTCAATTCTTAACTACTTTATGTTATTACAACCTATTTTCCACCACTTTCTATCATTAAAATCTATTTCTTATCTTGTCATTATGTCTGTATTTAACTATTTTTTCCCGGTCATTACAATCTTCTCGCATTCATGCATACAAAAATACAGTCAATTCTTTTACTTTCAGTCATTAAAAACTATTCTCAACCACACTTCCTGTCTTTACAACCTATTATCAACCATTCTTCCTGTCATTATAACCTATTCTCAACCATTCTTCCTGTTATTACAACCTAAACTCAACCACTCTTCCTGTTACTTTGCCTTTTTCTCAACCACTCTTCTTGTTTTATCATTTTAACCTGTTCTCAACAACTTTCTGTCAACACAGTGTCATTAACACTTACCAGCACCATGAGTGATCTGTTTCAGTAACTCTTGTATTTCACAGTACAAGAGTTGCCAGCCATTATAGTGAACTTGCCATCGTATCAATGGGCCCGACAGCTGGGATACCACACATCGTGGTATTGCTGCAAAATGCAGATCAGGAAAACAAGGAAAGAGAGACAGAAATAAGAAAAAAATAACTGTATTAAGAATCTGAATAATTATATAGACAGAAGTAATAACTAATAAATAATAAAAGAAAAAAATGAGCTCCAGGTGGCAGTAAGTCAGTTAGGAATGTCATTTCCTCTTTTTTTGATATTTTCTGAAATTCACATCTATTTTCAATTTTGACCATAGTTCTTCAGACCTATCAAATCTGCTCAAAACAAGTCAGACAGTTTCTTCTGTCTCAGGTTGTTCTTCACCCAAGCATACAAATAAATGGATTTTCTGATTCCAAATCACATTCCTGCACTTCTTGAATTCTGTAATGTCATAAGTTTAATGTTGATAGGAAATTTACACTTTCACTTGGGGCTTCCCAATTTCTTCACACTATTAACTTATTATTAATTATTAGCTTGACAACCCTGAGACATGACAGATTAGATTTTGTACATATCTGGAGATGAACTTTGCTTTCACTAACATCTATCATGAGCTTACATCAGACCATGTAGGAATCTCATATCATCTTGATATGTCAGTCCCTGATTTTGCACCAGTTTACATTTTCAAAACGCAGAATCAGCTTGATTTGTCTGCCCTGGATCCCCCACCAGTTTACATTTCCAAAAACAGCATCAGTTTGATTTGTCTGCTCCTGATCTCTACCAGTTTATATTTCCAAACACATCAACTTGATTAACAGACCTTAGCTTAACAACTACACAAAATCCCATCTATATCAGTGCCTGCATTTTCTGCTGGATAAGCAAGCCCCAACAACCATCAGTCAAGCTGCACTGCAGTGCAGAAATGTACTCCCTTCAACAGTCAGTAACCACTGAGACATTACCACTACACTGGATGATATGACCATCCAACAGCAATTTATCATGCAGTTAATATATGTTAGTATTCTTACACTGCAAAAGCTAGTGGAAGCAAATAAGTAGTGAAAACACCACCTGTAAGATATTTTGTGATAAATTGCATTACGATAAATTGCAAAACACCACCTATAAACATGCATTTTGCATTACAATAAATTGCTTGGCATGAAATAAATCTTCACTGCTTCATACCACAATCCCCTCAGACCGTCTACTTGACCAGTTCACAAATACTTCCACTCGTGACAAGCTGAAAACTACTGGAGATCACCCCGACAGCTTTTTCTGTTACCTGACCTGCCATCTTATCTGGAGCCATGATAAAGAGTTGCAACAAATGCCTTGCACAACATTTCAACGAATATATGTGAATTTTCTATAGAAAAAGTCACATAATCAACCAACATCAAAGGCTACCTAGGTATTCCAAAGCTATACTTCCTCTTCTGACTGACATTTCCCCAATTATTTTAAAGTAGCTATTGTAAAGCCCCTTTTGAAAAAAAACAGCCTTGACCTGTATGACTTGTCAGCCTTGACCTGTATGACTTGAAAAACCATTATTATATATTGTCACTCAGCATATGGACTAATTCTGTTTGGATCAGTTACTATTAGTTTTCCTATTTGTTTTACATTATATTTGTGTTTTATGTGTAATTATTTGCATAGTATTTCATTACATCTTTATTATTACCGTTATTATTAATGATGCTAAATATTAATTGAAAGCCAAAATTGTAGATGTAATTCTAAAAACTAGAATAACAGCCATAGTAGTGTAATCTGAAATGTATCTACAGACATCTTACCATTACCTGAAGCTTCCAAGACTTGACCTCGGCAACCTTTGCAAATAATAAGGTCTCCTAAAAAAAAATAAAGGGAAAAAACAGGTTATACATAGCCCTGAAAAACAGCTTAAAGCAACAGAGTCTCAACAAAAAAACATGATGAAATTCTATTCCTTACTCTTTGCAAAACAACTCTTTGGGCGAGTGTTGAGATTGAGTCTCTCCCTTGCATGGGTTGTTTATGGAACAGGAGACCTTTGGCTAGATAAGGGTTTTTTCTGTTTGTCTCCTTCGTGGATCATTTTCTATTCCGAAATCTATGATGATGACTTTGGGTACCTGATTCTGATGTATGTATACCATGTCCTATGGAGCATCTATCAGCATGACGTACCTCGTGCCAGCTCATTGAAGCTGAAGTTAAGTCTTGATTATGATGGCGACTACAGTGCAGTTTGAACTTAATCAGACTTTTTGATCCCCAAATCTCCATATGACAAGAAACTAGGGCATAATGTATTCTGCTATTCTTGAAAGATTGTTAAACTTTTCTTTTATTAAATTTTTATTAATTGTTCATTCTTGCATATGTGTTAATGAAAAGTAAATTCTTTATTTGTACTTTCTTGTAACTTGTAGTGATAGACTCATGATTGTCTAGTTCTCTGTCTATCTCTACATCTATTTATGCACTTAGTGTATAAAATATATTTCTTGGTTTAATAAATGAGTGGGGGCCATGAGTTGAACTGATGTCGGCGCACTCGCATATCAGTATAACAGTTGCAGATGTGCATATAAAACCAATGGCCCATACTCTGCATAGGCACTTGTAGATGTAAATGCTAATATTGATATGATTCATTATTACAAAGTCACCCCAGAGTACAGCATAGACAGATTAGTAATAATTGTTGGATTTAATTTAGTAAAAACGTTGGAATGAACAGATAAAAACAATTTAATATTAAACTATATAACAAGATTTACTTTTTTACAGGATTCCAAAGTTGTATCATTAAGGTATGGAAAATTGGCACATTTATAATCACTATCTACCCGAAGTAATAAAACTATTTAAAAATTCTGTAAGAGTATTCTACCAAAATTCCCTTCTATCTCAGCTATAAAAATCTTTGTTAACCATTTTTTTTCAATGTTTGGAATTTCCTAAAATCAATATATTAATTTTTCTAACTATGAACCAAACTAAATGAAGTAAGAATCAAATAAAATTATATCTAACGTGCAATGAATACATTCTACATAAAATGAAATGCTGTGTATTTACAAATTGGGCAATTCAATGATGTACTGAAGGCAGCATTGATAAATGGGTTAATGTTGTGTAATAGCAAAGTCAATCTTAAAGGTTGTGTACATACAAAATATACAACTAAATAATAATGATAATAATAAAGTATTATACATTCTACTAACCATTAGAATATACTTTTTTATCTGTTGTCAGACAGAAAACATTTGGATCTCTTGTAGCCATCAGGTCATGGTCACGGTTGTTGTCCAAGTACTCGGTGTAGGACTGAAGATCAAGGAGCAAGTCTTTCACCTAAGAAGTCGATAAATAAATCTTCCCAAATTAACAATGAAAATACTTTATGTTATGTGTTGTTTATTAAAAAAAAAATTTTCTTTTCTTACTCTGCCTTTCCTTTTGTTAATCATGACTATATCGTTGCTCCAACCCCTCCTCCTACTTAAAACAGGATAAAATAGTAAAACCTTCATTGCCCTTATGATTTTCCCTACAAAATTAAGATGAATTAAAAAGAATCTTTCATAATTTATACAAGTCAAAATTTTAATTTATTACATTCATTTAAAATTAATGGTTCATGTATTTCTATGTAGCACTGTTAACTCATGCTTACTTGTAAAGGACTGGGTTACTTCCCATTCATTTACTGCACAACACTGAGCATACTCCAAGCTGTTCAAGCACCTTTTAACTACAGGGCACCACACACCTCTCAAGCAATGGCATACTCCAGGCCTTTCACACATCTGTAAACTACACACTTCACTTCGGTTTTTAATGTACATATGTAAAGAACTGGTCAAGTCAGTTTTCTCAGTCTTTAGAAAAAACACCAGTAAAGCGTCCGATTAACTACCATCCTTTCAAGCACCCTTCAAACATTACACTAACTTCCCAACTATCAGTATACACTTGTCTAACAATGTGTTAACTCTAGCTTTCTGACACTGCAATAAATCCTAGTCTTCCGTACTCACTTGTTCAACAAAACACTCTGTACCTGTGTCAAACACTGCATTCATTCTTACTACTGCACGCACACCTGCATTACATTTGTTATTTCAGCACATATATCTCTGTAGAACACTTCACATTACACACCTGTATAGCACTCCACATACACACCTGTATAGAACTTCAAACACTCATGTATAGCACTTCACATACTCATCTGTATAGCACTCCACATACACACCTGTATAGCACTTCAAACACACGTGTATAGCACTTCACACACACACTTGTGTTAACTTCACATACACACCTGCATAACACTTCACTCACACCATATAATATTTCAATTACACACTTTCAAAGAACTGGACTTGCTTGCTGCAGCCAACGCCACTGTGAGATTCATGAAGCGAGAAAACTCAAATGGAAAGTATCTAAGGGTTGAGTCATACAACAACCACAATCCATCCCCCTGCAAGCAGAATAAATATACATTATGCAAGCCTTCATGGTAACCAAAATAATAAATAATGTGAATGTGCATGAGGTGTGGAGAGTAATGAATGTTGCACATTATAGCATGAAATTAAGATTGCTGGTTTGTCCCATGCATTTCTTTCTTTTTTTTGGTGCAAATATGTAGCCACAGCTCAGAAATATAATTTGTGCAAATATGTAGCCACAGCTCAGAAATATAATCTGTGCAAATATGTAGCCACAGCTCAGAAATATAATCTGTGCAAATATGTAGTCACAGCTCAGAAATATAATCTGCTATGAAGTATCATATCTCCTGTGTCAGATAAAATTGTAAATCTTGTTCTGACTGGGTACCAAAAGGGTAATGGAGGCAGTCATGAAGAGCAGTGCTCTAATTGTGCCATATAACTTTACTGTTCCTTGAATCAATGTTTACAGTGAAATTGTTGATTAAACAAAGCAGTTTACTTTTAAAGAAGAATGCTCTTCTTGCACTTGTAAATGTCATATTTGTTCATTTAACTTTGCTTCAATTAACATTTTAAAAAATTGTATAGATAGATTTTACAGTTAATTAATTTATTAGAACAAAAATATGTCACAAATATACAGACCACAAACATGAAGAACTATTTCTGCACTATTGCAAAATGATTTATAAAGTCAATTATAACTATTATGGGATCAATTATAAAGGAATAATAAATACTGGTTATAAAAAAAACAATTATACTACAACATAAAGATTAACACAACCCCACCCCCCACCCCCACAGACTAAAATTTTTAGAAAAAGTCTTTCAACAGAAAAATAATTTTCTTACCTTCTGCCAAACTTCTTCTGCAACAGCTGGCTGACGAAGCAGCCGTCCACAAATTTCGTAGATTGTCTAGAAAATTATAAATATTAAACATAATGCAGTTATTCTGGCCTTCATAAAGACATTTCAATTTTTAAGGGAGAAAAGAAAACAACACAAAATAACTGATTTTATTTCTCTACAAGAAAAAGTATTCACCATACAACAGTACTCATGCTGATGAGCAGAATGTAAAGAGGAAAATCTGCTCTCCATGAGATGACTGGCAATAAGAATGCAAATGGAGAGATAAAACTGTTCTCCGTAAGATAACTGGCAAGAAGAATGCAAGTGAACAGATAAAACTGCTCTCCATAAGATGACTGGAAAGAAGAATGCAAGCAAAAAAAGCCCAAAACTGTTCTCTGTAAGGTAATTGGCGAGCAGAATGTAAGAAAGAGAAAAGAACCTGTTCAACATGAGATGATTATCTTGGAGAATGTAGGGTAAAGAATAAATGCTCTCCATAAGATGACTGTCTTGTTGAATACAGGGCAAAGAGCAATTGCTCTCCATAAGATGGTGTCTTGTTGAAAACAGGGCAAAGAGCAATTGCTCTCCATAAGATGGCTGTCTTGTTGAATAAAGGGCAAAGAGCAATTGCTCTCCATAAGATGGCTTATCATTGAATTTGGGCAAAGACCAATTGCTCTCCATAAGATGACTTGTCATTGAATTAGGCAAATAGTAACTGCTCTCTTTAAGATGACTGTCTTGTAGAATGCAAGCCAATAAAAAAAAAAAAAAGCACTCTCATTTTTTACACTTCCTTCCATCATTTCCTCTTCTCATCAAGATTTAAAAAAAAAAAAAAAGAGCTAATAGAAGAAAGAGATGATAAAAGGCTGAGAACTTATCTGCATAATTCTGTCCTAACATACGCCAGTGACAGCTGCCTTTTAGAAAAGGTATTGTACATTGACTATAATCTCTCTGAAACTCCAGTCTGATCACTATGATGTATCTATGAACCTGATTATATATGTATGTGTGTTAATCTGACTGCTGATGTCTATGCTAGGATAAACTGAACGATTGTCTAGCATTAATCGAACATTGTTGTGAAATGATGCAAATGTTAACGTTCTTTTGATTATATTCATAAGCTGTATATTTGATTGTTGATTTAATAAATTTACTGACCTTCTTGCATATATGTTAAACCTTAAGTTGGAGTAATAGTGGGTGGATGGGGGCTTGTTAAATATAAATAAAAGACAGATTTTTATTACTCCTTTAGTAAGAAGTTTCCACCTACAGAAAATATTATGTGACAGTAAAACGTCTATTTTATTATTGTGTAAAGAGAGGGGTAGAGTTATGTGACACCCTTATAATCCACCAAGTGAGAGGCATATGGGTATTGTGGGAGAATTATTAATAACTATAAATTAAGATTCTCGATCACTTGTAATTAGTTATGTGTTATTAATTAATAAATAATAATCATGAGTGAAAGGTGCCCAGAGAGATGTCATACTATATTATCAAGAAAGGGACCAGCAAGAATTATTGTCCAGTTGCCCGAAGGTCTTTACCCCTAACAGCACAGTTACCATGCTATAATGGGCAGAGTTGAGGTACAAGAGATATTGTTCATGTGCCATACAACAATCATGGAGCTGAAAAACATGACCTGGTAAAGCTATCCTCATATGATAAATTACATTTACATGCACTCTAGAATGTGTGTTGATAATAAAGTGCCCAAAATTACATTTTTATGCACTCTAGAATGTTTGTAGATAATAAAGTGCCCAAAATTACATTTTTATGCACTCTAGAATGTTTGTCGATAATAAAGTGCCCAAAATTACATTTTTATGCACTCTAGAAAGTTTGTAGATAATAAAGTGCCCAAAATTACATTTTTATGCACTCTAGAATGTTTGTCGATAATAAAGTGTCCAAAATTACATTTTTATGCACTCTAGAAAGTTTGTAGATAATAAAGTGCCCAAAATTACATTTTTATGCACTCTAGAATGTTTGTCGATAATAAAGTGCCCAAAATTACATTTTTATGCACTCTAGAATGTTTGTCGATAATAAAGTGCCCAAAATTACATTTTTATGCACTCTAGAATGTTTGTCGATAATAAAGTGCCCAAAATTACATTTTTATGCACTCTAGAATGTTTGTAGATAATAAAGTGCCCAAAATTACATTTTTATGCACTCTAGAATGTTTGTCGATAATAAAGTGCCCAAAATTACATTTTTATGCACTCTAGAATGTTTGTAGATAATAAAGTGCCCAAAATTACATTTTTATGCACTCTAGAATGTTTGTCGATAATAAAGTGCCCAAAATTACATTTTTATGCACTCTAGAATGTTTGTAGATAATAAAGTGCCCAAAATTACATTTTTATGCACTCTAGAATGTTTGTCGATAATAAAGTGCCCCAAATTTGCTGGCTAAATACCTTGATAGACATAATCTTTTTCTACTTTTAACACCATGCCACCAATAACTTGTACACTGAATTGAACCAAGATTATTATTTTTACACATCAATGGTGTCAATATATTGGCTAGTACTTCCATCTGTTGTGTGCTATCTGCCCATAAAAAGAAAGATGAACATTCCAGCCAGTAGGAGCCACCACGCAGACCTATAAAAACAAGGCGGCTAATTGTATCAACATGGGCTCTTTTGAAATAAAAGGGACAACAAGCAAACCGCAACATAAGGCTCTTCACATTTAACTTTGCAATACACACATTTGCAGCACTAATCTTACCGTTTGACTTCCCAAAGTATCTTCGTGAAATGTAGACAACACAGCGTCCATGAGCTTGTACACAATGAAGTGGACCAATGCTGCAAGAAACTAAAAATAAGACAAGTGAATAATTAATTTTTAAAAAGAAGAGACTTTATAAAAAAAAATAGCATCCAAAATGAAATGAGGGAAATAAAACAAAAAAACAGAACTGCCATCAACTCACTAAAAAAGACAACAAGGAAGAAAATGTTAAATTAAAACACCATGGTGAAATTCTGTGCTGGCACTGAAACAGAACATTTTTTTATGAATACAGGGAAACACATTTAACACCATTAAAAATTCAAAACTTGGCATTTAAAAACGGTGTCTTCAGTATAGACTGACTCCTTCCATGCATGATGCATGTCCACTATATAGTTGTTATGTGAACATATAAGAAGTTATGACTCAAAACAGAGTTCACTCATGGTAAGGAGTGAAAAGTTTGAATATGAACGCAACACTGATGGCAGAGAGTAGAAAAAATTGCTAACATGAAATGAATAAACTGTCTTATAAGAAATTAATCGTTGCCTCATTGTACCATGGTATAATAAAGATACTTGACTTATTTCAGCCTATGTCAGTCAGCTGCCAATATTTTTGCTGACAGGTGTCATAACAAATGTTCGCTGTGATGACCCCAAAATTAAATGTCACAATTACATTATGTTCTAAATGCACTTATATTTTCTTTTCTTTGCACAAAAGCATTAGAACATGAGAAAGAATAAATTTTAATAATAGATACAACGACAAATCAGAATCATATTATATGCATATATTTACTTCTCTTAGGTTACAAAAAAGTATTGGTTAAATTAAATTATGGTTAATTTAAACAAATTTTCTTGTCCTCAGTAGTTTCAGATAATGAGCACAAATATAATTAAAATATATAATTTTGTCAATAATTGTGAACTCTTTTCAAAAATGCTAACACTTACATTACTTCTGCTAAATGGCTCTGCACTGAGAATATCAAGAAGTATTTTAAAAACACCAAGCTGCAGGGCTGTGTTTCCAAGTTTGTGTGTATCAGCATCAATCATGTCGTTATGCACTTCACCACCTGACAAGTAGAAATGTCGAACCATTGACCATCCAAGCAGGATGGGGCCATGTATTGGCTCAGATCCCAATTTGCACATTACAGCATTTAGATCCTGTGAACAGCAGCATGAGTGTTTCAGGAAATTTTCTGAGTGAAAGCCAGTTTCTTAATCATATAACTGCTATTTAATGCCATAGGTAAAACTAAAAAAGGATGATCTTCTAACAAAACCTGTATTGTGAATGTAATTAATAACTGATGTTCTGAATACTTAGAATGTAAACATATAGCAACTGATATTTTGATCAAAGACTTTGAACAGTGGGGAAAAGTCAATGTAGTGTATCGTCACATCTCTACTGTCACTTATTCAGTCCCTTAGTGGCTTGTCAGTACTATGTAGGACCTGTTTGTTGTTCGTCACAGTGTCCAACATGCATACACCATGGATGTTTGTCTGGCTCTTTTATTATGCATGCAAGGGTTATGTATGGTGATGTGTTTGTATGTGAGATTGTCTGTGGAGTAGAGAATGTCAACATTACACAGGACAGTAAAATACAGACACACTACTCACCCTTTCAAAACAATAGTATAGACAAGTTACTATTTTTTGATGAAAATGATTGAACTTTATTGTCCTACGGATTCTCTTTCATGCCGGGGATAAAAGAAAAATGTAATCGCTTGTTTTGCAAAACATTCAGTCATAAAAACATACACTCTGGTAACAAAGGAGTAATTTTCTAAATGATGGATGATGAAAATAATAAGGAAAGAAAAAGAGAAGTAAAAGCAACAAATTAAGACCATGCAAAAGTGCACCAATTTCCATATTAAAAACAGCTACAGCTACAATACAAGAAACTAATAGGAACATAAAGTTACTAAAATGTCAAACAAATGAGAGTCATGGAGCTATTAAGCTCCTCCACAAATGAATAAAAATAGATAAAAGTTTAAATCTAAGTTCAAATCATAAGTCTTACTTAGCCCTACCTACTAGTAATTAATTTTATGTGCACTGAGGCTTCTAATAAATGACTGAATCTTTGATTACTCACAGAAATTTTTTTGTATCCTCAAAAATTAAGCTGGATGGGTCTGAAGAAAAAGATGACACCATCAGCCATACAGAAAAAACAAATGAAGGAGGGTTGCAGTTCAAATGTAGTCATTGTCGTCTCTCGAGGGGTTGCTCATGCTTGGACATTTCCCCTTTTGACACACTTCTGGTGTTGAATGATCAGCCTTCTGCTTGATCCAAAAGAATTTATTAGATTGACCGCCTGTATGCAGGTTAAGTCAAGCAGATTGAGTGGTTTTCAGACTACGGCTAAATCAGCGACAATTTGATGTCATGCTCTGCCATCAATGGAGTGTCATCATGGCATGGTATTACCCTCCATTGAAATCCACATGGATGTAACTGTTCCACCCTGGAATAGGTCTGGTTCAAGTCCCTTGGTTGTAAACAGGCAAAATGTACTGTCCGACTGTTTTGCCAATGCACTGTAATGGTTCATTAAATGGTTTATGAATTTTGCCAATAGAGTGGGACAATCTTTTACCAGATAACTTCACTGCGTTAAGATACCCAGCTGCTTTGCCATCACAACTATATGGGTTGTCTCCTGGTCTCTCACTCAGAAAAACTGTTCTACAGTTACTTCAATAAACCACCCCACAATGGTTAAAATAAAAATGCTGTTTCCACTGGATAGGAAAAGTTGTGTACCACTAAACACAAGTCCATTAATTAACTATCCTGGTCTCAGCACTTGAAACTAAACACTAATTAAATGTTGATAAAACCTGTCACGTCCAAGTCTTCTTGTGTCTCCAGCCCTGTTGCCCTGTCTCATTAGCCCAGAGGGCATGATCTGTCTCCCCACTGTAGGTTAATAGGATTGTAGATTTCTTGAGTTACCTATCACCTCAGGCAGGTAAATGAAAAACTAATTACCTCCAGTGTTCAACTACTCAATTTGTTTTAACTGCTAAATTCTCAAACCCTTAGTACATGTAATTACAAATAACAAATCTAGTAAAAAAATTCACACATTGTGAATTGCTGAGCTTATACTAAAAACTTTAATAATTCTAAAACAAAAGTTTCATAAAAACATAATTCTTTTTAATGTGTATGTGTTTCTGAAAGCAGCTGAATGTCACTACTGGAGCTTGTGTTGATCATTTCATCATCAGACATTCTCTGATCTGAGATGCCCCAGTGGGACCCCACAGCCTCAAATTGCGTTCTGAGGTAGAAGGCAGGAGGGCTGGCAAAAGGGGGTGAAAAAAGTCGCACCACTTTGGCACACACCCTCAACTGCCCTCTGTTGGTGAGTCAATTCATTTTAAAGTTTTTGTTTCAAAATGTATAGAAATTAATATGACCATTAGGATTAGAGTATACACATATTTAATAAAATAGTGTTACTAATAAAAGCTACAAAAATTACCAGTAAGTACAAAGAAATGTATTTAAGTTTGTTAGTTATATTCTCAAAATAGTGTTTAGAAAGAATTCAGCTCTACCATGACACTAATTGTAAAATTACATGGTTGCCTCCCTTGGCTGGACTATTTAAGACAAAATCACTCACAACTAAAGCCAATTTAAAAAAAAATAACTATGGCAAGTGAACAGTCAGATTTTTATGAGATATATTAAACAAAGGTATGCAAAAATCTTATGGCCTTTTTTATGTTAAGAAAGGAGAGAAAAAGAAAAAGAAATCAGGAAAGAGAGAAAAAAGAATGGAAAGAAAAAAGGAAAATTATCAATGATTGTAAAGAAAAATTAATTTCTTTAAATATTGTGTAATTAGTAAATAGAGTAATAATGTTCTGTTACACTGGTTTATCATATACCCCCATCCCCACCCTTTGCAAAGTTTAAGAGAAAATCATCACAACATTTTATAGTCATCATATTGGTGAGCAAGTTTGTCTCAATCCGATCATCGAAAAACAGGAATCAACAATATTTGCAGTAGCCTAATTTTAAAACTGCAATTGAAAATTATACAATTTCAGTAAAAATATAGTATAAACAAACCATCACCAAATGAAAACTTGCAAGTCAGATAAGAAAATGTGCTACAGATAACATCTCTGTGTATTATACACATTTTATTTTTTCTACATAACTGTTTAATATATATTGGAGTTATGCTTTCTAAAAAAAAAAAAATAATAAGATGAATCTGGTACAATGAAAACTTACTTGAAAATTTTCTTCTTTTTTAAACAGCAGTGGAACTGAAAACCTAAACAAACGAATTTTATTGAGTTCACAAGGCAAAAAAAAGAAAATAAGTAGGTTTCAAATTATTTCTGACACACTGGTAAACAAATAGATAAATATTTTGATAACTTATCACCTACCACACAAATCAGACTAATTATCTTTCTCACTGTTAAATAAGCATTATAAACTGCACCATGCCAACTGGCTAGTTATGAATTGAAATTAAAAAAACTTACTTATTGTTATGTGAGTAAAGCAACACTCTATCGAAATCCATTGCCTCCAGGACTATTAAAACCTCCAAGTAGCTAACAGGAGTGAAGAGAAAAGAAGGATAATCAAAGATAACTAAAAAAAAAAACCAGACAAAAAAGTAACTCAAATTTCAAAAGTTAAGGGAACAGTACATCAAGACCTTTCTAGTAGACATCACATGTTCTTCAGTCATAAATGCAGGTGATTACATATGAATGTAAATAAAACCAGTATTCAAATGAAATCTAACAACAATATAACCCCCCCCCAAAAAAAAAAAAAAAAAAAAATAAATTACATATTTAATAACACTTTAAACAGATCTGAATTATGGAACAGGTAAAATAGTGAATACATTTAAATGCGTTGAATGCAATAGTGAGATAAACATACATTGCATCTCAAAGTGAGGTGCACAAATCTGTCAGGTGCTTTTGATACCTCTCATACAACTTCAACATACTGACTTTCTGATTGTAATTTAACTCAAAACTGCAAAATGCAATCTATCACCTGATCCAATGGATGTATTTTTGGGTTGCGTCATCCACAAGATGCTTGTAGTTTTGGTGATATCCAAAGCCGTGGGACTAAGATGGAACAAACAATAAACTTAGTGAAAGTATAGAATTGTCAAGTTTCCAATCATTATACATGATACCCTTATCCCCACTCACCACATAAGTTTGAATTTTCACCAAACCCACTCACATTCTCCCAATGTTCTAGTGTTTTTTTTTCTTTATGGGTTGAAGTAAATGTAACCAAATGCTTGTGATGTAAAACTGATAATTTTTCTGCTTATATTTATAATAAATTTTGAAATTCATACCATTTTATAAAATATATTTTAATATATAATTTATAATGTATGTGAATATTGTGCTAGTTCTTACTTGTGGCAATATTTAGTTTTCTGTTTGTTAATTATTACAGACAATAGTTGAACTTTTGTAATATGTCAGATCTGAAACAATAGATCTGAAATTGTAACTGTGGGTCTGAAATCATTGAACTGAACTGAGTGCCACACATTTGAATTTATTTCACTATCACATGCCTATGTCTGAAAAATGTAATGAATGGAAGGAATGTTTACCTTGAACAAGTCCAGATATGACTTCAAACTTCGGGTCTCCATCTCGCAGTCTTTAAATAGCAGCAGTGCCAGTTCTAGCAGTTCACACTGAAAAGAAAACTTTCTTCAGTAAGTGCTCCCCACTTTCAATCTTTCACTCTACATTTCAACATACATCATTTCAACATGCTTCTAGTTTCAATCTTTCACTCTACAGTTCAACATGCTTACTAGTTTCAATCTTTCACTCTACATTTCAACGTACATCATTTCAACATGCTTCCAGTTTCAATTTTTCAAACTACATGTCAATGTACATTATTTCAACTTGCTTACTAGTTTCAATCTGTTGAACTGCATATCAACATTCATTGTGCTTACTAGTTTCAATCTTTCAAACTAAGTGCTACTGTACACTATTTCATCATGTGTTTACTCTAAACCCTTTACAATAATTATGAGCTTCTCACACTCTGCTAACTTTCTTATGCATGCTTTCTTGCATCATTATTGCTAATCTGCAGTTCTATTCCAGCGGATAGAAATTATTGCTATTGTCACCATTCCCACCCATGAAAGCAGTCTATAAACAGAAGTTGACGACCAAAAGCAGGGTTGCAACAAAGAAATTCTTGAAGAAAACAGTAGTCTCTCCTGACTGAAGCCTGCCATCTAAGATGTGGTCACTATGTACACTGTATGACATAGATGAAATTAAGGCACACAGTAACCAAGTATTGATATGGTTTTATGTATTAATGTAATTAATCAATTACTACTTGCATATCTGCATGCAACTATTAAGTGATTCATTATTACAGACAGACCTATTTTACACCCTTTTCAAAACATGCAGCGACTCTTTGAATTCACCCTACCCTCCATATAACAAGAGTTACCAGTTTCAACATCACCACAAGCAACAACACAAACAGATTTTGGATAATATACCTGTTCTTTCAGATTCTGTGACACCCATGCCAGAACTTGTGCCTCTGTCTGTAAAAAGAAAAATAAAGTACAGATGTACTTATAATTTTTTCGTACCAAAATATTATAAAATATTATGGCTGATGGTTATGCGAAATGAGAACAAAATTTTAGTTACTAATTACAATTACAGGTAGTCCTTAATTGTATGAAGTAAATCTTTCCATTCTTCCACTATAATTTTCACTACAGAATAATTAGGTATCAGTTTCATTAAAATGTCAATTTCTGACAAACATGTTTGTGCTCTGGTCAATGTTTGCTGACAACTTAGTGCTACATAGTGATACAATGATGGATCACACAAGTGGGTGCTGTTACTATTAATTCACTACAGTGTTGTAAAAATCTCTCTCTTCATTTCAAGAGAGGAAACAGCTAAACGCAAATCATAACACTATTTATTTCTTATGATAATTAATTTCATTTATAGTTTTGCAGGATCAAAGTTAAAGATATTCTAGAACTCTACACATGTGAGCAAGTACTTGCACGCGCACACACACACACAAACACCAATATTCTATATCATGTCGTTGTAAAATGCATGTTGAAAATTCCACATTTTACATCAGTAAAAATAAAAATTAAAACAAACTGAACAAGACTGAGCAATGACTAACTCTTGATTAAGTGGGTTTTTTCTTCTTTTTCTTGTGTCTTTACTTTAATAACAACTCTCATTCTTACAGCAGAGAAAAGTGAAGTGTTTTACCATAATAATGCCATTTTTCTCAACTGATGGAGGTGGAAGCTCGCAAATGGTTTTTAGTTGTTTCAACAACTGAAAAGAAAAAGAAAAGACAGAGAGAATAAAATTTAAACAAATGAAAAATTTATAATTATAAAAATTCATTAAAGATCAGTAACTTTAATAAAAAATAACTTGCTAGAAAAAGTATTCTTCTCTTACTCGTCACTTAAATGCATTACAATTAGTACTTATTAACTGTTTAAAAAAAATATCTAAAATAGTACTCCATGTTTTGGTTTATAACAGTAAATAAATATTAGTCTGACAAAGCAAAAATTATGCTACAGAGGAAAAGAACATTTAAAAAGGGAAGCATTTTGATCAAAAGTCAGAAAATTTACTATAAATCTATCACTTTATAAAAGAACATCAAACTTAAACGTCTGAAAATTTACCATAAATCTATCACTTTATAAAAAAAAGTTAAACTCAAACGTCTGAAAATTTACAATAAATCTATCACTTTATAAAGGAACGTTAAACATCTGAAAATTTACCGTAAATCTATCACTTTATAGAAGAACGTTAAACTCAATAATTAGAAAGAAAGCACACACATGGCAACATTTTTAAAGTTTGCAAATTGTTTCTGCAGTTAATGTTTTTCTTTCTTCTACATACAGCATTAACAAAAAGTAAAATATTATTGCTAAATACATGTAATGCCAATTAGATTTTCTTCAACTATGGATGCTTATTTAATTTAGTTTCTTAGAAGGAAAAGAAAAAAATAATTACATTAGTGAAATGAATGTCAAAAAGAAAGTTATTCTCATTTTTATGAAGGGCTACTTTATAATAAAGAGTTATTTAATTATTCAGGAATAATTACTAAATTAGGTCATCTGAATGGTTGCTGATGACAAACAGGTAAATAAGTTAATGTTTTGAATTATTAAGTAATAAATTATCAATTTTTTTCATGGTTTGTCCATATGTGAAAGATAAAATTTTCTATCAATTTCAATGGCATGCTTTCATATGTCACTTTGAGGAGCACAATATTAAAATATAATCCTTCCTAATAAAAAGATTATATTATTTTGAATTCAATTAAACAGTACACATATTATGTGCTGGTTTCCCAAATACTCTCCTTAGTGGATAGAACTTTACTAGACTACTTCACCTCAGATCATCATAATAATCATTTAATCATTGAGAGGAAGGAAAGGGAAGAGAGGAGGGGTGGGGAAGTAGAAGAGGAGAAGGAGAAGGAGGGAAAAGGGTGAAGGAGAATACAGTAGAGAGAAAAGAAATTTTTAAAAAAGGGAAGAGAGCAAAAAGAAATTAAAAAAAAGGGAAGAGAGCAAAAAGAAATTAAAGGAAACAGGAAGGAAGAAAATCCATCCACAAAATCAACAAATGTTGGAAGCAAAAGTTAAACCACAACCCAACCCATCCATATAGCCATAAGGAAAGTAGAAAATGAGGAGAAAAAATGTAGCAGTTCATGATACATCCATGAATTAGAAACATTTCAATTTTATAATTTATAATCACCTGTTCCTGCAATGAGTGTTGAGGTTCAACTTGAAGACTTTTCAAAAAATTGGAATACACTTCCTGTAAAAAAACAATAAAAATAAATGATAAGGTAAAAGCTTTCAACTAAAATTGCAAAACTGCAATTCATGATATGGTGGTGTGATGCTTGAGAGTCACTTTTGCAAAATGGAAAGAAGATTAACGTAGAGGCATAGATAACTATTTATTTTTCAGGCTTCTTCGTGAGCTAATTCTGACAGAAGAGATGATATCCGACCAGAAAACTTAAGTGTGTAGTTGTGAATGTGAATGAATGACGAATGGTGGCTGGAGGGGTGAGATGAGTGATATCTGACTAAAGAGATGATTCCCAGCCGGAAGCTTAAATATGTAGTTGCGAACGCGACTGAATGACGAACAGTGGCTGGAGGTGTGAGATGAGTGATTCCGATTAGCTGACATGCGAAGTTAGTAAAAATGGCCAGTCAAACTCTTTCAGTATTTGCAATCGTTATTCAAAGTCTGGTTCTAAAGGCAGACCGTGAGCTGTTGTGAGTTGTCTGGTATTATAATATGTGAGAATGAATTTAGAAAATTTGTGTATTAGAATTATTGTTTCATGAACTGGACCTAGAACGATCTTGTTCCTTGATCTAGATATAATGTATATTTTGGATTGATTCATTTGTTATGTATATGTTAGATTAACTATGTATTGTTGAATGTGTGAATCTGTTATAGTTCAATCGGATTTATAACAGGTGTATCAAGTGAAGTGTGTATGAAGGCTAACAATTCTCTAGCAGACACTTAAGTTGAGTGAATGGAGAGAGAGAGAGGGTAGAAAAATTATATAGACTGAATTAAAGCATCGCACTTGAATAGTTCTAGGGCATGCCTTTTCCCTTTTCCCTCTTTGTTTGGGAACATCGATGTTGCCCCTCGTCTTGATTGATTTCCTGCGACCAATGCATAAGTTGTCTCATCGGCTATCTACCACAGAAATTTCAATGGTGGTGAGAGTGGAGACATCCGCACTTCTAAAGTGCTCACACAAGACTGTATATATGAGTTGGAAACAAACTCTGGTGCCTATCACCTTTTATGAATTGTCTGTGTGATGTAACATGTGTTTTATTCTACAACGCAACATATGTTGGCCCCAAAGAATAGATCATATGCTCAGTCATTTACCTCTTATCTTTCTCTTTTCCAGCTCTATGAAAAGAACTCTAAACCTTGAATAGAGATTGTTCCCTCAAAGTAGTCATTGTCAATACTGACTGTATATGAGATAGACTTGAGCATTTATTTAACAGTATATATACGTGACTGTTTCAAAACTTAGTTGTATTTATTTGTGATATATTTAGTTTTGTTAATCCCTTCTTATGCATGTTAATTGATTCATGTCTGGAGTAGTCAGTGGGTGGATGGGGGCGTAATGAGTCAGAGATTGGATGAATGTTAGTAAGTTGATGAAACAAATTATTTCTTAAGTAAGAAGTTCCACCTGCAAACAGATAATTATGTGTCGATAGTACGTTTGCTTACGGTGAAGTATGGATGTGAAATTCATATGGGAAAACAGATCTTAATTTAAGATTTATCCACTGATAAGTGATTATGCATTATTAAATGATAATAAAAATAATAATAATAATCATAACTGAGGCAGGATGTTATTATAGCGCCAAAGGTGGGTTAACCATTAAATTCTGAATTTAATAGTCATAATTAAATATTTTAAAATAATTCTAACTTAAAAAAGATGCAAACTAAATACTACTTAGATACTTTTTCTAAACATTAATAAAGGGATGGGAAATAAAAAGGGTAAAATTAGAAACTGGTGTATTTACAGTGAATATGACTGGATGCACCAAAGATGCAAATTATTATTCCATATTTAATGGTGTAAAAAAGTATGCATTCATAGATGCATACAGATTAAAAATAAGTAGAAATTCTGGCAAAATTAGAGTGGTAGAACTGAAAGCACATAGAAATAAGAATCAAGTTCAACTTGCTGACAATAATCTCAATATTTTAAGATTAGTAAATCAAAAGTAGCAGTACAAGTAATCAGTATTATAGCAGAAGTGAGAATAGTAGCTGAAGTGAAACGAGACGGCTCAAAATGGTAACATAATAAGATAGTGAAGATAGGAATAATTTCATAGAGATACGAGAATAATTAACAGTTAAAAAACAAAAAACAAATTAAATAAAAATAGTGATAGAGTACTCTGTAAGGATGCTGAGTATCCCAATAGATGATGATATGTCGCAAACATCGGAGCAAGTAGAGTCGATCTGTGTAGTAGAAATCACGTATTTTCAGAATCAGAGCTTGGGAGTGTCGTTCATGACTCAATACATGCTGCAACAATCATTTAAACTTTTATCAGACAAAAATAGTACAAACAATAAGATGTGTCAATCAGTAATAGAGAGCCGTAAAGAGATGAATGAATATTTACAATAATGATTTTTTTTTTTAAATGGATGGGGAGTGGTGTGGGAAAATGTAAACAATAATATCAAAAATATACTTTTTGTTAGGGACACATTTTATTTTGGACAAGATCAAACATACCTGCCATCATCAAATGTCTAAGAAATCTCATCTAAGTGCTTTTAACTTCCATTTTCTCAGTAATCAGTTTCTATTAAAAATGGCAAAAATATATCAGACTTGAACCTTCTAATAGCCTTTCGATGGGATTTTAAAATTTTTTTATAAAATATGATTTCCAAAATACTTTCATGATAAGCATACAATAGAAGCATAGTGAATGTATATTTATGTATACAATAGGCATATTAACAAGTTACTTATGCAAATAGGAGTATGAATGGATTACTTAGGTATACAATAGGTTTATGTGAACATGTTACTTATGCAAATAGATAGGAGTGTGAACAGATTATTTGTGCATGCAATAAGAGTGAAAATGAGCAGCATGTGCATATAAGCCAAAGTCAAGGGCCCTTTTTCACTCACGGGAAGAGATAAATGAGCTTTCCAACAGCAAATTATATGAGTAGAGTCCCCTCTTTACTACCCCAAGAGGCTGTGAGTTAAATTTGATCAGACTAACAGTTTCCTAAGAATTTCGAAAGCATGCTCCAACAACTTGCTTGTCCATTCCATTCCCCATCTGTTGTAATGAGAGTGGTGTTCCCTTGCTTTGCAAGTTTTATCATGATTATTGAATTAAAATGAGTAGGGTGGGATGGGTGGTGAATGCACATGCTAACACTGTTGACAAGTGATTGATCAGGTATTCATTCTGTAGTGGACGATCTACAATGGTAGATGAATGTTGTATCTGGTGGCAATCACAATCATCTAAGAGAGTTGGGTAGGTGGTGAAAGGGAACATCTTGTCTAGAGAGATTGCTGTAGCATTCAGCAATCTTAGAATGTATTGTGTTATTCAAGATACTTTCTGTTTAAGCATCATAAGGGAGCATCATAGGATCTGTCTGACCAGCTGGCAAAGAGGTCAGTCAATCCCCCCCCTCAATCCTCTACAACATACAAGCCTCAGGTGTTGGATATAAGCCACCACCCTAGAGATGTCTGAAAGTATAATAATGACTCCGTGTCTGTATAATTTGTTCTCATGGTATCGGAGATCACTCACCATCAGAAGGCATTTATGAAACTCTGTTTATTATATATTAAAACACTGGTGCCTCGATATATTGTAGAACCGCATACAATGCAGACAGCGTGTAGACCCCATAATTTTACCATCCAGCCTCTTCAAATTACATGTACAGAGTGAACAGCACTGTACCAAATGCAAATGGCTCAATTTGCAAATGATGCCTAAACTTTATATATACATAAGTGCAGTACTTGCCACTTCATAAACACAATGATCTCTATTGTTTTGAAAAATTTCAACCACATCTTACCAATGTCTAAACAGAGTTAACAGACACTTTTGGGTTGAGATGACTAGAAACCCAGGAGGTAGATTGTATAAAAGTCCATAACTGACTTAACTAAAGAGAAAAAAAGAGAATAAATGAAACAAATGTCGACCACATCAACAAATGTGTGAGTAAACTTTCATGTCATCATGCAAGAGATGGATGTTTTTTAAAGCTAAAAACTTAATACACATGATTTTCTAATTTAGTCCAACAGTGCTGTGTTTAGATATATTTAAATTACATGGCTCAAAGTATATGTGGTGAAGTATGGTGAACCATAAATTGATAAACAGTAGCCACATGTGACATAGGTTGTTCATGTGACAGAAAGGAGCCCTCATAATAATGTGGCCTCATTTATAACGTGGTCAAAATTTTTTGGCCCCCAAAGGACTGCATTATATTGAGATACCAGCGTACTTTGTTTATTACCTAATATTATCTTTGCAGCATAATAACTTAGCCCGTTTTATATTTAGTTGAGAAAAATAGAGCTTCTTTTATAATGGATGATAATTTTGTTAATAAGGTTTCTATGTGATGAAGTTTATACCCCATTTTAAATAAATATGTATCCAGATTTTTAGGTTAATAAAGAAAATGTATTCGTTGTAATGAGATAATTATATTGCTTATTTTAAAATATTTTTTCCTGGTAAAATATGTCTCTTATGCATATCAAACTCATATAACATCAACATTTTTATCTTTTATGTTTGTATATGAGCATTAGGCTGTTGTAGGCTTTAACATGTAAAATAATTAGATTTAATCCACTTTACTTTTTGCACTCCGTGTGACAAAATGGTATACTTGCTCAGAATAAGAGCTATATACATAATAACCTGACATACTTTGCATTTTTTGTTAGCTGAATAGAATTACAGCATTTCAGTAGGAAACAGTTTTGAAATGTTCCTGATCAAAATAAAGGTAGATAAAACATACCTTTAAACTTTTTTTTGAGCCACGGTAGTCATTGACGAGGAAGGCACAGAGAAGATCATGACACATAACTTCGTCCACACCCTGATTTAAAATATTTTTTCAAGAAAATTAATTCAAAGGTGATGCTGTAATTTTTAAAAAAGAAAATAAATTCATCACCAACCCACCATCAGACATGACTTTTACAACTTCTCTTCAGGTTCTATCAGCTTGACTGCCTTTCAGGTAAATACAAGAAGTTACAGTTTTTCATGACAGTCATAAATGTGTAATATTAGTTTATTGTTTCTTGATTGTAAAATTTAAATTGAGTAAAAAAAAAAAAAAAGCACAATTTGCATAACATATCAATAGGTGAAAAGTTCTAAAAATTTTTTAATTTATTTATAAATTCAACATGGACTTTACAAAGCAGACCACATGCTTCAGTATGGCAAAATTAAAACTGCTAAAACCAGCATGACTACCAATCAGAATGATCAAATCAGTACAGTCAACTCTCAATTATTCAGTAAATCAGTATAATGGGGTAAGGAGAGGCATGAATAATCTACAGTTAATGCAAACACAACAAAACCCATAATGTAGGAAAAATTGAGATTTATAAAGCATTTATTTCTCATGATAAGAAAAATGAATATACTCTAAATAAAAAAGTTACCCATATGAAGACATTTAGTGATTAAAAGAAAAATTGCAGGACTGATATGGCTTGCTGATCTTTATCCATTTTAGTTTTCATTCACTCAAAGACACAATCTCTCTCACACAAAACATTAAATTTTAAGGAGAAACACCATGGGTATTAACCAATAAACAGCTCTCTAATTAAATATAGATTACATCCACGCTATCGTATATGATTATTTGTAATTTAGTGAAGCAAAATAACTAGATGGCATTTGTTACTGACATTAGTATTTTCCAAAAGACAGCTTGGATTTTTCTTAAAAGATGGAACTAAAGTTACCTCTGCCTTACACAGTTTATAGAAAGTTTACACTTTTCCGAGCAGAACTGTAGGCACAGACAAATAATGGTATCTTATAATTTACTTCTGATACAATAATCTCAATATATATTTCTATTGCAAATACAACTGGACTGTTAAATATTTTTTAAATGCCATTTTCTTTTTATTTTTGTTTATTTATTTATAATTCAGCATTTATTTATGACTAGTTACTTTTTAAAATTTTCTTGCTTATTAATAATCAGGTCATTCCATAACAAAAATTAAAAGTTTCACATACTGAGCAATTTTTCTTGGTTTCTTAACTTCAGATGGCATTGTGGACTATTGTAAATAGTTTCATCTTTTTTTACTTCTGAATTTGTGAGGTCAAACTTATGAGTTTAATGTTCTTATATGCACATTATCTATGGTGACAATCAGTGCAATTTATTTTTGAACATTGTGTTTCATTTTTCAGAAAGTGCAATTATTGTAAGGGCAAAAGGTGTTCAATTATCAACACTTTGTCATCAACAAACTATACATTAACCCATGTTAGCACAATGTAAATAAAAGGGAGAGCCACTGTGCCTTTACATGTAATATTTTTACATGTAATATTTCAGTTCACACACTGCATAAAATTACTGAAATTTGGGAAATGTCACATTACTTATAGTAATTCTGATAGCATTATACTATGAAAACATAGAATAATGCTACATATTCATCCGCATCGATGTTCATACATTTTATTTTGTGATGTGTTCCATTTTTTCGGCAAAAACAATACAGACAACAAATCAAGAAAGGCTACATCTGTGACTAAACGCTAAACTCAGCATCAAAATCAATATAGACAAAAGAGTATGACTAAAATGTATCACTAAATCAGCATGACAATTTAATCAAAGTTGAAAAACAAGAAAGTCTATACAGATTAAATGAGGAAATGGCTAATAAAAAAAAATCAAACTGATGCATGTCAGTTTAAAGAGAGCTATAGCATATTTTTCCTGAAATAATTAACAATGCTGACAACAAATCTCTTTAAGCACATACATACCAGAAACTTGCTTAATTTGAGAGTAAATTCTAACTGCAGACCAGACACTTTACGCTCTTTCTTTAAAGCTTCCCCAGGTGTACCACTGGAAAAAAAAATTAAAATGAGGTCTAGTGAACAACAGGCAAGCCACAACAGAAGTGTCTACAGTGCAACTGCAAAAAACATCACAGCAGACTGAGTAAATAAAAATTCAGAAACTCTAATGCAGGTATAGTGAGTTAAAATCATCATAACCTTCTCATGTCTAAATACTATTTTTGTTTTTCAAAAAAAGGATAAACAAAAGTTAGTACATTCATTTCCAAATGCAATTTAAATAAAAACTTTTCAATAATATATCTCAAGTTTAATGCCACACTAAAAATTATTTCGTAAAGGACATCCAGTACAATAATGGCTTAAGAGTTAATAGCAAAACCATGGCATAAAACACACTTCTATTTTAGGAGACCATCTCTTCATGTTAACAATATGATGTGAGTAATGTATTAGCAGTTTAGTAAACTATTTACAATTGATAGGTTTGGTTAAGTTTGAAAGTTTTCCAATTAATATCATTCTTATTACTAAATAATTATATATTAATATTTCTATAGTTGTCTTAAGGCTATTTAACACAATAAGTGTTTGTAATCATTTTGAGAATGCATCCCTTATATTAAAAAAAACCCCATAAACATTCCCATCTTTCAACAAATCAAAATCTGACATTTTCAAGAATTTCAAATATAATTTTTTTTAATAAAATTAAGGTTTTCATGAATATAACATTATCTGCCCCTAATCAAATGCAATACAGCTGATGAATATAAGAGAAGCAAATAGCATGAACATATTAGTTTATATTCATTAGTTTATGACAAATATCAATTTCAATAAAAATTATATAATACTAGCAAAAATAACATGTGCAGCTTGACTGTATAATTACTATAAAGGAATTGATATTAAATGAGTATTTTAAAATATTTCATTATTATGCCCTGGCACAGACCTTTGCACCACTAATGTTTGTCCTGAGGTAAACCATGACTCCTTCAGTCCTTGTGAAATTTCAGCTTTGTAGTTCTCTCCCTGCAGCCATGAATAACAGCCCATATTATGGGGTGTCCTAGGGATCAGAGCAGACCCTGATCTTCTCCTATGTCTTCGCATTCAGTAAGTATGCTACACCTTCATGCGAAAGTATAGTTGGCATATTAATATTAATTTTTAAATCCCTTGCCCTCTCTTTGCAGTTGTGAATCAAATACCTACATACAGACATATTCTGTTTTATTTATTAGACAGATGGTAAACCAGAAGTCAGATTTAAATTGATAGAAAACTGTACAAGTTTTACACAGTGTATTCTGACTGGAAAAACAAATATATGTTAAATAAATGTGCATTGTGAGAACATACATTTACCTTGCACTTCGATAATGTAGAAGTCCATTAAGAAGACGAGTCTTGTTCTTGTTTAACTCATGATCAATGATTTCCTGCATTGAAAAACAATCCATTAAAATGTATGATTAAATACTAATTTTTATTTTATTAATTTTGATGTTGTTTACAATTACATGAAAAACACTATTTACCCTACAGTAAACCTCTACTTTATCAATGGCTCAGCATACTTTCAAATAACTTTATGAGGGACTCTCCACAATTAAAACTTCACTGTACAGGAATATCCTATAAGATGAAACAAAGCAATACAACCCACAGATGTATATATATATATATATATATATATATATATATATATATATATATATATATATATATATATTATTGCTTATTATAATTATATATTATTCAATATTCTATTACTTTTCTTTGAGCTTCAAGAACACATAAGTTCTAAATTGTGCTGAATAACATGATTTGTCAGGTACATACATCTATCTGAAAACCATGATGACATGCATATTGAGCAATTTGTGTAATTTATGATAGTTAAAAATAAAATGTTAAGTATTAAGACTTGTATTGTAAGTTGTACAAATGTAAAAGTTTAAGACTTGAGAAAATATTTAAAGCATTGAACATACCTTAGGCCTTAAAACGCCTGTACCTGTGATGAACTGCCAGAGGATTCGATTGCTGAAACTAGGAAATTGTTTCAGGTGAATATCAATTATATTTATAAATCAATAATTCAAACTTCAATGGAGTACAGGCATGTTTACGTTTAAAAATGCTCAACTAAATTACATTTTCAAGGCATTATATATTATAATACTGAGTCAATTTATATACATTATTCTAATATAATAAAAACTAAAATTATAACAAAAACAATATTGATATACAGGCCAGAAGTTTTTAAATTATCTGATCTTTTTTAAAATAGTTATGATAAGAAAAACTGATTTGGTTATTATTATATTAATGCTATTGCTAGTAAAGTAGTAATAGTATACTATTAGTACTAGGGCCTAACACTAAGTATTACTATTACTATTAGTATTACTTTTATTAGGCCCTACTAAAGTAATACTAATAGTAATATTGTATCGAATATAAATCTTTAATTTGTATTTGTCTTATGTACATAGCATTTCTACAACAAACAAAAATCCCACTTAAGATTATATTTAGTACTACTACTACAAGTTATAGATTAGATGTTTAATATTAATAAAATAATAATGAGCGTTATTTAATCAAACCAGATCATTTTCAGACACCACATTAGTATTTAAATCAAATCAAATCAAATAGCGAAGTGACGTATAAATCAATAAAAAAAACGAGGGTAAAATAATTATAATATTAGCTTCGAAAAACATCTATAAATCGAACATTTTGGATTAATTCTTTATTATCTACCTGTCTATACTTTGATTGTCTCCCGCCATGCTGTTCCAATCAAGCGGCACAACTATTTTGGAAGTCAAATCTCAAAGAGCATAAGCAACTAATTATCTCCCTTATAATTACTCTTTATTGAAATCAAGCACATAAAGATTGAAAAGTTCTGTCCGTAGTATAGTCCATTGATCTTTCCGTAACACAGTCAAAATGATGAGACCTAGAATAGATAGACTCATGAATGCTAAAGATATTTGCTGATGAGTAAATTTAAAACCTATCAGTGTGAATATTTACAAGTGTTTTGAGCATGACTTCAAATTTATAAAAGCTTTTATTTTAGAATCTGTACATTAGCATTGACTATGGGCATATTATGTACGCATTGGCCGTTGTACGTCATGTCTGTATGGTAAATGTTTTTACTTTTGTACGAGCAAGTGGTTTTGTTGTCTCCCCACCCCATCCCAAGCCGCTCAAAGCACAGGTTTGGCTTTTACATTCTAAATATAAAGCAGTAACTCTTTGAGAAAGTATTATTCTATGTTGTATCCAGTCAGTCTTGTATTATTGGACATATAACTTATAAGATTTAAAATAAAATTGTCCTTTTACTCCGTATGGAAATATTCCCATAAATTTTTTTTTTAAATGTTGGGCGACAACCACCAAAATACAAAATCTAGGTCCTATTTTTCATGTGCAGAATTTTACTGTATTGATTAATGCAAGTTCTACTTCTAGTGTCACGGATTAAATGAAGTTGATACACATTTAAGCTTTGGATACCAAAGTGACTTTCATTTAAAAAGAATAAGCAGTAAAGAGATTTACAATGCAAATGTAGTATACATAAGAATAAGACTAAGAGATGGTTTCTATTCTGAACTAAAATAAATAGTTAAAACCTAACAGTCAATGATTGATTTAAAACAAGAAGAAAACCAAGCAGCAATACCATGCATTTAAAATATAATCAGCACACTTTAAAAACAAAAGCTATTGTAAAACTTTCACCATCTAGTATAAAATAATATATAGCTGCTGCTACTCTGTGAATGTGATACTGAATTTTAAAAAAAATCCCATATCTATATCATCTCTGGTACTGATGTTGAATGTTTTTCCATATAGCCACTGATATTCCTGCTATTGAGATACTGCATTTTTAAAAATCCCATATCTATATCATCTCTGGTAGTAGTACTGATGTTAAATGCTTTTCCATATAGCCACTGATATTCCTGCTATTGAGATGCTGCATTTTTTAAATCCCATATCTATATCACCTCTGGTACTGACATTGAATGCTTTTCCATATAGCCACTGATATTCCTGCTATTGAATGCACTCCTATATAGCTACTGACGTTGATGGTACTCCTAAATAGCCTCGGATATTCAGATGCTGAATGATCTCGTAATAAGCCACTGACACTCTGATGTTGCAAGTTCTTAAATTACTGTCACTGTGATATTGAAGGCTACCTCATATACCATTTGACACTGATGATGATTCTCTCATATAGCCACTGACACTCAGTGATGTTGAATGGTTCTTTGATATAGCCACAAACTGGTTCAAATGCTCTTCCATATAGCCACCAATACTGATGTTGAATATAGCCACCAATGTTCTCTGATGTTCAAACATCTCCCGTATAGCCATTGACACTAAAGTTGAACCCACTGGTGTTGAATTATCTGGTATCCTATTAACATTAGTCACAAACACCTCAGAATGTACAGTTACATCTTTTCTCTGAGCATGTACTTGCTACACATGGGCATTCATACCAATTGTCATGCACATCCAGAGTTGTCTCCTAAAATAATCTAGGAAGAATAACTACAAAACCATAACTGCAAAGACTTTATTTTATTTATCATTGGCAAAAAAAGGGAGGGTGAGAAAAGAATGACATCCACAGTCTGTAAAATAAAAATACAACAAACAAAATGTTAGAAAAAGATATATAAGAACATGAAAATTGCATCATCAAAAATAAATAAAGTTTGATTTATAGCCATCAAAACTTCATCCATGGCACTCGATAACTTCACCTGCAATACTTTCACTTTCTGGAAAATTAATGTTTGATTTTTTAAAAAAAGCAGCTTTATACAGTGATTTTCAAAAATTATATTTAAAAGTATATTTATAATTATATATTATATTAAAAGTATATTTATATTAAAATTTAAAAGTATATTTATCCATCCATAAATATTTGTGGCCAAGGATGGATGGATGATTAATTAAGTACAGAAAATTCACAGGCTTCTATGCAAAATGTCCAGATTTTATTTTTGTCAAAAGTAACCAGTGTAAATACTGTATTCTAGCTCTCATAATAGATACTATCTAAAAAATGTTGAGCGTTCAATGATGCTATGTTAGTAAGTGATAAAAAAAAGTTCTAGCTGAAGTCTTCTTATTTGGGATTTGCTACGAACTCAAATCTCCAAACCTCATGCTGGTAATATTTTATTAATGTTAATGTATATTGTACCATCTACTACTTTTCTGATAGATCATTTGTGATCCTTATGAGGATTCTCTCTTCTAATCCTAAAAGCACAGATTTTAATTTTGGCTCATACAGTGTTAGCCCAAAGGAACTGATATTTCAGTATATGAGTTAAATAAAATGTCTAAGTACAATGTAAATGCTTTCTAATACATATGGCATCAAAAGTTGAAAATATTTTAATTTTAAATGGCAGTACAGCGATCCTCTTCAGTCCTAAGATGCAGAATCATTCCTGAAGAAAGATATGTGGGTATGAATAATGACCTAACTGGGGTCATTCATTTAAGGGAAATTAAGGAGCTTGGATTACATTCAGAATTATTGTTAACTGATGGTTTCTTTTAGAAAAATAAAACTGCTTTAGTTTCATACTGTTCATCAACTAAATAATGCTATGAAGACTGGGAATACATGTTAAATAAAAAATCCATGTACTAAGTAACTAAAATTAGGAGGAGAGCAAAAGCCATACAGTCTTGAGCATCATTAATGAAGACATCAAAGTACTATTTATTTTATCACAAATAAATAAATTTGGAACATTATTGTAATTATGTGTGTGGAGTTGGGGGCAGGGAGAGAATAACCTTCAGATCTTGAATACCCACTGCAAATATCTTGAGATTGTTCTTTTCTATTTCACATATTTATATTATAAGAAAATTTGCTTTTTCATTATTCGTATTACAAGAATGTTTGCTAATTCATATTTTCAGAATTTTGTTTGCTATTATTTGTATCATCTGTTACAAAACAATTCTAATGCTATACACACAAGTCCCACCAAGCCATACAGAGATGTAATATCAGCAACTGTGAATAGCTAAATTATGGAAGTCTCGTGAAGTGATATGTATCTTTATCACAACGTGCTAAATAAATATTGTTGTGAGCATTAAAAAAACTCAATACAATAAAAATGAAAACATTAGACAGAAACCTGAATAATGAAATAAATTTTAAAAACTGATTTACAAAACAACATTACTAAACTATTTTGTTTATTCAAACAAAGTGACCAAACAAACAAGGCAAACTTCATGTTTGAAACAAAAAATATATCACTCAAAAACTTTATACTGTATAGTATAAAAAGTTTTACACATGTCAATTGTCATATTTATTGTAAAATTGCATAATATACAGAAAAAGTGAACATTCAGTTTGCCATTTTCAATGGGTATAGATGTTATTGAATAATACATGATTCACTGTCATATTTTTAGCTCTTTAGTCTTATAGAAATATTTATTTAAATGAAATTTATATCTGAACAGTTTTACAGAAAATATAAGCCTACATAATAAATAATAAAGAGCATCACATGTGTATGAATCTGTCTTTACAAATTTTGTTTTTGATATGTTGTAACATACATTTGATATGAAATACAGGCATGAATTTTCTTGTTTAACTGCCAAATAATAATACTAAATGGCAACAGTGGTCTTACAGTGTTTTGCATTTTAATCTTGGAGGATATGACACTCAAAATATTTACAATTCATAAAAGCTGTATTAAAATTTAAGAATAATTGATGCTAACAAAAAAAAAAAATTGCATACAATTTGCTGTATATATGCATACTATATCACTCACTCATACACACATACACGCAAACAATTTTAGACTATAATGCTTCAAAAAAGATAAGATTCATTTAATTTTCTTTCACCAACACATTTATGGATGTATTAATATTCAGAGTCAAAACATCCTAAATAGTTTCATTCAAGTAAAAAATATATTTTGTATTGTAAAGATCATGGACACTTTTGATCATTAAAACGTGGCTATTTATAACCATAAAGGTTACAGACACTTTTCTTTCTCTGAGGAAGACCAAACTGATTTAATTTTTTCTGAGGAAGACCAAATTGACTTAATTTTCTCTGAGGAAGACCAAACTGACTATGTCACAGAGTGATCAAGCTTGTGAGAACATGCAAAACATCTAAACAACATATCTAAATCTAACTTGATCATATAAACAAAACAAGTCATTTTCTTTAAAATTTTTAAATAAAGTGCTTTCAGCATCAGAAAAATAATATTAATGTTACAATTGTAAACCTCTCTTCAGAAAAAAAAATGCTCTCAGCATCCGAAAAATAATATTTTTTTTTCTGAAGAGAGGTTTTACAAATGTAACATTAATATTTTCAACAATTATTTATAAAACCCAGCATGTAAGTATTTATCGCTGAAATAATGACAACAGTTATCAACTGGCAGTATAAAGTTATTCTTAACAATCAACACAATAATGACATTAAAAAGCAAACTAAACAGGAGGAATATGAACATATATCTTCACCTCACAACCACACATAAACTAGCATTACAAGAATTTTTTTTAAAAAATCAGAAGACCTTCAGAGAACATTACTTAAGAAAACTTTATATTCTTCCATTCTTTAGAAAGATTCTGATGTTTGAATTAAACTGTGCAAACAATTCTCTTAAAATGCAGGCTTAATTCAGCATGTCAGCAACTCGTAGACATGTGTATAAGCTCTTTCTGGAATAGGTTTTACCCTGAATAATCTTATTGTATAATAAGTAAAAAGAACTATTGGATCTACCCACTAAATCTGGTATAGCATAAGCTTATAGATAATATTTTTGGACAAAACTGCTAGTATCTTCTCTCACACACAGTCTGTATGTCATGTTTCAGCATAATAAACTCCACACATGTAGTCCATTAACCTAATCTCTCACAATGTTGGCCAAAGTTTACCTTCATGACATTAGGCGTCATTGCTAATCACAGAGGGGCAAAGTGATGCTATAGGAATATTTCTTTGTCAAATTCTTCAAAGAAAGAAGTCCTAAAAGTCACATTCAATTAAAGTTACATTAAATTAAAGACTGTCAACTGGTACTACCTAAAGTTAGCACTGCCCACAGTGTGAGTGAAGACCATTCATTGCCACTGACACAAATACTTCTGGCTCAAATTTGTGTTTCGCACTGTATCGTGGGCATATTTGTGTATCCACTCTCTTGGCAAAGGCTTGATGGTCCAGTCAGTGTAAAATAGAACCAGATAGCATGATCAATATCTGTCAAGTCTTTACAAAACTTGGTTGTCTAATGTCTGTTGATATTGAAAAGTTCACAACCTGTTGTCCCAAAAATTTGCCTACTCTGATAACTTTTCAGCAACTAGTTCTCCACAATTTACCAATGTTGTAAACTTCACAACCAGATGTCTAAATATTTGTCAATACTGAAAATTCCACAATACCCAAATGGATAGTATTTGTCAAACACAATTAGGTCCTATCAATTGTTGAATATATTTGCCATTACTGAAAAATCCACAATAGCCAATCATTCAGTATTTGCCATTATTAATTAACAGCTTGGAGAATGTAGTGACATTTATTTCAACAGTTTTTGTTATGTTACATGCTGTTTTCAAAAATGTACACTGAAAATAATTTTGTTATACTCACAACATTAAGACATAATTTACACCAAGAGTACTACTTCTCCATACTCACATTTTCAAGAATTCATAGAATACTTCTCACAACACAAAAATTGATGCTCATACAAACCGATTACCAAGCTGAATACTATAATATACTATTAAAGATTAGCACACTGAGGCTCACTGGAGACAAACATAAGAATATTTTAATAAAAAATAACAGCATTCTTAAGATAAAAATAGCAGCAGAGAAATAATATTAATGCAAAAGAGTGGTAAGAGTGAATGATTTATGTTTAGATTATATCTGGGATAGTTTGTATTTATGCAGTGAGCTTTTCTGTCTGGACCTTAGACCACTAAATCACTTACAAACACTGAAAGGTGTGTGGAATTTTTAAAAAAAATTATTATGGCAAAGGTCAAGTATTTAGAATATTTATGATCCCCCCACTCCACTCTCACCATGCAGAAATTTCTTCAACATAGGCTATAACAATTACATTAAATACTTCACCACACAGTTTCATTACAGAAACACACAGAACAGAACTGAACAATTCAAATTTAATATTGAAAAGAGAAACACAACAATAAGCATTTCACTTTTACACACTTGCCACCTAACAATCATTTGTAGTCACCAGCCACCAATGTTTCTATTTAATTTGTTGCTCTGTCTAAAATAAGGACAGTCAATCTTTCAATGGTTCTCTTTGAGTTAGTCCATCAGTATCCATCAATTGCCATCTATGTGTTCAATAAACACTGATCTCAGTGCTTGAGCCAGACAAAACTACTCAAATTGTTTATAAATCTCTACATCAAAACATTTTCCTATACTAAAGTTTGAAAGAAAAGTCATATAATTAACTAGTACCACAAAACATATCAGCTGAAAACACTGCAAACAGCAGCCAGAATAACAATTGACAAATCTTGTAAAACATACAGTAAGGAACTCCCATAATTCTCTTTTCTAACCTGTAATTAATCATTTACTTATCTCTGAAATGAAAAATTTCCATTAGAAAAAAACAATGTACATTGTATATTAATTCTTCACTTACTTTCATTCCTGTGATAATTCAATAATAATAATACATTATAAATTCTCAAACTTGCTCACGCACAGTGCTTAAGCTTACTACAAGAAGGGTTCTCCAAATTAGACTTGTTTCTGTCTTCGTAGTCTTCAAGAGGACTAAAATCAGGGACCTTCTTTAACCATACAAATCCACCCACTGGTTCAGCTTCTTGGAGGGTGGTGATCGTTTCACTTGTTTTCTACCTGGCATTTCAACCAATATCACTGGCTATGGATGTAACTGACCAATCCTGTCCATAGAATCACTACCTATGCTAAAATTGATTTTAATGGGTAGCTGCCTCTGCTAACAGTCAATGCACTTAAAGAGACCTTTTACTCCTTAGCAAAGGTCAACAGTTATTGTTCAGTAAATCATGCTTCATCAATCTTCAGTCTCTCTGCCAGGTGCAACCGTTTAACTGTACTGACTAAACTCTGATCTCAGACATTCTTAACAAATTTTTCACTCATCATTTCTTTCTTATGCACAGGCTTCCACCTGTATTGCTGCACCATACAATAATAATACAAATCCAACAAATAAATATACTTATTAAATAATTCAATAATTATAATAATTAGTGACAAAATTCCTCAATTCATGATAGCAAACAATTAACCCTAAACGGTCTGTATGCATTGTAAGTTTTTGTTTCAATGGAGCCTTAACTAATTTCAGTTTATGTTCCACTTTTTCATATGATATAAACATTTACAACAAATAAGGGGAAAGAACTGCACATCTTGTATATTTAGTTCATTACAATTTAGAGATCTGTAACGTTTAAGTAATATATACATGCACACACACACACATATATATATATATATATATATAAATATATTAAACAAACTCCAGCAAGTGAAGTTAAGTGCTCATTAGTGACGGGACTTGACCTACAAATGTGTCAAAAGATATACAGATGGCTAGTCATCTTTCTGATACAGAAAGATGGCCACTGAAACATTCATTCACAAATTGGGCTCACAAAGAAACAAAATAAAAATCTCATTCTAGTACAAATGGTCTTTGTATAAGATAAAGTGATAAATTACAAAGAACCAATATTTTGGAACCAATTTTATAAATCAAATTCTAAAATTACATGATAAATGAATATTAAAAAGCATCCCACTTGCTTCTTTCTTAAAGAGTTCACAATCACATGTTGACTTGACACCTATAAAATGTGGTCATGTTTCTTTTTTCTTGACCTTTGTACTCTAAGCTGACCAGTTTAAGCTGCTCATCTGCTCTGGTCCCAAAGGTTGACAAAAAAGTAATACAAAATAAAAATGCTTTCCAATTAATGAGTGAAGGATGAATAACTCAATGTTATTCCAAGCCCCAACAATATCAACCACAACAAACTTACATAAAATATATTAATGCATATAATTTATGAGTAACAGATATTGTGTATATGTAGCATACATCATATGTGCATGACACATAAACAGCATGGATAAAGGTTTTGAATTTAAACACTCCTTACTCAATGTTACTGAGAAACAAATTCAGTTTCTACTTTGATAACATATGCTCAGTTTTTTGATTAAGTTCATTACAACATTAAAATACGTCAGTTATCTACAGAATGGTATCAGAAGGTTATTTTGCTGGTTACAAATATTACTACTTCTTAATACTGCTTTTTAGTGTTTACCTCTTTCAACATAAGTTTTTATTTAAAAAATAAAAGGTTTATTTCTAACACATTTACTATATAACCAAAGCTATTGGTAAAATGATTATGAAGATCAAAACTATCTGCAAATATAAATCATTAAGTTACAAAACTTAGTAATGCAACAAATTCATTATTATGGGAGTATTTGTAAAAGTCTTCCACTCCTTGAGTTTACACAACCATTCCAAATGAACCCTCTGTGAATGAAGATACACAAAAATGCATAATTTGCTACTGCTTCTAGTAGAAGCCTTGGGTGACAAAAATGTGACACTGAAATCACCAGTAAGAAAAGCACAGACACAGTCTATTTCATATTTCTGTTTAAGTAAAAGCTGATAATACAGTCATCAATAAATCACCCAATAAGTGGACAGATGCTGTTTTCTTTTCCAAAGCACAAGTAAGAAATTAATGGATGCAAGCCAGTGAAGATATATTTTGAACAGGGTAAAGATTTCAGATCCAAAATATATGAATATAGTTAATATGAACTTCACATACCTCTGAAGTATTGCTTTCCATCAATAAGTGTCTAGTCATACATTTTGTGGAATGGCTATTGTTAATCATGTATATAAAAAAAAATCGCAATAGTAATATTTTCACACATATATGTGGTAAAAACCATAATAAACTTATTTTTAAAATAAAACCAAACATGCTATAAATAGTACTAAGGCAAACAAAAATTAAAATTGTTCAATAATCAGCTAACATTCACATTTTTCTTTCATTATTAACTATTTCATCACACAAATGTAATAATCAATTCAGAACAAAACAATGAGTGAAGACTGTCATTTCAATATCCAAATACTAACCTATTTTCATAAAAGAAAATACTGTACAAGTGAGATCAAGCATTAAAAACAGGACAAGCATATATGTGTAGGGTGGAGTGATATTGGGGTGGGGGTGAGGGGTAAGAGAAGTTTTAGTGGCAGAAATGTAAAAATGTTCCCTGGTTTACAACTAATTTTATATTTTACACATTTTAACATGCATTTCATTCCACATTCTTCATTATCCTGAATTTTCTTTGACTAAAGAAAGACAAGTTTAATGGTGGTCTTTTTGATTTTCATAATGTTATTAAATTCACCATCCAAAGAATAATGGCATCTGTCAATAAATACCAAAAACCATTTTGATTTTAAAAAAAAATAGTTAGCTTCTCTAAGTGGGTTGAATTTTTTCATATTGAAATTTGTGTTTTTTCACTGTATAGTTCCCATACCTGTCTACATCAATCTGTTGTTCTTTTACATAGTGAAATTGTGATTTCACAAACTGGTAAAATTCATTTTCCATTCGCCAAACAGAAGACTCATGTATTCTGGCCTCTGTCTCTGGTTTTAATGGCTGCTTGTATGATGTCTTTCGCAGACGTGAACTCTTGGCTACAGTTGAAATACAGAAATGAAATGATCTTAGAATGAATTTTAACAAGGAACACATGAAAAAAAACCAAAAAAAACCAGAAAAATAAATGAAAATAAAAGAAAATACAAATATTTAAAACAAAATAAAATTAAAAAGAATATTTTAAAAGAAAAACTACAAAAACAAAAATTAACAACAATGAATGGATAGAAGAAAACAGCAATGAAGTAGAGTTAATTGTGTATGTATAGATAATCACTTTGAAAAGTCAACAAAAATGGATAAATAAAAAAGTAATCAATGGATATGAATAAATAAATAAAAATACACTGAAATGGATAAATAATGGGGGAAAAAAATCAATCAATGTAGATAAATAAAAGAAAATCAACAGAATGAACAAATACAAAAACAACATATTTTATAATTTTGTAAAAATTGCAATTTTTGAAACCATTTAAAAAACAACAACAAATGTGTCAGATTATATTTTGATGTACACCTATTATTGATTTTATAATAATAATTTGCCTTTAATGAACTACAAAGTAACAACATTAGCAGAGTACTCTAATGAAAAATGAAACAAATCACCACACTCACCACTCCTGTAGCGATTCAAAGCACCCTTAAAAAATCGTGGCAGTGTAGTTTCTAGGACAAAAATAAAGTCTTCCAATTCCTCAGTTATACCCACTATCAAGTAATACCGCAAAACATTCTGTTTGGCTTTGTTCAATGCCCACTCACTGCCTGGGATCCTGCAAAATTTACATCAGCATTAAACCAGAGTGGTGAAAGGTTAAGCATGTTCAGATTGAAATAAATTATTAATTTACTTTTCTTAAAAAGTAGAATAAATTCTTTTTTTTTTCAAAAGAATACTTACTATGTGTATATGACAATGGTCATCTTTGCCTCAGTGACTCATCCAGACAACAACTCTGTGTGAGGATGAATACAGTGACATGATAAAACATGCTTCACTTACCAGAGAAGACTCAGTACAGTAGACCCTTTTCTCCTGTCTAATCAAAGCTTACATCAGATAAGATTAATAGCAGACCCATTTTCTAACCAAACAAATTTGCATCACTTTTATTAACTAAATTAACCTTGACTGGCTAGTGATACATTAATTTCCTTGACAAATTTATGAAAAAGCTAAAAATAAGCTCAAAGAGAGTACCATTTTCTCTGGTAGACTGGTTTCTGCACAACACTGAACATAGCTGCCTTGATTTTATGCATTCACATTTATTTTAATATATGCTCATAAAGTGTACTAACCAGCACTCAGCAACATGCCCACAGAAGTATGGAACTTGAAGCCAGAGATTGAAAGGGTCGCAATCATCTCCTTTTCTTTCAACACACTGATCAAATGTCTGAAAACAAAAACCATTCTTAACATAATCTTAGCTGCATTTTTGTATCGTGTTTATTTCCTTCTCACAATTCATTTTCAACAACAAACAGTATCGTAAAGGTTTTAAAATATATATATAATCATGTTTCCATTGACAAACCCAAAAGATGGAAATTGAAAAAAAATTTAAGTATATTGTAAAAATGCTTGTAAGAGCACAGTGGATTATTTTTCCCCAGACTTACCTCTCTTCTACGCTCTCGCATTCTTTCCTGGGTTGGTCGAAAATCATCCCCATAGCGTGTAAAATAGTAAAAAGACACAAGGCGATCAAGTGGATCACGAATTATGTTGATGTAAATTGGTTTCTTCCTTACTCCAAATCTGAAAAGAATGAAACTATTTGACACTCTTTTTTGAAAGGTGTCCAGTGAGGTGTCACAAAGAGTAAGACTACATTAAGAGTAAATTAAAAACAACAATAATACCAACACTTCCAAAGACAACAACAATAATTCTTGTCGGGTTTTTGCCTCATTTAAGGCATTTAATCAAAGTTCTTAGTATTTTAGTGAAGAAAAGGGGTGGAACAAAGTTAGGAGCACACAAATAACAAAAGTAACTGAGTTTGTAATTGGATAATCTCCTTTTTTAGATGTTTAATATGCAGTGAGAATAAAAATTACGTTTTTTGTTGTTTCACTATTTCTGCTTATATCTTTACAAATTGCATTTACAAGTAGACTCTAAAGATAGATTTTGAAGCATGTCACACTGAATAATGGCACAGGTGGACTGTAAAGATAGACTTCTTAAAGCATGTCACACAGAATAACGGTACAGGTGGACTAAAGATATACTTCAAAGCATGTCACACTGAATAATAGCACAGGTGGACTGTAAAGATAGACTTCAAAGCATGTCACACTGAATAATGGCACAGGTGGACTGTAAAGATAGACTTCAAAGCATGTCACACTAAATAAGGGCACAGGTAGAAAGTAAAGATATACTTCAAAGCATGTCACACTGAATAATGGCACTCCAAGGAGTTTTCCTTTATACTCTGAAGTACTCACTTGGAATAATCAATGAATGCCACATGCCCATGGTATAATGCTGGTTTCTTTTCTTCCCAAGATGTGATGTTCTGCAAGAATCGCATCTGTAAAAATATGGATCAATTTTTTAAAAAAATACAGTTGTTTCTCTTTGGACAACATATATCTTATCATGTACTACCATTTTTGTAAAATATATCCTATTATACATAATGACATTTAATGAATACGAAGATTTGAAATAAGTGAAAAATACAGTATATGATAATTGACATTAAGTGTATTAATAATAGCTTGGCACTAATAACAATTCAATCAAATCAAACACACCAAAACTAATCTACAACAATTAGTGCATGAAACCACCACTACAAGCAAATGGGTTGCTGAATTGATTTGTAACATTCAACATAAAACTAGTCTCTGAGTGGTCATGTGAAAAAACAACATTAAAAAAACCATACCTAGTATTTAAATAGTCATGAAATACTAAGTGTTCATGTGTGAAAAATCAGATATAAACAGATATGAACTAATCTGAAGAAAAACTAATCCTGAATGTAGAATACAGAGTATCTGACTAAATCAGGAGCTGTCATATTTTTAACTAAAATTTAAGAAAGATATAATAATAATGAAGTCCCTGCAACCACCCAACCATTCACACACTCCCAACGAAAAACTGAAAAATCTTTAATCACTAGAGACAAACATGTTTAATCAAACACTTGCCTGGTCTGAAAGAGCAATTGTTTTTCCTCTGTTCAGCATGCCTATATGAATGACATAAAACTTGTTCATAGCACACAGCTCATACATAACACCTGCCAGTGTGGTGCTGCCTGTCTTTGGAACACGATTATATATGATCACTGTGTCGTCATCTCCAAACTCAACATTCTCCTACATATCAAATAAGAAAATATTTTCATAATTACATCAATTTCAAAGAATAGTCATCATTTAAAATGTATATAAATTTAACAACATAAATGAATAAACTGGAAAAAAAAAAACTTTTCTTCTCAAAGTTTAAATTAAAAATAAAAAGATGAGAAAACTAAAATGCAAATATTCTTCCCCAAAGTCCAAAGTTTGGAGTAATCAAGGGAAAGAAGTTTTTAAAAGATTACATGGTGACAACATAAATATCAACATTTTGGGTATAGGGAGGTGATTGGATAGGTAAGGAAGAGAGAGTATATAGTTTTGTCAATAAAGAAGCAACTGACACTATTTCACTTTCTCTTCAAATTATTTCCAGGAATCAGTTACGACAGTGACTTGTCATGTTTACTCTGATCTTTCGAGAGCTCAGTGGATGGCTCATGATAAGAATCTTAGAGAACGTTTTCTTACCAAATACTGCTTTTTGACACTTTAGAATTAACAAAATATATATGCAATACATGTACCAGGTCATCTGAATAAGAAAGATGCCTCCTTGGCAGATGTAACTTGTTTTGTTGTAGTTTCATAACTTCTCTCTCTGAAATCAAAAAAGTATTAACAGAACTAGATATTATCACTGCCTGGTAAATATAGTTAAATTTAAATCAGAATGACAAGTAACATAATATAAATAATTACACATAAAACTACAGAGGATTACTAAATTCTAGTCAAATAAAAGAAGAAATGAACAGCATTAGCAATATAACAGTTCTCAATGTTTCTCTTAAGGGTGAAGAAAATTTTATTTTCTTTGTAAATATGTCCATAAAACTTGCTTGTGTTTGTAATTATATTTACCAGCACACCATTTCACATTCTTCCAAAAACTGTGACATAATTTTTTTATTTTAAATAAACATGAGATTCTGAACTTTAAATAGTCTAATAAATTACAAAAAACCCACTTTTGAATTTTGTTCACTTTAGTGGGGTTTTGCCATGCAGTGTCACATATTCTTGTTGGTTAATATATAATAATAATGAAAACTTCAGTAAAATGATTGAAACATTTAAAGGAAAAACACAAACCAAGTTTAAGTCGTGCTCCATCCAAATAAGCAAGTTCTGCTAGCAGGTAGAAGCAGATGCATGTTATTAACATGGCAACCACCAGTAATGATATAGCAAAATTGCGCATCTGCACAGCACCCATTGCTAGAATTGGAGAATTTTTTTTTTTTTTTAAAAAGAGCCATATAATAATATTGTGCATTACATTTACAGCATAAGTTAATAAGTAACATTAGTTCCATACTATTAAAGTATTATTGTTTAATAATTATTTTGTTATTGATCTATATACATTTTATACTGCAGTACATCCATGATTTGGAAGGACCAGAAATATTCAGAATGAAAAATAATATAACATAGATTACTACAACTCAGCCTGACTAGTAGAAGAAGTAATTTGAAAATTCATAATGATAACACAAAACACCCACTGGGACAGAAAGTGTACTGTGTACTAATAATTTTTTAAGAGAAACAAAATAACTGTATTCATTAATTATTTTCTTAAATGTGATTTTTTATGAATAAGTTAATCTTAAACCCATAAACCTGAAAAATTCAGAGTTTTGGAATGGTTTGGTCCCAAACTTTCTGGATGAAAGATTTGGTATTCTCTGTATTTTAAAAATGGTTGATATGTAGATTGTGTTTTAATCTTTTAAGAGAAATCATCCATTTAAAAAATATTTTAGAAATGATAGGTCAATGATCTAGGAGGTCTTCATAAGTTTATTAGTTATAGACTTATACTGTAGATTCTAATTTTAACTGTCAGGGAACACTCACTAGGACTAGGAGGAAACATTATTAGGCAAAATACACAGGAAGAAAAAATTAAATGAGTAATTTAGTTATTTACTAATACAAAATATTAATTACTAATTCACAAGACAAAGGTATTCTCCTGCAGTCCTGGCATAATTTTGCTTTGGGTTTATCAAGTCTACAGTTGTACTGCTTATTACACCTATAAACTAGTCTATCACTGCATTAAATTAATTGTCTTAATCCTAGCATTTCATTCACGTTATGTGTTTGTCAGTCCATCGCCAAATTCGGGCTGTTTTACCCAATGGTTTGAGTGTTATGTATCTACCAATCCTTAATTTATTATTCAACTGACATGGGTGTGCAGCAAAATTTTTTTAGAACTACAGAGATATAAAATTATAAGGGGTAGGAATGATATTTATTCTGACAATCCACTTTCCCCCCAAAATATCAACCACAATGCTTTTAATCTGAAAGTGGTAGGAAATGTACCAGATGAATCAGGATTAACAATGAACAAAAATGAATTAACATTTGTCGCTCTTTCTAGCTTTCCAGCATTTTATTTTTAACAGACAAATTACAAAAATTACTTTAAGAAAATATTATTTTAAAACAACTCAATTATTGTTTTTTCAGTTATGTACTTATTTGGATAACATCCTTAGCTTGCCTGTGCTGAGAGTCAATATTTTTAATAGAGATAATCAACATAAATCATGACCACAACTTAAAAATGCTTTGCAAACAGCATGGGGTCACAAGTAGAATATGATTAAAAATTAACATCTTCTTTCTATATTAAATTTAAAAAATAATACCACAAAAACTTTCTACATCTAGTAAGTGCATTAGGAATTTTGACTATTTGTTTTCATTCAATGAAGAATAACATCAGTTTGAGTTCACTTTTTAATCTATTTACATGACACAAAATTGAGTCAAAACAAGATAAATTTAACTAAATTAATTCTAAAAATGTACTTTCATCAAAACAGTTCTTCTAGTTAATCAGTTACGTAAACAAAGCATACCCTTAGTGACCCTAGTACAGTAGTATGCGATTTTTATTTGACCTTTCAATAAGTCAAAACATAGGCTAAGCATTGCGTGATACAATATCTGAACAAGCAATTGAATTAATTACAGAAACATTTAATAGTTCATAATAAATCTTCCATCCCAAATGATAAGATTAAAAAACAAAAGTGAAAACAGCAAACACTTGCAGCAGTATCACTAAATCAATAGGCTATGTACATGATTATAAAAATTAAAAGTGAAATGAGAAGGTAAGTACAAAGATTGTATATAAATTATAATAAAATGTCACCTGTTATGCATCTCATATATGTCGAACTATTTCGAACAAAGAAAAGAAAGCTTTAATGTATCTTTGACCACTGATGCAAAGTAGTCCGAGTTGTCGATTGGAAACATCTTAAAGGAGAAAGGGCATAATACATCCCAAAACCTATACTTTTCTGCTTCCATGCACAAGTATCTAGTTTCGGTGAGCTGTACTGTTTGCTTTGACTCAGCCAAGACCCAAGTCACTGAGCTGTTACTTAAAGAACAAACCTCCTCTGAAAATCATTCGATAACCGTTGTATTTTTAATTTTTGTAAATAAGTAGCCGATTTTTATTGTTTAAAAACAAATATCTTTTTTTAAAAAAATATATTCTTCTAATAAAAACATTTAGCTGGGGACATAAATCCTTGTTTGCACGGTCAAACCCGCTGTTGGCACGATCATACCTCTACGCATTCTTCACACTCAATCACGTATCGCGGTACATTATCATATATAAAATTGTATTAAAGCTAAGTTAAATGAACATTAACATCATAAAAAAAAAGAAGTAATAATTGGAAAAAATGCTGAACATTTAAAAAAACCCACAAAATTATGAAATGAAAACAAAATCGATATTTAAATAGTATAGGCCTATAGGGCCTATTCAGGGGCATCTTTAAAAGGAAAACCCGACTTGTTAATATACTGTATTACACATTTATTTGTTTCAACAATATATGTAGGCTAGGCCCTACCTATTCTCTGGTTTAAATTAATACAGCAGATGACTTAAGTATTTGCGCCGATTCGGCCAATAATGAATTTGATTAATCAATTACTTCCACTGATGATCCTGTTTATTAAATCAATAATAAAATCTTTAGTTAGTTTTAATCACGAATGTTTAAGTAAGTCATTATATATATTTGTTGTAATAGTTATTTATTTATAACTATGGCAATTTCCGGAACAGGAAACTGTGTGGGGGGGTGGGGGGAGCACCGCGGGAATTTGTTAATCCACAGTTAGAAATGTGTGGCAGGACTGCATGGTAGTATTTATTTTAATATTACTTTTTTTTTTATTAGTCACTGATTTAAATAATTGTTAGGAACACAGTATCATAATTAATTGGAATCAGATTTAATTCGGACGTTATTAGCTTAGTAATAATAAAGAGCACTTGATGTAATTGTAAAGTTGCTTTGTAACAACAAAATTAATAGATAGAGGATTGGGTCCCACAATTTTTTCTCTCTTGCATATTGAATTCATTTTGCAAACGGCTTTAAAATAAATACCATCAGAAGTTGCATAACTATTCACATTTATTGCAATCAAGGCCTGTTTCTAATTACTGCATTATAATTAGGCCTAACTGGTAAACGCGACTGCATTTTCATTTTTCAATTATTGAAATTATTGAAATTGAAATTATTGCTGGAAGAGAAATGTTTACAGGAATGAATGTACTGTAACATGTCATTACCTATTACTGCAAGATTAAATTTGAACATTTCCCACACTTACGAAGAAACCTAAATCTTATTTTTTTAAAAATCCCTCCGAAACTAATTTATAATCCTAACTTTATTATTGATCTAAAAATCAAACCCCATTTCAGCCCAATATATGACCCAATACACATTGTTTCGCAGAAAAGAAAAAAACAGGAAACTGTCATATGACTCAAAAATTGATTGTAGTTTTCATTTGTGGGACCAGTTTATAGTGTATCAAACTGATTGCAACATACAGTTGGGATACCCAGTCTTTAGTTTTAGTTTCTTTTTTCTAGCAGTATGTGGATTATTTGGATATATCATATTCATATATTAATAAATCCAACAACATTCTTCTTGTTAGGTGTTTTAAAGAATTAGACTTACCCTTCCAAATGTATCACTGCCCTATTTGTAAATTATTTAATTTGTTAAAAATATGTCAAGTTATTCACCAAGTGTGTGAGTATTAATTTTTCACAATGACTGTATCTCCAGCCACTCTGAACTAAAAGTAAAACATACTTGTTTTATAGTGAAAAGTTCTGTTTTTAAAGTGTTTATCTATATGTTGTTAGTGCAAGCGCTATCTTCTGCAAAGTTAACTCTTTTGTTTTGACATTGATGTTAGGGTCATTTTGTAGCAAAATAATTCTTTTGTAACGGGTTTTCTTTGTAGATATCCTTCCACAATCAGAGCACTCTTCTTTCATAAATCCATGTCATCAAAAATAAAATAAAAAATCCAAACAACTTACCTGCGTTTTTGTCATGTTTAGATGAAACAGATATGTTTTCATGTCTATGGAAGTTTCTCTCTTCTCACTGAATTGCTGTGCATTTTGCATTTGTCAATTTCCCACACATTTTAACAGCACAAGTTTTAAGACAGTTACAAAGAAAACTATATCTCAGGCAATCAGGAAAAAAAATAATTGGGATTTGCTAATTATTTTCATCAGAATCCCCAGGTTCTTTATTCTGCTTGTTACAGAATTGAAAATGATGCCATTTATTTCTCATTTATTTGCCAGTGATAAATTGTTCAAAGCATTCCATTACATTTATCAGTTTTACAGAATGATGCTATTTATGTCTCATTTGTTTGTGCAGTGATAACTTGATCAAATTCAAAACATTCCATAACATTTTTCAGTGTTACAGAATGATGCCCTTTATTTGTTACATTTGTTTGTCCAGTGATAACTTGATCAAAGCATTCCATAACATTTATCATTGTCACAGAATGATGCTATTTATATGTCTTGTTTGTCCAGTGATAACTTGATCAAAGTGTTCCATAACATTTATCACTGTAAGTTACAAAGTGTAAGTTCATTTTCTGGTGATTGCAATAATTAAATCAGCAATGCATCTATTCTTACTCTTTGCTGCCTACTTTGACTGCATATAATTGCATGTATCTACAATGCATCTGGTATTTTGTGCAGTGCAAATATAGCACAAGCTTTGACTTAGTGGACTGCTCACTAGAGTGGTATATATGTAATTATTTTACATTCATTTTTATAACTTTCATGTGTCACTGCTATTCATCATCATTAGAGATGGATGAAGCTAGCCACGAGGGGAAAAAAGTTGGTTTCAAACATAATCAGTAGTATAATATGTAGAATTATTAGTAACTTATAAATACTAACCTTTAATGGGGATATTTAACTGAACATTCAAAATTTTTAAGGGAAGATAAACAGTCTGCACTGGTCATGGGCTAATTTCTTAAAATGAATTATTTTGTTAAGTTTAATACTTTATTCAGACATACTGATACTGTATCTTTATTACTATTAGGTGCATTCTGTTATAATAAAGATAATAAAATTAATATTTTAAAATATTTTTCTTGCATTTTGTCAGCACATTAGCCCCAGATGATATTGTAAAGGCCTGTCATTTCAAGAACAGAAAAGGTTGTTGTCAACTTCCAGTTTGGCGAGATGCACCAGGGGGCCAGAAATATTATCCTTCTTACAATGTAGCTCCAACAGCACATACGTAAGATTAGTTATTGGTCTGTTATGGCTGGCCGACTTTAATTCTAACTCTGTCTCCAGGTAGCAGCAGCATTTGTTAGTGTGCATGATTGTGTGGTAGTTTACCAAGGACATTGCTTGTATTGTAAGAAAATAATTTTTGTATGTTCCATTTTAGTCAGTTTTAACATTTTTTTTTTTTTAACAGAATGGTTTTATTTTTAATAAAATATTACTAATATATATATAATATTAATAAAATCAATAATTTGGATCCAATATGTGATATGTGAAAATTTAATTCTTTGTCAAAATGATTGTTGAGGTATCTGAAATTAATAATAATAGGATTTCAAATAGGAGTTCTGTGGACAGCTTAATCATCTAACAGTATGGCCGACATCTTGATTCAGCTTGGAATTAACTACTTGTGTTTGTGCTTTTCCCTCATTAAAGTTTTCGCCCATTTACTAAAAAAAGTTTCTATAAAAAAATATTCAGCAGCATTACGTAACATTAACAAAAACACATCTCCCCCAACACACGCTGTAATGATACCATCTGAGCATGCATTACTAATATATTACAAAATGTTGACCATAAATAATATGGTAGTGATCATCACAATAAAGTTTGGTTTTATGGGGTAACTGTCCTCATACTCATATTGATGAGGGCTGAAGTACTAGAAACTTTTACTGTTTTAGAGTGAAATTCAGAATAATATAGCATATATATCAAATTTTAAGCTGTGCTGTTTCAAGCAGTCTTGAGGTAGTGCCACCATTTACATGCCCAATAATATTTTTAATTTCATTTTAACTGATGTCATGTGTGTATGTTGTGAAAAATATATTTTCACTGTCATTTTAGTGCATAATTTATTTTCATTTTATGTGTTTTAGACTAATAATTTTACTACAATATTCCATCAGAGAAGCATACAAAAGGTTCTTTTTTAATTAAAATATTAATTTCTGAATCATTGTATTTTTTCTGATTCTCTGTTTATCAATGCAATTTTGTTAGTTTACATTCTTTTAAGTATTTAAAAGAATTAAAAGAATTAAAAGTACATTGGTTGATATTAATGAGTCTGACTGGTTACAAATCATACCATAAGATTTTGATAGCATTTGTATTTTTTAATTTCTTTTCAGGCCTGTTCTTCTGTCCAGCAAACATTTCCCTAATGACCTGGATGAAATTAGTGAGAGAGTGGTACAGCCTATGAAGTGGGGTTTGGTTCCACCATGGCATAGGGGCGATCCATACAGATTAGAGTATGAGACAAACAACTGTCGATCCGAGGGAATGCTCAGCAAGCGCACATACAAAGTACCACTCGAAAAGGGACAAAGATGTGTCATCTTAGCTGATGGGTGGGATGTTTGAGTTATTAATCACTAGCTTAATACTTTTCCAATAATATAAAGTCTTGGTAGTTAGATTAGAAACTTGCTTTCAGTTTTATGGATGCTTTTTGTTAAAATTGTTTCGTTTTTTTTACAAGAAATAAAAAGGAATTAGTAGATTTTGAAAAAAATTGTTGTAATTCATTGTTTCTGGATTAAAAACATGGTTGTATTGAAATACTGAAGTACTGATGTTATAGCACATGGATTTAGCTGGCTAGCATTTACTTTAAAATATTTATATCCCAGTTATTTTCCTTATGGCTATAAAGAAATACAGACGAACCATTGTCGCCGGGGTTTGCCAAAAGCATAGAGATAACCAATGATCGAGATAACCGAAAACCAATATGGTGGCAATATATTACAGTACTGTACAGTAACGTGCTTGAAATTTCTTTATGTATATGATGTGCGTTAATAAATGAGAATGTACATGCAAATGTTTTTGGTGATTTTTTTTTTTACATAACAACATTGCTGCTATTTGTTTGATGATGCGATCGGCATGCTATAAAAATGTACATACACTGTACATGTTTGCTGACAATTAAAGGCTTATGTGCACCAACTAACAGCAGAGATTTACATGTACATGTATACAATAAAAATGTACAACCAACATTGCAAACACAAAGATCACTCATGAAATCACACAAAAATGTGTGTGCGCGCGCGCACGGTAGTTCGATTTTACAAAAAGCTAGCCAGTGTCAAAATTAAATTCGTAAGTCATTTTGCTCTGACACAGTTCTGAAAAGAACGTACGTGCGGTCACTTCTAAAGTGGGCTAATTAACATAAAAGAGGTGTGAACCAGTTGAAGGGCATCAATAACTAACATTTTCAAAAGCTGGCGATGCTTAGTCATGGGGACCCAAATAACCACTTTTAAGTGGTGATTTTGGCCCTCTTTTGTGCTCGAGATATACAAAGAAAGAAACAAACAAACAAACAGACATTGTATTAGTGTTCGGCAACATAAAAGAATCGACATAACTGATGAGAAAATGCTAAGACAAAGAAGGAATTTGGCCCACCATCGATTCTCGATACAAACCTTTCATTATACTGTACATGTATTCTCCAACATTGCAAACAAAGATTGCTCACAAAATCACAAAAAACCTGCTAGGTGTACACTGTATTTCGCTTTTATAAAAAGCTAACCAGTGTCAAAATTAAATTCGCGAGTCATTTAGCTCAGACACAGCTCTGAAAAGTGTGTGTGTGTGTGTGTTTCGCTCACACTCACCCCAGAAGCTGCAATAGACCTTTCATCTTCATGATGTTCTCGGTCTTGGTCTGCTTCTGGTGGATCCCACAGCCTCAGTGCATCTGAAGTGGAGGGCAGGAAGGGGGTGAAACAGGTCACACCTATTTGGCACACACCTTTAACTGCCCTCCGTCAGTTGGGGGGGGGGGGGGGGGGGCGAAGCCGCCTCTGAAAAGTATCATACATGGGGTTACTTCAAAAGTGGGCTAATTAACATAAAAGAGGTGTGAGCCAGTTGAAGGGCATCAGGTGTGTCTATTTTGCCCATAGCAAACATTGCGCCTGATGAGGGAAACAGTGCCTTTTTAAGTTTAAGCTGCAGGTTGTTAACAAGCTGTGGCCATTTATCGTTAGCAAGATGACGAAGTGGCATTGATAGCTAACATTTTCAAAAGCCGGCGATTAGTCGTCACGGGGATCCAGATAACTGATGTTAAGTTTGCGAACGTGGCCCTCTTTTGTGCTTGAGATATTAGGGTTCAGCAACATAAAAGAATCGACATAACCGATGAGAAAATGCTAAGACAGAATTTGGCGGTTCCACTTCAAAAATGTCAACATAACGGAATTGGTGAGTTAACCGAGGTTGAGATAAATGGGTTCGAATGTAGATATATGTTTTAGGCATGTCTGGAGTTACAAAGAAATAATATACAAAGAAATAATATAGTTACCAAATAATAATAATCTTGAAAATACAGTGGAACCCCTCAATATGCGAATTCGGATATAATCTGGTCATGACATGGTTCCGAAAATTTCATATATACATTCGTACATGAAGGGTTTTTTTTTAGATAGATAGATATATTACATTTTGAATTCAGACCAAATTATCTGAGATAAAATTATTGAATATTTTTAATCTATGTGCGATTTTTCAATGGAATTACATGTATTAAGGATGAACTGAATGGCACGACGGCATTATATGGTGTTAATACACTAATCATAAGGTCATTTGGGGTATTATCAGTCAGTGTGTATTATTGTACAAACAAATAAAAATTAGTAAAACTATAGCAAAGTAATAACCTATAAATATATTATCCATCCATTATTTTGAATATATTTTATGCATTCCTTGTAATATTCATCCGATAATAACCTGATTTTTTACATTGGTCATGAATACACATATATGCTCTTGGAAAAAAGTAAAATATTGTAAACCCCACATTAATGCGATCCAATTTTATTGACCCCAATTATCGATTGGTTTCACTGTATATATTTAAACAATTTTTTGCTATTTTTAATTTTAATATTTGACTCAATGATAGATAACTTTAATAATTTTTTTCACTGCATTTTCATTGTATTCCTTAGAGTTGCAAGTCACATTTCACAGATTAATATAATATATCAATGTTATTCCCCACCTCCCTGACTTTCAATAAACAGGCTCTGCACATATCCTCTATGGAGATAAATTAAATGCCAGTACCAGTACCAAGTCTTTGAGTAGTACTTCCTTAAATGCTCTCTAATACCATTGTTTCACTTTGGTACATTATGTATTTTGTTAAGATAAGACTATTTTAAGTTCTCTGAAGGTTGTCAACTTCTCCCACATTGTTTTGTTGGTTGCTTTGATTCTTTTTTGTTCCTGACATCCTTTTATCTGTTTCTATTGTCTCTGCGATAAAAGTAAGATGTATTTTCTTTTCATTGTGAGGCCTGATAGAAGGGCCAAAGGGAAGATCTGAATTGAAACACTTTTTTTCCAAAATACAAACTAGAGATATTTTGGGGACTTTTGTCTATCCTGATCTGAAAATAAATATCTTTAGACTGAGACTAGCAGCATTATTTCCTAGCAGAAAAGTACTGCAAATACTTCATTCGTGCAGGTGCACAAACATTCAAATTGCTGTACACACGTTTCTTATATCAGGAATTTACCTCTTGTTCATTATTTTTTGTACTGTAAATTGCATCTAGTTTCATGATGGAAAGAAAACATTTTCTACCATAAAATTTTTTTCTTAAAAATTATCTTTATTAGTGTTTACTACAATCTCTTTCCTGTTTCATTCATTCTCTACCTCACTCATAAGGTACTGGGTTATTTGAAGGGATGTTACTCTTTGGATATGTGATGAGTGAAATCTATTTTTGGCTTATTTCCCATTTTGGTGTCTGTGTGTTTCTGGTTTATATGATGCTATAGTCACCTGTACCTAGTTTAGACCTATAACCTAGATCTGTTGTAAACCTATCTTGTGTAAGGATTCAGGAAAAATATATTTTACTTTGAAATTTATCTATCTTTTATACATTCAAGTCATTTTCAACTTTTGTTTTTTTTTAGATTTTTCGAGTGGAAAACAACCAAAAATGGAAAGCAGCCATATTTTATTTATTTTCCACAAGAAATTCCAAAGTGCAAATCCGAAACCAAGCTAGAAGTGGACCAACTCAAATCAGAATTTTCAATCAAAACTGAAGCTTCAGATCTGGATAATGCACAAATGCTTGCCAGACCAAAAAGAGAATTAGAAGTCACAATCAAATCAGAGCAACTTGAACCAGAGACAGAAGTGGGTGTAATAAAGGAAGCTTGTTGTCCATATAAACAAAAATTAGAATCCATCACAAACCATAACTTGCAAGATTCAGAAAATGAAAAGACCAGTGAGCATGAAGGTAAAATTTTATGTGTGCCGCAGTATCAGTAATTGTGTTTATATAGAATACAGCTTTTAATAGTTAGGAATTAATTGATTTTTATCAATATAAATAATGCAGACCTGTTTACCCACCAAAAATTTAAACAATTATAAAACAATATTGAGAGACACCAACAGCATGGAAGTCATGACTGGCACAGGATGTGTACTGTAGGGTTTTCATTTTGCAGATATCCCAAGGGTCACTAATCGAGGGCTATGGCATATAATTGGTGAGATATTGAAATTCTGCCCACCCCACCCCTGAAAAAAAAAGACATTTTTTTTCACTATTTTGTGATAAATATTTCTGAAAAATGCATCCTGAATTTTTAGTTATTTATTTGGTTATTCGCAACAAACAAAAGTGAAAAAAAAAAAATGAGTGTAAAGAGTTATCTGTCCTCCATTTAATGACCAATAAATAAGGCAATGTCATGATTTATTTGCCCACAACAACAGGCATTGTCAAGCAATAGTTATTAGGAATGCATGTTCAACTTTCAAAATTTTGCTTTTAAAAGATAACAAATCTTGCGATTCACTGAGATCAAGAGACTGGAGTTACAAGGACAATATTAAGATATCTTTCCTTTAACAGTATGTATAGACAGAAGGAAAATTGTAACTAGTGTGTCTTATAGATCTTTGTTTAGGAATTCATAAGCATGCCTGATTACTGATTCAACCAGATCTTAGTTGTTATTTTAAAATATATATGCATTGTAGCATGCTTACCTGTAGATTTGGAATAGATCTAGTTTACTGAACTATCCACTCAAAATCTTTCAGAAAAATTTAATTAACAAAAGAATGGTTTCTTCCCTTAGAGCATAGACATTAAATTATAATGTTTACTTGCAATCTTCTCTTCCTATCATCTCTACTACAGAAATATTTATTGTTTACTGTTCACAGCTTGGCTTGGAAAGCGTTTGCTAACAATGGCTGGTGTTTTTGATTTGTGGAATCCACCAGATGTACGTAGTACTTTGTTTTATACACTGGTTGCTTAATATCTAGTATCATTAGAGTAGAAGAGGTTATTGAAGCATTGGGATCACTTTTCATTTAAAGTTGTTTTATAAATTACTGTTTACGTTTTAAAAATTCCCAGTTTTGTTCTTTTGTATGTACATATTTTATGTCAGAAATTACTCCTCACAATTCTGACTTGAACTTATTATATTAAAGAAACTGTTACTAGCAGTTTTTCTGTTAAATGTTTGAAAGTTGGTAGTTTTTTTGAATTTATGAAGAACTGATAAAAAGAGTCATTACTGTATTATTATCAAATTCAGTCATTATTAGAACTGTGATTTCACCTATGATACTGTTATGCAATTGAAAATTTCCATAGGGCTCACCACCGATGTACTCGTACAGTGTGATCACTGTGGATTCCTCTCCAGCTATGTCTTGGATCCATCACCGAATGCCGGTGAGTGGCTACTCACCAGTTAGGTTTTACAATTAATTCTGTATGTATACTCTCTTATGAAGAATTAGTGACATTTAACAGGTTTCTGAATTCCCCGTATCTGTAAATACTTTGTGATTTTCACATTTACCTTTCAGTCGTTTATCTTTTAACAAGGCAGAAATGGCTGCCACAAGCAAAGTAGGTGATAATTTTTATATAATTTACATTAGATTGGAATTTCTGTTCTGTTTGTCACGTTCATTTAATATCTTTTTTAACTGCATTTTCCTAGGAAGACAAACAAAACTATATTTAAAAAATTTAATGGTACTAACTTATGCATATTGAAGAGTGTCACTTTGTAAACAGACAAATTAATTAACATAAAGTCATCTTATTGCTAGAGTGCTTACACTGCTACAGTTCTTAATATTCAACTTACAGTGATGATATATTGCAGTTCAGAGTTGGACTCTAAAGAGAGACATTCCTACTGCTGAGCATTCTAGAAGTTCGAAGAGACGTTAGTTCATGCCCTGAATTTTGAACAATGATGACCCATATTGAAATTATATCTACTTAACTTTATCAACCTCTACTATTCACTGTACACTACTCAACTTTTGTAACATTTAATAAATGAATTGTGTTAGAAAACGATTTATTATTATATGTAAGTGGAAAATGTTAATCGATACTATTTTACTGCAATTTTTAAGTTATTAATACACAAACAATTGAGATAAAAACTAAATGAGAAAGTAAATGAAAAAATAACAATATATAAATTCAGATTAAACATATGGATTGATTTTTTTTATTTGCAGCTAATCCTAACCCTTGCCTTTCTCTAAAAAAAAAAAATCCTAGCTTTTTAAAAAAAGTTCTAACCCTAACCCTAACCTTTATCTCAAAATAATGAGTTGTGCACAGAGCTGTTGGGTCTTCCATCCACAATGGTCATGTACAGAGACACTCCCTTATAAAGTATCTGTTGTGCGTGTTTGTTTTTTAATCATGCATGATTGTTTCCACCAATATTTAATGCAGATAACCAGCTTATTATTTAAATTTTAGTATAAATAATTTCAACTTTATAAATATCTTTGACTTCCTCTTTCAACCAGGATTACATTTTGTTAAAGAAAACAAGCCCTTTCCTTGAAATCTGACTGACAGATTCTGGAAACTATTTTTGTCATTTTTGAAAGAAAAATGTTAAGTGAACAGAATTAGTTTTATATGTAGTCAAAAGAACATTGCTAATGGTTAAAAATCCACACTCTGAATAATTGTTTTAAAGAATTATTTTTAAGTTTTAGACCACTGAAATATTTTTTATAAATAATTATAGACACGTTCCTGTTTACAGTTCCACTACTTCTGAAAATTACCAATCATGCACCTTCAGATTTAAGTATATAGGCAACACTTGTTTGTTTACTGATTTAATCAATTATGTTTAATCTATTGCACTGATAAAATGTTAATCCATGCCTAAAATGTCAACAACTAAAAGCATCATAGTTGAAAGGTACCTTAAATAAGGGGATATTTACTAAATTTCACTTTTTCCATTAAATATATTTACATTGGGTTGATTCTATGTTGTTTCTTGTATACATTTAGGCTGTTTTGACAACAGATGACGATGTTCGAAATTGGTTGGAATTTAATGAGGTTCCATTAAAAGAGGTAAGCACATTGGCACATCTACTAATGTTGAACATAATTCCACCCTGGTCATATATGGTTTGCCATTGTAGTACGAGCACTTGATGTGTACTGTACAACACATTTTCTTTCTTGAAAAAAAATGTGTGTTTTCTGCAATACATATATATTTATACTTAAATTTCACGTTCCTGCTATGGTTGTTACTTATTATTAATGGTAAGGAAAACAGTTTGTGCAAGTGAGTTTGCTAAAAAATTCTAGTCGATAAACAGAATGTTCATTCTTGTTAACCTCCCCTTGGTTTCATGTGGGTCACTTATAGGAGCCACTGCTTGAACTTCTCAAGATATGCCTGTGGGAGGAATAAACCTATTACTTTGTATCCTGGATTTAGTAAATGTTACAGGAAAAAGGAGGAAGAACCATTTTTAGTTTTATTGTAAAATGCATTTTTTCAGGCAGTGAAACTTATTCATCCAACTGAGTCCTTGCAGATGCACATGGTGTCTCCCATTGTCAATAATTCTCGCAACAAGACTCCAGAGTGTGTGAAACCATACAATCCAAAGTAAGTACAGTCATCAGTAAGGAAAACTGTGAATTGAAAACAGTGACATTTATACAGATTGTTGTAATGAAACTTTGGATTTAGGGATATGACATTTGTACAGATACAAGTTGATTTACTTTGGATTTAGAGATGTGACATTTGTACAGATACAAGTTGATTTACTTTGGATATAGGGATGCGATATTTATACAGAACACAGACTGGTGTATTGAAACTTTGGATTTAGGAATGTGACATTTGTACAGTATATAGATTGGTGTACTGAAATTTTTAATTTAGGAATGTGACTTTTGTAAAGAATATATATAAATAACTTACAACGTTAATGCAGACACAAATAAAAGTGTAAAAGGGAAAAAATGTGGATTTTAAAAGTGGCTTTTCACAGAACACTATATATATACACACACACACACACACACTCACACAAAATGGTGGTAGCATGCATACTCTACTATATTTTTCAAAACAATTTGGAATTAGGATGTTAAGTGTATGTTTAGGAGTCTGAATAAGGCTATAATATTTAATTATGAATTGATTATAGTAAAAATGAGTAGTGTTTATATGCACTAAAAGTACAAAGATCTGGAAGGAAAATCTATTTACTTAGGGTGTCTACAGGCCGATAAGTTTTGTTTCTACATAAACTGCAGTTTATTTGGACTACAAAAGTAAAGAAATAAAATCAGAAAATTTGGATTTAAGATATGGTATTGATACATCCTACAGACTGAAAGGTATACCATTTCTGCATAAACTGATGGAATCAGTCTTGGCACATGCTAAGGAACAAAGAACACTGAGCTGAGAATATCTAGGTAATCTTTGTATAATTTCACCGTATTCCAAAAATATGTCACAAACCCGTTTTCATGAGCTAATGGTTCCTAATGTTTACTTTCCTTGTTTATAGAATGTGCAAAATACATTCATTCAAAGTATGAGTATTTCATTATATTCCTAGAGGTGATGAATTTTATTACTGGCAGTGCAATAATTTTTGTTAACAGAGAAGTAAAGACACTGAGTAGCAACATGATGATGAACTGGCTGCATGGGAAGAGTAAGACAACAGCAGCCCAACAGGCCCTGGATCTTAAGAAACAGAAGTTATCCTAGAGAAAGAGTAAGACAGCAGGCCCCGGATCTTAAGAAACAGAAGTTATCCTAGAGAAAGAGTAAGACAGCAGGCCCCGGATCTTAAGAAACAGAAGTTATCCTAGAGAGATTCTTATTAAAAAGAAGAACACCACTAAAGATATTTTTTGGTAGTAATTTGTAATTTTTCAGTTTACCAAATTTTAGCTATCCACTGACTACTTCTCTGCATTTAAAGGTATGGAGGGGTTTATAAATACTTTAAATATTTTATACATGTTACCTGTTTTAAAATATAACTTCAAAAGATTAGCGCATTTATGTAATGAAAATCTGTCAGTGCATTTATTATTTCCAAGCTTAAACATTGAATTTAATGAGTTCACTTTATTTCTTACACATACTTTAATTGTAAGAAAATAATTTAAATATTGCATTTATATAATGAAAATGTGTCAGTGCTTTTATTATTGTATAATGAAATGTGTCAGTGCATTTATATAATGAAGATGTGTCAGTGCATTTATAATTTTCTAAAGCATTTAATATAATGAGTGCATTTTGTCTTTACAGATATTTTCATTACAATCACAATTTAATTGCATTTACATGATGGTGTGGCAATGCATTTATTTCCAAATTTAAACATTAAATATGAATTGATTTTGTCCTTACACCTATTCATTGGACAATAATTTAATTAGTGCATTTATATGATAAAGATATTTCAGTGCATTTATTATTTCTGAGTTTAAACATTTAATTTAATGAACACATTTTATTTACACAGATTCCTTCTGCCAGAAAAATAATTTAATTGCTGCACTGATTTGAAATCATGTCAGCAAATTTATTGTTTCCAGATTTAAGCATTTAATTTAATGAGTATGTTTTGTTTTTCACAGTTATTTTAATTAATGAAAATTATTTAATCAGTGCATTTATATGATGATGTGTCAATGCATTTTATTTTCAAGGTTAAGCATTTCATTTTAGGATTGCATTTTGTTTTACAGATACTTTTATTCTGAAAATAATTTAATTAGTGGATGCATATAATGAAGAGGTGTCCGTGCATTTAATTTAATGAGTGCATTTTGTTTTAAGATGCATTCATTATGAACATAGTGTAATGATTGCATTTGTATGATAAAGATTTGTCTGTGCATTTATTATTTCTTGGTTTATGTAGTTAATTTAATATGTGCATTCTAATTTTCTTAAATGTGTGCATATGGAGCACAAACTAATTTATATATAAGAAAAGTAATGAAAGAAATAATGTGTTTACTTATGACTTATTTTAGTTTTGTTGTTTTTGTTACTAAATATAGTAATAACTGGCAGATATGCCAGAAATAATGTGTTTACTTATGACTTATTTTAGTTTTGTTGTTTTTGTTACTAAATATAGTAATAAACTTGTTTGATTTCACTTTATTTTGTTTTACAAATTCATTTTATAAATTTGGTTTATTTTCATTTTAGGAGGTTGCATACGTAATACAAGTAGATTAATTGGATTTTCACAGATATTTAAACACTATGATTAAAATGAACACACTCAAAAGAATTGTTACATTTTCAAAGTTACACATAAGATGGTGACCAGATGATTGTAAGTTTTAAAACCATCATGCATAATTTAAACTTTTGATAACTAAACATTGCCCGGTAAGACTCTGATAAAGAAAAAGAAACAAAACTTCCATTTTACTAGAAGTATATGAGGTCAGAGGCCAGCTTCACAAAATATTCAACCAGCTCGGAGAGTGAACAAGATAAAAAATTTACCTTTAATTTAAAATTATTACAACTAAAAGAGACAACATACAACAATGTAGAAATGGTATATAAAAACTTGCATAGAAGATATATAATTTGTTTTAAAATATGGCTAAATAGTGGGTTTTTTGATTTTTTTTAAAAAGGTAAAATGATGTTTTCTCAACGTGTACTTTCTAAGTTTATTGCTATTGAGGGATTAAGTGTACTTTCTAAGTTTATGTCTGTTGGGGGATTATGTGTTTTGACATGTACATTCTAAGTTACGGTTGTTGAGGGATTATGTGTTTTGACGTGTACATTCTAAGTTAAGACATAACCTATAATTGTCTTATTTACTGGAAATGTATTTAATAGGTTTACGGTTGCTGAGGGGATGTGTATTTAGGCTTATCAATGATTGTTTTCTGGAGACCAGCTTAAGAAGAGAAAATAATTAATTATAGGATCTGATTAAAAACAAAAAAATAGTACTTATAATCAAAAGTTTTGTATTTCTAAATATATGTTTAGTGCAATATTAAAATGCTTTAAAAATATATTACTCTTTTTTTTTTTTAATCAAATAAATGGTAAAAGATCGTGGCTTTATCTAAAGAGAGAAACATATTCAAATCCATTGAAAGTATTCCAAAAACATATTTTTATTTTTTATTTTGCAAAGGTAAAACAAATACAATAAGTGCAAGCTAGCTTTCTGAGTTCCTGTTTCTCTGTTGGATGATTAGGTCTTCTAACTGTTGAAATTTGTCTTCTTTCAGAGACTGACGGACAGCATCAAAGAAAGAAAAGTAGTGATGTAAGTTGTGTCTGCAAAAAAAAATAAAAATTAAAGTTTAACAATGATTGCATTAGTAAAAGCAGATGTCAAATGATTTGTTAAAGCCAGAGCACCCAACACACAGGAAAAAGTGTGCAATATTTGACATCTCTTCCCAAAGTCTGGTTGCATTGTGTACATTTTTTCTACCTTCACTAGAATTGTATGTATACATTAGTCTTATTCCACCACCACAATTTTCTTTATATTTTCGGCAAAAGTGAAAGTTCATTTTAAAAAAATTATCATTTTTATAATCAAACTGAAAAACTCTTGTTGATTTATTTTATAATATTACAGAACATAATTATAAATGTCTAAGTCAATATCAAAACATCTTATTAATTTATTTACATTGTTACATAACAGAATTATAAGTGCACTCATTCTGTACACTTTAATTACAGACTAAAGCCTTTAAAAGAAATTATTAGTCTTAAATTTATTCAAGTTATTTATATATATTGCTACAGAACAAAATTATAAATGTTCAATGATATAGTGCATCTATGCAACACCCACTATTTTAATCAATGCAGCAAATAGTACAACCTGCTTAATACACATCACTATAATAAATGAAATTGAAATAAAATAAGTTTGTCTGCAGGTTGTAAATTTACAATTACCATACACAATACATGATGGAAACTAGATGAAAACGGGTAGCATGAATTGGTTTATGTTAAAATCTGAGCTAACAGAAAATAAATGTTTCTTTACATCATGAGCAGAACACCGGACTGTAGTTCAGAGGTGTTCAGGAGGTGGTGGATGTATGACCTGGTGTACATCTTACAGGTATAACATTGACACCCTTCCAAAATAGGTGTAAAATCTTCAAAGTACCTGCAGCAAAAAATATTAATGTACACTATTTAACAAATCATTAAAATCTTGGTTCCAGTGTGCAATTTATTCTATTACATAAATGGATGGACACAGATAAACATACATCATTTGACTCTTGAGAGGGATTGTTTTAAGTACCTATGTTGCTCATACTGGTAAAAAACAAGCAAAGTCATGCCGACAGTTTTAACCTATTCTATGGCGTCAGGTTGTATACCTACCTATCTCTAAATACAGCTATATGCTGTAGAGATGTATACGAGCTGTTCGCATGCACACTTATTTTTAGTCATTCAAAATGAGCCAATCAGTGTGAAGCAAATATGTGTTTCCCTTAGCAGACAATCTGTATCAATTCTTTGATTGGATAGCTGTAATTAGATAGCTCAGTTATTAGAAAAAGCAAGTTTTTTCTGGTAAACACACAGCTCTCTCTTTCTACTAGCCAGCAGCCATTGCATCTTGTGCTGAGAGGAATTTCTGCAAGCCATGGCTTCAAGTTGGAATGTTTTTGATTTGGGGGATACTATTTGTGACCCTGGTGCTGGATCAGAGTATGGCCCAGCTGATGATTCATCTAGGTTTAATACTGAGGAGGAATTTTTGCCAGCCCCTAGCGATTTCATGGAAAAGAGTGGTGGCAAGGAGACCGGTCGCCAACATGGCATTCATCATTCAATATGCCACAAAAAAGACCCACATTTTTTGCTGGAAGTAGTGGAGTAGAAATCCCATTTGCACAAACTGCTACAGTACTTGATGTTTTTCAAGCATTTTTATCAGAATTTCTTGCAAAGAAATTGTTGAGTATATGAATAGTGATGCAGCTGTGCTGTTAGCACAACCAGACATTTGTGATGAGTCCCATATAAAACAATGGCATAATAAAGAGGTAGCTGAAATTTTTCAATTTGGGGGCTTATTCTTTTGATGGAAATAGATAGGAAACCTTGTATTGATCATTATTTTTCAAAAAATGAAATTTATGCTCATCCTTTATAAAGTCATGTCAGGGCGCAGATTTTGTTTGTTGCTAAGCTGTTCACATTTTTCATATGAAGCATCTTGCAGCTGGCATTTGAATCCATAAAATTAGACTGATATATATATATATATATATATATATATATATATATATATATATATATATATATATAATCTTACCAAGCAAATGGAGTAGGATCATATGGAAAAAAGTTGGTTGTGTGAACTTTTCACTGGAAAAATATGCACTGGTTCCCACGTTGGGATATATAGAAAACACTGTGTTTCTTTACTTCAGTTGGATGTATGAACTTTATTCACTGGACATTTCACTGGAATTGTTAAATAGACAACTGAGACTCATGCAAGGTCAAGAAAATATAAGGGAACTTTTTATTATATATTTATTTATGAATTTTAAATAATTTTAAAATAATACTTTTAAAATTCGTTAGTATGTTTAGCATCAGTAGGAATTTAAATCTATTTATAATTACAGCTGCTTTTCACTTTTAGTAAGATCATTCATTCAATTATTGCTGAGCAGCAAAACAACCTGCCAGGACCATGCTTCACCTATGTGACCTGACAGGCAAGAAGTTAAAGACAAACAACAGTTTATATATAAAATTCAAATAATCACAAAAATACAAATATTTAATGCTTTTTTTGTGTGTTTGTTTTCTTAAGATAAAATTTCAGTATGTCAGCCAGTTTTATATGTTGATTATATATGGTTGCTTGCAACTTTGAGAAGTAGAAACTGTTTTTAACATCAAATGAAAATGACAGAGTAGTATCTGACATAATAAGGCAGTGATTTCTGGAAACATGATAAAAGTTTTATTGCTTTTAAGCTGTGAGCATACCTTTTGTTGTTCAGGTCTATGGTAAAATTAGTACTCTCAGGGTCCACCTTATGTTCAGGCTCTTTGACTTTGTCAATATGTTGTGCTTGCTTGCCGACACTGTTATACTGATAATCAAACACCAATGCTCTCCCCTTTTCTGACACAGAGTAGGCATATCTTTTTTATAGACACTAAGGAAATACTTTGAAAAACATTCTAGTCCATAGAAGTAGCATTCCTATTAATCTAGGTGAAAATATCTTCAAGAGTTAATAAGGGCTGGAAGGCAATTTCAAATTATAACATTCTGAAATTGTCTTTTGCATTGTTTGCAAGTTGTTAATCTATTTGGTGAATATAAATACTACACTACAGTATTAAATAAAAAAAAAAATCATTAAAGTACTGCATTGCAAATGTGACCCTATTGGTTCCTGAGGCACCATCACAAGTCAATCTCTATACATGCAAACAGCAAATTAATTTCTGAAAACCCTTATAATAAAAAAAATGACCAATTAGATTATATAGACCAAGGATACAGAGAAATAATACGCTAAAACCTAACATGTGCTTAAAGACATTTATAAACTAAATGCTAAGCATTACAGAAAATACAGATGAAAAAATGTATAAAAGCATAACAACCCAAGGATACGAACTGTCAAATATATCAATGCCAGATTTTAAAGCCTCTACAACAGCATCGGGTCGCCATACAGCATTCATAATTCGAGGCTTATCTTCTGGAAGATGGCTCTGGACAAATGAGAAACAATTTATACCCCCAAAATAATGATGAAGCAGCACAGTGTTGTTTTCAATGTGTATTAACTCAAAATAATTCATCAGTCAAAAGAAATATTTTTTAAAATAACTCACCAATGTTACATTAAGAATATCAACAAAGGTTTTGTCCTCAAAGAGAAGAAACTCTTGGCCATCAGACTGAAATCCCTCCAAGGCAAAACCTGTAATTCCCATATAACAGACTGATCACAATAAACAGTTAAAAATTCCAATACACATTTATTGTAACAACAACAAATATATCTCAGAAAATTGGAATCCAACATATTCTGTGATTAGAGGTGTCAAAATTTAGAACCATAAATCTTACTACGCTAAAATCAATACATTCATGCATCCAACAAAAAAAAAAAAAAAAGCATGTGGCAAATAATGTACCAATTTTCAATAAACAGTTTGTTTCTGTAGTAGTTCAGTGTAATAACTTTTATTCAATATTTTAGTGGTGCAATTTAATACTTTTGTTAAATGATCTTGTGAATCAGTATAATACTTTATTAAATGTTTCTAGTGGATCAAAATAATATTTTTACTAAATGTTATTAGTGTCTCAGCATAATTCGTTTTTTAAATGGTTCAAAATTTAAGTAACAATCTTCAGAACAATCCCAGCCACAAAATGCCTAACAATCCCAGCCACAAAATGCCTAGCAATCCTAGTTGTTAAATCTATAAACACATTGAACTTTAAATAAAACCATACAAAAAATATAATCTTGATTTTACTGTCAAAAATAAAATTGAAATTATATGTGCAATCACAAAATATATTTATTTCTTAACACATGTTGTAAAAGTTATGTACAGGTTAAATATATCAATCAGAACTAGGGTCTCACACCTCAAAAGGGGCAGATAAATGAGTTTACTGCTCAACAGCAAATCCTATGGATGATGATTCTCTTTAGTACCTCCATGAGGTAGGGGCAGAGAAAGATGGGAGCACTTATAATTATGCATCCTGGTAATATTCAGGAAAGAATTTATACAATCAGAATCCTTTCAATTATAAAACCAGACAAGCATATTGTAAGAGAAGCAGGTATTCCTCAGAAATTAAAAATATATATCCATTAGTAAAAAAGAAACTGAGGTAGTCTGGGCAAATGCGAATGCACCCATGGGTGTGTCAGAAATTGAAGCAGAGATTTATTCCAAAGACAGAATCTAACAAAAAAGATTTTCTCCAACTGGTTATCGCCAAAATCTCCTTAAAGGTCACATTTCTATCCCATGCTAAACTAAATAAAATAGCTCTGATTTCATAGATTCTAACAGAATTCAGACATGTCAGTAAAGTGTCTTCCTAAGCATCTCTAATGATTGGCTTTAGCCAAGGAAGATAAACATGTCTGGTTACAAATATCTTGAACTTGTCAATTAATTAGTGTCTTAACTGGATCCTGCATGGAAGAAATACTATTATCTTCATGACACTGGCAAGAGGGAGATAACTGTTGAATTGAATACTATGCTCATCGATAGCTGTGCAATAAATTCATCAGTGTGAGTGATCCATTTTAGTGGAAAGTAATTTCAGGTGAATCTATAACAAAGCATTAACTTCCACTGATCCAGCAAGCTCATGTCAAAACCACCAGAAAATGTCTTTTCACAATATAATTTTCAACTCTGACTTTCCAATGGCTCAAAAAATATCAGAATTAAAATAGTTCGTAAATATTAAGAAACATTTCTCTATTAGTTACAGCAAAATGCATTTGACAATCTTGTAAAGAACATACCATCAACATTTCTCGCACTAGTTTCTTCAGCTGATCGCTTCCGATTGTAAGAACAAAAACCTCCAACCACGCTTCCAAATAATGCTGTTTTCTTCAACATCTATAAATATTAAAAATATCAATTAAAGAACTTTGAATACAGTATGGAACAGTGAATTCTAAAAGGTCAAAGGGGCACGAACTTTTCATGAAATCCACTTCAAGGTTTACCTATACAAATTTAATAATATACACAAACAAAACAAATTACATGAATTAGTATTCCACATTAGGAAAATTAAACATGGCCTAACTATTTTACTACACAGTTTAGAACACATTCCAAAAAATAATGTTATTTCAACAATCAAATGTTGGGAGGAATGTAGCTAAAGAGTACGCACGTTACATTTATGAATTCTTGCTCAAGTAATGCAGTTGCAACATAACAGCATACTGAGTTTCTAAATTCTGGCTGCTGCTTCAACTCAAATGAAAAATAATCTAATGATGAAAGCACTCTTCTATACACAAAAATTCTTTAAAAAAAACAACAATCAGGAATTGATTAAGTAAACACCCATTATCTCAACAACACGAGACCAATTTATAATTCTATATTTCTGAGACCAAAGCAAACCCAGTGACTTCGAATTTATCCCTTATGGATATAAATGAGCAAAAACATTTTTTGGTTAACCGAAAATATTAAATCTGAAAGAAAAATCCCAACATAAATAATTGGAAATGTGTTTGTATGTATCAATGTGCATAAATGCAAATCAAATGCATGCACAAATACACACCTCAGATTTCTCCCTTTTTTCTAAAATTTCATCAAGAAAATTTAGTGTCTTATCAACAGCCTTTGTTGACCGCTTCTTGGATGAGGTTTTACATGTGTCAGCATCTCCCATACACTGGATCCAGTCAGGTTGGAAAGCCTCTTGAATCTTCATAAACAGTTCTGTGTCAATCTGAAAAACATTGCACAATTTAACATTCTTTGATTCTAGAACTAAACTCTCTTTTCAAGTCTTTGCAGTCTTATTACTCTTTAAAAAACTGTTTACACTTTCAAAATTCAATAAACTTTCACCAAGTGCAGTCTTGTTCTACATCAATAAATTATTATACCAAACTGTTTATTATAATTATCTAGGCAGCTGTCTGGGCACTTTCCCACTCTCTGGAATGTGAAATCACTCCATATGACAGTGATCCCTTCATTTTTACCTTTACATCAATTCATGAACCGCAAGTCAGTGTCATCAGTGAAGGCACAATACCTGAATACCTGTTTGTTTTTAAAGTTGGCCTGGTACATATTAACAGTTGAGCATATAACAACCCATTACACAACACTTACCATAGCAAAAATAACCCAACCACAACAAAATTGATAGAAGGAATGACAAAGAAAGATCACATAACTCATTTTAATAATGTCTATGAGCTTAACAATGACTACAAATGTATTGTATGTAGTACGGTTACTATATATTATCAGAAAAATAACTTGCCAGACATGGTCAATGTCAGTCATAGTTTCAACGGTATCTCCACAATCATTAGAAATGGTATGAGAACTATCAGATGAACTTTTGCTATCATCAGCACGAATTGGATCAAAGTGGTACAGTGTACCAGAGAAAATTACATTGGCAGCCATATGACTCCCATTTATGATGTTACTTCTGCTTGGTTTCCCCCCCCCACCCCCAACAAAGGGCTTGGGTTGTGTGCCTTAGTAATGGTGCAAATTTCATTCACAAACTATGTTTGACCTCGATTCATTTCAGTCGGTCTTTAAAATTCAAAATAATATATTTTTACAATCACCTCCCTTTTTCCTGTTGTGCCCCACAAAGCAACATAGGACTTGGTATTGTATCCACTTGGTACTGCAGTACTGGGATCTTGCATTGAGGTGCACACAAGAAAGTTCTAAATACAACAAAAAGCATATACCATTAGAAGAAGTAATAAAGTTATATAATCTTAAAGACTTTATAATCACTTTATGATAATTACACTTAAAATACACAAGGTCTTTATACAAAGTACTTAACTTCAAAAGAAAATTAAAGCTAATAAAAGTAATATAATAAAACAAATGAAATTACATGCAAAATGACATATGTATAACATATAATTGTATTCATGGAAGAGAAATATAAATAAATAAATTTACAAATGTACAATCTCAAAAAACAATAACATAGAAGAGACATTGTCATTCTTGCTGATGAAGAAAAGTTCTTAAAATAATGAATATGAATGATATATACGAATATCTTCAATATGATCATAATCACTTTTTAACACCACTTACAAAGGCAAAAATTCTAGGCAGATGAACAAATAAGAATCATTCATTGATTCAATCAACTTCTAATTTGCTTTCAGTTTTAATTTGATGTATTTGGTGAAAAGCACAAACTTCTGGCCAATTACACAGATATATGACGGGTTCAAAGGGTTGGAACTAGACACAGAAGCATAAGTACAGAAAGGAGATCTTGTATTATATTTTACTGAAAACATGTAACCATTGAAGACTATGGAGAAGTGGAGTGGCATGATTGGATCTTGAAGCTCTTAGAAAATAATCTTAGCCAAAGTATTCTGAGCCACAATGTGTGACAAAATTGATTTAACCACCATTTAATTTGATTATTATTAATTCATTAATTTTAATATGTTTTCAAAAACAACCATCATATTTTGTATTTCCAGCAAGTAGATTGGAGGTTATTTTTTATGTGTTAAAACTGTCTGTTCATTTGTATCACCTGGGGGAGCGGTGCCCAAGTGAATGAATGAAAGTTTGTGATCTGTGTTGTGCTAACTTTTGACTATTGCATGAAGCAGTGGCCAATCTCTAATCCTAATTTTATCACTCTTCCCCAATGTCTTGCCAACACACTTTGAATGTGATTACCACTACTCAGGGCACCATAGCAGCTTTACAAGTGTTTTGGGAGACTACTGTTAATGGTAGTGAGTGTTTCTAAATCCAATTTACACCTGTCACTGTGTCAGGCAGGTGTGGCAAGCTGTGTTGATACTGCAGCCAAGATATAAGTGGTCCCATTACTGAGGCCAGAAAACTGTTATCATCACTGCAGTAATGCATCAAACCTGAATGTGTTTATATACTTGTGTGACATGACTATCTTGTGTCTTCTTTCTTACTTGCTATATGTTTTGCTGTCTTGATCGAGATTTCCCAGCATTAGAGATCTGAAAGTTTTGTTTGTGTACAAACCTTGTGCTCTGTGGAAAATAATTACTTTGAGCAGAAAACCAGGCTTACTTAATGTCTGCTTCTATACAAGAAAACTACTGCCCACAAAAATTCTGGACAGCTGATAATGTTACAGTCAATCCTCTTGGTTAGGACACTTTTACCGTCGAAGTGAGCAGTCTATTTTAAATCATCTTGAGATAGGAATTGGGTGTGAATAAGACATTGTGAGCTACTGTTTGTCCATCAATATTAAAGTGGCTGATATGTGAAGTAATGTATTAAGATTTAGTGTAATCTGAAGATATTGTATGTAGCCTTTTGTAACTAGGTGGTCTTGAATTCTTACTGTCAGTCTTAAAGTGGCTGATATGCAAAGTAATATATTCAGATTTAGTGTAATCTGATAGTCTGTTGAGTTATTGGTTGTCAGTCAATATTAAAATGGTGAACCTGCGTTGTAACATATTCAGATTTAATGTAATCTGATGATACTGTGAACATTGTCATCCGGCCCATGAGACAGCAAAATAAAAGTCAATAAAACAAATAATAAAAGTGAATAAAACAAATGGGCATTGTTATACAGCCAAGTATGGGATGATATTACTATCTATTCATATGAGAGGTTAACAGTTGGGAAATAAACATGCACCTTATCACGCCAGCACGTGTGATGGGCTTATTTCTAGACAGCTGCTGTCAATTCTCTGACCATCATCTAAATGACATCCTCTGCTTGTCAACCACATCAATTAAGCTGGACATTGAACAACTGATTCATTGTAAGCAACACCATCCATCTCAATAACTTTTTGATGAAACTGAGGTGTTTTTTCAATACATAAAATACACTTTAAAAATTACTTTTGTTCTCATTTTACATTCTGAACTTTCTGGACTTTGTGACCTTTGGTCGTCTATCTGGCCCACAAACTGTTTCAACAGTTTTATCTGGCTTGTGCTCTTAAAAGTTTGCCTGCCTCTGTGATAGTATATTGAATTATTGGTTGTCAGTCAATATTACATTGGTTGATATGCAAAGTGACATACTCAGATTTAGTGTAATAGTGACAATAGTGTAGAACTGTGTAGGCACTGTGGGTTAATGTTAACCAGTCGTAGTTTGGCGAGATTTATTCAAATCTGGGTAATCTGTTCTTCTGTCTCGATACTCGTACCAGACTCATTGAAGCATTGTTAAAATCCTTCTTGGAGGATTGCATGTGAATGTTGGTGAGTGCAGCATTCAGTTCGCTTTATGTGTGTGTCCTTGACATATTTTAGTAATTTGAAGTATTTTTGATTAATGTTTTACATTGAGAATTAAAAAGAGGTGTTATTTTATAAACTGTTGTTTGTTGTAACTTGTATGGAACTTATGACATTTATTTATTTACGGGATTGAAATATTACACATTGGTATTAGGACCTGATTCATAATTTTAATTCTCTAATCTTTCTTTTATTAAATTTACTGTTCATTTGAACTATTTGTCTCTCTGTGAATTTAATGACTGTTACTACTGCCATCTGTGAATTTACTGATTGTTACATGTGCCACTGCCATCTGTGAATGTACTGATTGTTAAGTGTGCTGCTGCCATCTGTGAATTTACTCACTGTTATATGTGCCGCTGCCATCTGTGAATTTACTGACTGTTATGTGTGCTGCTGCCATCTGTGAATTTACTGATCATTGATTATACAGATGTCTGTAAAGTCCTAAGATGTTTGCTGATACTGTAATATTGTCTTCCCATGCCACTGTTCTCACCATGTGATGTTGCCAGATCTGTTGGGTTGGGGGAGGTTAGTGAGCTGACTTGTCTAGAAATGTAGGCCTTGCTTAATGGTAAGACTGCTTCCCCCTTTAGTCAGATAAAAATGTGTAGTGAGAAGACAGGAATAAAGTAGGGTAAAAAATATTTATATTTTTCACAATTTCAAAGTGCCAGAAACCTGTTCACACAATGGTAGACCAGAGAGAAAAGAATTAGAATAATCAATTTAAAAGAGTACCAATAAACATACAAGGACTTTAATAGCATCAACAGTGAGATTCTTGTAAATAGTTGTTGATATCATCCTTTCGGCTGATGTAAGCAGATAAATATTTAGGCACAATTTTATATACATACTTTAAGATTATACAATTTATAAATGCTGTGTTGATCAGTTTTGCCTTTAGATTGGTCACTTATGACAAATCTTAATTAATGAACCACTAACCCTTAGTTGTCCAATATCTCGAAAAAAAGCAAGAGTCCTAACCAATATTATAATATTGTTATAAATAATAATTAATATTATAAAGGAATTTTTCACCATTTTTCCTTCAATTACAAGCTAAGTTTTTACCTTCAATGCTGTAAATTCAGCAATTCCTTTCTTGTATTCTTCTAAAACTTCTAGGTGTTCAGCACTAGTAAAAGAAGAAACACACAAAAAAATTTTTTTTCCAAAAAATAATCAACAAAAAAGTGTTGGTATTATTTTAAAGGCTCACTGTATACTAATACATGTAACTCATTTGAGATAGATAGATAGATAGATAGAAAGATGTTCACATGAAGTACTGAAAAATCCAGATTGAAGTGACAATCGTAGCTTCATCATACTGTATATTAAATCTCAAATATTAAGACCACACTATAACAATTAACATGAATAAGAGTTGTATACTCTAATCTGTAACAATAATGTTCATGATGGAAGCATGCATCACTATATTACAATTATTAGTATATTACTATATACAAGAATGGTTCACTGGATACAATGGCATGGAGGTTAATTTTTCAACTCTTGACAAGGACAGTTAGACATTGGACAAGTAAACAAAGCAATAATTATTATACATGTAATTGCAACATTACCTTTAACTTAAGTAATAAAAGTTTTAAAAAATATTGCAGTTAAACTAGTATTAGTAGTAATAGTATGACAATTATTTCACTTATATCCCCAATATTAGTATTTATAACTATAAATCTTTATTTTACTACTATTCTAAGTTTGATAAATATTACTTCCTAGCAACCCCACATATATTTACTGGTTTAGTATTTATAAGTTTTTAAACTATAAATTTTCATTTTACTATTTTAAGTTTCATAATAATTAATAATAATATCTACCCCAAAATATATTAGTATATATAAAAATTATAACTATAAACCTTCACTTTGCAACTATTTTAAGTTTCATATATCAACCATTATGTGGATTAATTTTATTAATAATGTGGGTCATCTTCTACTAAGTTAGTGTGGAAATCAGATTACCAGTATTAATGCTTGCTATTAAAAAAAAAAAAAAGTTTTATTTTTAATAAGACAGTTGATAACATTATGTTCCCCATTTTGTTTTGTACTTAAAATATATTAAAATTACAACTGATGAAATACAGATGAAATATTTATGAAGGAAGCTCCAGAATTAAACACATTTATATACTTTAAAATTTTTATTTTCTGTAAGTGCAAAAAAGTTGCCTACTAATACTAGTAATACTAGTACTATTGCTATTATTATTATATGGATTTTAAAAAATTATTGTATTTGTATGCACTGGTTTAAATTATATAATAAATTTAGAGTAATTACTTGAAATGTATAGAATTTCAGAAATTTATTAAAACAACAACTGAACAAGTTCATTACATACTTAAGAGGTTATTTCTTTTGTTTTAAAAATGCTGCAACAAACCAACTTACTACAAATACTAGTGCTTACTAAAATGTTCTTAGATGTATAAGAGTAAAGCAATTGGTAAGAAAAAATCAATTATTTTAGGTAACCATATATTAATGAAATATAACTGTAAAATTAATTTTAATAAGTAATAATTTCACTAATGATAATATTGTTGTACTATGTCCTAAAAGTATGTAGCAAAAAATAAATGCTAGTAATAATGCTAGTCCGAAAAAATAAATTATAATTTAAACATAGGAAAAACATATCAGACTCAGAGTCAGAGCCATAATTATAATTTAAACTGAAAAGAATATTGTTTTGGGTCATCAAGTGTTAACTGAAATGCACTACTTCTTGTAAAATGTACAGGCACACAGGCAGTAGTTAGAAAACAATATAATAAATAAACTGTATTATTAATAATATTAAGTTAAACATTAATAATAACCAAACACTCACAGCAAGTTGAGGGGCATGAGGGCTACTTGCGGAATCTTTTGTACATAAGCCAAAGTGTCAATGCACAGATTGGGAATACTACCTAGAAAGAAAGAAAAATGAAAGTTTTCAATAACTGGAATACACCGTCTGTGAAATCAACGAACGAATGCAGACATGAAACCCCTAGTTCATAATCATCATTATAACATAAAAAAATAAAATAATACTAATAGGCCTAAACGGTCTGGCATGTAGTGTTGTACAAAAGTAAATTACAATACTTCGCGTATACATTATTTGTACGTCTTGTCCTTTAACAATAAAATGAAAATATTCAAGAATTTAGCACTACAGAATAATCTTTGCTTAACAGATAAAACAAAACGATAAAGTAAAACACCTGCTCGAGTGTGCAGAAGACAAAATGGAGTTTCAATAGTGACATCTTTCAATTTTCCAACTTCGCTCAAGACTCCAAGCCTACAACTTCCACTGACGATTTTTTCAATAGAAAATTTCATTTTCGAGAAACTGGCTCCTAAATTCAAGCATTTAATATACTAATTAAGAAATAACGTGTTTATAACTGAACACCTTCATTTTCAAATTCATACGGAAAGCCAATAAATGAATAATAAGAAATATTCCAAGTCCACATGGATAATCTCTACAGAGTTATCTCTACAAGAGAAATCGTTCGAAAAGTTTATTTTTCATGTTATACTACAATTAAAAAATACGATAACACCATTGTCAAATAGTGTATTAGAGTCCATGTAATCAATTAATTTATTTATAAGAAAATAATAAACTTATTGTGTTTCTTCTGGAATAAATTTGGATGGATCCCTAAACAGGATATGAGTTAATTCTCTTGGATTTTTATTAATCAACATTCAAGAAGTACTTTTATATCTTCTTTAGCTGCCTCTTCAATATTCAAACTGTAATAAATAATGGTGTTTCTAACTTTTCCCAATACTCTTACAGAAGAGGAAGAAATGCTCAAGCAAAAATATGCAAAACTTCGTAAAAAAGTATCTATGAAGTTTATTTTATTTTCAAGATTATAAAGCTTTGCTATGTGTAATAGCTTTGGAAAGAATGTCAATAAAAGGGGTAGGCCTATATTAGACACTAGAATTGGGTTGCCAATGAAGAAAAAATACAGAATATTTAATAATGATAATAGTCGCATCCAGTAGCACGGTATATTTATTTAATACATATTTATTATGTCGTTAGAGGACAAACTATAATAAGTTACACACACACACACACATACACAGAAATTGTGTAGGTCTATAGATTACATAGTTCCTATTTCAGAAATGTAAATTTTCCTACAGTAATTTGCAAACAGGGGATATTTTGGCTACATTTTAACCTGCTATTTTAATTTTATATTTTTGTGATGTCAGATATTTAATAGGTGATCTTTAATCAAGTATATATTTACATCAGGGGTGCACAAACTGTGACCCATGGGCCACATGCAGGCCACAACAGGGTTCTGTGCGGCCCCTGGAGGACTTTATTTCATTATTTGTGTTGTTTTTTCCTACTGAGCCATCCATGTGCAATCTGACTTGCAGCCCTCCATGCACTATCAATTGGAAATTTGGCCCTCTGGCCTAAAAAGTTTGTGCACCCCTGATTTACATGCATTTACCTCTCATTGTAATATATTTTAAAATTTCTGTAATATATTTAATCCAAGCAATTTTCTAATAAATGACTTGATTTGTTTGTGTGGTGTGAGTCAGACTGAAAAAAATTAAATGCTGAGTTTATTGTGCACTTGTTTTTCTTTTTGTTTCAGATAAATTATTTTTATTACTTAATCATACATGGGTATCTCTAGAGCAAAATACATGTATAAGCATTTATGTATAATACATTAAAAACTTGCAGTGTTTATTTAAGCAACATAACATTTGCTTTGATTTCAGCGTAAAGCACTGCAGGCATTAAAGGCAGCAAAACCAGAGGCACAACAAAAAAATACAGAGCAAAGTGCCAAACGTCGTAAATAACAAATTTTCATGTTTTATATCCTTTTGAATATTATTTTCTTAAGTATGTTATATATCTCATGTTTAATAGGCATTCCTTGGCATGGAAGTAAGCTCTTTATTAGTAATATTACTGTTTCATCTATTTTAAACAAGCTGATTAATTGTATAGATCAAAATATGGTAGAATTTTTGTTGTAATTTATTCTGAGAGAAGTGAAAGTATATTTTGATGTTTTTTTGTTTTTTTTTTAGTCATAATTGGGAAAAAGTAATAAATTGCTTACTTCCTTTAATTTTCCTTGTACACACTTTAATTAATTATTATTTCAAATTATCAATTAAAATTTTATAAAATAATATTTCAGGTGTTAAATAATATACTCCTCTCAGATCTGATAAAACAGTATTATGGTATTTATTTATTTAAATAATTTTATTGATGTTTATATTACCATTTTACTAAATATCTCCTTGCAGCAGCAGAATCAGCAGGGGAGGCTACTGAGCAAGCCAAGAAATTAGTCCAGTCAGGGGTATGATTACATTTTGAAATTCACTGGAAGAGTTATGTGCAAAAGCATAAATATTTTTACATTATTTTCTTATTTCTGAAATACTGTTTTATTTTATCAGAGCATTTGTTTTTTATTCGTTTGTTAATTCTTGTATTTGAATAAGTTTTCTCATTCACATTTGAGCTATAATGTTTTTTTTTTACATTTTGCACTATTTTGTTGTTTATTTTTTGCACTTTCACTTTCCACTATTCATCATAATGCTCTTGATAATATGATAACCAGTTATTCGAGTAAATAAAGACAATTATTCAAGTTACTGTTAAATTTTGATTTTGCATTGCATTGCCATTGATACAGTTTCATTTTTTTCCAGGCAATAAAAGTTGGAACTGGATCCAAAGAAAAGATGGGCTTCAAACGGTCAAAAAATCTAGAAAAGAAACTAAAGGTGTGTACAAGTCGATTTTACATGTCTTTCTGAAATACTGTTCTTTTCTTACAGACTTGCTGTTCTTAAAATCAGCATAACCCGATTTTTACTTCTTGCAGTCCGTGGTGTTAAGATAAAATGAAATAGAAGTATTGGACTAAATGATGTGAGGTAAATAAAACATTCCTTCTAAAAAAATGCCCAGCCTGTAAGATATACTATTTTAGAGAATAGTTAATGTGGTAATATAAGAAAAAAAGTGTTCTTTCAATCCTTACCAGCAGAAAAAAATCTCACTTTCGAAAATGGTAATTTTTCTACTAAAGATTATGAGCTAGATGTTTTCCTTTTAAACTATTTTCTTATTTTCCACTTTATATTTTTAAGCATTAGGATGCTTGCTGTCACATTATATCAAGTATACTATATGTAAAATTGTAATTTGCCAGTGGCAGTTGATTGCCTTATAATTTACTTAGATGTCTAGTATGTTGTTATTTATACAACAATTTATTATTTTTATCATCACCACTGTACTGATGCCATTAATATTCCTGTTGTTTTTTACTATGATGACACTAAATTAATGATATTTCATAAAATATTACTGTTTTATCATATTTTTTTGTGCATAAACTTATTTCAACAGAACACATGTTTTGAGCATAAAAGATTTGTACAATATGAATTTAAAAAATGAGTGGGACTACTTATTGTTATGTTTCTCTTCAGGAGTCAGACAAACACACACCAGCTGTGGGATTTCAGCCTTTTTCATCAACCCACAGTGGGGATGAAGAAGAAAGAACTGATGTATGTCAAATAATATTTTTTCTATTTCTGTTTCTTTAAAAAGAAATAATTTGGAGTTATGGTTGTTAATCTTGCCTGTTTTATGGATCTGTAGAAGAAGAAAAAATGATGAAATTAACCCTTTGAACCCTAGATCACGCTACAGCAGGATAACCAGAAAATCATAATCCCTGGTTGCCCACAATAGTGGGATGAGAGTATAAACTTATATCCCTAGATACCACAACAGCGGTATATGCTAACTTACCCTAGAAATGAACTCTTCCAAAGACCTTGGTGTTTCTCCGTGTCTTGGCGCGCAAGTTCAAGGCTAAACATAGTGATGGCCTATCGTAAAAAAGGTTGTTATGTTGCAGCAGAAGCCCTTGCAATGATTATAGATAGTGATGGTGAAGAACTTCATTTAGTAGAAATGACAGTGATAGTTCTAGCAGTAGTGCTAATGAATCGGTGAGTAAAAAGTTTGCACAGGTAAATCCGTCTTTACAGAAAACAGTGGATCCACAAATAAAACTGTCTTTCAATGTTGTGCTTGCAAAGAGTACTTGTGCATTCTAACTCACGGCCACTGTTGGTCGGATTATCATTCCAAGAAGGAATTTTGGCGTTAAAGTGTTTTACATATTGAGTGGCTAACCGATTTCATGTAGATAATTACTAATTCAAAATAATTTTAGAAAATTTATTATTTTTTGCTGAGGGAGCAGGGTTTTTACATACAGGCAAACAGGGTTCAAAGGGTTAAAGGTTATGAAAATGAAGATTGTTTGCAATATCTTTCCTATTATTTAGATTTCTTTATTAATTTAAATCCCTCTGAATATATGCAAAAATCATAATTTCCCCTATCAGAAATATTTTCTTTTTCATTTACTTAGTATCATGATTTTTGAAAAAGATTTTTGTTATGGTATGAAAGTACAGACATTTTTGCTGTTTACACATCTACGTCTTTATTTCCTAGCATAATTAATAACAAATATATTATCTTTCTTTCCTTCTTCTATTTTCTTTTTCCAGTCACAAAAACCAAAGATGAAAAATTTGTATGACAGTTTTGTGTCTTCTGGCGGCTCAAGTAAGACTTTATTATTAAATTATATTTATTGTTATGAAATTTAATGATTTTATAGTTGTTAAATTAAATCATGTTATAGTTGTGGTGAAAATTAATGCTCTTTGAAATTGTAAGATTTGACTGACGTTGTGATTACATACTATGAAATTACACTTAAAATGATTATAATTATATTACAGTTCACACATTGTTTTGAATGCACATAAATTAAACAGATTGTGGATATCCAGAACTGGTTTTCTAATAATTCCATTTTGGAACAATTTTGGGTTTCAATGCATTTAAATGCCAGACTATAAAATAAATAACACAAGACCATTGCCAGTTTGTAATTTTGATTAAATTGAGTCCTTGGAAATATTTCTGATTTCCTTCCATTGTCAAGATTAGCACACCTATGAGAACTATCTATTTTGACTGCATTTGGAGATAAACATGGTTGGAAGTGTTCATAGGCTCAATTTTGGGTGGATCCTTAATCACAAATTAATGAGCAGAGTTGTCTGATAATGGAGTATGGTCATAGATTCAAATTCTTAATTACCCACATTCCCTCCACCACCATAAAACTAGATATATACAGTACTTGAAGTTTAGCATACATGCTTACCTGATCTACTTTAAACCCACAAGTTGAACTGAAACTACATTAGACCATTGATGAAATGAGTGGTTCAGTTAACAAGATTTCAGATTTGAGTTTATATTTCATAAGAACTTTCATTTCTGTTATTGAGCACAAATTCTATTAATGACTGCCTTACATTAAAATTATCCCAGTTGATTCAGTTAATGAGATTTCCAGTTAATGAGTGAATATGTGGAACCAATTGTGCTTGTTCATTGAGGGGATGTTGTGTACAGCTGATCTGTTATTATCTCCCTTACTGTCTTTCAACAAATTAAACTTCACAGCTACAGAACTGTTGGAGCCTTGCAAATATTTGTAATGGTCGAAACCTTTCATACATGATTGTTCCTTGTTTTTGATAAATTCCAATATACATATAGAGACATATACACCCAGAGGATTTCTTCATGGCTAAAATCATGGTGGAGAAATTTTAATAGAAAAATATGTAAGATAAATTTTCACAGTATTTAACTAGATTTCTACAACCACATATCTCCCACCTCACCCAACAAATGTCTTTGCATTATTTCAAGGATTATTCAAGGATCTTGAAAATAACTTTAAAGATGAAGACAGCTAACTCTTCAGGAAGTTTCTCAGTTGTTTTTTTTGGCTGATGTATGAGGATGAACTTTTAGTATTGTAGATATTTCATCAGAATTCAAGAAAACTAATTTTACATAAAATAAAATACCTTTTCCAGTGTCTTTAATTATTTTTTTATACAAATCATGGTTAAATAAATGTTTGTTTGTATATATTTATGCATTTAATTATTTTTTTTAGTATACAGTTGTAGTTTTCAATGAAATGGAATATTGGACATAGTTGTGAGATTGTTGTGTTAATGGGGTGTTATATTGCATCTTTGTTTGCCAGGAATGATGACAATACACACTTTGGAAAACAGCATTGTGTTATTGGAATGCCTCGTTAAAAAATCTGCTTTGATTAAAGTAATTTTATTGGAAGGCTTATGGCAGTTCTTTTAGCCTCTCCAGTAGTGGTACTGGTAGCAATGTATTAAGTTAGGTAGACTAAATCTTCTATGTATGCTTGAATGTGGTTGTTTTTTTTTAATCATCTTATGACAGCTTGCATGGCAATCACCAGTAAGCAGTGCTCTGTGTATTATCTCCAATTGCTTAGCAATCACCAATAAGAAGTGTTCTGTTTTTTATGACAGCTTGCTTGACAATCACTAGTAAGAGGTGTTGTTATTTTATGATGGCTCACTTGGCATTCACCACTAAGAAGTGCTCTGTTTATTATGACCACTTGCTTGTCAATCACCAGTAAGAAGTGCTCTGTGTATTATCACCAATTGCTTAGCAATCACCAGTAAGAAGTGTTCTGTTTTTTTTATGACGGCTTGCTTGGCAATCACCAGTAAGAAGTGCTTTGTGTATTATCACCAATTGCTTGGCAATCACCATTAAGAAGTGCTCTGTGTATTATCACCAATTACTTGGCAGTCACCAGTAAGAAGTGTTCTGTTATTTTATGACGGCTTGCTTTGCAATCACCAGTAAGAAGTGCTCTGCGTATTATGACCACTTGCTTGGCAATCACCAACTGCTCTGTTTATTATCTTTCTGATTTGTAGAATATGATGGAGAAGGTCGGCGTGACAGAGAAGATCGTAGAGGAAGGGACAGAGAGCCACCTCGTAAAGGCAACACAATCCATGTTTTTGGTATTGGTGTAACAGAAGAAATTCTTACTAAAGCATTCTCCAACTTTGGAAACATCATCAACATTAACATTGAACGTGAGAGGAAGTAAGTATTTTTCCTATGGAGAACATGCCATAACTTAATATTTTGTCTATTCAAAGTATTTGTGGTTATGCAAATAGAAAACAAGAGATGGTTTTCATTTAATTACTCTTTTCTTTTTAAAGATGTAAGTGATAGATACAGAGTTATGGGTTTATGCTCAGGGTAAACAATTATTGAGTAAACGTCTGTTTCTTCGGATGAAGTGAATCCAATAAGTGTTAAATTTTGATTAGTGGGCCGGTTTTAGTAGGGAATCATTTCTATTTTGCCATTGTCACACAGCTGTCTCAAGTTGTCATGCTAAATATGCTGTAACATTGGGGTGAATGCAACAATAAGGAAAGTGCCACAGCTGCTTCTCCCAAACTATGCAACTTAGGTATGATTGTTCATATACCAGACTGATAGACACAGAAATGATAAGCCAATACAGCCCATTCCAAGTGATGTACAAATTATGACTGGATTATAGACAGTGAAAAGAATAAAAAAGTCTGCATGATGAATGAGTGAATTTATACCCAAAAGGGTACATAGAGGTCACTTGCAGCACTTACAGAGAAGATACAGTAAACAAAATTATTAGACATAATACCCATGTACTTTTTCTGTGAAACATTTATAATGGAAGTTGGGACTATTTGCATCCTTACTCTCCAAACAGTTATAACTGATAAACAGCTTTTGTTCTGTGGAGGACTTCTTTTCAAACAGAATTGCTGGCTGTGGATAAGTGGCAAACCATAAAGTCACAGATGAACAGAATGATAGCCAGTTTATTAGTAAAATCTGGCCTTTATAATGTTGAATCAGCATCAGGCTTGGAAAAGAGTAAGATGATACAGACAAACCCACGTATAGTAAGTCACTGTAAGACAAACACAGTCTTACCTTAAGTCCTTTGCTAATTCAGTCTATGAGCTAAGGCAAAATGCACATTAATCTCTCAGTAGAAATGTACACAATTCTGCACAAAGCTATAATGATGTCAACTGGAGTAGCAAAAAAGCGTGTGCTCTCACTACTTATATCAAGAATGACAGTGGCTAATCCCTGAAACAACTCGATTTGTTCCTAACACTTACAATACCTTGGCATGTTAGTGAACTCAAAGTACGAAAGGTAACTTGTGCATACATAATTTTAGTGAAAATGATTTATGATTTACCAAACAGCAAAACAGACAGAAAATCACATATATTGAATAACTTATATCAAAGAGACACATTCATTTTAATTGTACAACTCTTAACTCTGCTGTAAACAGATAAATAAGAATCAGTTACTTGTCTACTAGATAAAACAATGAAAGGAATTATCAAGAAGTTTAGATAATCCTTTTTGGGTAAAAGGAAGCAGCAGCAAGTACAGAAAAGCTAGCCATTAAATATATTTTTTTATATCAGAAGAACAGTAATGAGATTAGTTAGGTATTGTCCAGATAATTTGAGTAGTAATTAGGTTGATCGGTATTTTCCAGGTGACAAAAGAGTAGGCATGTCTGAAACATGGTCGGCTACCAACTCAGGCTATGGTCAGAGACTTATTGACTTCTTATGAACTATGTAGGTAATTTCATTTAATTAACTGTACATAGAGTTTATAAGAAAGAGAAGATAAAAAGGACAGATTTATGTTTTTGTGTCTCTCAGCAGCAAAATTGTCACCAGTTGTGCACTCCTCCTGTCCAGCACTTATAGTTAACACAGAATTTGTACTTAAAGGTGCAAGTTTTGGTTGTATTATATCACAGATATAAGATCTGAATGAATTGCTTATCATATTGCACAGTAGGAAGAAAGATTTGCACTAACAGATATTCAAAATCCTCTATTTCTGTTCCTTGAGGTACTGTATCTTTCTTTCTTAAAAATATATAAATCTCTCTCAAGACATGTACCCTTATTTGCAAAAGAAGCCAAATTTGTAGATAGAAGTTAAAGTTAAATTAAACAGAAAAGCAAGATTTATTTTTTAAACAGATAAATTGCTGGTAATTATAGTAAAGGTTTTGTACTGGCACAGTTCAACATTATAATGTTTGTAATCATAATTAAGGCCTTGTTCTGGTATGACTCAGCACTATACTCTTGTAACCATAATTAAGGCCTTGTTCTGACATGACCAAGCACTGTACTTTGTAATCATAATTAAGGCCTTGTACTGGTATGTCAGTACTATACTTTTGTAATCATAATTAAGGCCTTGTTATGGTATGTCAGTACTATACTCTTGTAATCATAATTAAGGCTTGTTTTGATATGACTCAGTACTATACTTTTGTAATCATAATTAAGGCCTTGTACTGGTACAAATCAATACTATACTGCTTTTGTAATCATAATTAAGGCCATGTTCTGGTACATCAGTACTATACTCTTGTAGTCATAATTAAAGCCTTGTTCTGGTATGCGAGTACTACACTCTTGTAATCATAATTAAGGCCTTGTTTTGGTCAGTACTACACTCTTGTAATCATAATTAAGGCTTTGATTTTGGTATGCCAGTACTGTATTCTTGTTATCATAATCACAGCTTTGTTCTGGTATGTTAGTACTGTACCCTTGTAATCATAATTAAAGTCTTGTTTTTTTTTGGTATGACTCAACACTAACTATACTTTTGTAATCATAATTAAGGCCTTGTTTTGATATGTCTGTACTGTGCTCTTGTAATCATAATTAAGGCCTTGTTCTGGTATGTCAAAACTATACTCTTGTAATCATAATTAAAGCCTTATACTGGTACATCTCACACTATACTGCTTGTAATCAAATTAAGACCTTGTACTTGTACTACTCAACACTATACTGCTTGTAATCATAATTAAGGCTTTGTACTGGTACAAATCAACACTACTTTTGCTGTTATAATTAAGGCCTTGTACTGGTACAAATCAACACTATACTGCTTGTAATCATAATTTAAGACTTTGTACTGGTACAACTCAACACAATACTGCTTGTAGTCATACTTAAGGCCTTGTACTGGTACAACTCAACACAATACTGCTTGTAGTCATACTTAAGGCCTTGTACTGGTACAACTCAACACTATTCTGCTTGTAGTCATAATTAAGGTCTTGTTGTGGGGATACAACTCAACACTATACTGCTTGTAATCATACTTAAGGCCTTGTACTGGTACAAATCAACACTACACTGCTTGTAATCATACTTAAGACCTTGTACTGGTACAAATCCACACTATACTGCTTGTAATCATACTTAAAGCCTTTTTCTGATAGAAGTCAACACTACACTATACTGCTTGAATTCATACTTAAGGCCTTGTACTGGTACAACTCAACAGCAAACAATTTGTAATCATACTTAAGGCCTTGTACTGGTACAACTCACCAGCAAACTGCTGATAATCATATGGCCTTGTATTAGTATAGTGTAACACTATGCTACTTTATTATAGTTAAAGCGTTGTACAGTTCCAAACTAAGTTATTTTATGCTGCCAGTTTTTTTAATTTTACACTCTTGTGCATTTAGTCGTCTTTTCCTAGTTTCACCTTTCCTTTTCTAATTTATCCATGTTCCAACAATATTTCTTCTGTATGATTAGCATTTGTCGTTACTTTGCAGCACCGGATTTGTATCCTTTGAAAAAATGGAGTCAGCAGACAAGGCTATAGCAGAGGTAGATGCAGTTTTGGTTTCACTTTAATTCATATCATTTTGGTTCACAATATTTGCTTCTACCTTTATTTTCTGAGATTAGTTATATAAATCATAATTCATTATTTCATTAATGATTTTTAATCATATTCTAAAATTAATATTTTTAATATATTCAGTATGAAAACTTACTGATGAAAAAGAAAACAATGAAAATTCGAAACAATTTATATATATTAGGATATGTGCATGCACAAGTAAGTGTGCTTATCTCAGTAGCCTTGTCAGATTAATACATTAACTATAAACATTGACAGATGAAGAGTGAAAATATTTTTTGTTAAGTCCTTTGTTAATTGAGCAACTTAGCTGAATAGTAGGCGGCTAACATGAAAAAAAAATTTAGATAAAGTAAATCCTGGTAAAAGTTATATGTAACAAGAGGAGATAAGGGTGGATGTCATACAATAGTAATACATGGCAAGAAATTGCATGCAAATTGCTCATTTTACAGTATGCTTACATTTTCATCTGTTAACATCATTATTTAATGCATGTATTGTCCTGATGAAAACCATTTAGCCATAGTTAGTTCTGTCATTATGAGATGAATTAAAACCAAAATGCCAGTGTTTTTAGTAGTTGTTGTAATTGTTTATCTGTAATTGTAAATCAGTTTTGGTTTTTATGTTGCACCAGTTAATTTATTTACGAATTAAAAAAAATGAAATGAAAAGCTTAATTGTTTAACTTGGCGGTTATGTTTGTCCTAAGGTAAATGGTAGCATGGTTTGCAATGTACAGCTGAAGGTGACTATGGCCTTTCGTCAGCCATCATTTGAAAACATTCATGATACTTCTAGCACATCGTGGTCTTCTATAGGTATGCATCTCCACTTTTTGTTGTTATTTCAATTTTTATAGCTATTTATTGAAAGATTAGGAATGTTTAGCAGTAAAGAGCCTAGCATTGTCTCACATTAAAATTATTTTGTTCTCTTTTGCATACTTCATTTTTGTAATGAGAAAAGGTGCACTTACATAATTTAATCATTCGACGGGGTACCCCAACCCCTACATTGAAGATGCCGTCTTTTCATTTTCCTGATGAATGTCTACTCATAACAAATGTTTCTTTTTTGAGCAGAAACTAAATAATTATTCTGTTGAACAGTATAATTATGATCATTGTCAAGTTATGAATGGTTTAATTGGAAAACAGTAAGTCACGTGGGTTTAGAAAACTTAAAATAGGTGACCAAATTCTTTGCCTGTGAAGGTGGAAATTAATTACAATTCATTCATTTTTTCATGTAATTTTATCTTGTGAGACATAGAAAAAGTTTTGCTTGAGATTCATGCTAATAAGGTGTTTTTTGACACAACTTGCAGAGGAAATTACAAATGATTTTTACTCACATTTCCTTTTTGACTGTTTAACTAGTATTTTCTGTTTTTAAATTTTATTACCTTTTGTTACTGCCTTGGTTAAACTTTTACTCATGGTCATTTTGAGATCTATTTTCTATAGTTGACTATACTTCTGAAACAAAGGGAACTACTGTTTTATTTCATAATAGAGAGTCTCCTCAGAATAGACCCTTATCTAAATGTTAGATCTCTGAAAATTCCACCAGTTAGAAAATAATAATTTGTTGTTTTTTTTTGATGGGGGGTGGGGTGGTGGTGATGGGGAGGCAGGGTAGGGTAAAGAATCTAGTAAAAGTGAATATGTTTATATTTAATTTCTTTGCAATATTATTTTGTTGATCTTTATTATGTTTGACATAATATATTGACATGTAGAACTCACTAGCTTAGATTGTGGTATTTTTATGTCAGCAATGACATTCGTGTAAATACTAGAGGTGGACTATGCTTTATTTTTTGAGAATGTCACAATTCTTTGAACACAGAATATAAAGATTGAGGCCAAAGTCCACTGCGTTCAGCACACTCACAATCAATGGGTGTGTTCCTTAATGCAAAGTGAATTTGACTATTTTGTTTCATGATGAACATTTTCAATATGCAATGTTTCTTTGTGTTCTCCATTAAGTGTCATCCATTTATTAATCACTGGGCATATCTATCTTGTACTATTCAATGTATACACACACACACACTCTCTGTCACATATTGGGGGAAAAGGATAATATTTTTCGTATATATATATTTTTTATATTGTGTATGGCAAAGAATATAAACATTGTGCAACAATGATTTTACTGAAAAACAATATGTGAACTAAATGCTTGAAAATTTTATTTTACTTTAAAATACAGAAATTATAGATAATAATTACAAAACTAACTCTTTTTATTTCAAGAATTTCCTGTAAATTTTCTCAGTATAGAGAGAAAAGGTAATCGAGTTATTAAGTGAAGTATTCTGTGTAAATAGTTTATTCTCTTCCACATGACAGAATTCAATAAAATTCAATAAAATAATATTTTATATGTGTCATCTAGTTTGTCGCCACCCACCCTCCCTTCTCCGACCGGAGGGGAGAGGGATGGTGGCTTGCCGGCTCCACGTAGGACTTGCATAAAGAGAATGACAAATCCACATACAGAATACCAAGATGTTTGTTTGGCTCGAATTTAATTCTGCGTGTAGGTTACGTATTGCCGACATGTTTGCATGTGTGCTTGCATACGGGTAGGGGTGAAGTGTAGACGGCACAGACGACACAACGTATAACAACGACAGCAACCACTCTTTCGAAACCATAGACAGAAGAAAGGCCCAATATCGGAGTACAAGTTCAAATTTATTGGTCTATAGGTTTCCTCTCACACGTTGGTTAGTCAGTCAGCCATCCACACTCACACCCATGGGAAAGGGGGAAGAAAGAAGAAAGAAAAATGATAAATGATGAATTAAAATCAAAGAAATACAAAACTCAATTTCTTCATGCAGTACTACTTCTAACATTGCTTAGGCATTTTACAACATAATAGAACAGTCATTATTTCAGAGTTCTGGCGCCACACATCAATGTTCAATAATAATACACAAAGTTCAAAACAAATGTCATTTAACTTGCAAGTCTTTTCAATGGTTCCATCAATATCTTTTTACTTCAAGGTTTACTTCTAATTTTAGTTTAATGTTTAATTAAGATTCTAGTTTTAGTTTTAGGTTCTAGTTTATACTTATGTTTATGTGCTACGTGCTCTGAGATTTCCCTAATTAGTTAGAATTTTCTTTTACTCACATAGGTATTGTCACGTTCTCCTTGTTCTCTGCTCATATAATTCGTTACTCTCTCTTGTTCTCTCCTCGTATGGTTCGTTACTTTCTCTTGTGCTGGGCTCACATCGTTATCGGCTCTTTCTCCATGTGCTGGGCTCACATCGTTACACTTTCTTCTTGTGCTGGGCTCACATCGTTATCGGCTCTTCTTGTGCTGGGGGGGGGGGGGGTTAAAGATGCTCAAAAACACCGTCGACGTCACGACACGGGTCCGCTCCCTGGAACCCAAATACAGTAGCCTTCACTGCCACTGTTACGCTCCTCGTTAGGCCTATTTCTCCTCACTTATTCATTACTTCTTTTCGCTTCTCTTCACCATAACTTCGTTTCTCATCTTCTCTTCTCCTAACTTCGTTTCTCATCTCTTCTCTTCTTCACAACGGCCAACCTTTGCCGTTCTCGGCGGTATGCCTCACGCATGACCGCTACTGCTTCCAACGATAGTTACTACCACTATGTAACATCTCGTTCTGTAACATCTCCCAGCGCCGTGACATTAAACTTCCACCAGGAATTTGCCTTCTGCCTGGAAAATAATCGATCACCCGCGGTCTTTGACAGAGTCTTTGAAAACCTGAGATGGCTATCTGATTTGATTCGGCCCATCTAAAAACTGCAACGGTCGTTACGACGCGTCTCATACGCAGCCAGGTAGACTTTCTGGCACACTGTTACAGTGGTCAAGAATCCTCCTTCTGTTTTGCCTTCAGAATCGTAGAGTCTTCTTGATCCATAAAAGCAGGGAGAAACTCAGAGGTGACCTTCACCCCTGTACAAAACGTTACATTTTCCACGTCTCTCTTCCACGTTTCTCATTTGCTTCTTTCTCTGTATCCCCTTTTATACACACAGTTCTTTGCACATCCCCTTTCTATGAGATGACTGGAACACACCCCTCCTTCCAGCACAGACACTATCCCCCATCCAACACTGCCCATTTACAACCAGCACTGTATGTGCTTAGGAATATTCTCTGCCCATCCTGGCTACCTCTGGCGTCCAGTTCTATCAGTGCCAAAGTATCAAGTTCCCAGTTGACACTGTGATTTACGTATCCATTTAACCTCTAGCTAACTCTCAGAGCACACACTAAAATCCCAGAGCATTTTTATTTTAAAACTACAGTTACTGGCAACTCATGGCCACCTGGCAAGTCATACATTAACTCACATGGTTGTACACTCAAACCAACCTTTTAACTTAGTAATACTAATCTTAGCTTTCCAATAACTCAACTTCTATTTCACTAAGTACTTTTACAAAACAATAGTAATTACACAATAGCAATATCAACTTAAACTACCAAACATTTATAGTGGTGATTCTTACAATGATGTTTACATTTCCAAAAACTTAGTCTGCCTCCGTCACGGACATAATTGGCGTCCTAGCATCTTCTCACGAACTTGGTACACTGGCCTGCCTTGTACCCTACACTGACACAGATTTATGGGCGTGGGTCTTGGCCATGAAGGGCCGAGCCAGCATTTAATTACACGTTTTCCTATTCTCCGGCACGAAATTAAAGTTAATGTTTAGACAAAGTGGTCATTTTCACCCCTGTCCCTCTTTTACTTAACTTAGCTGTTTCGTACATAGTTTATAGTTAGAAAATACTTAGAGGGAGAAAAAAAATTATTAATATTTCTTGATTTTCGTGACATATCCCTCCTCCTTTTTGACCGAAGCTTATGAAATAAGTGTAGGTCAACAATATTAAAAATTTTTTTTTCAACAGTCAGTTACAATCCAAACAATTAAAATTATTCTGCTTCGCGAAATTTATTAATACTGCGTCTATTGGGTGTCTAGACAATGCATTGGTTCCTACGGTGATCAGCCCTAAAAATAAATTGCATAAGCCTATTCACTGTCTATATACCAGCATATTTTTCATTATACCAATTTATGCAAAAGAAGTAACACGCGGTTTTTTCTCTCAAAAATATCAGCCTAGGAAAACTTATCATCTATCATGATGATGGAGAACTATCGAAAAAGAATTTCAAATCACCTCAAAGGGTAGTTCCTAAAATTTTCGCCATGAAATCAAATTAGATTTACAGACTTCAACACTAGGGTATTACATGTCTAGGTGTATGGTTCAAAAAAGTTATTGCCAAAATCTTTTCTCTAAAATTTTATGCAGGGAAACCAAACTAACCCTTCATAAATACATTTATAAATGCAAACAGTTAATACCAATATGATGTTATTTATTTATTTATTTTTATAAGAACTACAAGCTCGTTTCAAAATCTTTACCTGAATGTAACCTCACAATGATCTGCTGTTCTATTATTATCTCAACATTTTTTTTTTTCCCAGTCACTCTTGCTTTAAAAAAAATTGTGTACAAGTATACTACTCCTAAGGTAAAGAAATAAAATTACATGAAGCGATTTACGAAAATGCCAATTAATGATCTTTCACAAAAATTTATTGAGTATTAAAATACGAGGTCATTTCTAACAGCGTCCTAAGCAACCGAGCGGGTTCCTTCCCCTTGTAAAAAAATTCGCATGGTCACCGCAAGCGAGCGTAGCGTCACTGCATGGTGAGGGAACGAAAAAAAATTAGGTCGCTGGCTGTGCGGGAGTGTGCCCCGGACAGAAATGAATCAAAACAAAGTCTGTTGTCACTGAAAAATCTAACACCGCAAAACAAAATATCTTACTATAAGACTAACACTATTTATATGTAATCCATTCTAAACATTTAATAATCTAACAAGCCTCTTCATTACGTATGATTCAAAGCTATCTTTACAAAATATAATCTTCTGTTTCCACAATGGCAGTCTTACTAAATGAAGGCATTCATCAGTACAAGAGCTGAGATACCTAAGAATAAAAATTGCCAAAATAGAACTCAATAACTATTCCTAACGTACACCAACAATTAAAATACTACGTTCCGTTTTTCCAAATGCATGGCTAACACGAACCTACACACCTGGGTCGTGACCTTTCCTGTCGGAGGGGGACAGTGGGTTTCTCGGAGTAATTATCTTTACGGCCGGCTGAAATACGATGCTCTGAATGAGTTTTTCCCTTTCCTTTTTTTTTTTCTTCTAGCGCTGTTTACATTTTTAGTGTAGTACTTTCTGTGCGATTCAGCATGATTTCTTCATCTATTTACACTACAATTATTGTAGTAATCCAACATTTCACTACATCATTGTCAATCACTTATTGCTTTGTTAATTACTCATTGCTTTAATTCTGCTTTCTCCTGCCCAATTCTTACTAGTCATTTATTTAATTAGCCATTCGTACGGTTAGCGAGTTTTACAGAAACTCTAGCAAATCAAAAATGCGTTTGCTACTAAAACGAGGTCGCTTTATCGCCCGATTTCCAAAGTTTTCGACAACAGAATATATGCACACGGCCCCACTGCCGTCAACGAATGTACGCGGTTTCTACAATACCGGCCCAAAACTCAAATTTCAAACATATAACGGCTCAGTTTCCAAAACTGACGCAAAACACAAGGTACTTCTCTCTAAGTACTACAGTATTGTGACTCTGCACGAATACTTCATCAATCTCAAAATCATTAGGTACTCCCTGAGTACATCTTAGTATTGTGACGCTTGCACGAATACTTCATCAACTTCAAAATCAACAACTTCAAAACGACTTTAACATCGGGTCGTCTACAGCGTTGCCTCTAAAACCGTAGCGACTTACAAAATGGCATGACTCAAAAATCAAAATAGAGTATGCGATCAACATCGGCATTAATATTTACATAGAATTTCGAAACTTATAGCAATTTCATGAAACAAATATCCTCGATAATAACAAAGCGGAAACAGGCGTTTAACTACTTTACTTTCGGCCTAGTCAAAAACGAATTTATCGGCCTACAGTGCGGTTTGCAAATACCGGCGCTCTCAAATTAAATCATGAAATAGTTACACGCAAAAATGAGTATTAAAGCAGAATACAACGTCAAAACAAGATTTCAAAAATTAAAGGCAGAATACATCAAAACAAGTTTTCAAAAATTAAAGCATCAAAAAGATATCAAATACTAATTCACCACTTTCTTTAAATCAAAATACTGTAACCATCATAACTGCAAAATATGATGATACTACATGAGATAGATAGCAGAAAGAGAAATGATGCAAACACACCGCAAAACAATTTTTACCTATACATCACGTCTCAGGGTCACCAAAATGTCGCCACCCACCCTCCCTTCTCCGACCGGAGGGGAGAGGGATGGTGGCTTGCCGGCTCCACGTAGGACTTGCATAAAGAGAATGACAAATCCACATACAGAATACCAAGATGTTTGTTTGGCTCGAATTTAATTCTGCGTGTAGGTTACGTATTGCCGACATGTTTGCATGTGTGCTTGCATACGGGTAGGGGTGAAGTGTAGACGGCACAGACGACACAACGTATAACAACGACAGCAACCACTCTTTCGAAACCATAGACAGAAGAAAGGCCCAATATCGGAGTACAAGTTCAAATTTATTGGTCTATAGGTTTCCTCTCACACGTTGGTTAGTCAGTCAGCCATCCACACTCACACCCATGGGAAAGGGGGAAGAAAGAAGAAAGAAAAATGATAAATGATGAATTAAAATCAAAGAAATACAAAACTCAATTTCTTCATGCAGTACTACTTCTAACATTGCTTAGGCATTTTACAACATAATAGAACAGTCATTATTTCAGAGTTCTGGCGCCACACATCAATGTTCAATAATAATACACAAAGTTCAAAACAAATGTCATTTAACTTGCAAGTCTTTTCAATGGTTCCATCAATATCTTTTTACTTCAAGGTTTACTTCTAATTTTAGTTTAATGTTTAATTAAGATTCTAGTTTTAGTTTTAGGTTCTAGTTTATACTTATGTTTATGTGCTACGTGCTCTGAGATTTCCCTAATTAGTTAGAATTTTCTTTTACTCACATAGGTATTGTCACGTTCTCCTTGTTCTCTGCTCATATAATTCGTTACTCTCTCTTGTTCTCTCCTCGTATGGTTCGTTACTTTCTCTTGTGCTGGGCTCACATCGTTATCGGCTCTTTCTCCATGTGCTGGGCTCACATCGTTACACTTTCTTCTTGTGCTGGGCTCACATCGTTATCGGCTCTTCTTGTGCTGGGGGGGGGGGGGGGTTAAAGATGCTCAAAAACACCGTCGACGTCACGACACGGGTCCGCTCCCTGGAACCCAAATACAGTAGCCTTCACTGCCACTGTTACGCTCCTCGTTAGGCCTATTTCTCCTCACTTATTCATTACTTCTTTTCGCTTCTCTTCACCATAACTTCGTTTCTCATCTTCTCTTCTCCTAACTTCGTTTCTCATCTCTTCTCTTCTTCACAACGGCCAACCTTTGCCGTTCTCGGCGGTATGCCTCACGCATGACCGCTACTGCTTCCAACGATAGTTACTACCACTATGTAACATCTCGTTCTGTAACATCTCCCAGCGCCGTGACATTAAACTTCCACCAGGAATTTGCCTTCTGCCTGGAAAATAATCGATCACCCGCGGTCTTTGACAGAGTCTTTGAAAACCTGAGATGGCTATCTGATTTGATTCGGCCCATCTAAAAACTGCAACGGTCGTTACGACGCGTCTCATACGCAGCCAGGTAGACTTTCTGGCACACTGTTACAGTGGTCAAGAATCCTCCTTCTGTTTTGCCTTCAGAATCGTAGAGTCTTCTTGATCCATAAAAGCAGGGAGAAACTCAGAGGTGACCTTCACCCCTGTACAAAACGTTACATTTTCCACGTCTCTCTTCCACGTTTCTCATTTGCTTCTTTCTCTGTATCCCCTTTTATACACACAGTTCTTTGCACATCCCCTTTCTATGAGATGACTGGAACACACCCCTCCTTCCAGCACAGACACTATCCCCCATCCAACACTGCCCATTTACAACCAGCACTGTATGTGCTTAGGAATATTCTCTGCCCATCCTGGCTACCTCTGGCGTCCAGTTCTATCAGTGCCAAAGTATCAAGTTCCCAGTTGACACTGTGATTTACGTATCCATTTAACCTCTAGCTAACTCTCAGAGCACACACTAAAATCCCAGAGCATTTTTATTTTAAAACTACAGTTACTGGCAACTCATGGCCACCTGACAAGTCATACATTAACTCACATGGTTGTACACTCAAACCAACCTTTTAACTTAGTAATACTAATCTTAGCTTTCCAATAACTCAACTTCTATTTCACTAAGTACTTTTACAAAACAATAGTAATTACACAATAGCAATATCAACTTAAACTACCAAACATTTATAGTGGTGATTCTTACAATGATGTTTACATTTCCAAAAACTTAGTCTGCCTCCGTCACGGACATAATTGGCGTCCTAGCATCTTCTCACGAACTTGGTACACTGGCCTGCCTTGTACCCTACACTGACACAGATTTATGGGCGTGGGTCTTGGCCATGAAGGGCCGAGCCAGCATTTAATTACACGTTTTCCTATTCTCCGGCACGAAATTAAAGTTAATGTTTAGACAAAGTGGTCATTTTCACCCCTGTCCCTCTTTTACTTAACTTAGCTGTTTCGTACATAGTTTATAGTTAGAAAATACTTAGAGGGAGAAAAAAAATTATTAATATTTCTTGATTTTCGTGACATAGTTCAACTGTAATTTTAGATTAAAAATGAAAGGGGTGATGATATTTTCTTTTTTAAAAGCAACACTTGTAAAAAACAAAATAATAATTGTGACCCTCCACCACAGTTTCAGTCATAATGTGCCTCAGCTGAAACAGTGAAAATAGGCAGAGGGGGTATTAGGTTGAGTTTTGATATACATTATCAAAAAAAATCATAGCTCAATATCCAAGAGTCCAATCTTTTGGCAATTTTAGCCATTAAAAGCAGCATTTAAAGTTTTAAAACTGACAATATCAGCAACTCAAAATCAACAAATGGCACACTAAGACTCAAACAGTAGTTGTGGGTCATAATTTTGTAATTAAATGAATATACAAGGTACATAACCCTATCTGTACCTGGATCTTCATTGAAGAGTTAGCTCTCATTGCTTTTTTGTGGCCATTTTCTACAAATGTTATTTATTTAAAACATAATTATTCAGAATTAAGTTCTGTTAATATTCATCATTAATAAACATAGTAGAAGTTAAAAATGTTTATACAGTGAAAAGCACAGGCTGGATTATTTCCAAAGTATGGATAAGTACAAACCAAGCTAAATACAAACTGATTAGGCCATGAGAATAAGTTTGAATAAACCAGAAGTTTGAATTAACTAATAATATATTAAAATTGTTTTATGCACAAACAGAAATGACACTTTAAAAATAAAGTTAAAAGTTGTAAAGTTTCATTTACTTGGATTTATTGGAATGTTTGCAGATACTTAGTAGACCAACCGACTGCAAATATATCCACCAGGGTTGATTGTTTCTGCTATATGAAGCTGAAGTCTTTTTCAAACCCACGTGAAGATTAAAAAGCAAAGACATATAATAATAATAATAATAAATCAGTTTCTAGTTTATGATTAAGCAAAAAAAAAACAAAACATTTTTATCAATTACAGCACAAGCCATTCTACTTTATCCAGAGACAGAAGGGAAGGTTTTTGTTTGTTTTTTAAAAAATAAAAAATGCCACCAGCATCTTTCTATGACTGATCACTGCTTGAAACAAAATGATATCTACAAACCTCTTTAATTTACAAAGCAAGTTCTTCATTTAAATTATTTCTTAGAAAACCTTTATAAATTCCTCTTCATCTATATGGAAAAACTAATTTGTTTATTGCTGGCATTAAGCAGACACTATTGTAAGTTAATTTTTCACCTTTCTTACTAATATTGGAATTATATATACCTTGTGATGTAAGTATCCCTGTCTGTTTCAGCTGCCAACAACTCTCAAAAAGGTCCCTCACGAAAAGACAGCAGAGACATGGTCACATATGATGAGGATATGTTCTAATGCAGTTAACTAAATTAAAATTGAAATTCCTTATATGCAATCACTACCCCTATCCATATACACAAAAACTGCACACACATGCTAACTCAAACTTTAACTGGATTACATGTTTGACTGACTCACTGCTATGGAAACCCTTCATTGTTATTTTTAAAATTTTTTCTTGCTTAAAGTTTTAAAGAAACTGTTCATGCTATTTTTAAAATGTACACTCACCTAATTGATGTGCACAATTTGATTACTGGGGTAACTACAAGAGAGTAATAGTCTGACTTTTTTCCCCAGTCGAGCACACAAAAATTCAGTAGTAGATTGAGAGTGAAATAAAGACAAATCATACAACTGAATTTTCTGTCTCAGCTAACTTCAGATATTTCAGACTGTATTAAATGTCATGAATAAAATATTTTGCTGCTTCAGAGTTGACTTTTAAATTTATTTATTTGAATAGTATTTAAATCTTAATTGAAATTGTGAACTAAGTAAATCAAGTTTGTCACCAATTTGACAAAAGTTATACTATATAAAAACATTCATTCATTTTATAATATGATTTCCTTGAATTGTTCTTATAGTTTTGATTTATTCAGTTTAAATGCCTTTAAAGGCTGGCATTATTTATATGATCACAGAACTCATAACTGATAATGATTACTAGGTCTCTTCAGTTACACTTTGCAAATAGCCTTGGGATAAACTTCTTTAATAAGCTAGCTTATTACATATCACTATTTAGAATACTGCATATTAATTTTCTTATGTAATTTATAACATATTATCAAAAGTAATAATGCATTTCTGCAGAAAGATATAAAAAGAACAAGTTTTAGGGTATTTGTGTAAGCCATAAAGCACAAATCTGTTAATTAAAACAAAAATATAACATTTATTTTGAAAACTGTAAAATAAGCCAGTGGAAAATATTTCAGGAATGCCTTGCAATGCAAACAAAATTACTTCTTTTTTTTTATACAACAACAGCAAATCTTAATCAGGGCTTTACTATTTTTAAATTTTCAAACAAATGTTTAATTTGTTAAAATGTTAAACAAATAAATTTATGATTAGCATAAGTCAAAAGTGGGATGAAATGTAACTGGCTCATGAAAAGTTCTGCAAATCTTAAGAGTATAGAGCTACATGATGTCGTTACATGATCACTGATTTATGATGTGTTAATCTATGTCCAATAAGCATACTGACTTTTCTAGCTCCAAATTTATTTCCGTAGAGTATTCTAAATCACTATGTCAGCATTTTATTACTCCAGAGCATTTCAAATAGATGTATAAGTAATGTATTACTGCAGAGTACTCCAAATAGTTATGTCAACAATTTAATAGTCCAGAGTATTTCAAAATGCCAGCAATTTATTACTTGAGTGTATTCCATGGCAGCAATAATGGCAGCAATTTATTATTGCAGAATACACCAAGCAGATATGTTACCAATTTATTACTACCAAATACATCAAACAATTATGTCAGCAAGATTGCAGGCTGCTCAGAACGAATGTCAGCAGAGTTTTAGTGTAGAATTACTCAGTAGATGGGTTATTTATCTGATTTATACTAATAATGTACAAATTGAGTTTCAAATTTTTTGTTGTCCACTGAGAAGATATGTTAGCAGTTTTACTGTAGAGTTACTCAGTTGTGTTATTTATATGATATATACTAATAATGTACAGAGTAGAGTTTAAAGGGTTTTGTTGTCCACTCAGAAGATATGAGTTTTATTGTACACTAATAATGTATGAGTAAAGGATTTTGTTGTTTAGAACAAATGTACTGCCAATGCAGTATCTATACCTTTTTCAGAAAGAAAAATATTCATAATTTTGTATTAAATACATGCTTGTTAGTGTTTTATGCTTATTATTACTATGAGTCAAATGTGAATGATAGCACATCTGTATATGAAGCTGTATTATGTCAGTAATACTTGATAAAAGTACAGGAAATGAAGTTTATTGTGAAATATTTCCTTAATTTAATTTAAATTAAGTTTCTGTAAAGCTTCTGTGTGAACTTTTCAGAAAAGTTTTGTTTTTTAATTTTGAAGTTTTCATTCCTTGTGCTACAAGTTTATTCTCTTTGCTGTTGAAACACATTCCTTGTTAAAGTATATATCATGCGTACAAATCAAATCAGAATGTGCGTGGGTTTCTCAGTGAGTTAACATGTGGACAGTAAACTCACTGAGAAACCCACGCACATGCTGATTTGATTTGTACGCATGTGGACAGTATTCTACAAACAGAAATAATAATAGCCACGTTCTTTACGCAATACTTTATTTAGTTTTCAATAATTGAAATAGAATTGTGATGATTAGGTCCACAGTATGTCAGTAATTTATTCAAACTAAAGCCTATTAGATATTTCTTTAAAATATATTAATTTTTTAAACATTGGGCCTATAAATTCAAAACCATGGCTGACTAATCTGATCCAAACATGACTTGAGTCCAAGGGTTTCAATGACCTGTCAGATACACAGCTTGTTGTTTTCATCTGTCCTTTTAACAGCAATAAAAGATGTATTGATCTATAATGTTTATTTGCCTTGTGCTTGACAACCACAAACAAATGAGCTATATGATCTAATGTGTTGGGAAGGTTTGTGCTTAAATGTGTAGAATCACATTTAACTTATTTATAAATATATTAGTACTGATTATTGTACTGTTGATTATGCCACACATCAGAATTTTAACCTAAAAAATTAATTTGAACATTGAACCAATCAAAGAACCAGTGGATATTATAAGAACAGTTAAACATATAAAAGTTTAAATACACTATTTTAACTGTTTAATATAATTTAAATGGTGCACATACATATAATAATTTGCTGTTGCCAAAGGAAGAACAGATTACAACTGAAAAAGTGAAAAGCATTTACATTAAAAGTTTGAATTTACATTATCTGTCTAGTGATAAAAAACCTGGAGATTTTAAAACACAAGGTACCATGCAGAGGGCCTCATTACTTATAATTTAGTTCACAGACATTTCTTTTTTAACTAGTAAGTACTTTAGGAGTAATGGTTTAAAAAAGTCACATTCACACAAAAAATAGCATATGAACTTTTTTATTAATTACATATAAGCTATAACTAGTATAAGATGACAAGTAAGTTTTTCAGTTTCTTTCTTTCGTGTAGCAAAAGTATTTTTAACATATAAAAGTTCTCAAAAGTGGGCACAATGTTTCTTAATTTAAAAAGAAACTACCAATATTACCTGTCAACCTCCATCCATCCCCTCTCACCCCCTCTTATCCCATCCTGTACAAATCTGAAAGCCGGAAACTTCCCCCACTACAAGTGACTAAATATATATAGACTGTTGACGCTGAAAAAATATGAAATTCCGGCAGGCGGGTGGAAAACTACAAAGTGTTATGCTTTGATCAAACAAAAGCATTAGATATATACCATGCACCTTATACTTTATGCAGTGTATATTACCACATAGTTATATATCCAGGGCATCTTTGCTATGTCCATACAGTTATTCAAACAGAATGATTTATCATGAATATATTGTGTCACCCATATAATACATGTACACAGTTGTCTTGATACATGCTGCTATATTTCCAAATGGATGCCCAAATTCTGCTAATCATAAACTTTTTATGAGCTCTATTATATGTCCAAGAATTTAGTCAAGCATCCCTTATTTACTGGGGAGACTCATCTAGCTTTCAAGTATCAAAAGATACATTTTGCTTTGTTCATAGTCATTTAATGCTTCAGCACTGAAAGCAGGAGCTAAATAAATATTTATGGTGTTGTCTCAGTTTTCCCCCCATTATTAATTATGTCACCTGTCTGGCAGTTATACTGAGATGATGTCTGATTTATGTGTATATGTGGAACAACAACACTGATCAATGTGCGTACCAAATGCTTAAAGTGGGACTTTAACTTCTAGCACAAGAAGTAAGGAATGTATGCTGTAAAATACAGTAAACCTGTAATAACCTAACAATACATGAAATATTTATGCATGTAACATTTTTAAATGGTTTCACAAGAAATTAAATTTTGTCCTAGCATTATTTTTTCTGATAAAACACTATTAAAAGCTTTTAAACGTTGCTGGGTTTATTCTTATAACCATTGATTGATTTCTTTAGAGTAAGGGTGTTACGTAATCTAGAATCAAGCTCGACATTTTTATTTTAAAAAATGTGAACTTTACATTCTAAACTGCTTTCGGTGTCAGCTTGAAAAGGCAGCAATAGTAAACAAGGGTCGGCATCCGGCATAGTTACACACCACCTGTCAAACTGGAGAATCACGTGACGCTTTTTCATTGTTCAGCCGTCATCTGTTCGCGTAAAGCAGTGCGGTAAATATGTAATCGGCCCATACAAATAGCTAACTGTTAGAAAAATAAATAAATATTAAACGTCTAACAGACATTACTTTTACGTTTCTTCCTTTAATTCCTCCCTCCCCACTTTTATTGTAAATACATGTACATAAAAACATTCTTCAAGCGAGACATGATTTAACTGATTATATTACATATACGTGTTTTAAATACATTATGCTGTTCTGGAATTGAAATCGTGAACCCACTGTCACTAGTACATCATGGAACTGCCTGTCTAATCAAAAGTAACAAAACTATACATTTTACCATTGCACAGTTGCAGAGTTTAGCTTTTCTTAAAGTCTTGGATCTTCTGTCGTAACAGAAAAGAGATTAAAAAAGATGTAAATATAACCTTTGACTTTTTGCGGAACAGCCTGTCTCCGGCGTTGTGATTGGCCAAGCTCTAGCCTCATTTCCCACGTGTGGCGAACATTGATAACAAAGTGAAGCAGACGCCGGCTAACCAACCGAACAGTTAGTTCTCTGCACAACTGCAGCTTGGAGGGATAATTTGACCACCTATCCATGTCTGGATTCAAAGTGGGCATTTTAAGGCTCGGAAGAGTCGCTGGAAAGGTAGGCAAATGGTGATTATTTTTAAACGTTTGAGGAAAGAAGAGTAAGAGTGAAACTGAAAGAAAAGCCTCATCGTTTTTCGATCGATAGCATTCTCGCTTGTCAGTGATTGTCCTGTTTGATCACAGCTACAGCGAAGTGAGTTTTTGTGTGTGGAAGACACTCTTGCTTTGTTCTGTTTTAGTCTCTCTCTCTCTTTGCCGGGATAGTTTATAATAATAATATTATTAAGACGAAATGCTTATTCACGTTCTTCTAATGGCATTTCGAAATTAGCATGCAGCTGTCACATTATTGTCACCACACTCTCTTTGTTCATATCAATCTTTTTGAAGATATTATTTTGAATTCTTTTTTTAAACAGTTGTCACATCATTGTTCTTTTCAAATCTTATTCATTAATAAATATTTTTGTTTTTTTAATATATAATTTCAAATAATTTTATTTTATCTCTTTGTTCTCCTTTATTGAATAAATTTGTGTTGGTTATCCATTATTCTCATATGTACTGTATACAATTTTGAACGACCTTGTTTCTGTTTCTTTTCCCAAGATCTCATAGCAGCTATTACAAATATTGTTTCAACACCAAACGGTATTATGCTCTAGCTGATGTCCAAAACCACCAAGTTATTTCAGACCAGATAAGATCACAGAGTTAAAATATTAATCAGAGATGTAAATAAGTCATATGCGATGGCGTTCATCCACTGATAATACTGTATAATTTATATAGTTTACTAATACTATATAATTTAATAATTTGAGATGTTACAGACATCTTTTTCTTAGAGGATTGGAGTGTAAATGGTATTAATCAAATTTCATCACTCTCAAGAGTCTCAGTCCTAGTTACTATGACAACAACAAAATCAAATAATAGACTTCTGACTTTGGTTCAATGTTAATGGACAAGTGAACTGAAACAATAGACCAAAACAGTACACATTAGTTACAGGGAACATTGTAAAGATTAGGGAAAAGTGTCTGTCCTAGATTATACATTGAGCTGCCATATTATTATTATTAAGATAAAGTATCATGAAGAAATTGAAGGAGTATGGCTCCCCCCCCCCCCCATCCCTTTTGTAAATACAAAGCAAATTTCAACATAATAGCTCCTATCCATTGATCTCATTCACATCAAAATTAACTAATTCAGGTGTAATCCCTTTTCAAATGAGTTAGAAAAAAAATGGTTTGAATGTAGTATTATTTGAGTCAGAAAAACATGTTATCACAATATCAGATAGAAATCACATCTGATGCAAATAAATTTTGATTGATGTGTTTCTGTTCTTTGACTAGTTCAGGTAGTTGTGGTATCAGTAATGTTGCCTGGAAACAAAACTTTGTGTCTGCTTTTGTTAAGCAGATTACTTTGAATTAGGTCACATAGATAACACTTGCGTGATTTGCATTACATGTATTTAATAAAACCACATGAACCCTTATCCACGCTTACATTTCTGCCCACACTTTCTCTCTGTTTTAATATCACTCAGTATTCTGAAGTTAAGAAGTTTTGCTAATAGCAATAGTAACAGTAACATAATACATTCCTACATAGTCTGCTTAATAATATCACATTTTAATAAAGTATGTACACAAAGAGTATTCGAACTCCAGTTCTAAGTATCTTTTCTGAATCAGTTATAGGCAGTGGTAAAATGAAAGTTGCTTTTTCTTTCATTCTTTTATTTTTACAATATTAGTGTTACATATTACTGTATCACTTATTCACTATCAAGCCTCTTTGTTTATGATTGAACTAATTCTCTATCTACTTCTATTTAGGAGAAAGATACATTTTTGTTGTCTACCTTCAGTTCTTAGAAATGTCATTGATACTTACAGCTGACAAATAAAGATAAACTGATAAACCAGAAATAATAATGTTATATGTATTATACACATATTATGTAAATGCATCACTTTCCTTCAAACCAACAAAAGCATGAAATTAAACAAACAACCCAAAACACCACTGTTTTATTTTATCTAAAAGCAGTATGGAACCAGATAGGGCTGTTGTATCAGGACGGATTTGTGCATGTTTATTGCATAACTAATAAAGAAAAGAATACTCGGACTTGTAATCCAGTCTGTGGTTGGCTCCACAACATAAGTTTTGCTCATCCTTGGCAATATGATGGAGATTACAACATCATGTACTGGGCTCCTGTACAGCCGATATGCAAACATTTGACATTTGTTAGCATTTATTGCCTTTGTTTCACAGCTTGGGAGAATAAGTGAATGTAAATTTTGACTGATTAATAGCAGGCTAGTGTGAATGTTTTGCTTGGATAAAATTGGCACGAGCAGAGTACAGTACAGTGAATGCTACAGTTTGTATTCATACATGTATTTATTTCATTTTGCGATGAACCAGTCTTTGGCTGCTTTAGGGGAATTTCAGATGGCTATTTAAATAATGGACTGTTTTTGCTGCAAATTTATCACTTGAATAATTTAAAACTATTACACTGACAAACCGGAAAGAAATTTGGACAGTATCTGCTATGATACAAGATATTATGAATTGATAACAACACTTTCTGACTTTACCTGTTTGTCACTAATAAAATGTGTTAAATTATTTATTATATTTATGTGCCTTTAAAATATTGGCTGTAAAAGTGTAACACTAATGTAAATTGTAATACAAAAATGTAAGAAACTTTTTCTAAAATGGCTGTTACTAAAAAAAATACGATGTTTAACTAATTTAGTAGTTATAATTATTAGCTATTTATAATAATATTGATGTGAATATTGTATATATAAAAAACACAATAAAAACAAACTGTCCCACAAATTTTGTTTGTGTGTAATTGTATTATTTTTTTGTCTATTGGGAGTAGAAATGGCAGAAAGGTAAGATTTGCAGAATGCCCTGATAAGAGTAGATATTTAAGTTTAATTTGTGACAAAGCACAACTAGATTGCTGAAGGACAATTCCATATCAGTCAGTATTGCATATATATTCACACAAGATTTTAATTATTTTAACATTCACCTTTTAAAGCTAATAGTAATATTAATAACACCTTCCTCAAGTTCCTGTTTACTAAACATTTTATACACTATCTTATATATACTTTCTATTAAAGATTAGCATAGTTTCCCAAAATGTAGTGTTATGATTTATATATGTTCCTTATTAGCTCTCCTGCTCATTTAAGATTTTACTGATTATTAAGTTATATTCATATCTTCATATTTGCAGATATTTTACTACAATAGTCCATATATATATATATTTTTAGAGATAACATAGCTTTCTATACTAGTATAAATACAGTGTTAATGATTTCTATATGTTCATATTAGCTGTCCTGTTCACATAGTCGTTGGTATACTGTAATTAGTTTAGCTTACATTAATTATCTTGATCGGGGTTATAATTAGATTAGTTCAGTTTACATATGCATTGTGCTCAATGTCTAAAAAGTGTTGTTGTATAAAACAAGTACTTTTCACAATCAGTATCTACTAATATTATGTATAGCATTTGGTCAAATATGTGACAGAACAAATCTTAATGATCTAATTAAAGCCATTACTGTAATTTACACTGTAATGATTCGTAATATTAATAGTTTGAGGGAAAATGTCTGTTATCTTTATGGCTTATTTTTACCCTACAGAAGCTGGTGCCTAACTGATTGTGACTCAGATTTGCAGTAATTCAAGAAAACAAATAAACACGTTTTCATCTTACTCGCCAAACGAGTGAAAAGTATATTTAAGCTGTCTTTTTTCGGTATCCAACTACTATACACATGCTAAGGCAAATGGCGTATTGAAGACCGCAAGATAGGAATAATGGTGGTAGATAGTGCCTGTTGAATTAGTTCAGTCATAGTAACACTTTCACCAAGATCATGTTACAACAACTGAGGTGGTTTGTGCCCGCCTAAAAGTCAAACAGCTAAACCTTTTATCAGCGCCACAGCAGAGACCAACATGGGCAACGTGTCGCCGAGACGAAATAATGATTCCGACAGACAGTACATGTATACACCGTGTATCAAGTGCCCGGATTAATAGCCAGAGCTAGTACGCTGAGACATTAAGATTTCAGGAAACATGGTGTCTTTAATTAGTCTTGTCTTGCTGTTGACAATATTTTTTTTCTTCCTTCTGGTAATGTTACCGAACAGCAGCAATTTTGTATTGTTTTAATATTTTAGGAGCTGCTATTCTCAGGCGAACGGAACTAGTTGATTGAATTAGAAATAAACTGCTTGGTTGGCTCTGGTCCATTCATTTGAACATGAAGTATCCTACTTCAGTGTACCAAATCCGCCCAAGAGCTGGCACGAAATCGTTGAAATTAATGTCAACGTTTATGTGCATGAGTGGTTTACCAATTCTCCCTCCCTCCCCAATGATTTACCACTCCTCCCCCTCTCCCCCAATTATACCATTGCTCCCTCCTCCTTACTCTACTTTAAAATAGAAACTGACGAGAACCCCTTTATTACTGGCTATGATTATTATTTATTAATTAATAAATCATAACTAATTACAACTGATCGAGAATCTTAATTTATAGTTATTAATAATTCTCCCTCAGGACCAACATGGCTCTTGGCGGATTATAAGGGTGTCATAAAACTGTACTCTTTACACAATAATAAGTTAGACGTTTTACTGTCACAAAATGTTTTTGCAGGTGAAAACTTCTTACTAAAGGAATAATAAAAATCCGTCTTTATTTATATTTAACGAGTCCCCCCCCCCTCCCATCTACCTGCTATTAGTCCAACATATAATTTAATAATGTGTGAAAGAAAGTTAATACATTTAACCATAAATTTATTAAATCAACAATCAATATATATACAAAAACAATGAGAAAGTTATTTGACATCAGGATTCCTCGAAACAAAGTTCAAGTAATTCCAATACTTATTCAGTCTTATATTCTAACATGTAATTCTGCAGTGAGATTAGTATCAAAAATAAATCAAATGACTATTTTTATCACAGAAGAAATGGAGTTATAGAGTGATGTGGTAATAGTTTGTACATATTCTTTTCAATGATGCAAGCCGCAATCCTTGCATGATTTCATAACAGTGTCACAAGTTTATTGTTCACAATAGAATAGTCAATCTTCCTTGTGCTCTGCTAAGCACATTGTAGAATGTTCCAAAACTGTAGATCCCTCAAGACTAATCTAATTACGCATTCACAGTATTAGCTTCTCTAGTAGAGACAATTCGAGTAACGAACTTCTAGCACTCCTTTTACTAAAAAGTTCCACAGTGGAGTAGGATAAATGGGGTGCAGTGAATCATCACAACTGCCATGCTCTAGAAAGGAAAGTTCTTGAATCCGCCACAAGTGTACAAAGAAGAAAAGGTGAAAAGAAGAAGGCCTGCTCTTTTCTGAAACATCATATCAGAGAGCAATGCTAAGTTCCAAGTTTAATAATCTCTTTTCTCCTTTCTTTCTTACAATCATTCTCAATTTACAATTCATGCAACAGTATTTATTAGCAGCAGCATTGCAACATAACAATTTTATGAACATGTTCATTAGAAACAATGTCATGTGTTTAACATACTACATAAAATCATCATAGTTCATGGTTTGTAGAAATAATAGTCTACTCACATAATACATCTCTATGTAAAATGCCAGTATAATATATCAATAGCAAAATGCATGAAATATTTCTAAGTCCATTCTCTCACAACCATCAGTTAACTCACCATTAAGCTAATGATCACCTTTTCATGACCAAACATGAGTTAGGTCAAAATTAAAGTGATTAGAAAATAGAACTTTCTTCAACTGGTAAATTGCGGTCTCCTCCCATTGGCTAGTTCGTTATTTGTAAACTATTGGATAGCAAAAATTACTCGACCACCCTGGACTGGTTTGGATTACAACAGCAAGTTCTAGCGTATTCTTTAACTGAGTTGTTATTTTAACTCTGGCACTAACAGAAATATCATCATGCAGATCATGGAAGATCGTGTCACGTTGACATTTAACAACTATAATAATTAAGTTTAAAAATAGGGACAAGGAAATTTACTCCGCCATAGAAACAAAGAAAATTCTTGTATGCACACTAATTTTCCAACTAAATGGACATTATTTTCAGTTAGTCCACGAACACGAGTTACGATCCAAAATTGAGGCCCGTAAATAAATTCGCTTGATTTAGATCTTTTTACTGTACTTTGTTAAACTGATTTAAATCAGCATTCACTTTTTTTTAAAATTGTAGCCACGGATTAGTTTGCTTATATAATTAGGGTTTTGCCACTTTAAAGTATGACTGCTTTATAACTCGCTTCACTGTCTGCTTAGTGTTTGCAACTTATATTATAGCCGCTATTTACCTTGCTACATTTATAATTGAAGTTAGCAACCATACATTACTGCCGCTTTTATGAGTTGGATTTAACACTTTATTTTATAGCCGTTGAAAATAAATTACTTAAATTAATTAACGTTTGCCAGTTTATATTAATGCCACTAGACTTGGTTGCCTGAAATCTTTGGTCAGTTTGTTACCACGTCTTATTATGCCTTTTATATAAACAATGTGAGTGTGTTTGCGCATTTGTTTAAGGTTAAACTATATATCGCCAGACATCTTGGAAATCTTTTTGGAATTTTCACTTTATATATGGGTACTAAACAACCGATGTGGAATCACTGGAGTTACAATAACTATAAGCTAATGTTTCTCAACACTTGCGTGAGGGCTTTACCATATTTAACTTGGGACATAGAGCTAATTATACTGGACTAGTACAAGAATAGTCGTTTCGACTAAATAGTTTTAATCAGGACGTTATTTATATGGTGCATCAGGAATGTACTGGCAGTATGAAGTTTCATCAGGACTCCAGTGTAAAATTTGATCAGGAGAGTGGTATTAAGTTTCATCAGGACACTAGTGTGAAGTTTCATCAGGAGAGTGGTATTAAGTTTCATCAGGACACTAGTGTGAAGTTTCATCAGGAGAGTGGTATGAAGTTTTATTAGGACATTGGTGTGAAGTTTGATCAGGAGAGTGGTATTAAGTTTTTTTCACAGGACATTAGTGTAATTTGAACAGGAGAGTGATATGAAATTTCTTCAGGACACTAGCTTGATTTGACCAGGAGAATGGTATTAAGTTTCATCATGACACTAGTGTGAAATTTGATCAGAAGAGTGGTATTAAGTTTCATTAGGACACTGGTGTGATTTGATCAGGAGAGTGGTATGACGTTTTTTTCAGGACGTCAGTATGAATTGTCATCAAGACAGTAGTGTACAGTTTCATCAGAACAGCAGTATGAAGTTTCATTAGGGTAGCAGTGGGAAGTGCATCATCACAGCATTATGAAAGTTTCATCAGGACAGCAGTGTGAAATTTCATCAGAGTAGTATGAAGTTTCATCAGGACAGCAGATTGAAGTTTCATTAGGACAGCAGTATGAAGTTTCATCAGGGGAGTAGTGTGAAGTTTCATCGAACAACAATATGAAGCACATCGGGTCAGTTGTATGACGTTTCATTAGAATAACAGTATGAAGTATCATTATGACAACAGTAATAAGAACACCATGACACTGGTATGAAGTTTCATCCAGTTGGCAGTATGATGTTTTTTCCGGAGAGGACTTTGAAGTTTCATCCGTATAAGAGTATGAAGTTTCATCAGGACAACAGTATGACGTCACATCAGAACAGCAGTATGAAGTTTTAAATCCGGATAGTAGTATGAAGTTTCATCAGGACAATAGTAAGAAGTTTCATCTAGAACAGTAGTGTGAAGTTTTATCTGGACAATAGTGTGAAGTTTCACATGTGGACAGTAGTATGAAGTTTTATCTGGACAATAGTGTGAAGTTTCACATGTGGACAGTGGTATGGAGTTTTTTCTGGACAGTAGTGTGAAGTTTCACATGTGGACAGTGGTATGAAGTTTTATCTGGACAGTAGTGTGACGTTTCACATGTGGACAGTAGTATGAAGTTTCAACAGGACAGCAGTAAGAAGTTTTATCCAAACGGTAATATAATGCTTTATCAGGATAATGATAAAAGTAACTGAGTGGAATCGTTCATATACATTTGTAAATGTAACTCTCTTCCAGCAGATAAGTTTTCATGTCGCTGCGCTTTCACTTCTATTTTCCAATCGTTTTTGTTCATATTAAGGAAACCGTATAGGTCAGAGCACCCTACTTTTATTTACATTTGGTTATGTTCTAAATGTCTGCAAACCTTTATGAAATTTCACGTTGTTTTGGTTTATTATTTAACGCTTATCAGTTTTCCTCTTGTTAAACATCCGGCTTGAAGTAAATTGATTTAATTTGTTATTTGGTGTCGTCTGTTACGTTTGTAAGGGATTTGCCATGATAAAAATAATAATAATAAGGGATTTCCCACCTTATTATCTGATAAAAGTAATATTAAAATAAACATGAAAAGAACTTGCGTAGAATCTGTTGGATTGTTAGTCATTGGCTAGTCTCTTGATATTATGCACTAGTTCAGCCGGAATAAAACGTTTGAATCATTGCATATTTAACATGTTATACTTGCAAAGTATACTATACACTTAATGCCTTTCACCCGAATGTATTGTGCTAGTACAGTAGCAGTAGAGTAATAAAATATTTGTTTAGATCAGTACAGCCACTGTAGTATGGTACTATTATAAACTGTGTTTAGATCAGTACACCGTGGTACGATGCTGTTATAAAATATTTATTGCATTTCGGAAACCAGGAATCAGAGAGAGGAATGTTGTAGAACAGGAACTGGTGAGGGTAATATTACACGTGGAGTGCGCATTTGCTTGATTATACTTAATTATACTTAATTAAGGGCACAGGAGTGCGAGTGTATGGGTGATTTGTACACTAGAGCAATAGCAACACTTTCTTTGCTTAGTGCTGGGTTTTTTAATTTTTTTTTAAAAACCTTACTATTAATACTTTTTTAACTGGATTAATTTGCAGATGTTTTATATAAAGTGATACATTACAATTCAGTTGTTATTGTGCCTCCATCTCCCACTTTTGGATTTAGGTGTGTGTGTGTGTGTGTGTGTGTGTGTGTGTGTGTGTGTGTGTGTGTGTGTGTGTGTGTGTGTGTGTGTGTGTGTGTTGAATAAAGAGATGAAGGGGTTAGTTAAAGACCCTGATTTTATTTAATGTTAAAATCTTCTAAACTCTTTGCGTGTTGTGCATGTACTAAGATGTATTTTATTGTGTTGACCCCGAATACTTGCACACACACACACACACATTGCTTTATTGTGAAGATGTGACTATATATACTTCATAATCCAGCGTGATGGCGACATGAGAGCAATATGCACTAGTCTTTCTACTCTTATACATAATTGTATTGTAAGATATACAATGCGATTTATTTTCGTAAATATATGTTACTTTTTCATCCCTTCTCCCTTACACACACACGCACACATAAACATACACACTATGATAGATTTGGTGTTATCTACAAAACCGTAGGTTTTGCAATCAATCTGTCGCTTCCAGTTTTTCATAGGCTGCATACTCGTTAACTGTGTACGAAGATTCTTCGTTCACTACAACGTATTAAGAAATATTAATTCATAAAGGGAACAACTAATGGGTCCTAGCCTGGAGAAAACAGTTCGAATTACTCTCGAGCTTCTTTAATGTCTCCTTAGACTTTTTGCTGTTAGAACAATAGAAGCCAAGAGAACCACCAGATCTTTCTAGGTGTGCAGTGTGTGATGATGGCTGTTCGTGTCAGTTTTGTCTTCCAGCAATTAAGCTTAGATTGCTTCAAGTGCATGCACCTTTTTTTCCCCCCTCCCTAACCTCCCCTTACCCATTTTCCCACTTTTTTCTTGAACATTTTTTTTTTCAATGCACACTGGCACCGAGCAATTGCAGTCAGCTATCGATCTGGTGTGTCTGCCAAACATTACATGGACTGAATATATAAGTGAACACACTCCAAGTCAACTTACGTGACTTTGATTTATCGTGACCTATATATGCTGACATACTAACTTTTGTTTTCTTGAATATATCTGAATTCATTTACTGTATTACTTATTCACTTTGAAATGTTCGACTGCGAGCTTGCCGTATCTATAGAGGAGCGTCCCCATTATAAAAGTCATAGATCGTATTAGGGTCTATAAGACTGTGTGTTTCACTCGTAAGTGGAAAGTGTGTGTAGTACTGACTATAGATCGTATTAGGGTCTATAAGACTGTGTGTTTCACTCGTAAGTGGAAAGTGTGTGTAGTACTGACTATAGATCGTATTAGGGTCTATAAGACTGTGTGTTTCACTCGTAAGTGGAAAGTGTGTGTAGTACTGACTATAGATAGTATTAGGGTCTATAAGACTGTGTGTTTCACTCGTAAGTGGAAAGTGTGTGTAGTACTGACTATAGATCGTATTAGGGTCTATAAGACTGTGTGTTTCACTCGTAAGTGGAAAGTGTGTGTAGTACTGACTATAGATAGTATTATGGTCTATAAGACTGTGTGTTTCACTCGTAAGTGGAAAGTGTGTGTAGTACTGACTCTAGAGAGTGTATTGTGCTATTCGAGTTGGAAGTGGTACTCGATAACTTAAATGTCGAATGCAACAAAATGCTATTGAAAAAACACGGGTGCGTGTAGTGTACATAAACTTTGAACTCACTACACAGTGTATATATGAGAGAGAATTATTACATCCGATGAACGCACAAACGGACATAAAGTCACGGCAGTAGCGTTAACAAATCATGTAGGAAAGCCCCACTGTTCATTGTCACGCCGCAATGCAGCGGTCCACGTTGCAGACAATACAGAACTTCGCATAATCGAATGTCGGATAACCCGACACTCCTTCGGTATTTATACGTCATTGTCGTTATGCTCATGGTTTTTGGTCCCCCATACATCTTACAGTACATTCAGCGCTTCACGTATCACTTTAGCATTTGTTACAATTAAGGGAGGTAAATTACTTGGACTGTCCATTTATCGATTATAATCAGTGTTATTTATTCTTTTCTAACCTAAACACTGACAGTTAACATAGATTCTCCCCCCACCCCACCCCACCCCCCGGAATAGAGAAAATTTATCACTGCAAACGTCTTGGCTCGCACTCGACGGTGTTGTAAATAATTAAACAAAAGATTTTCATGAAGTGAATGAGACTTGTACTGAATGTTAAGGTGGAACCGATCTTACAGAATTGCTAGACAAAGAGAATAAATTAGGTCTTTTGGTGAGTCCGATCTTTCAGAATTATCAGACAAAGAAGGTAAAGTTATATCAAAGGTGAGCCCGATTTTAGGAGAAATACCAGACTTGAAGGTGAAGTATATGTAAGGTGAGTCCTATAGAAATATAGAAATATAAAAAAATATAAATTATATCTGAGTCTGATTTTACAGAAATGGACAACAAAGAAAGTCAAGTATGTCTAAATAAGCCAGATTTTACAGAAATAGAGGACAAAGAAAGTCAAGTATATCTTAGGTGAGCCTGATTTTACACAATTATCAAACAAAGAAAACAAAATATTCCAACATTGCATTGTAAGTTCAGCGTCCTAAATCAAAGACAGTTGTTTGGCTTAAAGTCTGTAATGAGCACACGAACAAAGGCATTGTGTCTTGTTGTATTGATCAAATTTATAGAGTTGTTGACTGTACGGAGATATTTATACCCTGGTTTTTTTTCTCCCATGGATTCCATTTTATTCTTTGTATTCAATTTTGTTTAAATTTTCTCTCGGATGAAGCCATTAAGGTTAATGTATTTTTCAGTGTCAGTAAAATGTAAGTATGGATCGGGTTGCAGTTAATGAAATTATAGTAGTTAGGTTTAACTCACCCTGATGGTTGTCTCGGCGTTAAATCATAAACGAACAGTATTTATGTATTAAACTGCGTTTTGGATGGTATTTTATAAATGAAATGCGATTATAATCTTTTGAGGCGCTGGTACTTTTCGCTGTAGTTTCAGTGTACGGGCACGCCTTTGGGCGTTGTTGTATTACTTCTCTTACATCTTTAAAAATTAACTCATTCAGTTTTGAAATAGTCTCTCACTTACACACTCACTTTTATATTTAGAGTCAAATACAATTAGTAAATTGTATATTATTTTGTTGCACTCTGCTATTCCTGTTTTCAAGTAGGATAAGAAGCTTACTTTAAATTTCATAATCTGTAGTCTTGCCATTCACTTGGCTTGTATTTATGCTTTTTAAAATTTATTTGATTTTAAATTTTGCCCTAATCAATTGAATGTTAGGTTGTCTGTTTGCGTCTTTTTAAGAGTCTGATCAGGTGACTTTCTGCTGCTGCTCTCATTTCGTTTTGATTTTTATTTTAATTATTATTGACTAAACTGTATTTAAAAATAAAATGTTTATTGAATACAATACTACAGAATTTTGTTTGTATACACAGAATTTTAATTTAATACTCATCAGTGGAAGGGACGGTGTAACTGCAATATATAACGTTTAATTAATTAATTTATTAAGTAATTAAATAATCACATAATTTGAAAGTGTGTTTTAACATCTGTAAAAGGATCTCTTTCATGTCGAGTTATATTTCAGAGCGTTAGAGGGAGAGAATTGTGACTTAAAGTCTTCAGTACCTGTTCCCAGCAAAGCTACAAGTAGCGTACATGCCAGTTTTTGACAGGTAGAGAATAACATAACAGATGTTGTGGTTGCTTTTAATTCACCTAAATACAAAATCTTTCGGTCCCAGCAAAGTTAGTAGTAGTGCACATGCCAGTTTTTGACAGGTAAAGAATAACATAACAGACGTTGTGGTATTTGCTTTTAACTCACCGAAGTATTATATCTTTCGGTCCCAGTAAAGTTAGTAGTAGTGCACATGCCACAGTTGACAGATAACGAAAAAGATAACAGACACTCTGGTATTTGTATTTTTATTAAATTCACCTGAATATTTTTTTCCTCACGAATCTATATATTCAAGTGAATTAGATAGCAAGTACCAACGTTTAGTTTGTTTTTTAAAAAAAAAGTTATTGTGATAGTTTTGTGGATCTTATAAGGAAAACAAATCATTAATAGTTATGCAAAACTTTGCAGAGAGTGCCCAGGTCATCTAAAGAAATCAGAGAAGTTATGTTTACACTGACACATTTGCGTGCCAAGATGAATTATCTGTAGAAAGTTCTCCTAAATGATCAAATTTAAGTGAAATAAAACCAGCTGCTAAAACTGCCTCTATTGCTGGTAATAGTTTTTGTTATTATCATTATTAGTGGTAGTAGTAATGAAAATTTAAGAGTACTGATGTGTTTTTTTTCCTTATATTTTTTAAATTCACTTTTAACAGAAAGTATATTTTATGCAGCTATTAGCTTTTGGTAGGAGCGGATGCTTGCCGTTCACTATAGATGGTGGTAATGTGATGCACCCACGCCTCCAGTTCTTTTAACACCAGAACACCAAAAAGCACACTTAAATAAGGCTGCATATTCCCAACAAAATAAAAATAAACAGAACAAGAAATGAGTGTTGGACAGAGATTGGTACAATTTCTAATAATAGAATTAATGCTGACCTTTCCCAGTCACCGGCATAATATCTTAATTATTTTTTTTTTTAAGTCGGAGATAAAGTATTCACTTAATTTCTGTGAATCTGAAATGATAATTAATAATGTTTTATATATTGACCTGAAAATGTGTCATTGTAATGCAAACAAAGAAATTGTAACAGTAGGGTGAAGCTAGCTATTAGAAAAACTCTGAACGAAAAGGTTATAGTTCGTGTATTAATGAGCAGGGGTACATCTAAAATCATTTTTCAATGCATTACTACTTTGTCTAGTTGTATTTACTAAGCATTATTTCCTTGGGCAGTCTGAATGCACACTTTACAGTTTGAATAAAAGTCGTCTAGCTGATTTTCTCTTTCTTGAGCAGATAACCAGAAAAGGGATTAAATACAACTGCTCTTGTAACTTTATACTGCTGACTGGTTCGGGAGTCTTCAGTGATGATTGACATGTGTTTGTTTCCCTTCTTCTCATAGTCATCTGGAAACACAGGATAAGATAACTGACTTGTTCCATCTTGAGACTACAGGACTTTTGACTGGCATGGACAGACCAAAGTGAGGTTTCACTGATACTCGAAACCTGTGTAGACACAATCTCCGAAAGCATTACTGCTTAGCTCTAAATCCAAAACGAATACGTCCGCTCAGAAATACAGTAAATACTGTATTGTGAGGAGCTGATAATTTTTTTTTATTTTTTACAAAAATAAACAAAAAGGCTGTTAACTCTTCATCAAGAGGGATAAAAGTATGAAGCTAATCTGAGAGTTCGGGGACCTGCATCATTATTTATTAAGTTGTGGAGTTTGGTAGATATATGGAAATGTAGCGTTACTATTGCATCCAATCCTAATATCTCTATAATGTTGTAGTTCAGTGTAATACGCAACTCTTCAATCATTACTCTTAACTCAGGAAAAACCTTTCCTTTCCAGCGTCTCAGAACATTCCTATAGATTACAAACGTTAGGCCTTATTAATTATTACATTACATGAAATGCAGATAAGGCAAATATTGTGGGTTTTGACATATAAAAGATTAGAAAGTTAAGAAAATATCACAATGCTTAAATGTTTTTTTAAAAAAATTATACTGACAGCAGACAATGCTTGGCAGCCCCTTTATCCTGCAGACATCCGTCCTCCTTCTGCTGTTGTATTGAGATTGGCCATGCTGTGTTGTACAGATCGCATAATGTTTGTCTTATTAACTAATTGTTTTATTTTTCTTTCAAGTTCTGTTAGTTGTAACATCTATTTTAAGAGAGTAAATACAATCTTCTTCTTGTTTTTTTTTTGTTTGTTTTTTTTTTTGTGTGCAATTACTATTCAATTCTACAACCTGCTTCCTCTCCGAAACAGTCTTGTGCGCGAAGTATTGACCCATCCGTCACCCGTTTGTTAGGGGAGATAATGAAGCCTACCCTGTCGCTATTTGCATCTCGAAAAGAAGGGGGGGGGGGTGAGCTAGTGAAGCACTACAATTTGATCTATGGCTCAGCTGCTCATCTACACTCGTTTTTCTTTTACTGTTGATGCCGTTTTGCTTTTCTTGTTTCTAAGTTTAGATACAGCATATCATCTTCAGTCAATATTTTCAGTGTCACTCTGACACCAAGTTCCCCCCACCCCACACACACTTTTTTCTTTCTCAATTTTTTTTTTTAATGAATAGTTACTTTTGAAAAAAAATACGTTTGCCATGATTGCACATAATTCAATTCTACCATTAAGCACATTAAAAGACGAGGATTTAGCTCCCCTGCTAACCAGTAGACAAAGGCGTGCATTTGATTTTCTCTGCAAACATTCTATATTTCACATTGCCCGGATCTTGTTCTTTGCCAGCGTTTCACTATTCTTCGTTTGTTTATTACTAATTCGTGCAAGTTATTGTTATATGATGTGGAGCTGCTAGTGTTCGGTTGATGTATTTTTGAACTGGCATTGTTTCCGGAGCGCGCGCACACACACACACACACACACACACACACACACACACACACACACACAAATCTATGCGTAATCATATTCGAAGAGAAATTTGAATCTGCTCATCGAGAATGTCTTATATGTTTCGAGACGACCTGGGTTTTTCTGCATTGTTTCTTGTTTTAATTTGAATCTGCGTGTCGAGCAGTCATGTAAGCCTTGAAATGAACAGAGTAGTTCTAAAGTATTTATTGCTTCGAACTTTTCGCTCTGTGGTGAAAGGTGATGCATACCGAGTTGAGACGTAGTGTCCATTTCACATACAGCAATTTTACTAGGACTGTACCGCTGTTACAACGTCTAATAGTTACTTTACTCACCCTAGGAGAATAGAGATATATGCAAAATCACACGCAAACATTTATACGCGTGCACTCACACCCACTACACACACACACACACACACACACACACACACACACACACACACACACACACACACACTCACATATATATATATATATATATAAACACAGCGCTTAAATCTCCTAACTTCTTACAACTTTATTGTTTTACATTGTTATGTGATTCAAGAGTATCATACGTAAAGTTGTAAGCAAATTACATAAGTATTTATGGGCTCTTGTGTAAACAAACATATGTAGTCCATATGCACCCATCGGTTAAAGTCTAAAATGAATATTCAAATAGCATTAAATGTTCTCAGTTCCGGACATAGAACTACATACCACTGGCTAACTGTATCGTATATGATTTTAATCGGAATATTGATTTTATGACTGAGCATATCCATACACAATATCTATAAACTATTTTAAATTGCATTTTGATTCAGCAGCTTTTTGTATTTGTGTTCATTTTGATTTCTGTAATATTTGCAAAGTGAAATCACTGCTAGCATAATAAGAATAATTGAGAGAAAACAGACTATGATCCTATTTAGAGTATGAGTTATGTCGTCTAAAACTACTATGGTACTATAATACCGTTATATTATTTTAAGACAATAACTGGAAATCGTGAGATTCCAATATATCACATATACAATATTCTTAATCGAAGAGGAAGGTCTAGAACATAAATTTAGGAAAATAAGGTGTTCATTCCATTTTTATAATTAAAATATGCAACTGTCAATGATAATGTGATTAAACGTATTAACTCCATGATTAAAACTAATATTTGCCCTTGAAATAATATGTATTCATTGATTAAAAAATATAATTAATATATCTAGTATATTAGAGGACTGCAACAACTAACACACTAAAAGATTTAATAACTTGCTGATAGTACCTTTAAATGAGAAGACTATTTTTAATATTAAAATATATATCTGGTATCTGGATGTATTGTAAAGTGTTAATAATAATCCTTTTATTGGCAAAACCCATAACTTTGACATAAAGTAAATTATATACAATAATAAAAATGTATAAAGAAACATTTCAATACTGACAATAAAATAGTTACAATTATGTTACTTATGTGATCCTTTCTGACTGAAATGAAATATATAATGGAGCTATAATTAGTTACTGCGTTGTGTGTGCTATTCATGTGTAGGTATGTTGTGTGTATGCTTGCGCGTTTTTATGTGTGTGTGTGTGTGTACTTTAATATGACTCTTCGTATACCGTAATTTCCAAAATGATTCTAAACGAAATAAAGATACAATAAAAAGCCTACACTGGTATTTTAACGACCTACTGACCTACAAATAAAAAGGTTTTAAAAAATGCAATCCACATTACTAGATGAAACCTATAAAGGACAGCTGTTAAGCTAGGTTTGTATTAAAATTTTAATTAAGATAAAAACAGACCTTGATTTGCCATTCGGTTGCATTAGACGTCGGTTTTGTCTAATCTCGATCAGCCGCTAGCCTGTGTGTTGCTCTCAAGTGCACAGCGCATTTGGCGTCGAATTATAAAAATACCAGCTGGTTCAGATAAATAAGGTTGAACCTTTGAATAATACAGTGTTAAATAAAAAGTTTGCTGGCTGGAATCGTTGCCACTTATATTTAAGTCTGAAAGCCTAAATGTGTGGTTATTTGATGTGTCTCGTGTTTACATGCACCGTAAAGCGTGGTGAATGTATCTCTTGCGTAGCATGTATAGAAAGGAAACCAGTCTTGATAAATATATATATATTTAAAGTACGCGTAAGTAAGTACTTTAGTATTTAGTTCGCTGTAACGATATATGAGATTCAACCGAGGATAGCAAAATTTTAGAAACGAGTACTTAAATTAATCTTTTGTCCATGACAGCTTAATGTATTTATAAGTGTAATTTGAAATAAGTTACATTAAATATACCCGTATCGATTTTTCTAAGACACAACTAATGCCAGCACACAAACACCACCACCAATATGCACCCATAAAATAGCCAACCTCATTCGTCGTTGAAAGTCTTGTGTAGTAAGACCAAAAATTCAATCCTTAAACGTAAGCGGGCCGCCCTTCTGTCACCTTAACACTCTTGTGATAAGGTCAAAATGTATCTGATTGGGTGCTTTGGATTCTTTCGGCCGAGTTGCGACTTTCTTTGATTGGGTGCGTTAGATTCATTCGGCCGAGTTGCGATTTTCATTTGATAGTGTGTGTTGGATTCGTTCGGCTGACTTTTCAACTACGCATCTAGCCTCGGCTGTAATGAACTCGAAAGTGAGATAATATATGTACATTAGTGAATAAGGCTAGATAATTTTATTTAGTTGTGGGCATTTGTGATGGACTGATGGTCGATCAATACGGTTAGTCATGGTCTTGGCAGCATTGCCATTAGGCTTAATATGCCTTTTAGTTGTTTTTTTTTATATACCATTTCTAAGAGAGTTTTAAAATCAGATTATTTATTGCATAAGTTTAATTTCTGAAATATCTCTCTCTCTCTCTCTCTCTCTCTCTCTCTCTCTCTCTCACACACACACACACACACACACACACACACACACTAAATAAAATAAAATACAAAAGAGATTGATATCTTCAGTACATCTTTCTAGCGGCCAGCGCAAGACCCGACTAGTTGAATGTTTTTTTTCTACACGGTAAACATTTTCAACGCGTTGCCTACAGCTTATCGGCGTTTGCACACGATTAGCAGCGTACTGGACCCAGTAATCTCCCCTTAGGTTCGGAGGGCTATTCTTGACGCTGCTGGCCACCGCGGCTTAGAAAAGTTGAGCAACGTGTTTCGCCATTTGTGGGCTTTCTTCTTCAAACGTCTTCGTTAGTTTGCATTTTAAATGAGCTTGGGCCCCTGCATCTTTGATTTGATAGCAAATTGTACATTCTTCGCTGACTTGACCCGGTGTCATTGTTGCCGTTTTCCTGTACTGCATGATTAACTTAAGCTTCGCTGTTAGATTTGTATTTTCACTTAAAAATCCGCATGGTCACTGACATAAAACACCTCTATAAGAATATACTGAAATAAGTTTCTTGACTAACAGCATAAATTGAACTGGAATTTTTCATGTTTATTGGAATTAAATGCAAATTCGAGGATTACATTTTCATATAAAATTCTCAAAATGATTTCTTTCCTTATATTGACAACGGATTTGGTGCAGAGAATTAAGTACCTCATACCATTCAAAAAACACAAACAACAAAAAAAAAAAAAACCAACAAAAAAACAGTGTTCTATCAGCACAACTGTGAAAAAATATACCTCTTTTAAAACCATTTTTAGCAATCTGATGAATATAAAAGTGCACAAAGGCCTGTAAGATCACGACCTCTATGTGACGTGACGTATTACCTATGATGGATAGAACAACGTAATTTCAGTGTTGAAGTGGGGAAGAAAATATAATTTTAACGACATTATTTTCTTTTCAGTCCAGTGAGTGGGCATGTGACAAGATGTGGATTTCTCCACACTTTTAAATTCTAAAGAATTATAATTATGTATACATGGAGCTAACGTTGGCCTTTATGTGTTACAATAGTAATAGTTAATGGTGATTTCAGCAGGAAATAGGTGTCTGTCTGTCTCATCTGGAACAGTTGGCTACATTGGTATGGAAATTAAAGGAATAAACACTTTGGATAGTTACAGCAATGACATTGCAAAGTAAAGTATAATCGTCGTATACAGATACTCATTTCATGTAATCTGATACTTTGAAAAGTTCTTTTTGTCACAGGTAAATAGGCATCTTCACTAAGGAAAGCATGCATGCTCATGAACAAACCTGTTAAATAAATGAGCAAAGAACTGAGTATACTCCTAGCGACCGTCTTTAAAGCGTTCACTTACTCATTAACAAACCAAGTCAGGCTTATTCACAGATGCTGGCAAATAGCAAAATGGTCGGCGTTAAAGTGAGCTAAGTCGTCCAAATTATTCATGTTCGTAGACCCTTACAGGACTCATTCAAGTTCCCCTTCTCGCTATCTTGTGCTTTGTGCACACTGAGATCTTTAGGGACTTGGCAGTTGACTGTGTTAAAATAACCAAACATCCAAGCCCCGGTTTCACATACGATGGTTTCAGTTCCCCAACTATAAACTGTCTAGCACACAGGGATGTGTTTCAAAGTTAAGGCGGGTTACTTTAATTTTTTTGTAAAGTATTTTCTTTACTTAGCGGTCTGCTCTCTTAAGGTTTTTATGGAGTTTGTTTTTCCACAGGGGTTCTTGGGCCAGTACTTGACGCTGATCAAGTTAGGATAGACATGGTGGCTTTTAAAAAATATCGTAAAAGTATTTGTGAGTGTGTGTTTGTGTGTAGCTGTATGAATCCGATTCGTATTCGATGCAACGCAGCTTTCTTCCTAATATTTATATTTTATATTCCCCCCACACACACACACACACCCTCTCTCTCTGTGTGTCTGTCTCTCTCAGTTGTAATCTTATAGAGACATGTGTACATCTTCAGATATTTCAAGTAGGTATGTGTGTACGTAACTGCTATTAATTTCAGTCGTTACACACTTATACCCTGTTTACATAAACATTGTACCCTGTATACATAAACATTTTAAAGTGAAGTAAAATATAAATATAATGTTTAAACCACATTTTCCCCCCGTAGAGTAACCATACTGTGTGTTTTAAGGGGCTAAACACACGCACGCACGCACGCGCGAGCAAGGCAAACACAAACACCTTTTGATATAGGCCAGGGACCTAATCAGTAAACAGGGTTTGTTTCTCTCTTTCTGTCTCACTTCCCCTTTTCTCCTTTGCAGGTGCGCGCGCACACTCTCAAATATATAAGCGCACAAATGTTACAGTAATATGAAGCTTTAATGTTTGTAAGAGAAAAAGTTGTGCAGGAATGTTGACATGGCATTTGACATCAACAGTGAATGAATAATAGTGACTTGAATTGAGCATACCTACGGACAGATTGGTTTTTTTTCCTGTTTAAAGTTTACTTTTAGTGTTCGCTGATTTCGCGGACGGCTTAACTAACCATTTCTACTGAAAACTCGATTTAAAAAATATACTGTATTAGATTTTGAATCTTCTTTGTTTGTTCTCTGACAAGTTATCTCCTGCAGTGACGTATAAACTTTCCTGGATGTAATTATCTTTCTATCTTGGTAAGATTCGTATTTCGTGAAATGTAGAGATCGTTGTACTAATATGAACGAACATATGTAGTTTATTGGGTTTTTTTAATTTTAAAAAATGCCTTTTCCTGAATATTCATTAAATAGAATATAAGTATGTTAATCTCTTTGCCTATGAAAATAATATATATACTGCCGAAAAGACATAAATATCAGTAGATTGCAACTTTTAAAGGGAGATAAAACATACTTAGTTCTATCAGTGAATGTGTATGCATTTATGTATGTTAGCAGATAATGTTATTGGGTATAATAAACTCGTTGAAAATTTATCTAGAAATGGGGTTAATCAAGTAATTGGGTAGAGACAATTAGAAAGCCTTGAAATAGGATGATATTACATTTATTTTGATCGTTTATATTAATGTGAGACTCTTTCAGGGTGGGATTGGAAGGAGTAGTTGTTTCTCACTCTTTCGGGTGGGACTGAAAGGAGTGGTTGTTTCTCACTTTTTCAGGGTGGGTCTGAAAAGAGTAGTTGTTTCTCACTCTTTCGAGTAGGACCGGAAGGAGTAATTGTTTCTCACTCTTTCGGGTGGGATTGGAAGGCGTGATTGTTTCTCATTCTTTCGGGTGGGACTGGAAGAGTGCGAATGTTTCATAATCGTACAGGATTTGGAAGGAATGGTGTACTTTACACTCTTGTAGGGAGTGGCCGAAAGGACCAGGGTGTTTGACACACTTTTAGAGTGGGACTGAAAGGAGTGGATCTCTTTCAGAATGGGGTGGAAAGAGTGGATATGGACACATTAATTTTTATCCGACTGTGGATAAGATGTACGCTGTATTTATTTGTAATATGTATGTATTCATAATCCTTGGAACCTTTTCTTTGTTTGATTGCTGTGTACAATATTTCCTTGATTTTAAAGAAATTCACAAACGAGAACTGGTTACTTCAGATCATGCTATAGTATAGTCCACTGATTTGTATTATTTCCTCCCAGAAAATCAAGTCTAGCAGTAACACGTAGGTGCTTTATATCAGTTGCTTGGAGGCGTTATCTATTCATATGTTAGTAAGAAGTATTCTTAGATTTAAAAAGTCGTACAAAAAAGGGGGATTAGCGTGGACGAAAAGGGAAATAAGTTCATATTTATTTCAATGAGTACTCAAGCTTACATTTCAAGGATTCGTGTTCGAGTTTATCGTCATATTTTCTTTTAAACTTTAAAGTTATATCTTTCTTTCTTTTTTATTTTTTTATGACTGCGAGCTCTATGGTAAAATTTCTTGCGTCTTCTTCTCAGAACATTCCGTCGAATCTGAGCAGTTTTTTGATTATTTTCTCCAACTTCTGAAACGGTCTCAACATTTGACTCGGATTGTAAATATACCTATGTACGCGTATAATGCACTTTCATCTAAGGGATGGGGGTAGAGAACTCTTTCCTGGGTTAGCAGCGTCTGACTAGGCCAACGTGGGTGTCTTTTTTTTTATTTTAATGGGTGTGGACCACATGCCTACTGACATATTTTCTCGCACGCCCACGCCCTCGACCACAGCTATGCTGCAGCATCGTGCCAGTTGGATATGCTGTGCTGGCAGGTGGTGTACACGCGGCCCACCACTTCCACCAGTACGCGTCACTCCATTAATGGCTTCTTCGTCATCTCCCGATGCAGAACCAGCAGGCCGAACTTAAACTGTGTCACCGAGGAATGTCATTGGTTCGACCATCTGCTTTGGGCAGCTTACCCTTTTACTAGCAGAACCTCTCTCTCTCCCTCTCCTCTTTCTCTCACTCACACACACACACACACATACATGCGCGCGCGCCCTAACCCTCACCATCCATCATTTTTTTTTTTTAATGTGTTAAATATTAGGTCAGGTTGCATTGCATATTTTTTTCTACATCTAACGCTGCTGTGGATAATTTCGTCCGTTTAGTTGCCAAAACTATAGAACTAACTCACTCCACCCTAACTCCACGGTCGGCCGAGAGCCAGCCTCTTAGTGATGTACAGAACTGATAGACCGTATGTAGAAGTTAAACGTTATATAGCCCTTACGCTGTTTGTGTTTGTTCTATAATAAAGGAGTGGTATTGACACTGGATGAAGGGTATTTCTCTCAGCTATTTATTGTATGTATGCTTCTGTGTGGTTGCGTGTGTGTGTGTGTGTCCGAGCCTCTGTGTGTGTAAGTACAATTGTAAAGGCAGTGAACACAACCCTTTTTTCCAAAGAAAGAAACATAAAGTTATCCCTAATTGCTACGAAATGAACGGGAATTGAAATTAAGCAGGCTTATAACAAACTACTACACAGACACGTTCCTCTTTCTTGTTTTCACGATCTCTTTCTTGATAGTTTAAGAAGCATTATTTATCCACTCCTTTTTCCTACAGCAATGGTTCAGGTTTGCCATTGCGTTTCAGCCAAGACTGTAGAGCTTCTAGCTTCTGGTTTTCTTTTCAGTCAGCAAATATAATTCGCTTTCTGGTCACTTAAAAAAAAATAATGTAAATTTTTGAGGATTTGTTTCCAGTCTGATAGTTCTCATTTATAATAATTTATACACAATGATGTTGTTCAGTTACGTTAATGCTGACATAGTTCACAGCAATAAGGCTGCTGAACATGGCGGTTACCTAATATCTCCATCACTTACAATAAACACTTAATGCAGTTAAGAGTTTATAAACAAAGTGTAACCATCTAGCAAAAGTGCTGCTACTACTACTACCACACTCGTGTATCCACTTACCAACACACATTAACAAAGTGTTAGCCCGTGTGTGTACGTGTGTGTATGTGTGCGTGTGTGTACGTGTGTGTATGTGTACGTGTGTGTATGTGTGCGTGTGTGTACGTGTGTGTGTGTGTGTACGTGTGTGTGTGTGTGTTGAAGCATTCAAATGTAAACGCCATCATTGACAGTACAGGGGGAATCGTCTCCATTTAAATATTCGGTAAATATATATGAATGGTAGAGTTTGGTCTGTTTGCATTTCTTCAATCAAGGTTCACTGAGAACATTTGAACCCATACTAAAGAAAAAATATAGTTTTCCCGTTCTTTCACTAGTCGCTAACTTTATGGAGATTTTTTATGTAAAATTAACGCTTTCAATAAACGGGGACCAAGTTGACCATAAACCTTACATTGTATAATGTACCTAATGCAAGAATAACCATATGATAGCAGTCGCAGCAAAGAAAGATAAATCATCAGTCAGTTCCACCGAGATCTATAAAGTTAGTCCCAAATAATTGATTCTTCAAACTAAGAAATGAAAGAAGGGTGTAAGCGACATATAGTAGGCTGGAGAGAGTGGGGAGGGGGTCAGTGCTGTAAATAGAAATCCCAGGAAAATGTCATCCTGTATAAGTACTTTTATAATCGAAATCTGGAGGTACAAATTATTTGTGGGTAACTTAAAACTAGATATTTTTTCGAATATTGAACTTCACTGGTGATTATTTAACCTATAACAGAATAAATACTTTTTTATAATTAGCATAAATGTATTGGGGGGGAGGGGAATTTTGTCTTTTCTTTCAAAAATCACTTGTGTTTTCAGATCACCAATACTGACTATTACAGTGTGTGTGTGTGTGTGTGTGTGTGTGTGTGTGTGTGTGTGTGTGTGTGTGTGTGTGTGTGTGTGTGTGTTCCCCATTTAAGCACAAAGTATATTTATAATTGGCAAAAGTATTACAGCTTATTTTCTGTGCAATATTTCTTTCAACCCCCCATCCACCGTAAATCCGTTTTAAACAAGAATTTGCTTTTACGCTACTTTTCATTTTTTGCCGAATACATGTCAGCAGTGCTATCTTTTTTGCCGAGTACATGTCAACAGTGCTATCCTTTTTGCCGAGTACATGTCAGCAGTGCTATCCTTTTTGCCGAGTACATGTCAACAGTGCTATCTTTTTTGACGAGTACATGTCAACAGTGCTATCTTTTTTGCCGAATACATGTCAACAGTGCTATCTTTTTTGCCGAGTACATGTCAAAAGTGCTATCTTTATTAATTGACCATGTTTACTATATTATCTCTGAGATAATTAACAGAATGCCTAATCAGTCGATATGATTTACTCTATTTAATGATGTAATAGTGATCACATTTATTATGGCTTCGCAAATTACGGGTTTTGGGCAATTACTAAGACAACCAGCGAATGGGGTACTTTTGTAATACGATGAAAGCGGAGAGAAGGGAAGAGGAGCTAAATCTTCAGAAGTATACAATTGTGACATATTCCCTGCTACATTGTTACTACAAATAGGCGAAAAAGACGGCTTCCCTGAAGCATTACGTGAATACAAGAGATTAGTAAAAATCGGCCGTCGGCTGAAGTTTCGCCAGAGAACCTGGCACATAGTTACGGCGCTTGATGGAGGCCATACAACACTTAACAACGTATCGTACTTTGTCCTTTTCTCATTCACCTTTAACATTTGTTCATAGTATTCGTTTTCCCTCTCTCTCTCTCGTGCTCGCTTGCTCTCTTTCGCTTTCTAACACGCACAATTTGCCACCCTCCCTCCCAAACAGAAAAACAAAACAAAGAATAACGTTTAACGCACGCAGAAGCACGCGCTGGCATGGATTCGTAACATTCATATAAACAGACATACACACTTTATAATGTGTATGGAGAGGAAGGGTGGGAGAGGAAAATGCGTGTGTAAAAAAGCAATGGAACAGGGGGTTGTGTGTGCGCATATCGTTGGGGGAGGGATACAGTGCAAGTTCCCGACGGTGAAGTTACTGTTCCATAGATTAGCCACTCGCCACCGCGCCTTTACTAATACATAGGATCCTTGCGCACCTTTAATTAAGTTAAAGGCTATATCTGACCCACCCATTAAGTTGTCATGCCAAATAAGTCTCTACCTGACTTGTAACACATTTTTCGCACACTTACCCTGAGCAGCAGGTGTAGATAAAGTTCTCAGTACAATTTGTCTCGCACAATGCGTGGAACGATTTGGGTATGTCATTGTACAGAACCTTTTCTCGAGGTAATGCACTTTCGACCAGAGGTGCTAGTTGGGTTGCCGCCCTTTCATGCAACATAAGGTTATGTATACTGTTCGTTCGATTGCCGCCCTTTCGTGCAACGTAGGGTCGTGTATAAACATTATCGCACACAAGAGAATCATGCAGATTTTGCCTCTAATCAGATCTTCTTTGAACGATTCCTTGCAGATCTTGGGCTATTCCATGCTTAGTGCTTGTTTCAGTCACTTCATTTCAGTTATTCAATTAATTCAGTAATTTCCAGTCTCTTCTTCTCCTTCCCACCCCACCCCCCTCCACCAGACATTGTCATCTTAATCACCAGATGTACGTAAAATCAAACGCAAGCATTGATCAACGCGACCTCGACAGCAATGGCGTAAATTCAATTCAGGAGCATTGTTCTTGTATTCTTGAAAGCTGCCAGTGAGGGACAAAAGGAAACCTAGAGAGATTATCTAGACTCAATCATTCAGTTCCTTTTAAATATATTCATTCTTTTTGTTTTCTGTTATAAATTTGGAAGACAGATTTTATTTCCAAATTGAATCAATGTGTGTGTGTGGAGTAGTTTTGTATTTGTTGTTTTTTTTTTAAAATTATTTTGTGGCGCATGTACTCACTATTTAAAACGTCCGTTTACAATTAAGGCCATAATCAGCTTGAGGTACAGAATATTACGCAACTGACTGTTCAGTGGCTTTGCCTAATTGCCTAATCAGCTTGAGGTACAGATTATTAAATACCTTACTGTTCAGTGGCTTTAGCCTAATTGCCTAATCGACTTGAGTTATACACTATTAGACAGCTTACTGTTCAGTGGCTTTAGCCTATTTGCCTAATCACCCTGAAGTACAGAATATTAAATACCTTACTTTCAGTGACTTTAGCCTGTTTGCCTAATCATCTTGAGGTACATAATATTAAACAGCTTACTGTTAAGTGGCTTTAGCCTAATTGCCTAATCAACTTGAGATATACACTATTAGATAGCTTACTGTTCAGTGGCTTTAGCCAATTCGTGTAGTTGATCAAGTTAAGCTTTGCTCAGAACTATGATTTACATCTAGGTTTGCACGACACGTCACTTATCTCTGGTGTGACGTCTATATTACCTTAGCTTAGATGGTGTTCTTATTTTTCCAACGCTGCTATTTGGGATTGATTGGTCGCACTTTTGTGGGAACTTTTCGAGACGTGTTTATTTGGACAGTTTCTGTCTGTTTACACGTATGTTTATTGCCTAACTTTCTACTTTATATCTTGTCATCACCGAAAGCGCTGGGAAAGTTCCGAGTCTGTTTGGTTAGGTTATCTTTCCTTTCTTGCTACTCCGCATTTCCATTTGTATTGCAAGGAACCTAATGTTTCAGCCATTGCTGACTGCTGGCGCAACTTCCTAATATGTCGTAATTGTGTTACTTTCCACACTTTATTTACTTCCTCAGTTCGGTGGCAATTTTATGGTACCGTCCTATACCATCCATGGTAAATTATATATTGATTTCCCTGGTCTGTCCTAATAGATGTTTTGTGTTTGTTGTTTTTTTTCGGGAACGGAGGATAGGGTGGTGTATGATTTTCTATTTATTGTTCGTAATCGTGCGGTCGACTACTTTACCGTGTCCTTGATAAATCGCTCTCTTAGCACGTAAATCGCGTAGTTCTGATTTGCGCGATTTGTTTGGGCTTTCCTGATTGAAGAATAAAATGTTGTTTCAAACGAGAATGCTGAACCTGTCATAAATTTTGATTGGCTATTGAACTGGCTCGAATACACGAAAACAGCACATTTGCATTTCGAAAAACTGTATATGCACTTTAGCCGATGCTAGGTCAGAGTGCAGGATTGTGTTGAAATATTTCTTTCTTATGGCTTTTTTTTTTTTTTTTTTTTTTTGTGAGCAGGGAGTTTGACCATTTGGCGAAATGATGCGCACTTATAAGTATTTCTGATTAGTCTTCTGTTTTATATTTGCGAGAAATTTTATATTATTATCACAGTCTGAGCATTAAAATAAAATCTCAAGGATAACAGGAAAATCTTACTGAGTCACCCTCATTGTGTATCAACATTAGTGTCTTTACCAATTCATTGCGTGCGTGTATGTGTGTAAGTGTGTCGCTTCGATAAGCTATTATTCACTTGTGTGTAAGGAAACGAAAGTTGGAATGGATATAGGTCCATAGTTATTTAACCATTATTGTAAACTAGCGAGGTATAGTAAAGGCATTTTTGTAGCACAAGATAAATGCGAAGGTCATTTTGAAAATGGTATAACTAAGAATAGATATTTGATTTGCGATGAAAACTCTGATGTATGTGTTAAACCAAGTGTGTGCAAAATGCTATGATGTTAGTATTCGATTGTTAATTATTTATGATTGATTATTAGTTTTTTCGCATTATCTATAAACATTGTCGCCAAAATTGAAGTTACACTTTAATAATTTAATAAATGTAATATTGTACTTCTGTAGTGCAGCATAAATTGTTAACTGCTAATGCTGATAATGTTTAACACTGTAAAACGAGAAATTACTAATATTTTAAAAACATAATGACGTTGGGAAATCCAGTGGAAATGTAAAATCTCCAGCAGCAGTTACCGTGCCGTGCCAATTAATTTACAGAAATTAATTAATGATCATTATAAATTCTTTGGCTCATTGCCATTATTTGCATACAGACGCCTTCCTTACTGTGAAATTCTACGTCTGCGGAATATTTATGTTTGTTCGAGATACAGAACCACAGTTAGAACTGGTGTGTGCTGGAACGCGTCATATTCTATAGCACTGAGGAGGAACTGTCCTGGGGACGGGACTGCAAGCCTATAAGAGGGTCATCCAAGCGTATCGAGAGTGACTTCATTGTGAAAGGGGAAAATGGCAGATAGATGATACATGTAGATACCAGTCTGAGCTATCATTAGCAATTCTGAAAATGAGCCTGGCGAATAGTACTAAAAGAGTCAACTCTTGTTATACAGTGAAGTTTATGTCAAACCAGCATTTGTATTATAATTAAACTATTAAACTTTTATACAACCTTTTTTTTAAAAAAAAAGTGCTAAACGTCATAACCTTTGTCTTCAAAGCTTGAAAAAGAAAGGTTGTATAAGTAAATGTATTGTCAGCTTCAAAAATATGAACGTATTTTTTTAAAAAATGTGTACCATCCTAAATACTCAAATGTTGCCGTAAATGATTTAGATAGTGCAGAGAGCTTAATAAGTTATTGCCAACAGTATGCGAATCGATAAGGGAAACTGCCACTTTTGTAGCTTTTCAGTATTCGTGAATATAAAGAATTAAAATATGATATGTTGATTAAAATTTAATTATTTTAAATTAATGTTATTATCCGTACTCTTAATAACCTTGCTCTGGTTCATACGTCATATGCAGAAATATAATTTAGTTGTTTGTTGTTTTTCACGGTATGGTAACAACAAAATCAAAGGCAAGTGGAGGGGAGGGGGGCTCCCCTACAAACTGAAACTTGAAATAAAACTTTCACAGTACTCATTATTGCATCGAAACATGAAAGGAATTCTTCATTAGCTGTCTTACATATTGTTTCTCTGTACAATGATAATGATGATGAATTTGGGGAGCGCTTCCGGCTTGCGCAGATTTCGCGCTGGGGGGGGGGGGGTTGGGGGAGGGGCTTTAAACAATGATGCCCTCTAACAACACATCTGCTTTGTCGCTGTGATCATTGACTGCGCGCTACAGTCGCAGCAATGTTGTGTTTTTTCCTGCCGACCTATCATGGGTGGTGTTCACATGATCGATTCGCATTGTTTGCCAGTCGGCAGGCGCTACTGTCGAAAAGGAAGAGACCAACAGTGGTGGCGTCAAGCCTTTGGCTTGCACGGGTTATGTTCCCTTGTAACGCCATTTAAAGTCGGCGATAAATAAATCACCGATCCCTACCCTGAGGGCTGTCGCGTTGTTTGAATCCACTGATACCCGTACTGGATTATCTCCCGTGCCCTTCTGACGAGAGAGAGCTGAACGAAAGCTGAAGTTTTTAAATCACCGCCTCTCTCTCTAACACACACACACACACACACACACACACACACACACACACACACACCCCCCAATAAAATAAAATGATTCTGAAAACGTATTAGCATTTTCAGTTGCTGACTGGGTGTGGGGTGATGGTTTTATGGACGGTAGCTGCATATGAATATGTCTGTATCTAAACACTAACGTTTCATAGGCGGCAACTCTTATTTAAATCAACCCCACTCGTACCTAGAACATGATATTTGTTTAAGTATCCACGCAGAGTGATCATTAGCTTTAATAAGATAGATGGATTAGGCTAGACAGATATAGGTCTATAAATATATTAAGCTAGACAGATATAGGTCAATAAATACATTAGGCTAGACAGATATAGGTCAATAAATATATTAGGCTAGACAGATAACGGTCTATAAATATATTAAGCTAGACAGATATAGGTCTATAAATATATTAAGCTAGACAGATATAGGTCTATAAATATATTAAGCTAGACAGATATAGGTCAATAAATATATTAGATTAGACAGATATAGGTCTATAAATATATTAGGCTAGACAAATATAGGTCAATAAATATGTTAGGCTAGACAAATATAGGTCTATAAATATATTAGGCTAGACAGATAAAGGTCTATAAATATATTAGGCTAGACAGATATAGGTCTATAAATATATTAGGCTAGATAACTAAATAGATTAGAAGTATTTCTGAATTAAGGGCGAACTAAAAGCTAGAGATTAATTAATTAATTCGTAATTGTTTTTATCCTAGCTCTCTTTTGGTGTAAAGGTGATTATTTTAATTCATCAGAGAAATGGTATTTGAAGCGTTGAGTCATAATATGTAACGAATTTAAAAGCGAGGTGGTCGACGAGAAGACGGGTAGGTGACTCGAACGTTCGTTTGCAGCATTGTTTGAGGGCAAAACAAAAAACAAAAAAACTTGACAGTTCCATTACTTAGAAAAGGGGAGTGGACTAAAATTTGTTTTATCTGTTAGAGAAAATGGATCACTGTTAGTTTTCGTTTAAAAGCAATTCTTTGCTTTTCTTATATTCAAAGTATCTCATGTCCCAACGCTAGCCCCAATTCATATTAAATCTTCTCTCCAGACCTTAAATCCTGCTTTTAAATCTATGCTCTTGGCCTTATTTCTGCTGTTAAACTGCTGTTAAACTGCTGTATGACCTAATTCCTGCTTTGAAATCTCCGCCCCAGGCCTTAATTCCTGCTTTGAAATCTTCGCCCTACGACATAAGTCATATTTTAAAACCTCTGCTCCAGACCTTCATTCCTGCTGGTGGCGTCCTCTTTAGTTAGCGCTACTGTAGATTCCACTTCGCACCCTTTTCACGTATGCTTGGAGTTTGATCATAGAAAGAGTCAGCTATCGCAAAACACGAATGAACATTTTGTTGTAATAAAAATTATTAACGCCTGAGGTAATTTAGCAATTGGGGTCAGACTGTTCGCACCAGATAGAATGGCGCACAGATGGTGCTTTGTTCGCTTCAGGTCCATATGTCACCTTCTCGTGCCAATTGCAGCTACTGACTATGGTGTAAGATATTAAGAGAGAGAGTTGGAGGGGAGGGGAGGGTGTGCAATAGACGTGAATTTGCTTCCGATAATGTGGTAATAACAAAATACTCCACGTGATCGGAAAAGCAAGTAACTGCATTTTACACACACACAAAAAATGATGGTGGAGTTGGAGATAACCCTTACTTCACTAATGGTTGAATGTGATTTACAGAGTAAAAGAAAGTTGGCATAATAGAAATACGGAAACAGCTAGATTTTAACGCCATGTGCGCATATCCATTAGAAAGGAGCGTGAACCGGGTGGATGCTTTTAATACTGTCTGTTCACACTCTGGACTCAAGTCTCGAGCAAACTTTTTTTTCTCCTTCTGTTGCTCGTTCACGTTCATTTACAAACCGTCAGCTTTGTGCTGTTCTGTTTTTAATAATTAATCATACGTAATCATACCTTTTAATTTTATTCATTTCTATTGTTTATTTTGTAATTTTTGTGTTGATTTTAAAATATGTATGTCCCCTCCCTTTTAAAAGATATTGCTTACATATTACATAAAATTGAAACTTTCCCTTCGTTTTCTAGAAATGCACCGTAACTTTGCAAATAGCCATTAATAAAATAATTTGAACTTTAAATTTCGGTCAACGAAGTGAGGCACTGGTCTTCTAATTTCTGCAAGTCTCGGTATTTACTGGTCAAGTCTCGGTACTTATCGGTCAAGTCTCGGTACTTATCGGTCAAGCCTTAATTCGAATTATGCGAGACAGGCTTTAATTCCAGTTACTAATGAGGTAAAATATTGTGAAGTAACACAGACCTAATTCGTTACTGTTGAAGTAAAATAGGCATTAGTTTGAATTATTGAGGTAAGACAGGCCTTAATAAGGCTTAATTCTAGTTACTAATGAGGTAAGACAGGACTTATTTCGAATTACTAAAAAAGTGAGACAGTCTTAATTCGAATTACTAAAATGGTAAGACAGGTCCTAATTAAAGTTATCAGTGAGATATAACAGGTCCTAATTCAAGTTATCAGTGAGATATAACAGGTCCTAATTCAAGTTATCAGTGAGGTATGACCTAATTCAAGTTATCAGTGAGGTTGTAGAAAACCTTTAATTCGAGAGTACCTGTGAAATGGGGTGGGAAATCCAACATCTGAAAGGATACTTCAATATAGAAACCATCGTGAACTGGGTGGGTGATTTTACTTGCTCATAAAAATACTGTTCACTGTTCACACTCTGAACTCGGTCTAGAGCAAACTCTTTTTTCATTCTGCTCTTCGTTCACGTTCATATACAAGCTGTCATGTTTGTGCGGTTCTGTTTTCTCACAGGTATGTGAGCAAGAATGCATGTAATGGCGATGATGGTTTGTGTTTATAAGTGGTAGTGGGTGGGAGGGGTGAAGAGGTTAAACGTTAACAGCGTGAATAACGTCTGAAAGTTAAAGTAAATAGTAGAAATTCCATTGTAGTTCGTAGTTTTAATCAACACGGTGTGTGGTGGTACTAATGAAATTATACAGCTTTAAAGGTAAGTCATATGGTCGAACAAGGTTTCGGTTTAAATGCAGTGGCGTAACTCTTAGGGGATTTGATTACCAGAGCGCTCTCTTTATAAAATTCACGGAATGTGTTGTTTTCTGTATTAAACAGTGCATACTACTGGAAATGAGATGTTCAGTTACATTCAATATAAAGTTGTCTCAGTGAATATTCACATAGAACTTCCATCTTTCAGTCATATGCATTCTCTCTCTCTCTCTCTCTCTCTCTCTCTCTCTCTCTCTCTCTCTCTCTCTCTCTCTCTCTCACACACACACACACACACATTATTCTACAGATTTATTCCAAAACGCACATACACATGGACACACGTACGAACACACACTGACACATCACACATTAATTTTGGGAGTCGCTATATGTCAACGATTGGTGTTCAGCTGAACTTGTTTTGATATCTCCTTTTGTTTTGTGTATTCTGTTATTTTGAAAGCAAAGTCTCCCAGAAGATTTGCCAACATCGCAGACATGCATGTTTCGAATCACCGCCATTCTTCCTGTTCTTGTTCTCATTGCAGGTAGCGTTAGTGTTACTCAACATCCTTCCTTCCATCTGTCGCCGCGCCCCCCGCTGTGCACAAGGGCATCCTATGCTGTGCACAGCTATCTTATTACTTCCCTTCATTTGTGCTTCCCGCGTGCGTGACGTCACGAGGACGAACTACGTGTACACGTACCTTTACTTCTTCCTTCAGTTCTAAAAACGCTATGATTTTTAAGCATTGTGTACAAAAATGAATATAGGCCTCTGTTTCCATCTGCGCCAATCTTAACCCCCATCTCTATCCACTCCATTCTTTTGTTTGGCACAGACAATATAAATCATACTAAATATTACTAATTAATAGCCCCCCCCCCAGCGTATTTATTGATTGAGAAATGGGTTAGATTACTACTTGTTACTTTTGCTCTTTATTCATACACTCCTAAATGGTCACTTATGCAAAGATAATTTAATGATGAAAATATATATTTCAGGACATCAAAATTCAGGAAAGTTTTCCAGTTTTATTTTGTGAGTTTTAATTACTCTGGACTCCTACAATTATGAGAAGATCATACATGTATGATAATTGTTGAAGATTTACTTTGTTATTATTACTAACCATTCCCCACCCCATCCCGAACAGATGCTGTCTACTGTTTAAGAACTGTTTTTCCTCATGTTGACAATATTATTACTAACCATACCCCACCCCACCCCGAACAGATGCTGTCAAATGTTTAAGAACTGTTTTTCCTCATGTTGACACCAGTACCTTTCTTCAGTAGTTTAATGTTACTGTTATGATTAATTTGGATTGGGGTAAGCAATTCTTGATTGTGTTGTCAATGCAAAGTTTTAATATCCAAGTTTTAATATTTAATTTTATGATTTCTATCTTGATATTTTTAATGGGTAGGACCTGTATTGTTGAGCAGTGTGCCTTTTATTTTTAATATTTCTTCTGATTCTGTGAGATCAGCCATTCTTTATATTTTGTTGGGTATTTTCATTATGGCTGTTGTTCATAAAAGGCTGTAATTATCAATGGGGGTTTTCTCCATACTGTGACGCCATGTCAAATGGATACTAATATTGTAATAAAAGACTTCACATTTCTACTCAATAGGTAGCAAAGGTTATTTGGATCAAACATTTCTTATTACCAGGTAATTCTTGTAAAACAAATACAGTGACATAAATATCTTTTTGCACCAATGGCTTAATTTATTAAACTTCCATTCATGTATTTGCATTGTTTTCACAATGATTTGACCAAAGCAGTGAAGCATGTAAACAAATGACTTAATGAGTGATTGAGCCATTGTGTGTATGTATATCTCATGACATTTGTATCAGCAGTACCATTTACTTTCTTCTTTTTTCTTCAGACCAAGTATGCACTGATTGATGAAGCTGATATCAGCATCATAGAGCGATATGCAGTTGAGGTATGGAATGCAGGCAGCTGATGAGTCTGTAACAGTGTTACAGTAGGTTCTCCTGTAACACAGCTTTCTTTCCCTTTATTTTAATTATGTGACATAAGACTTTAGCACCATTATGATGTAAAGTCTGGTGTTTTATTTAAGATGCATTGCTCTTCAGCTTGGACTGCTATATCAGCCTGTGTGAGAGTGGTTATGTATTCAGAGTATCACTGATAGTGAGCATTCTGTGTGTGTGTGTGTGTGTGTGTGTGTGTGTGTGTGTGTGTGTTTGTGTTTGTGTTTGTGTCCCAAAGTATCAAGTTTTAGTTGATTGTTGTGAGACAATAATTTGTTTTGTCACTGTTCTTAGTTCCGCCAATTAGCATGCACATTATTATTTTGTTGGTTCATGTAGCTGGTCAGTTCAGGTCAGTGGATCAATCAATTGCTGAAACATTATAAAAGAAAATAAAACATGATATTATTAGAACATTTAATAAAAATAAATTTCCATCCACTTTTTCTCCTTGCCAATGACTGAATATTTTTTATAATCCATTTTGTTTTATTTCAGTTGTGCAGTTTTTGTAGATAAAACTAATCTCATTGAATCCAAAATGATTGTGTATATAATATTAATGTTCTATCTTCATTCAATATTCATTCATTATATGTTCACATTTTTATATCAACTTCTCAAATTGAGGTGCTTACCTCTTTCAAATTTCCAACCAGATTGTTGAGATTGCATTTCGTATTAAGTCTTATTAATATTTTCCCCTAAAGAACTGTGTATCAATAGTAGGTTTCTTCAGTCTCACAAAAGGAGTAGGTTTTTTTTAATCTCACAAAAGAAGTTCCTCTGTGGGTTTAAATTTCATGTCTTTCAAATTAAGCACTCAAGAAATCTAATTTTTCAGTCTCATAAATGAAGTTTGTCAAATTAATTTCACAGTCTATCAAATAGCGATGTCATTAGGACAAATAAACTTTAAAATAAATAGAATTTGTATCAAGAGAGACAGCTTTATGCTTGATAACACTGACAAGAAAAAGTTTATTTTACTGCTGGATAATATTGCTAGAGGAGGGATGACATCATTTATGTACTAATGCTGGATTGTTGTGATTGCTATCAACTACACTTCCATGAGATACTAGTTGACGAAACTTACATCTTAAAGCTAATCACCTACCATTTTGCATGCAGTTTAAATACATCTTAAAACTACTCGCCTACCATTTTGCATGTAGTTTAAATACATCTTAAAACTACTCGCCTACCATTTTGCATGCAGTTTAAATAAACTTGTCTGTAGAACAGATGGGAAATAAAGATCAAGTACAACATAAACATGTAGAACATAGAGAGAGTCTTAATATTTTTGTGTGTACACTGTCTGCTGCATTTTACCTTGGAGAATGTGGAGCATGCATAGAGTCTTCCTGATTCTTTTTGTGCAGTATCTGGCTGCAGCTTGCTTTGGACAATTTAGAATGTACATTGAGTCTTAAAGATATTTTTTAATGCAATATGTCTGTTGCATTTTGTTAAAGTTACAATGTATGATAATTGTTGCCTTTGTTATTGACATTTGCATGCTGATAATATTGTTTTAAATAACAATTCAGTTTTCATTGGTAATTTTTCAAGTTGAATCAATCTGAACAGTGAATCATTAGTAATATACATGTATTATTACTAATGTATATGTAAGACATGTATATAAATTAGAACTTTATGTGGAAACTTGTAGACAAGAAATGTTATATTCTTGGACAGGCAATGAGACTTTTTGATGGAAAATTTATATTGTTGGACAGGAAATGAGACATTGTCTTCCAATTTTAAATTTGATCACTTGAGACTTGTCTTTTTTCAACTAATACAAATATATGTTAATTGTTTACAATAGATGAGTAGCCCATAAAGTGTATCTCTGTTTTATCATTATTCAAAGTGTAGACTTTTTAGCTAATAATTAGTTATTGTTAATTAAAACTTACAAATTAAATAATTTATATTAACTATAGTTATGAGTGTTAGCCAAAATATGTTAGTATGTGGGTAATTATATATCTGACATAATTACTCAAACTTTTGACAGTGATATTATGATTAGCTTGTGGGCAGTTTTTAGCTGAAGTTTTTAACTCAGAAACCTTTGCTAGTTTAGTATGTAACTTTTGTAAGGCAATTATAGCTGACATAATTACTAAGAAATCTGTGGCAGGGTTGTAAAGTGTTAGTGCCATGTTTGGCCTCTATAATTTGCCAAGAAATCTTATAGCAAATTTTATATATCAATTCATCATTAAAGTATTTAATTTAGAATGGAATCTTTCCAGTATTTAAAGTAATTACTTTAATCAAGTAATCAAAATTGACCTGATGTTCATATCAGTAAAGATCTGTATAATCTTACAAATTACTATTAAAAAAAAATAATGACACAATGTTCCACTAATGCCAACATTCTAAAAATAGCTTATCTTCATGTGTTTTCTGCCCAATGCATGGATTGACTGTAGTTCAAGCATTGTTATGCTTTAGAAACCAATAGCAGATAACAAAAATTTGGCAAACCCTAATAACTGTTTGTGGCATATTTTTTAACTTCTCATTTTTTTAACATGCTGTTTAGGATGCCTTCATGCAGCTTCCATTGATAATCGGTTCTGTTACAATTAATTTGACCCAAACAGTAGATGAGCTAGTGGTAATTTGGACATATATGCATAATTTATTTGTGAACTACTTACAATATTAAATACTTTTCATCGATTCACTTTTAGAAAAAGATTGATACTGAAACAACTGAAAAGTGAATGTACAACAAAGTTATCCATGGATATCAGCATATCTAAGTATATTTTTTGTTTTCTTTTATATATCCTCCCTTAAAATCTTTATTATTAATTGGGTATTAATTTTCTTACTCAACCATTTTAATAATCATTCATGCACTTTTAAGAAATTATTTTTGTGTCTTCAAAATGATTAACTAAGTAAACAATAATATATTTGCTGTATGATTTGTAAAATAATATTTAGCAATCTGTTAACTAAATCATATCTTTCACATTAGTTCCAACATTGTTCAAATAATTTTGAAGGAAGAAAATGCTCATGCATATACATATATCTACAAAAACACATTTAAAAAAAAATTAGAATTGCTTTTTCTTGTATTGATTGTGCACAGACTGATCAATCTAATCAATGTCTAAGTGTACAAACATTTTATGTTTACAGGCACGGATGGAAGTGGATAGAAACGGCAATGGTGCAACAGTTTATGTCTATGCATATGACATTAGCCGGGGGCGCCAACATGGACAATATCTCCATGAGATGTTATGGTGAGATATTTCATTTTGTCTCTCTGTGAAATATGAATAGTTGTGTCAGAAAAAAAAGAACATCTATATCAGCATATTCATTTTGACTCCAGGAAAAACTGCCATTAATCATTTCTTAAATGAGAATTATGAAGTGATTAATAATTGCAGGATAAGCTTTGTATTATACAACTTAAATAAGAGGTAACTGCCACAGTTCCGTCAATTGCATAATTTGTAATCAGTATTTTCTTTCTCTCATCCTCTTTATTTTTTAATCACAGTAATATAGTTTTCAATTTTAAATTGTGTTTTTAATTTATATTACATTATTAGACAATCTATACTTAACCTTTTAGCACTAATTTACTCTTCTTTATTAATATTATGGTATTTTAATTCTGTCTTTATACGTATATATGCTAGACATGTGCCAAACAAGCCAATTACATGTATTGTACAAATAATTATAACTTAATTAAAATGATGATTATTTGATAGAACATTTTTATTTCAAAAGCCAAAAGCCCTAACACAATGATATCTTCATATAAACTACTTGAGATACTGTGAGATCAGGGACTATATAGGTCTGAAACCAGACAATGAAACCTAACAAAAATTAGAGATCTTGTGTTGTGTTCTACTTTAAGCCAACAGTCGCTGAACGCAGTGGAGAAGTGGAGTGACATAATGAGTATTTCATGCTCTAAGAATAATTTTAACTGTATAGTTTCAAATCTTTTGAGATTTTCCAGTGAGCATGGTGGTGACAGGAGAGGAGAGAATTACATTAATCATGGTGTCTTCAGAGAGCACGGTTGAGACAAAGAGAATAGAATTATTATATTAATCAGGGTGTCTTCGGTGAATATGGTGGAGACCAGGAGAAGTGATTTTCATTCTCTGCAGAATGAAGAGAATTCTTACTTTTACTGCATTCTCTCTTGACAGTATGTTGGCTTGTAACTTATGCTACTTGTGCGTTTGTGCACTGCATCTCAACTGATGGCTGTTAGAGCATACTTATCAAACAGAACAAGGGCAAAATGTTTTTATAGCTGTGCAATGATGGGATATTAAATAACTTCTAGTTGTGGTGGGGGGGATGGTTTGATTATTTTTTCTGTCATTGCTTAGCTAATGTCTGTTAATTGAGATGTTTTGTTTAGAATTGTAAACTGGTAAGAGATTAGGGACAGACATATCAAAGTGACATATGATACCCAAATAGTCTGATATAAGTTTATGAGATAGTGATAATCAGAAATAATCAATGAAATGAGTGATCATATCTATGAGTTAGCATGCTGACAGACTGTTCTGTGCTCAAAGTGTGATGAGATTCCAAGAGTTTTGACACATAGGTCTTTGGGATAGTGAGAGAGAAAGTTGAAATCTTTTAGAACTATTTATACCATTGTTGGCATTACAGAATTCAAGAAAAATAGAAAATTGTTGCCAAACAGAATAAGATAGTTTTTGATTTTTTATAGATTAGATGGAGAATAGTATGGGTGAAAGAAACTGGCTGACCTATTGTGAAGTGTTGGATTTAGCTAGTTCAAAAGCAGTGTGGTTGAAATTGAAGGTAGATCATTTAGATGTGAATGTGAGAGAAGAGGAAAAGACATAACTGGCCATGATGACAGGGGATTAACACTTCAACTACTTAATCACTCTAACCCCACCCTTAAAGATCTGTATAAACGTGGATGAGAACTGAGTCAGACCTCAGAGCTGTTTAAAATTATTAAACTAGTTTTTTTCCTTTGCTCTGATCATAACCGATTCAGAACTCATATGCCAGTTAGCATGCCCTCTCATTGCACTATTTGCTCATATGATTCTGATCTTCACACTTCTCTTGGTTTTTTTGGTGAGACACTCTATTAAGATATGTCCGACTTTTAAATAAACAAGATTCCAGCCCCTATTCACCTAAACACATATCATACTTCTTAAGTAATAGAAGTGTGAGTGGAAACAATATAACAAAATTTATTTAATAAACACTAAAGAATTGGCATGTGGTGTACGTTTGTCTGACTATGAATTCAATATTCAAGTAGATACAATTATAGTCACAATGTAGTCACAAAGGCAATATTCAAGCAAATACAATTATAGTCACAATGTAGTCACAAAGGCAATATTCAAGCAGATACAATTATAGTCACAATGTAGTCTCTAAGGCAGTATTCAAGTATATAATACATTATACAGGCCATTCAATCAACAAAATTCTGCTAATTAAAGCAGTTATAAAAGTCTGTGCAGATCAGCACTAAAATTCCTAATATTATGAGACAAGAGTCTTTCCTCAGTCATTTGTTTAGAGAATATTATATTGACAGTTCAAAAATGTATTCTCCCTTCTAAAATACTGATAGTTCAATTGTTCTTTTAAACTAATAGTCGTTCAATTGTTTGTTAAGAATAATAACAGTTCTTCGTTATGCTAGCAGTTCGCTGGTTTTTCTTCTGAAAATAAGAGCAGTTTATTTTATTCTTCTAACTACTAACACAGTAACAGTCCATTTGCTTCCCTTTATAAAGTATCAACATTCAGGATTTAGAATGCAACCGGGTTTTCACAAAGATACTAATATAACATAGATACGTTTGTATCTAAGAAAATAGAAGTTTCAATTCATAGAGAAGATTTTATATTGGAATTTCCTTACCTGGCTTAAGAGGACCAGTGCTGAGTTTGTTTTTCTGTCATCAACACTGTGTGAGCTGGCTGTGGCTGACATTTGCCTATGATGTGTCAAATGGGCAAACAGCCTATAGTTTGTGACAGTTGGTGTTCTGCAGAAAATTTGACAGCATGCATATGACAAGAGGTTGTGGCAAGGGAGATCACCATGGTAACAAAGAGAAACAATTTTGCTGTAGGGCAGACCAGGAGGAAGAAAATGTAGATGAAGAAGAAGAAGGCTTCGAAGTACTGATGAAAAATACATGATGCATGTGTGAGTATTCCATAGAGATAATTTCCTAAGCCTCCTCACACCTTCTCTCTCAGAAATGCTCAAACATATTCACACCTGTGACCGCTTCAGCCCAACATATGGGTTCAGACACATGGAACCCTGTAGAAAAATACAACCAATGAATTTTCTTAAACGTATGAATCATTAAGTACAATTAAGAATCTTCTACATATGAAAATATAATTAAGACATTTCATAATTTTGAAAATACAATGAAAGAGCTTTTTGAATATGGAAAATTCAGCCATTTCTACGTACAAAAATTTCAACTCCTTCACTCATAGTCATACCTGATTTTGTGCCTGTTGCTGATTCAAGCTTCCAGAAAGCCAGGACTGCATCACATCAATGAGTAATGGGTAATGGCGTGCTTGAGTGATTATATATATTTTCGTATGTATACACTTATTGTTCTGCTTGGAACAAAAGCTGGATGCGAGTGGCTTGTACATGCAATGGTTTCTAGTAATGCTCAGCTCCAAGTTAGGGACATATTCCCCTAGAGTCCTTATAATCCCAACTGCCATTTTTCAGTGTGCTTAGTCTGTAACTAGAGATCTTGTGGGGTAAAAGGACTAATTTTTTTGACTGAAATAAGGTTTAGGCTGTGTCCACTCTGTCTGTGCATACATAATTTTCCAGACAAAGCTTAATCCCTCCCTTCCAACTGCTCTGTGCAAACCACACCAGAGGTATGGATTCCTGTCTCAGTACAAATAACTCAATGCTGGTGGTACAATTAATGAAGTTGCATATTTCAGTTTGCTGCAACAATTGTATAGCAAAGGATGCACATCTTAAAAGTTTGGGTGATACAAGTAGATGATAATATATATTATAAAAATTCTTGGTGCTGACAAAGAAAAGGGTTCAGGCAGTACAAAGATGGTTGAAAGGTAGAGGAGACAACAAATTATTTTTCCAATCAGCTTCCATCCTCCTGTATATGACAATTTTTTTTGTTGTATGGCAGGCACATTTTATTGATGCATGTAGTCCAAATTCTCGAAGTTTTAGCACACTGCTGATGGAGGGACCAAATGGGTATTATTTATGACAGTCATGGTTATAGCAATGTAAGACAATGGAATATAAAAAAGCTAAAAGGAAGAAAACATGCAGGAAAATGGAAAATTGGAGGAATTAGCTGGAAAAAATATCGAAGAGCCCACTTTTAAGTGAGTAAGCTGAACAGCAGCAAGCACTAAGAAAATGAAGAAGACCGTTAACACAATCAGCTGCAGTTGAAGGAGCATGTAAAACTATCAAATGCTCAAAATTTCAGGATTTTGTTTTCAAGCTTGTGAACTAATCAGCTGGAAGAGAAGCAAGGAGCTTTTAAAAATCAAAGCATTTTATTGATGACTCACAATGATTATTTTTATCATTATCATCATTCTTGTTATTTTCATCATCAGTTTTGTTATTATAATTATTATTTTTGTTGTTTTATCATTATTGACAATATGTTCTTTTCATAATTATTATTTATATCAGTATTATTATTTTTCATCATTACTGTCAGCATCAGTGTTGTAGTTATCATTGTTATCATTATTATTGTTATTATTATTATTATTGTTCTTATAATAATAATTTGTTATCATTATTATTGTTATTATTGTTCTTATAATAATAATTTGTTATTATTGTTATTCTTATAATAATAATTTGTTGTTATTATTATTATTATTATTATTATCAGTAGTACTAGTGTATGTGATATTAGTATTAGTAGTACTAGTGTATGTGATATTAGTATCAGTAGTACTAGTGTATGTGATATTAGTATAGGTAGTAGTAGTAGTGTATGTGATATTATTATCAGTAGTACTAGTGTATGTGATATTAGTATAGGTAGTAGTAGTAGTGTATGTGATATTATTATCAGTAGTAGTAGTTTGTGTGATATGCTCTTACTCTACAGGGAGAAGCACAAAGGAGGAATTGCACCTGGGTGGCAGGTTGCACACAAAAACCAGGTGACTGTGGACAACCGGTTAGAAAACTTGTGCTTGATGCGCAAAGGCGCTCTAAGTCTAGCAGCCCCTATGGAGAAAATGTCCAGCAAGCACATGGAATCCAGCCTGTACTGGATCACTGTGCAGCAGCTTCTTGGAGATCCGCTTGAGCAGGTTGAAAAATAAATCAATAAATTCACTACTTCTTTTCTTCTTCTTGCTTATATCTGTACATTGGTTATCTTTCTTTCATCATTGGTCACTATAAGAGATACTGTTTTATCAGTACATTGTAATGAACATTTGATATTCTTGTCGTAATAGCAGAACCAGCATGAAACAAAATTAACCCAAACTTTGATGAAGACATATCACTATAATATTTCCACATGCATGTGGTGCATCTTTTGTTGGTACATATAACTTTCTTTCTTTCAATTATAGCACTTTCCTGAGCCTCTCTGTATGCGCTATTACAACTCCAATGGGGAGGTCGTTGAAAATGGACCTGGTGGTACGTATGCAATTTCGCCCCAAAAAGTCATTGTGTGCGCATGTTTCAGTCATTTCAGAAGATGCTTAGTTGGAGAAAAGCTTATAAAGACAATCAAATGAACATTCTAGTGACACTATACAGTTTACAATGGCATAATATTAAAATGCTGCTTAAATAAACATAATTAACATTACTGACAAAATGAATATTCTGTAGTTTTACTACCTTAGACATTATAAAGTGATTCAAATTCTAAAAACTGATACCTCTTTGCCAGGTTCCAATGTGTCATTATTTATAAATTGTATTTTTATTGACTAGTTAATTTCTGTAATGATGTATTTTATGAGTAAATTGCATTTCAATACTCTATTCCAAAAAAAAGTCAGCAAATGTGTGTGATTGTTTTCACTTGAACTTCATATAATGAAGTTACCATAATTGTAAAGATTTTGAAAGTAATAATCAAGGTGAAAATATTTCACAACTCAGTGAAAAAAAAGCTACCTTAATTTAATAAAATAGGTATGTATACCAGTGAGTAGTTTAAGCCATAAAAATTCTAAGTCTTTGAATACTTTAACGCTGATTGTACAGTTACGGACAATTTTTTTTTTCGATCACCCCAGAAGCCACAATAGACCTTTCATCTTCACGATGTTCTCAGTCTTGGTCTGCTTTTGGGGGATCCCCACAGTTTCGTGGTGCATCTGAGGTGGAGGGCAGGAAACAGACAAAATAAAATCATAAAAATATTTATTTGCAAATTAATAATAATAGTTACAAAGGTCTGTAAAGTATATCAATCACCAATGTTATAGTTTGAGTTCTCAAATAATTACTTGAGCATACAATTCTCCAGTTAGTTGTGTTAACTGAATTTTGTACTTTAATAAATAATAGTGTTCACTCATTATTAAGTGGAACACAGTGAAATGGAATTAAAGTATTTATCTATATGGTTAGCATAAAATTTATGTTGTACAGGATAATGGTTCCTGACAAAACCTTTTATTAGGTAAGAATGTACTAGATGTAATAAATAGTATATAAATATGACATTTTAAGACAGCATAGCAATATATCTTTGCATCGTAAATTATTTGGTTTGACAGATATAAAAAGTAGATAAATGCAATTTATTATTGAGTTTGGTCTTCCCACCACTATTACCAGACAGATGGAACATAAATAGTATAACAAGGATTTTGTATCAAACTGGAAAATGCATCTCACAGATACTGAATTGTTAAGAGACTCCTGTAATCCTATAGTATAACAAAGGGATTGTATCAAACTAGAGAATGCATCTCACAGATACTGAATTGCTAAGAGGTTCCTGTAATCCTATAGTATAACAAGGGATTGTATCAAACTAGAGAATGCATCTCACAGATACTGCATTGCTAAGAGGTTCCTGTTGTCCTATGGTTTTTCTGTATACCAGTCTGACTGGAAATCCAACACAGCTATTATGGCCTTCTCTTTATTTGGCAAATATGTATATTTTAAAAAAAAATATTTTATTTTAATTTTTGTTTTGTTTTAGTTTCAATTTTTGTATTGCAAAATTTTAAAAATTATTCATCTGAGTATTCTTGCTGTGAGAAAGCATATATATATTTGTATTAAAACTCAAACAAACCAATAAATTCAAAATGGAAATTCTTTTAGATATTCACTTATTTTACATCCATATTTTTATGTTTTATTTTGCTTATTACAGTTGTGGAGAGTATTGGATCAAACACGGTAAAACAGGCAACATTGATTTCTTGTGAAGCTTTACAAATGTTTTCACTTTTAATAAACCAGTCTGCTGTAAGAAGACTAGCTCATTAGCAAATAATGTTGGCTTGGATAAAGCAGAATTAATAACTATTATGCCACAGGTAATCTAGCTTTTGATTGTTTGGCAGCAAAGACAGCTTTATAGAAGATTAAATCTTTCTGTCTGTTTGTCTGTCTAGCTATTTTGCTATCTATCCAGCAGTCTATATAGCATTTATCTTACTGTAAGCAAATATTTAAATTACTGTTTAAATGGGTTTGATGAATGAAACAAAACGTGGGGAAAATAATTAAAACCTAAGTGAAATGTCAGATTATTTGATGACTATTGGACAGTCTTATTATGCGTGTACTTATGCATGCATTCATTTTATAGGAAAGATTAGTACGATACACAACATTAAATTAATATTTTTTATACTCGTGTACCAACAAATTGTATTGTAATCTGTTTTTCTTCATATACATTTGTTCTTGATAATTTACATTTCACATTTAATTCATATACCTTCTATAGGGTTCACCTTCTCTTATTTACAGAAACTAGCTGTATTTACTATGAATGCCATTACCCTCCATGCACAAATATGGAAAAGGAGCCACGTGAATTTAGTATTTGTGGACGCTGTCAGTTAGTCAGGTGCGTGTAATTCTGTTTAATTAACTTTTGTATCCAGAACTTAGCCCCAGATTTCCATATGTAGGCCATTTGTTTTATAAAATGTCCTGGTAAATCAAAGGCTGTTAAACAGTTTTGTCTTTGTATTTTTCTTAATTAATTTCTAGTCTCTTTTGGGTCTTTTCACACTTTCAATGGCCATGAGAGTGATGCTTCTTTAAGAAAACTCATTTAAAATATTTTGACACAGGTGCTTCTAAGGTGAAAATTTGATAAACCTGTGTTTGGGATTAATAAAGAGCTTATTTTTTTGTTATTGAACTTTATTGTTTTCTCTTTGATATTTATTTTCTCAGGAAATGTGTATATTTTAGGCAATTAGCCATTATTGGTCATTTCAAGATATATTGAGTCATACAAATTATTATTTTTACTTATTAAGTATGGTAATAATTCAGTGCTTATTATATCCTAAACTGCTTTGATTGAATGTCTCTTTAGATACTGTGGTCCATACTGTCAAGAACGAGACTGGCCTATCCACAAACGTTACTGTAGAGAGCGATCTCTGTTGGGGCAAAGAGAAGCTTCACCAGATCGATGACGTAGAACAATCAAGACATTACCTTTCAATTTCATGTGCCATTCCTGTGTTGTCTTCACTGTCTGTGTAAGTGCAGAAGGTGATCGTGGACATTACGTTTTGTAGCAAGATATGAACTTCACTTCCATTTGATAATCCAGAAAGATGTGACAGAGAATGAGTAGTTACCATCATTCATGCCTTTTTTTTCTTCTGTATATACTGCAAAGGTGCCATTCACCCACATAAATCTTTTCATAATATTAGAAGTTAGTGTAATTACTAGTCATATGTCAAAAGCAATACATAATACCAAATGATAATATTATTATTATATATAATGTTCATGACCACTCTTGTATGGAGACTGTTAGCTATGTGTGATCTATTTTATATCATGATTAAGTTATGTGTGCAGTGAGAATCATCTTGTTGAATATGAGGTGTGTGTGTGTGTATTTATGTATATATATATATATATATATATATATATATATATATATATATATATATATATATATATATATATATATATATCAATAAAGATCGTTCCCAGTTAAGTCCCTATAAATTAGTCCCTGTGAGAGTTTGTAGCACAGATCTTATTGGGTGATGGTCAGGGAATGGTTGGGGTGGCAGGGAGGAGAGTAAATCAAATTAAAATTAAAATTGAGAAAGAGAGAACTGTTTTAGAGATGTTATTGAAAGAATATTGAAATGTTTTATAAATATGAAAAGCTTCTGACAAACAAAACTTAGTAATTTTATATTCAAAATTAAATAGATATCTTTTTGCTTGGCTGCCTTTATGGACTACTGCAGTACAAGTTAGAATTGTATGATATAATGAAGTTTTCTTGCAAGATTGAACCTTTGTAGTAGAGTAAATTTGCCAAACTGATCTGGATTTCCTTATGTATCTCTTATGGGGCTTATTTTGTTAAGACTTAATTGTTTTAGGTCACAGATATTGGAATTTCAAATAATGTTGTACATTTTTTTTTTTTAACCTAGGCTAACATCACCTTGTTTGGGGCCTAGAATTAGAATGTACAAATATACATATGCCACAGTCTTCATTGTATTTCTATTGTGAAGTTGTAGACACTGTATTTAACTAATGCCAGAAATAATAAAAATATTTATAATTTAGATGGGCCTAGCTGGACTATAAAAGACATTAAGTATTAAAAAATATAATTAAGTATAATATTTTGAGGATTTAGTTGTGGACTGTATAGGTGTGAGTTCAGTATAATGCTTGGGGATGCATTTCATCACTCTCCTAAATGCCTGGAATTTCATCAAAAGGCTCTGAATGTGATTGACAACTGGTTAGTGAGATTTCACTGTCAATTTTGACTTTGTATTCTTCTTGTTTGTGTTTGTTGTCAGAATGCCTAAGAATATTTGTGTTAATGTACATGGTAGAGTATTACATTTTATTAGAGTCACACACTTGTACTGGATGGACATTGCTCTGAAGAAAGATGAACACTGAAAACAATTGATCCTATCCATTTCACTTGCATGGTCTGATGTTCTCTTTTAGTCTTTTGTGTGTGCAAGTTTGTGTGTGTTTGTGCAGAATTTAACATGATTACATGAATTTTTAATAATGTTCTTGGTTGTGTTGTGTTTTATGATTATGTTGTTAAAAAGTAAATTGTTGTATTGATTGACAGAATAGTGTTTATTTTCACAGGGTAGGTATGCGAGCATTTCATTACGGATAGACAGCTATCTTCTGCCAGTATTTTATTCTTCTAAAGTTATGAACCAATTTTCTTATAGGTATAACACAGTGTGAAGCAGAGTTTGTGGAATACTGTATTTGTACCCAAATGTAACTTACTAAGTGATGTGCTTATTGTTTGTGTGGAGTAAACTTTGTTGTTAGCCTACTGATCTTGTAATTTACATTGTATGCATTGTTTTTACTCATCATTCCAGTTTTAATGTTTTATTTTGATGGGTGTTGTGATACTAATCAGCCATATTAACTTGTTCTGGGTTATGTTTCTTTTCTTTTTAAAAATACACGTAAATTATAATGGAAATGTGCGGGGTTTTGCCAGCTGTTTATAATGCAGTTTTTATATACATTTGTTTGCTAACAACTACTAACCTCGTTTTTAAAATTGTATTCTTACAGCTTGATTGCAAATTGTTTTATTTCTCAGTTTTAATTCATGAATTAATTTAGCTTTATCATGATATGTATGCTGACCAAAGGATTCTTTTTAAAAAACGAACATATAAATATTTAAACTAGAATGTAACAAATTTTATGATGTATTCTTTATACACTTTTGAAATATAGCAAATTTGTCTTTCTCTTCCTCATAGAAATATATTGTGCAAGTGTTGTATAATTATTCAATGACTAAGTGGTTATCTCCAGAAAGGAAGTAGCAGTGCTACATGTTTAAATTTGATGAAAGCAGACAGGGAGATAACTCTTGTTAGGACCACTGTGTAAACATTTAGTGTTGAGGATTTGGGTGGCTGTGTTGTGCCAAACAAAATAATTTGGCATTTTAAGTTACAGCACTGGACTTAGTTTTCCTGGTGTCAAATGATTACAAGTAAGAGTCAGTACTTTGAGAAAAGATTAATACCAGATGAATATTTTGTCATGGTATACCCCTTGCTCTTTTTCTAAAGGAGCAGATAAGAAACAAAGCAGAAAAATAGTCCCTCCCACCACCTTTGGCAAACAAAAAAAAAAAGCTTCAGTTTGTGCTTAGAGTCTACAGGATAAAGAGAAATCTTACATGGCTTTTATATTGATAATAAGTTTAATGTGAGTTTCTCTCTGTATTACATCTGCCACGCTTATCATTCTAAGATTTACCCTTTTGCTGAAGGTGTGGTTTATGACAGTGAAAGTGCCAACCAAGCAGCTAAGATTCAGCACTGCATAGACTAACCATTAAAGGAAATAAACTCCCCGTTTGTGTAGTACTTTTATTATATGCAGTTACACTAATCCACCTCTTTAAAAGTTTATTTTGCTATTAAACTGCATTACCTGTGGTAGGCTCTGATCTCATTTGCTTCCCTTTCACTTATGCTTTCAAAGTTTTAAAACAAATTTACATTGGTATGTATAAGGTGCAGTATATGAATAAAATAAATGTTGTGTTCCCATTGCCATGCACCTATCAAATCTGTTTCTGCTGCCCTGTGCCAAATAATAACACATACACATCACATGACATGTTATCTGTGCAGTGTTTAGTATGGATGTATTTATTACCTGCATGTGAAGATGACTGTTAAAGCACTGCATTGATAATATATTGGTAAAATAGTTTTGCATTTCATTTGAAATGGACATAACAATAGGTACAAATAATATAATAAATGGAATATACTAAACATAGTGGGGTATATAGAACTTTGATTTTAGTTTATTTTTAATACAGAGGGGGACATCATATTTGAGACCACCTAAACTGCATTATTTATTTTTTTTTAATGAGATGAATTAATTGGAAAAATCTAAAGAAATCCATCAGATGATCATCAATATTTTTTGATTATTATATATGAATTTTTTTTTGGTGACCTGTTTTTAAAATAAAAATGTCTTGGTGTTAAAGGCATAGAAACAGATTTAGAACTGAAAGGAATGTAGGTGATGTGAATATAAATTGCAGATTATTGAAATAATATATAAAGTGATTTATTCAGGCTTTTCTTTCACTCTTTGGTAATACATCTGAAATTGAAAGTGTTAGTTTTTAAATATAAAAAAAAGGATTACATTAATGAAAAGGACAAAAAGTGGTAAATAATTAAAAAGATCATCTAGAATTGCTATTATTATTGTTATTTTCTTTCTAATTGCTGTATGGAAATTTTTGGAACATTTTTGCATCTGGAAAAATGTAGCAGATGCATTGCATTTTCATTTTATGTAAATATGCAGAGTCACTGCCATCTAGCTTCATATCTACTTCTTCTCCTGTAATGTTTTTTGATAATAACTGCATATCCACTAATTTGAGCATAACAAGAAGGCACTGACAAATTTATGTAATAATAAGTAATTAAAGTTTGAATTTATAGTTGCTTTGTGGTCTGAAGTAAACCCAGTTTGTTAGCTTTTGATGTTAATTTGTTGTTGTATTTTTGATTGCATTTAATGGTTTTAATGTTTGCTTAATCATAATAAACACAGTTCATACAACTAATACATTTTATTTTAAAAATTGATAATTGTTTCATATATTAATTACATATGTACAAATTTTCTTGTTGCATCAGACATCTTTTTTCAATCAGTATTCACCAGATTTTGAACTGCAACAATTTTGTCAGTAATTGTAAAGGTTAACTACTTTTGAGTTAACACCTGAACAGTGTTGGCTTACTACTGATATGCATGGGTCAGAATGCCACTTTATTCTTGTAAATCCTATGGGCTGTTTGCAAGATTGATTGTGCTTTGCTGACATGAATAAATTTCTCATTTTGTCATTGTGTTCTGAGAACTGAGATTCGAGGATTGAAGGTGAACAAATCTGTGCACCCAGAGAATATAAATTTCATTTTCTCAGGGCAATTAACCTGGTGCCTGTCTGATGCTTGTACTGTAATATTTACATTAACCTGCTACCCTCTAGATGACTGATGTTTATTTTTAGCTTGTTGTGTTATTGCTAATTATTTGACATTCCACTGTGTGATAGACTTAGATCTATTTAAAATATTTTATATGGTGTTCTAGCCCTCTGGGATTTTGTGGCAAGAAAAAATAATGTATTGGTTTGTAAAAATCACATATTACATGTCACAAGAGAATTAATTATATTATTAATATATTTTTTGGTATTATTTAATAATTCCATTTCCTGTTGGCTCTTATTATTATTAGTGGTATTCATGACTACTTCAGTAATGTTGACACTAATCTCAGCATATGTTTGTGATAGTATTTATCCATATGTAATGAGTTTGACAGAAAGAAAAAATTATATATGTTTAAGATAATTTTTATCCATATGAAATAAGTTTGACAAAAAGAAAAATGAAAATGCACTGGCATAATTTAATTCCAGTCCATAGTTGCACTAAATCTGAAGTGACAACATTTATATAAAATAAATATAAAACCATTATGCTGTAATAGTTATACTCATGTAGCAAAAATGTCGCTCGGATAGTTGTAGTATAGTAGTTTGATTACAATTTATAAACTAGGTTATACATATGACAACTAATCAGTCTTTCAGGTATTGCAGAGATTTGATTTTTTAATGTATAATTATATATTAAAGAATATAGTTATTTTTAGCAAGTCATCTAGCCATTTATATAATTACCTTAAATTTTATTGATCCATTAAACAATATCCAAATGGGGTACTGGGGCAAACTAAGAAGTATTTAAAGATGTTAATATTCAATTTAAACTTAGATTAGTAAGACAGAAACAAATATACCAGAAACCAGATTAATGTTTTCATAGTTTTACTTTTATTGCCAATTTCACTTTGCTGCATGCCAAGGATTTAAATCACTATCTATGGATCATTTTCTTGCTTTAGGGATACTGTTTTAAATCTGTCCAGATAGTGTAGCTACCTTATTTATTTTTTCAGTATTCTTTTAAATGATGATTTTTCAATTGCAATATAGATTATATTAAAATACAGTCTTTTTTTTTTTTTTGTAATATCCAAATAGATCTTGTATAAACTTTTGTTGTTGTTTAATGTTAGTTCATTTTTGTTACTGTCTTGAATTGTAGCTTTAACTTGGTTGATGTGTTATTTACATATAGAACTTGAACTGGTTTCTAATTTGTGGGGTATAATAAAATTGGGGATGTGGCAATTTTTTCGTCATCGTTTGTGTTCACTGATTTCATGTCTTCACCAGAAAAGAAGTATTTGGTATTGTCAGAATAGGGGGAGTATAAAATAAATCATAGCTTTTGGGAAATCAAGTCTTATACACCATTTCTTGAATATATCCAGCTTATATTTAACTTGTTGATTATGAATTTTGCTGTATGTTATTTTTAATTTCTAAACTGTTATCATTTGACTTCTATATAATCTAGTTATAAGCACAATTTCAGTGATTTTTAATGGGTCATATTTATTGGAGAGAAAAAAACACTAAACTGTTTCATTTACTAACTTTGCATTTAGAATTGCTTGAGTGTTTTGATTGCAGAATTGCTATGAATGTAGCTTAGAATCTGTTTCTTTGAAATTTAGATGAAGTTATTATCAGCTTGGAGACTTTGTTGTTGTTGTTGTTGCTTTAGTTCTAACATTTTGTACAAATATTTATTGGAAAGAAAAGGTGAATTGCAAATTAAACACTAGTACGTATAAGGTTGGGCTGTTTTATTTATTTCATATTTGCATTACAAAGTTGTTTGGGTTTTTTTGAAGTTTATATGTGTTTGATTACAAATGGATATTCTTGTATAAAACGTGACAAATACTTTATTAATTTTTATAAAAGTTCTCATTTGATGCTTTTGAACACACGTGGAACTGCCGTCTAAGCGGTCACTTTTCTTACCACATATTTTGTTGTGAAGCAATAAAATAAATTAAAGAATATAAAATCTGTGGATGGATGGATGGATGGATGTTTTGTGTATTTCTTTATGACAAATGTTGCATCTTCTAATTAGTATTTGTATTGTGATGTTGATAAAAAGTACATAAACTTAGGAATGTATAACAATAGCTTGTGCACCTCACTTTGTATTGTGATGTTGATAAAAAGTACATAAACTTATGACTGTATAACAATAGCTTGTGCACTTCGCTTTGTATTGTGATGTAGATAAAAAGTACATAAACTTAGGAATGTATAACAATAGCTTGTGCACTTCACTTTGTATTGCACTCATTTCATGCTGTAGTGACTGCATACTTCTGCAAAGATAAGTTAATGAACTCATTGAAAGGATAAATAATTTGTAAAATAATGTTTTAAAGTTTAAAATAGAAATTGATCTTGGAAAGCAGAAAATGCCTAGCTGTAAATGTATATACATTTATGCAGTTGCAAACAGGATGTTTAACCTACATTGCAGATGACATGAACAATTCTGAAGAAAGTAGATTCAAATTTCTGTAAGGAGGAGAACACTTTTATGTTTATTACAATGTCCTTGCTGAAATAATGTTCTTGATAGATTTACTTTTCTAACACAATAAAATGCATATAACTTATAATTTTAGCTGTTTTTCTAAACCAATATAATACATATAACTTTGTGAGACAAATAATTTTGTATATAATGCATATAACTTGATGAATCAAGGAATTTTTAACTGCTTTTCTCACACAGTATATAGTGCATATAACTTGACGAATCAAAGAAATTTTTAGCTGATTTTCTAACACAGTATATAATGCATATAACTTGATGAATCAAACAATTTTTACCTGCTTTTCTAACACAGTAAACCCTCAGATATTCAACACTCATCCAGCAGCACTCGCTCTAATGGCATATGGAAAATCAGCCCATTGCAATTTACCCACCTTATCTGGTGGCATATTTTAATCATATTTTATTGGTCCTCATATAACTAATTTGGTGAATAATGTGCCTAGCTGTACATATTTATTCTTGTTATATCCATACCTAATTATTAATTTCATTGTATTCATTATAGCACACAGCAAATATTGCTTGTTCTACATCACCTTTTGCTCTAACGGCATATCTGATCTAACTGGCACACTCCAGTTTCCACTGCATGCTGGATAATCAAGAGTTAACTGTATTTTAATTAAATTATTCAGCAACTCATATGCTCTTAAGGGCAATATTAACCAAGAAGTATTTTTAAATACAAACATTTTATTTGCAATTAATTAATTTTATTTTCTTCTTTCTTCTCGTTTTGGTTATTTTTTTTTTAATCTCAATGTTTTTCCAGATTTCACATTTGCTATGTCGTTTAAATATATCAGTATTTTATATTCAGACTTACTTATTCTGACCACAAAAGTATCACTACTACTGTACAAAGTTTTATTGTTTAAACCTCCAAATATATCAAATTCAGACTCACTTATTCTGACCACAAAAGTATCACTACTAGTGTAAAAATGTTTGTCATTTAAACCTCCAAATATATCAAATTCAGACTCACTTATTATGACCACAAAAGTATCACTACTAGTGTAAAAGTGTTTGTCGTTTAAACCTCCAAATATATCCAATTCTGACTCATGACAACTACAAAATTATCACTGCTACTGCTAGCATTGTCAAGAAATTACTTTCAGTTTCACATATACTGATGTGTAGTTTACTGTTTTAATTCCATAATCATTACTCATTTTTGGTTCTTGTTGCTAATTAATACAAACAAGTAATTGTAATATTGTTTAAAAATTCAATGGCTTTGGTGTGCACTTAACTCTAGAAGTGGATATTTAAATTTAAAGTTGAACACAGAGTTACAAATGATAAAAGTATTATGGTGCTTTGAGTTTAATTCAGGGGTGTGGCAAGGAAGGAGAGGAGAGAGAATGAATGAGGAATGAGGAAAAAAAATGTCATTTATGAATACACACAAACACTTGGGAATGATGTAGGGCAACTCTAATGCTTGAATACCATTGGCAGAAAATAGAATAAATTCAGTGTATGAATGTGGCTGGTATAATATGGAATAAATGCAGTGTAGGAATGTGGCTGGTATAATATGGAATACATTCAGTGTAGGAATGTGGCTGGTACAATATGGAATAAATGAACTCAAAAGGGAGACTACCAGGAATGAAATCATGACACACTGTTAGCTGGCAGTATATTAATAAAAATATTAAAAATTAAATTTAAAATGTTAAATATTACACAACAATGAAAACATAACTGTAGCTGTCAAGTATAATGGGTGTAATTATTGGAAATAATTATTTCTTTGTTATCATGACTAAGATTTTAAAATTAAAATAAAGATTTGTATGAGCACTATAGGCCTAATGTAAAAGCTCCATGCATCTTAGTTCTTACAGTAACTCGAGAAATATAAGGCTAATCTTTACTGTTATAAAAACACTGAAGCACAAGTTAAGAAAAACATATATGGATTACATTCACAAATATCATAATCAAATATACATACACACATAAATATATATTATACATATGTGCATACACAAAGATCACACGAGAGCGACTTTTTAACACAAATCTTTGAGTAATTTTATTTGTATCGTACTATCTTTTATACATTCGCTAAATAACAACACATACAACACAGCAAAAGCACAATCGTTAGTGGCTCTGAAGCACTCTTTGAAATGTCTGGAGCATTTTGTGGCTGTTTTTATTGAATCCAGAGTCACACCGATTCACTGCAAGCACAAGTGCTCTTCGCCCATTGTTCGTTATTAGGTCTTCGCACTTAAAAAAAAAAAAGAAACGGTAATCCTTTGTGTCTAAATGTACAAGCCGGACATCCAACTATCGCAAAGTTATCACCAGGCATTGCAAGCGGTGCATGTAATGCAAAATTCGAGAGCGGAAGAAAGTAGTAGTTGTAGTAGTACCGCTAACAATGCGCCCACAGGAATTGCGTTAGAACTTTTCATCTTGACGATGTTTTCGGTTCTTGGTGGATTTCTGTGGGGCCTTCCTCCTTCCTCTGGTATTCAAGAAGGAGGGTGGGGTATGGTGTTCGTGCGTTGTTTGGTTTGCGTGTTGCATCTCCATGTCTGACCGTTGTTACGACTGTCGTTCGTGTGTTTGTGCGTGTTATTAGGTGTGTGATTTTTTTTTTTTTTTTTATTAATTACAGTAGGTGGAGTGTGTTTGTCTCTAAGAGGTAGGTGATAGGTGCTAGGTGTACGTGACTTTGATTGTGTTGTTTGGGGTATAGGAGTGCTTGGGTGGAGAATGGTAAGTTTAAGAGGTCTGTTGTTTCTTTGATGATTTTCCTTTCATCAGTGTATTGCACTGGAGTAGGAAGTGTTCGACTGTGTTGTCTGTTATGCAGTACGTGCATGCCTTTGTTTCGTTTGTTTGTTTTGTGTGTATATCTTGTGTTATTGTATCTCAATCTGGATATTGCTCTATTATGGTTTATGTTTTTGAGTTGGGGGAGGAGTGGGGTGGGGGTCTTACTTTTGTATATGCTTTTGATTTGTGCGTGTATTTCTGAGCGGAAGAAAGAAGTAACCTAACTTATATGCCGGAAGTCGGGAGTAAGCGCCTGTTGATACATCCTCCTTTGACCACGCTAAGACTACACACAGTACCAGATCGAAACTGAGCGCAAAGGGAGACAATCTGCAAATTACAGTCATACAATTTCGAATGCCAATCTTACCTTTTCTTTTTTACTTTGTGATGTGTGGCATGTTGTTGTGATTTGTCTGTGTTGACAAGTGTAGTGTCTTCCTGTTGGGTAATAAAACTAACTTTATAAAGATCATTCAAGGAGGCTTCAGCCCACCCACCCACCCACGACGGAGGGCGGTTGAGGGTGTGCACCAAACTGGTGCGACCTGTTTCACCCCTTTCCGCCAGCCTTCCTGCCCTCCACCTCAGATGCACCGCGAGGCTGTGGGGATCCCCCAAAAGCAGACCAAGACTGAGAACATCATGAAGATGAAAGATCTATTGCGGCTTCTGAGGTGAGTGTGAGCGAAACACACACACACACACACACACACACACACACACACACACACACACACACACACACACACACATTTCTTAGATATTTCCATGGCTATCACAAATTGAACTTTATTCTCCAGATGACCAAGAGAATATTATAGAAAATCCTTGGTTGATACATGTATTCAGGGTCTCTATTTTTATAGCCTTGATTCACTATTACGGTTTTTTGTAGTGTGTATATGATAAAAAAATAAATTATGCTATACTGTTAAAGAATAAGTTATGATGTTTAGAACTTTTCATCCACACTTCCTAGTTGTATATTGGAAGATTTGCCATCATTGTGGACGGGGACAAATGCATAAAAATTAAGAAGTTGGACATAAAAGAAATTCTGTGTTGATGTCTCACAACATGAGTAGGGTATTATGTCAGGTCTTTTTTTTCTTGTTGACCTCTGTCCCAAAGTTAATAGTTGTAACCCTTTCAACAGCACGTTGTTCTCAGTTTTGGTATGTTTTCCACGAGACCGTCATTTTCTCACTTGAGTCGGAAGAGGGTGGATGAGCAGATATGAATGTCAAGTCAATGTTAGCTTGAAATATATATATATCTATGATACAACGACTAACATTGGGTAGGTTGGGGGTGGTGTGTGTGGAGTAGCTGCCCTATCATTGACCCAGTCTGTGTCAAGAAGTGTTGTATATTATGGACTGGGAAAGTAATAAAACTTACTAAAGGACACTTCTTAGCTGAGGAAAATACCTGCCAAAGATATACGGTTGGAACTACATCCACAATATTGTATATGGCTCTGTAACTTCATACAGATATGTTCGGGCCTATGGCAGTTCATGTCCTTTAACTTTTCACCTGTATGATAGGTAGCTGGAACAACATCAACAACATTGTGGCGGAGTAAATTTGCCTAAATTAATTGTTATATAGATTGTCAAAGTTACCTGATAAAGGTACTTTTTGTGCCAGAGTTGGAGTAAACATTAAATATACAAATACCAGCTTCACTTAGCTGTTTGTATATATGCTGTTATGGAAGACTTGTAAGAATTGTCTTTTCCTTCCGAGAGACGTTTTTCACCTATGGAAATATTGTGTGTTGGTAAATGTTTGTCTTTAATGTTGTGGAAGAAAGTAAACATTTACAGCGCCCGCACATCTGTCAAGTGAGAGAGACGAGTGGTGTCTTCTGGAAAATTATTAATAACTTAGATTCTCATCACTTGTAATTAGTTATCAATGATTAATAAACAATAATAATCATAACCGATAATTAGTGTGGTGTAGGCGTCGCAAACACGTTTACGTTTTACCTGTACGATAGGTATCTGGAACAACATCAACAACACGTTTACGTTTTACCTGTACGATAGGTATCTGGAACAACATCAACAACACGTTTACGTTTTACCTTTACGATAGGTATCTGGAACAACATCAACAACACGTTTACGTTTTACCTGTACGATAGGTATCTGGAACAACATCAACAACACGTTTACGTTCCTATGAACACTAGATAATTACGCTCAGACGTAACAGTACCTTCTGTCCCGCAAAACTTCATTTGCTTGCTATTTATTATCTGACTGTGCATGAGCTCGCAGATGGATTTTTAATCTTGACACAAGCTCAGTGCGAAAAATAATTTGGCAGCTGGTCGTCTCCATTTTCTAGTTCGACGTTTAGAGGAAGAACCTTAAATATCAGGATGCGACACAAAGCCGATGTATGACGTACCGCGTATAATGCGTATTGCGTAGGCCTACGGCATATGACGACACTGAATTTTGCCTACTTAAATCTTTATGCTGCGGAAATAATTATGTTCGTAAAATAATGAAAAGAAGACGTGAGCTGAAATACTGTGATTATCAGATAAGTAGCGAGCCTATAAATAGACAAACTGTGAAGGAAAATGGGCAATATTATACTACGCAAGTGTTCACTGATAGTCGTTCTGTGTGTGTGTGTGTGTGTGTGTGTGTGTGTGTGTGTGTAGGCCGGAGAGGGGCGTCCACTTACAGAAAGCTCTTGCTCCATTTTAAAAACGTGCTGAAGGTTTTGCTGTCATTGTGCTGGCGTGGACGGGCAGATAACAAAATATACGTTGTAGCGACGTCTAGCAACAAACTTAGATCAGCCAGTGCTTCCGGCCAATTAAAGCACGAAGGATCGACAGACAGGCATATTAAGAGCGATGGAATGGCAGTTACTCGCTCTACAAAGAGAACAACAGACTGAGAAAAGTCACACCACTTCGACAGCGACAAAGTTAAACAGGTAAATGTTTAAATGTTTACTTATACATATTTTTTTTTTTAGCGAGGTCTAGTAAACCTATGTTCTCTTTAGTAAACAATAGGTGGACACCAAAAGAGATTATATTGTTGTATTATCGAAATCTAAACTACAATCTAATGAAGTGAAATGCGAATAAAGCTAACTTTTCAATTCAAGCACATTAGTGTGTATGCCTGTGGTAAAATGGTCACACTTTTTTTCCTTTTGGCGTCTGATATCAAAGAGTATCTTTGGTCTATACCTTGTGATATTACATAATTATGTAAAATGAATGAAGGAAAAGAATTATGTGTATTGACGCTGCTTTTGACCACTATCTGAAACTACAGTATAATTTAATCAAATAATCTCACACAAGCACGTATCATAATTGTCTTGAATGTGGGGAACGCTTCCGGCTTCCGCCGCTTTCGCGTGCATATTATAATCACACACCAATCCGCATTTATATAAACTAAAAGAAAGAAGACAACTCACTCTCTCCCCCCCAACACCCCCCTCCCACAAGATTGAATCATCCTAAATAACATACATTCTCAGTCGTTGTTTCACCATCAGTACTGATCCTTATCGAGATCACAGTGAAAACAAAATAACGTCACTTGATGTTTCCTGTGACTCGAATTCACACAAAGCATTCTTCATTTTTCCTGTCAACGTCTGATTGACTCTTCTCTCTCCTCTTTTACAGGTAGATAAAATCTAAATAAGTATGCTTGTTGTGGAGCTGGGACAAAGCTAATTACTCGCGTAATGATTATAATCAGTCGGGTTTTTTTTTGTTTTTTTTATCGCTAGTGACGTTGGAGAATACACAGAGCGACGGAAATGCAGCCCACGAAAGATTGTTAAATGGAAATATCGTTAATCTGGCATAGGATTTAGATGTCAAGGAATGATTCCCCCAACCCCAACCCCTCCCCGGAACCTGACAGCGCAGCATTTAACTTTTAAATACCTAGTTTAGACAAGGAGAAAAGTGCATAAATGAAAAAATCTGTTCAGACTTAAAATTATACATGAATAAAATTAAAGGAGATTATGTGAGCGCTCTGATTGGCCGAAATTGGCGACCCTTGTTAAGAAAGCACATCGTAAATCAATGTAACGTTACTCGAAAATATCGTAACCCTTGTTAAGAAAGCACATCGTAAATCAATGTAACGTTACTCGAAAATATCGTAACCCTTGTTAAGAAAGCACATCGTAAATCAATGTAACGTTACTCGAAAATATCGTAACCCTTGTTAAGAAAGCACAACGTAAACCAATGTAACGTTACTCGAAAATATCGTAACCCTTGTTAAGAAAGCACAACGTAAACCAATGTAACGTTAATCGAAAATATCGTAAGCCGAGGCCTCACTGTACTCGAAAATGTGAATGTCAAAACCCACAAAATTCAATGCTCTTCTTTTATAGGCTCTGACCCTTTCAGTGCGATAAGAACGGGGTGCGGTGATGGTTACGGTAAAGAGGGGTGGTGTGGAGAGGGAATACAAATGGGGTAAGGAATTGCAATTTATCTTTATGGCACCATAATGCACTTAAAAGCAGTATTGCAGTTTACTTCCTTTTACTAGCGAATGAAATACATGGACTATTACAGTAGAATGAATCAACTACATGGACTGTCATTACAGTAGAACGAATCAAATACATGGACTGTCATTACAGTAGAACGAATCAAATACATGGATTGTCATTATAATGGAATCAATCAAATACGCGGACAGTCATTACAGTGGAATGCATTAAATATATGTATTGTCATTTCAGTGAGATCTTTTATTCATGTACTGTTATTGCAATGGAATGCATTTAAGGCATTTACTGTCACGTATTAAATAAGATACTTTCCTTTCAGTGGCGTGTTTTAAATATAGACACTGTTATTTCAGTGGCGAGTTTTAAATATAGACACTGTTATTTCAGTGGCGAGTTTTAAATATAGACACTGTTATTTCAGTGGCGAGAATAGCAGATAGAGTCTTAGACTGTTGCGAATGTTTAATTACATTTGTTTATATGACATTATTATATTTATTTGCTAATTAATTTTTCTTTCTTTTTAAGTATGTATAGCCAGCCTCTTCCTCTGATCTACGTGAGAAAGGCAAACTATATGTTTGCGGGTCCTGTCGTCATGGAAACCAGACTCCATAGATTAGCTAACGGTAAAATAAAATATACATTTATTCCCCAGTGAAGATACAATTGAAAATGACGCTTTTTCCTGCATAATGCAACTATTTCTTCTTTTGTCCTTTTAGATTGCATGAGATGTTAAGTGTTGAAATTGGTGTTGCGCATAATTTGATGTAAAAATAAATAGCATGTACTTATACACGTAAACTAGATGACTAATTTGTGTGTATGTATATAAGTGTGTATGTTTGCGTGTGTACGTATGTGTGTATTTATGTATATTCATGTGTAAATATGTATGTGTTTGCGTATGTACAGGAGCATATGTCGCAAACATTTGGATACCCACACACAAACACATTAACTGTCTCAAACACACAATCATGCACATTCACACAGCAGCCTAAAGCACGCACACTGTACATTTATCTATCTACATTTAGTGCCTTAAGACACATTCACACAGCAACCTAAAGCACGCACTGTACATTTATCTATCTACATTTAGTGCCTTAAGTCACATTCACAATTTTAAATATTATTTAATTATTATTTTATTTTATTGATTAGATATAATTGAAAAGAGATTTTATTTGGTCTTAAGGTGAGGAAATCTCTCAAGAACAGTTTCTTTTGTCAGTTTTCTTCAACTTTGTGAAGTCTGTGGACCCAATCAAGTCACAATTAGTTAACCTACTTCTAGCAATGCGCTTAATAAACGATAAGCAGAATGCATTGATAAGGGACACTACTTCGACAGTGAAACAGGCAAATATTGTATGGAGCTTCCTTTACTGCATTCAAGATGACATGTTTTGGGCAAAGTGAGTACCCAGTGATTTTATAATAATACCATTTATTTTATAATGATAATAATTTGTTATTTTGTTGCAAACTTTACTTTAAAAAATAAATACAAGAGACAAAACAATATTATACATAGCCTATGTACATAGTTAGATAAAACAGTATTACAGTTGGAGCTTAGTCTCTATATACACTTTAAAAAAAACAATGTTGACAATTGATACTAATTCTATGTCAAAAGACAAAATACTTAAAAAAATGACAGGTACTATATGTCAAACGAATAAAGAGTATTTAGATTTGACACATAATCTGTATAATTATTTAATCAAATCAATGATGCAATTCTCACTTTGTCTACTTCAGTAATCAGACTAAACGGTGTTACATAGCATTTGACACTTTATCTACCTAAATAATTAGTGTAAGCAATTTTTATATTGTTGCCTCTTAGTCTATACAAATAATCAGATCAAACGGTGTTACATTTGTTACTCTGCTGTGCAAATAATCAAACAGTGTTACAATTTTTACTCTTAGTCTATGCAAATAATCAGACTAAACAATGTTACATTTGACACAGTCCACTTAACCAATACTATAATTAATAATTTAGTCACTCAGACTAATTTCTAGCTGCAAGCTACCAATCCAGACATGTTCTAGACCCCCAGTTTTGATTCGACTAAGAGCTACCATCTCATATTCTTGCTATTAACCTGGTTACCATTTTACTTGTCCTAGACTAGACTGTCGATTGCTCATCCTCAACTCTTGTCTGAGGAAGAAGTCTTTTACAAGACTAGTTCATCTGGAAGCCCCCAACAAGGGACATTAATGTGTGTATCTGTAATATAAGCCTCTGTTAGTGTGGACATTAATTAGACCCGCAATCATTGAATCATGAGCCCAGGTCAGAGCCTTGGTTCAGAACTGGGTCAGAAAAAAGCCAAGCACTTGGAACAAGTCAAAGGTAGGAACATAGGTGCAGAGACAACAGTGCAGTAACTGCTCCGAAGTAGGATTAACTTGTAGTACTCCTAAGAAGAAAAGTCCTCCCTAAAATATATGTATAACCCGCCTTAAGTGGCTTGCTCCTCTGAATCTTGATGCTTTAAAGATGTCACACAGCAAGCAGAATAAGTTGGCAATTCATGAAACAGATGTTTTTGTGCTGCAAGTGTATTCTTGGTTATTTTTGAACACAGCAAAGTCACGTGATTTCGCAGCTTAGTCTTGGGAAAGCAGTGTCAAAATGGCTGAAGAACATATAGCAATACGTAGCGAATATATAGCAAACATATAATACCGATGTTGTAAAAATGTCCTGTAAAAGTTCAGATGAAGCAATAGAGTCAGAAGAACAAAAGTCAGTATACACATTTTTTGCTTTAAATATGAAGAAAAATAATTTGTTTTCCCTCTCAGAGAAAATACCACTTTCCCCTGAAAATAAGTTTATATTTACCTGATAGTGTGTAACAGCCTACCTAATAGTTGTGCAAAATGTTAAAAAATAACAGCCATCCACTCATTCCATTTAGTTTCACTATTGTGTCCTCTTGATGTCCAGACACCCAAGGAGATAACTTTTGCGTGATGTGTATGCATGTTTATACCCCGAGTTATTCTCTCTTAAAGAAGTCTTACCTTTCAAAGTATGGATGGGAGTGGGTGCTTGCACCTGGCGTATGTGTGGTGTCTCTTTGAAAGACTATTCAGCTGGACTTGTGCGATCAAATTGACCAATGAGAGTGTGACATCTGGCGGAGTGAGTGGTCATGATAAATGGTAGTTAGTGTGAATGCACCCTCCCATTCTTGCATTAACTAAAAATTTCACGATTGGACCTCAAAGTAACTATGAATGGCAAAGTGAATTTAAGATATTTTAGCCTACAGCAATAAAATAATCCTGATTATTTAGAAGATAGAAGATGTGAATAAAATAAGCTACTCTGTGGTTCTAGTGGCAAACTGTTTATTAATGAATGAACTTTAGTTGTAGGTGCAATTATGATCATAACTATAATTATATTTATAGTGGCAAACTGTTTATTAATGAATGAACTTTAGTTGTAGGTGCAATTATGATTATAACTATAATTATATTTATATACTGTCAATTTTCAACTAATCATCGCGATGGCCAAGATTGTGGACTTCTGGCGTGTAACTCTTGGATACAATAAATGTTAGTGGTAAACATGTCAGTGATTTCAGTGACAGCAGCAAGGTTTCTGACTTACCTCTATTGTTCAGTAGAGAACAGCCTCCCTTCAGTCCGCGTTTGACAGACTGGATGTGGATACAGCATAACGCCCGCCCTATTCTTATTTCTGTAAGAAGTTTTATTCTGACTGTAGGAATTATATAATTGAAAGAATTTCAATGTATAGGAAAACACATAAAAGAAATTAATTATAGGAAATATATATGAAAAATAAATCACTCTTATATCACGAGTGTCACATTATTCAAATAATGATTATGTGTACATGGTCGGAAGAGGGATAGAAATGATTTAATCAATATTTATGTCATTCTGATAAATTTACACATGGTGAAAGAATAACACACTAACCGTCTCTTCAATGGTGGGATAAACAGATAACTTGACTGATAAGAGATATGTGATGTTTTAACTGATTTCTTGCTTGGTGAAAGAGTTACGTGGATTGTTATGTTAGTCAATTCCGTCAAAAGTGACGTGTGCACGAGCTTAGCATAGGCATAAACAGTGCTGTTTTTGGTGTATTGACATTGGAACATTGATCTCTGTGTATTTGGGACCACGTGACCAAACATTGTGATAGCATGGAGTGAAGGCATGCTTGCGTGTCCTCAGTGTTTCTGGGGGCAGAAGTAGGGGAAGTTAGTCTTCCATAACAGCATATATACAAACAGCTAAGTGAAGTTGGTATTTGTATATTTATTCTGTACGGGATTTACATAGTCTTCCGTAACAGCATATATATATATATATACAAACAGCTAAGTGAAGCTGGTATTTGTATATTTATTCTGTACGGGATTTACATAGTGACACTCACATCTTTATTCTAAATATTTGTTATTCGTGATATTAGTTTGTATGTATTAAATTTTCGTTGTAATTTCTTTCGAATGACCGTGTATAGGATGGGGGGGGGGGGCGAGCTGGGTGACTAACAATATGAATGGAAATTTACTAACAAAACATGTTTAAGGTTAAATGATGTTTTCCTGCCTTGAAGAGGCATTTACACGGATATTTATTATTATTAGCAGATTTATAGTCAATAAGCCCTTACAAGTAATTATAGCATACAACTTGATAATATAACAGTCAGACCTGGCCGCGGGCTTTCGTTACGCTCATTAAATGATAATTTATACTTTGTTCTACAAATTAATTAAGTGAACAAGATAATTAGCCAGAGGTTCTCCTACACCCAAACAGAAATCTAACTAGCAGTTTGGAAAAACATGCAAGAGAGGTTTATAGGGACTGATATAAATGGATTTTAGCGAGTAATTTGTATTCTCTGTGACATAGTCTGGAGACTAACTTGCGTTCTCCATGTCGTAATCATTGGACAATGTTACCTAGCACGCTAGCTGTCCATCTTGTACTCTCAATACTTGTTAACTTACTGCCCATGGGTGGTGCAGGTGCGTACCGCTGCTCAGGATACAGTGTCCACAAATTGTGCTGGAAGCTGTCGCACAGCACGGGACGGATGCATCGGACACACCCGTGTGTGCTTGCCACCTAATGGAAAAGAAACTACCCCTGGCCTTTGTCTGTTGCGTTTTCCTTCTGGCCCAGGACACAGTCCCAGATGACTTGTACAGGTATGCAATATCCTCCTGGCTTATAGAAAGCAAATGATAGCGATTTGAGTGCCGAAAATTTTCATCTGAAATTGTGGAGTATCATGTTCTATGCCTGAATTAACAGTTCACCACGTGGACACACGTTTTCATGTAATGAAGTAACAAACGACAGTACGTTTTGTAGTATAGTTTGCATTTACGATCCATTAACACATTTTTAGATGGGTAGTTCATATAACACTAATGGAAGATCGCATTTTTATTTTAGTATATGTGGCAGTTACTAATCTTGTAAGATACAAAAGTGATTTCAGTACCAGAATAATCTTTTTCACTGCATACACTCACTTGTGTTACCAAGAGATATTTTGATATAATGTATGTTGTTGCTTTCAACCCTGTCTGAAGTTATATTCGTTTTGATTTTCAAAATATTGATTCCTAGACTGTTATACACTATTTAATTTGGAAAAATTATAAAATCTTGTGTGAGAAGATATTTTTAAAATGTGATGATTTAATCACTCTCCTTAGTGAATGACAACGAACTGAAATCATTACTAAGTGCATTCAGTCGTAGAGTCCTCTAAACTTTGTATATTTTATGAATAATAAATGAAGAGTTTCATACTGTCGTTTGAATGCATTATCTCGGTAGTGCGTTCAGTTCACTATATAGATCAGCAGGGTCTAAATGCTATATATGGCCCTCGTAAAATTGTTTGTGGCCTGCGCTAGTACAAACAAATATTTCTTTCATTATATAGTATAATTACTTTTACTTTTTTTTAAAATCAAGAATGGCCCTCAAACTTTAAACTTTTTGTTTATATGGCCTTCGGGGTTGAATACGTTCGACCACTCTGATATAAAACTAGCTCTAGACAGACTAGTACCGCATGTAACTTCAGCTAAAATTCAAATCTATCATGATCAAAAGCAATAACATTTTTTCATTTATTGACTGTCCCCTCTAATAATAGCTACCTCTTAGCAGATGTTGAACCTAGCAAGAAATGGACGGCCATATTCCAGCTCTTCAGGGGAAGTCACTCTTCCAACAAACAGCTGCAAAAGACACTCGCTACGCTGTTGGGGCTGTTTCTGGGACCCGATGAAAGTCAAGAAGTCCAAGACATGCTGACCGATTCCAATTTCACCTGCACCTGTGAGGAGCAGATATTTTGCCCTCAGATGCAACCTGTAGGGAAGGTATTTGAAAATTTTGTTTACTTTTCCCTACATGAATGAATTATTTATTTATTACATTAATTATGGAAATAAAAGTATATGTGTGAATAATGGAAATGTAGATGGAGGCGAAGTGTTGGCAGCATAAGAGACCTACATAGAGTTCGTAATACTCTTTGACTGTATTCTCTTGCAGCAATTATTATAGTGCCATATTCCTGGGACAATGGCGACCAATATGAATTATTTCTATGGTATTAAGGACTCTGAGGGACTAATTTGTATTTTGTGTGTCGTAATTTGGGAACGATAGCGACTAATTTGTATTTTGTCATAATAAATAGATCCCTTTGTATTTTCTGTGTCGAAACCTATTGACTATAGGGACATGTTGTATTCTCTGAAATATACCTTAATAATAATATTGACTATACGGACTGTTGTATTCTCTGAAATATACCTTAATAATAACATTGACTATACGGACTGTTGTATTCTCTGAAATATACCTTAATAATATTATACCCTCGACACGTTTGTTTTTACATTCTTTTTCTAATTTTTGCCATTTTACTCTTAATTTCAGTATGTACCCTTCTTTGATAGATATGGCACGAGAGCCAGTCCTGACTCTCAATAGTCTCTCGCTCAAGTATACCGAGTTCTATTTCTCATTCAGGGAGTAAAACATACGGGTATCTTTTATATGTTACCATGCTCGGGGTAGCTGAATAGTGTCTCTTCTCTCCATTAGCCACACGCATTAAATATTTCGTGGGATTCAGAGGAGAATAAGCCATTAGACGACAGTAGAACATCCACCCAGCACTGACTCAGACTTTCTTTCAACAGCAACATGTCTAGTTTGTCATAAACCTATATGTCTCACTAGGCACTTGCGCCCGTTTGAGAAATCATCAAAAACTTGAAAAGCTGACAAGAAACTAGATATCCCTCTCCAGCACCCCCCCCCCCACTCCCACAACCACCACTACCGAACAAATCGAAACAAACAACCCAGCAAGCAAGGAAGAGGCCGTGATATACTACGGTGTGAGTAAAGTTGTCACTTCTTGCACAAACAACGTTGCATTCTGTAGTGTCATCTCTGTTTTCTGTCCAGATCAACTTTTCAGCAAGTTACCTGGCGAGTATCGATGACGAAGTATCAGCAGAGAAAAGCATGGCAGACTTTGCTTTACTTCCCAGTCAGGCTGAAATAACTGACGACGTTTCAGAACCATTGAACGAAGACCGACCACCATTCCTTTCTACTGAACAGAAAGGTAGAGTTACTGCACCTGCCAAACCAAAAACAACAACAAAAGTTAGCATTTGCACTGATTCACGGCATAATTCTGCATCCCACCCATTAGGCGGCTTTCTGAATAATATATGCATGTGTTTACATATTACGTGTTAGCAACATTGCATGTGTTTACATATTACCCGTTAGCAACAGTGCATGTGTTTACATATTACGTGTTAGCAACATTGCATGTATTTACATATTACCTGTTAGCAACATTGCATGTGTTTACATATTACCTGCAACATTACTTGTGTTTACATATTACGTGCTAGCAACACCACATGTGTTTACATATTACCTGCTAGCAACATTGCATGTGGTTAGATATTACATGCAACATTACATGTGTTTACATATTACGTGCTAGCAACATTGCATGTGTTTACATATTACGTGCTAGCAACACCACATGTGTTTACACATTAAGTGCTAGCAACACTACATGTGTTTACATATTATATGATAGCAACATTGCATGCGTTTACGTATTACATGCGAGCAACATTACAGGTATTTGATTTCTTTGCAAAATGATCTGCTGCAATGCTATAGCAAGTCTACAGAGTTTGCTAGTACAAACATTTCACTCTATGCATCACTGCTTGCATTCAAAAGATCACCTACAGACTTAATATTATTAAAACTATAAATACAATCGCATATACATATGTTTGGTTTGTTTCCTCTATACCTGCTCTTCATCATATTTGTGGCTTTCAGTTTGTTTTTGTTTTGTTTTTCTTTCTTAATTTAATTTTTAGATGACTACATGAGGATACGCGCGGAAATTGATTCTGCAATTTCGGCAGCCTCCCATGTTCGTTTTCTGTTCAGGAATCTGGAGAGAATTCATCACGAACACGACGTTGCTCTCCTTGAGGAATGCCAGGAGAAAAGAGCTGCACAGATGTCCTTCTACTCACACCCGGCTAGAATCGAGTACCTCAAACTCCTATCAAGCTTTAGGAAAGCTAAAGCGGGAGTGAATTGTAGTGTATCGGAATGCGAACAGTTTTTCCCAGAATACTGGTGCAGGCAGCTTAGAATCAGAAAGTATAAACTGGAACAGGAATTCAAAGAGGCCAAGTTCTTTTTTGAAAGGGCACAACGCTTGCTGAATGTAGCCCAGAGGAATGATAGTTAAAGCATTGCCTTGAATGCTTAAGCAAACATTGAATTATTTTAAGAAGATTTTCCTAATCATTTTATGTGCAAAGGGCACAACACTTAACTGAATGTAGTCTAAAGGCAGATCTGTATAGCACTATTTCAAGTGAGCATGCAGTAAACGTCAACCTTAACTGACGTAAACATTGGTTTAACGTTGCTTCGCTTTAGTTTTGCTTAATAATCGAATTATGCGAATTTGGTGACACAGCGTTCAAACAGATGGGGGCCTAACGGACAGTGAAAACATTTCTTCAAGTGAACGTTTAAAGTGGGACATATTGAAAAAAACAACTCACTGGTTATCACAATCTTGCGTGTATTTGGAGAGAGTGCGAGGGTTGATTGGTGAAGAAAGTGAAACCCTATTTAATTTTGTTGTCTGCGCAGAATCAACTCTTGATTTCTCTAAATTTTACTATAAATGTACTTGTATCTTTTTTTCATGTGTTTCTCCATGTCAGCTGATGTGGCTATAAATGGCTAAATAAATATGAATAATTTGCATATTTGACCTCTGTATTTCACTCAAGAAAAATATTTCTGTATTCTATTCTAAATGATGAATGGAAGCATGATATATTAGTTCCATAAAATACACAATGATCTTGCAGAGAATGCTTCCCACAACAGACCTGCTGGCAAGGGATGAGTATCAGTGTAGTCTAGGATGAGTAGTTTTGTAGACAATCTAATAGCATAGATCTGGTGACGATAGCTTGTATCTTGGAGCAAATATCTTGATTGCAGATTAAGAGTGCACATAGTCCAGTTACAGCTGGACACCCAGTTATAAGTAGAAACCCAAGTACACAGATACAGTCCCACTGCAAGTGGTTTACTTTTTCTGTTTATGAGTTGTGAGTTTGACAGACAAGTCAGGCACTGGGTGTAGATGTACATGATTTACAGACAGCTATAATGCCCTCACCTACTATAGCCAGCTTGTGCATGCCTTGGAAAAGTCCCAGAATAATTTCTTCTTTTGTAATGAACTGCCACAGCTAATTAGCAAAACATTTCACCTTTCATTATGAAACCATTTGCAAGTACAAAAAAGTTAACTCTTGGTGGTTAAAAAATGTGTAGTATTTTCTTTCATTCTAACTTCTTTTCTTTCTTTCTTCCTTTCTTCCTTCCTTCCTTCCTTCCTTCCTTCCTTCCTTTCTTTCTTTCTTTCTTTCTTTCTTTCTTTCTTTCTTTCTTCCTACCTTTATCAGTCACGAATCACCGTTTGAATTTATATTTTCAGTGCATCTTGTATTGTTGCAGCAATCAGTAACAGTATTAATATATTATTATAATAAATAGGATTATATGTGTGATGAGATTTACTTTCCAGAAAATCACGGGCCAAGTAGTATTCTAAACTCACTAAATTTCAAAGTAAGTAGTCAAATGATAACTATAAAATTATACTTTGAGGTTCAGCAAATGAAGAACTTTCGAGTCCCTCTTGGCTGAAATCAGCGAGGCATAAGCTACCAACATTTCAAGAGCAGAAGCTTTCCGGCATAGCAAAACCTTGTACACATGCATTCTCTCCCATTCACATAAAACACAGGGACATTAAAATAAACATAGCTACACTCTAACTAGTAGAACATCGTATAATGTTGGCTCAAAGTATGCACACATTATTAACGGTGCTGACACAGATAGGGTAACTGACCTAAATGCATTACTAATTTTTAAAAAGCCAATCACGTTGTTTATTATTCAAAACGATTCAGTCAAATAATTTAATAACAGCTCGGCAAGCGCCGACATTAAATATTTGCAATTACAAGAGTAACTACACAAACAGGAAAGTATTTAAAACTTATATAATATTTTTTTGTTAAAGAGTGCTTTGTTTTATGCAAATATGAGTGCTATTTTTAGTTATAGTGGGATAAAATGGCGATATTAAAAGGCTTATACAAAAATAAAATAATTAAATTAAAATTAAGTAAAATTTCTCTTAAACCATTGCAAGCGCTAGTTATTTAACTGTTAATATTTTCTTTGTTTTTCAAAGCGAGTTATTTTTGTTTTAAATATTAAATAAGTATATAACTCTGTGGGCTGTTTGTCACTAAAATCACAAACTTGCAATTCAGTGCGGGGATTCATAAGTCTAAAAATAACGCCTCATCTAAAGTGACGAATCTGGCGTAATCTCATCTTCATAATCATGCATAGGTTGTAATAGGCGTCTGCGAATCAACGATCATTGAAAGTGGATGTTAAACATTATTATTATTATTATCATTCTGTAATCGTATTTAGCTAATACCCAGTAACGAAATGTAATACATCTTACTACATATGGAGGGGCCTACAGCTTCTGAGAGAATATTGCCTATTTTATGCATTTCTAGTCTCTCCGATTGGCAGATTATCGATTACTACGATAATCTTTAAAAATTTTAACGAACTATATTTGTAGTTAATGTATATATTCTAAGGCTTAAGATTTCCCTTAACGCATCCGGAAATGTATAATTCTAGGCCTGTTCTAGTCATGCAGTCAAATTGTTGTCTGGGAATACCCCTTTTAAGTTACACCAGCAAAGCCTATGTGTCTATGCCGACATTTTCTGGTGATTTTTGCTACAAATGCAGTGTACTTTGCAGTTATAAACTACGTCGCTGCATGAAAACTAGCCGACTTGCGGTACGTAGTTGAGTGGCATAACTCTCACCTTAATTTGACTCATATCAAGAAGTGGAATATTAAAACAAGTGAGACAGTTAATAACATTATTATATTTCCGTCAGTTTGACAAATTTGAAAACATTAAAATCGAATCACTTAAAAGAACATATTATTGTTAGAAATAAAAATCATCATTATTTATTAAAATTGTCAGATTAGAATTCTTTATCTTAGACCTCAAGCTGATTATTTCTTATGTTGAAATTGTGATAAAAATCTGCATAATTAGAACACAGTTATGTACATTTACTAATCTTCTTGGATGGTAGTAATGGGTGTCTGTAATAATTGTGGTGGTTTGTTGGGGTGGTGTGTGAAATATAAATCAACGTCAAAAATATAATAATGGGACAGAGTATCATTTCCTATTATAGATAGAGTTCTTAAGTTTTCATATGTTCAAGATGTTGAAAAATAATTATTATTTTGTCTGTGCCTTATCTTATACTAGCAAACCCGGAAATGAAAAGACTAGAAGGTGGGGTGGAGGTATGGGGAATTACATCTTTTAAACTACCTCGGTTCCCTACTGTTGCAGATATGATCTGACTTGATAAAGCAGTTCGACAAATCGATGTATAAGTTGCGGACTAATCTCTAAAAAGTAATTAAAACGAACTAAAGAGGTCTACTAAGCGCTAATTTCTAATTTCTAAGCCCAAACCAAAACTAGCCAAAATGTCTGCAATGTCGACGACTTGCTAACTTCAAAATTAAGTTTTAAAACCCTATAAAATATTGTCTAACTCACGGAAATTTCTAAGCCAATATTTGCCAAGAAATCTGTTGAATCTACAACTTTCCAAGAGATGCGAAATCAGCGGTTAACTTTCTATTCCTTCAGTTCTCTTCACTTTCACAGTGGCTTAGATTAGATATGTAGAAACGCATTTTTGAAAAATATATGTAAAAAGTGTTTTTTGTGCATCTCGACCATGCATTTCACTCCGTGACCATTTAAAACAGCTATCAGTGGACTTAATAGACGCAGAAAGAAATCTGTCAAATCTCTGGAAGACTTGTTCTTTTTGGCTTATGAAGTTGTGTATTAGAGTGATTATAAAGTACTATTATTGTGTCGTTTTATTGAATAGCTGCGATACCCAGCTTCTGGACCTCTAACCTCCCCCCACCCCCGTTACATACGTACACTTAATAATCTCATCGTCGCAGTATGCAACACGTTTCTTGAAAGCTCTATTTGTGTAACATAATTTATTGGCAGCCCCGATTAAGAAATTCTCTATGAATAAGTGAGGATGCTGACTGACCAAATTATAGTCTGAAATAAAACAGTGGCAAAGTAAGTGAATTATTAGTAATGCTGCATTACCAAAAACTGTTTGTCATAACTGACAAGCGAAATGTTTGAAAGGAAAAATCGAACAGAGATACCAGTATCGGGCGCTCACAAGCGAGACACCACTACTTCGGCAACATTCTATGCCCATATGGACCCATAGCATTTCTTGTCGTATTACTTGTCCTGACGCCATTTTTCTTGATTAAAAATAAATAAATAAAACAAAAAAAGGAACTTGTTTTAAAGTGTTCCTTTCTTCGCACAATTTATGCAAGACTGAGGTAATGTAAAAGTTTAGTGTTTAACAAGTCACGAATTCTAATATATATTGACATACTTCCATAAAATAACAAAGTTTAATTAATTTTGACAGCTGATTTTTTTAAAAAGAAGATAAGGGGTAGGTCTAGGCCTATGTCAAATATTTTACTTATTTGCAGTGTAATAAAAATTGCTCTTTTACGGTAATACATTACAGCAGATTTAGCCAATGTCGATATAAATAAAATAAGTGAAATTCTAACTAGTTCTAGGACTATGTCAAATATATCAAAGAAAATTCACTTTAACTTATTTGCAGTGGAATAAAAATTGCTCTTTTAGCCAGTGTCGATTTAAATAAAATTAAGTGAAATTCTAACTTGGTCCTAATGTAGTTTTAAGGTTTGCGAATTTCGTTCTAAATTTGCGGAAGGCGTAGCAGAGTATTGCCATACAACATGTGCAACTAAGTACGTCATCGAACTTCACTGTCATTCGCCTGATACGGGATATATGCTTTTAAGTACATGAGTTATTATATCTTCATGTGTAGTTTAGGCCTATATATCTATGTACCCGTGAGAGGTGTGTATCTGTATGAAGTTAGTAATATATTTCATAACTGTAACCGTCAGTTAAATAAAGTAATCTATTTAATAGTTAAATACACAGTTCTGAACAGTAATTTATTGTACATAACTGGCCTGAAAGTATGTCTTTAAAAAAGTAGAATTTAGTATATATATTTTATGTTAATAGTTTATTTTGAGTGTGTATTTGAGAGAGGTATTATTACGAATCAAGAAATGTATTATACATCAAGGAAACATTGCTTGAAGAATTATTTCTCGAAATGACATATTTAAATCTCTAGAAGATTAGATTATTATAATAATTTATTATGAAATATCCTAAACTGCCTAGTTGTTTACAATTAAAAAAATAGGAAAACAGCGATAATAAGATTGCATAATTAGACTTAAAAATCCCTCAAAGCTAATCTCTAAGTTAATAGGTAGTATGGTTGCACCTAATTAAAAGTTTTAATAGATGTGAAAAAATAGATAAAAGTATCAAACAATTATTGATACAAATCTGCTTTGTAGAAGGGCGGCAATACTATAAGTATTGTAATACCGAATTTACCATTTAAATGTTAGAGATTAGATCTAGAGTTCAAATTGCCAATAAACTATTTGATGAAGTATTTCAGTATGTACAGTTCTCTTCTTTACTATCCCTTAAAGATCACTATTTTCTTAGTACAATTACATCACCAGTATTGAACAATTACTAGATCGAGTTACCGTATTGTTTCTAATAACTCTATCTCTCTATCTACCTCCCTCCCCCCTATCTATCTATCTATCTATCTATCTATCTATCTACCTACCTACCTACCTATCTATCTATCTATCTATCTATCTATCTATCTATCTATCTATCTATCTATCTGTCTATCTGTCTGTCTGTCTCTATCTGTCTATCTCACTCTCTATCAATCTATCTATTGGAGCAGATGTAGGTTATTTTATACTGTATCACTTTCATTGTATTAATAATAACAACAACCCATAACGTTGTTTTTTGTTTTATTGAATAAAACGATATACATTCAATATACATATTAACCAATGGTATTTCACTATTCTTATGTTTTCAGAAAGCATAGGTTATAATAACAAAAATAATTAAGATTCCTTCACGTAAAATTACATGCATTCGTATGAAATTATTTTTTCAGATAACTATAAATACACAATTGTAACTATTTTCTTCTAGGAAGTCTACTGAACATTTGTTGGACGATTTTTTAGAATCACTATTCCAGGAGCCTATAATGTATGTACATTTTAAAATTATAAGTAACATATTTACTATATTTTCTTTTTTTCTTTATCATTACACCGAAAGTCACTGCACCTAAAATCCTTGACTGATCAATAGAAAATGTGTCCTAAATTTAATAATGAATATGATATGAATACAACGGTGGAATTTTGATTGTTGTTTGCATATGTTTATTTTAAAACTCTTGCAAGATGAGTAAACCACGACTCACTTCAAAAACATTTGAAGTAAAGTTGGTTTTTTTGTATTTCATTCAACTATTTATTCGCAGATAATAAAAAAGTTTATAGAATGAGTGTGTCTGTGTATGTGAATCCCACTATCTCTCTTACTCCTTATTTATCTATCTATCTATTTATCTATCTAACTCTCTCTTTCTCTCTCTCTCTCTTTATATATATATATATTAGTCCTTCTCTATTTCTATAGATCTATCTGCATGTTTGTCTGTTCGTCTGTCCATATCTGCATCTCTTAATATCTCTCCCCTTATCTATCTATCTATCTATCTATCTATCTATCTATCTATCTATCTATCTATAGGCCTATCTATCTATCTATCTATCTATCTATCTATCTATCTATCTATCTATCTGTCTGTCTGTCTGTCTGTCTGTCTGTCTGTCTGTCTGTCTCTCTCTCTCTCTCTCTCTCTCTCTCTCTCTCTCTCTCTCTATGTAGCTTATTTTACATTGTATCACTATATGACTAAATTTGAAGATTTCATTGTATTAATAATAACCACACCACATACCTTTGTTTTTACGTTTTTATTGAATAAAACGGCATACATTCACTATTGTTATGTTTTCAGAAAGCATAGGTTATAATAACAAAAATAATTAAGATTCCTTCACGTGAAATTACGTGCATTCGCAGGAAATTATTTTTTCAGGTAACTTTAAATACACAATTGTAACTTTTTTCTTCTAGGACGTCTACTGAACATTTTTGGAACGATTTTTTAGAATCACCACTCCAGGATATTAAAATGTATGTACATTTAAAAATTATTATTAAAATGTTTACTATCTTTTCTTTTCTTTCTTTATCATTACATCGAAAATCACTGAACCTAACATCCAAGACTGATCAATAGAAAATGTGTCCAAAAATTAATAATGAATATGATATGAATTCAACGGTGGAATTTTGCATGTTGTATGCATATGTTTATTTTAAAACACATGCAAGGTGAGTAAACCACTACTCACTTGAAAAATAGATTTATATTTAAAGTATAGATGGTTTTCTTCCATTTCATGCAATTATTTTATTCATAGATGACAAAATGTTTATAGAATGTGTCTGTGTATGTGACTCCCACTATCTCTCACTCTTTATTTATGTATCTATTCATTCATATCTATTCATCGGACTATTAATCTAACTTTTTATCTACTAACTCACAATATATATATTTGTCCGTCTCTGTCTATTTCTAAAATCTATCTGCATGTTTGTCTGTTCGTTTGTCTGCATCTCTTAATCTTTCTCCGCCTATCTCGGTCTGTCATGTAATATCTACCTACTTAACTATCTATCTATCTATCTATCTATCTATCTATCTATCTATCTATCTATCTATCTATCTATCTATCTATCTATCTATCTATCTATCTATCTATCTATCTATCTATCTATCTATCTATCTATCTATCTGTCTGTCTGTCTGTCTGTCTGTCTGTCTGTCTGTCTATCTATCTATCTATCTATCTATCTATCTATCGATACAACGATCTATAGTTCAGAAATAGGTTATTTTATACTGTATCACTTTATGACTAATTTTGAATTTATTATTGTATTAATAATAACCACACACTATAATTTTGTTTATACGTTTTATTCAATATTAGTTATACATATTAACCAATGGTATTTCACTATTCTTAATGTTTTCAGAAAGCATAGGTTTTAATAACAAAAAAATAAGATTCTCTCAAGAGAACTTACGTGCATTCGCATGAAATTATTTTTTCAGATAACTATTAATACACAATTGTAACTGTTCTCTTCTAGGACAATTACTGAAGATTTGTTAGACGGTTGTTTTGACGCACTAGAGAAGGATCCTCTTGAGTATGTACATTTTAAATTTATTAGTAAAATATTTACTATAGTTTCTTTTTTTCTTTATCAATACATCGAAAGTCATTGCACCTTGTCACATGTCCAGTCTAAGTTTAGAGACTCTGTCTTATTTTAGATTCTAGTTTATAATACTGGTTTATTGAATAATTTCTAACAATAGCGGTTTCCGGACGGCCTTACATAAACCCCACGAAATGCCAAATATTTAGGCAATTATTCACGATACCTCACTCGATAAATCAGTTGACTTGCCTCAACTAACATTGTTATCTCACCCTTTATTTATAAATTAGAATTTATGCTTCTTTATCCCTTTATTATGCCTGGTTCCCAGTTAGTTGATTTTCTAGTCAGTTACAAACAATTATATAACAACAACTAAGATAATAAATTTCATAACAATTCTGTTAAATAGAAAAAAATAACAATTACGAATTGCGACTAAAAGATTGTATTATCACGCTGCCCTAATAGTTTATGCACACACTTCCTAGTTCTGTCCCTCAGTGGGTACAGTGACTTATCTTTAATGTTCGAGTAATAGTTGAATATGTTGTCTTCGATTGTTCGGCATGGATCTGATGTCACACAGTGAATTTATTCCTTTGCTGGCGATTACGACTTCTGGCGTAGACTGAGGATGATGCCTCCAGTATAGAAGATATCGAGTTCAGGTCGGTTCTCCTCTGGGTTCCCATCTTTGTAGAACTGTGGATTTCCCGAGCTCCAACTCCCGACCTCAGATTGGCTGTAACGAATATTATCACACTACAGTATCGTGTTGCAATAAACAATTATATGGGCTTTGTGGTGACAGCGATAGATTACTATTTACAATTCCACTAATTAACTTTAGCTAATTCATAGTTTTGAATTAATGAAAGTCTTCAAATGTATAAATGATTTCTTTACAGTATATATTTTCTCCATTATAATACAATCATAATTATAATTCAATTTAGCTTGTGGTTCACACAACACGTGTTAACTATCGTTTGTGCTTTCTGTGATAACAATTAATCAACGGAAACATGGTTATATATATGTGGTTAGTTTGCTTCATCATTTTACAAGTGTAACAATCACTAACGCCACTTAGCTTCTGTAAGGAATATATAACAAACATTTGGCAAATATTTAGTAATCACATAAATATTCTACACAAAATTTATAGTATAAAAATACAACAGTTTTATGACGAGAAATATACGGTCTAGACAAGTCAATTATATTTACCACTATGTGAAGTTAATGCACGGTCATAAATTGTAGACGCGATCTGTTTTACCCCTGGGTGTGGACACTGAACATGAATGTTGTCGTGTCTGACGAATTCGATTTATTTAAGCGTATATATGAATGAATCGAGATCATATGGCGGATCAATGTTACGTCACGGTACGGAACACAAGTGACCAAATATAGGCATCCCATATCCGGCTATCAATCTCTCATTCACTTTGCTTGCCCTACATTTCTCTAACGCGTAAACAAGTTTGTTTCATAAGCTAACCTAGTTGCTTAGTGAAAGTCTCCTCAATATTTATACAGGCAGTAGAAACAGTTAATACGTTAATGATTTTAGAATTATAAAAAAAATATTCTATAACAGCATAATTTGCTTAATATATCCTGACACACCAAAAATCCTTGACTGATCAATAGAAAATATATCCAAAATTTAATAATGAAAATGATATGAAGTCAACTGTTAAATTTTGCATGTTGTATGCATATGTTTATTTTAAAACACTTGCAAGGTGAGTAAACCACGACTCACTTGCAAAATAGATTTATATTTGAAGTAAAGATGGTTTTCTTGCATTTCATGCAATTATTTTATTCGTAGATGATATAAAAGTTTATAGAATGAGTGTGTCTGTGTATGTAAATCCCACTATCTCTCTATTTATCCATCTAACTCTCTATCTATCAATAGTTTAGTTTTTCCCTCTCTATTTCTGTGGATCTAACTGCCTGTTTGTCTGCTCGTCTGTCTATTTCTGCATCTCTTAATCTCTCTCTAACTCTCTCTGTCTGCCATCTATCTATGTATCTCTCTATCTATCCCTCCATCCAATCATTCATCCATCCTTCTCTTTCTCTCTCTCTCTCTCTCTATTAATCTATCAATCCATCCATCCTTCCATTCATCCGTACCTCCCACCCTTCCTCATTCCCTCCCTCCCTCCCTCTATCTATCTATCTATCTATTTGTCTTTCTGTCTGTCTCTCTGTCTGACTACCTACCTACCTACCTACCTATCTATCTATCTATCTATCTATCTATCTATCTATCTATCTATCTATCTATCTATCTATCTATCTATCTATCTATCTGTCAGGCTGTCTGTTTATCTATCTATCCCAGTGAAACAGTCTGTCTGTCCATATCTACCTAACTGTTATTTGTGATTGCTATTTTAAAATTAAGTGAGTTCAGGAAGAAATATAGAAAAACTCAGTGGCCTAAATATTGCACATTCGTGACTTTGAGAGCGCGCTTATTTAAGCGTATATTTCTTTATAGGATTACCAGTGTGTCACAACTGTTTGGGAAAAATCCTAGAAAATTAAGTGAGTATAACTTGACAGTTAAAATGAATTAATGTAAATATATTTTTTAATAAAAGATGATATATGAATAAAATATTTCTTTGTACTAGAAAATATACTAAGCATGCAGAATAAGTCCTATGTATAAATATATTTATACACATTTAATCACTAAAGATTCTAAAGTAATGTTATGCAAAATTTTATAAATTTTCCTTTCATAAGTATTCCTCCACAGGTGTGTAGTTAGGAAAATAGCGATACAATTTGTAAATCCGATTGCTGTTTGCAATAAAAAAAAAGGTAAGCTTATGTAAGTCTTGCTTTTCACAGTCACTTCTCGAAGAACAAAACAAAACAAAACTCATTCAATTTATTATTCATATTGTTATGTAAGAAATGAATTCTTAGAACGTGTTGTTTAGTTTCATAAACTGTGATTATATGATGTGATGTGAAAAGTTATGGTTGTGCTTGTGTGTGTGAAATTGTAATTAAATTGTTATATGTATTCTTTTAAATTCTTTTTATGTATGAATAACATAATGTAACAAACACGCTATATAAATTTTATTTATAATGTGAGAGTTGGTGGAAAGAGTCAATGGGCTGCACACATGATTTATCGATGTTGACAATATTTGCAAGTATCCCTGTGATAAATTTGTAGTTATCTGTACACAAGGAGATTTCTTTTTACTATTAACTGTTATGTAGCACTCAGAATGTTCTCTGGTATTTCTTCAGAGTCCCATTGTCTTCTTGGAATCTCCGTTTACTAAATAAAGAATGCATAATATTTTATTTCCAGCTACTCTACAAAGGCATATTCAATGATTACTGCATCAAACACATTCCCACACACCTTTGCAATGGGTGGCGAAGTAAATTGCCAATCCCTATTTCTAAACTTAATAATTAAATATTTCTTCCCAATGTTACGTGTCCCGATCTTGGATACTGCTTATGAGGATATTTTTGTAAGTGGCAGAGTGGAATAAACAACTCAGATGGAGAACATGCTAGAACTTGCTGATGCAATGCAAACTAGTTCCAAGAATTGAGTAGTTTTTCTGACTAATAATCTCACACTTGTTCATAACAACTTCTTCCAATGAGGATGGACTAAAAGTTACTTTGTTGAAGAAGTTCTATATTCTAATCATTTTGATTTTGATATAACTCGAGTCCAGTCATAAAGGCAATCACTAGCTTATGGTACGTTAACTGATATAATGAAAGAATGGACTTAGAAATATTTCGTTAATGTTTGGTATTGATCTTTGATTTGAATTGGAGAATGCTTACGTAAATGAACCATTATTTTATGTTCACTAATTTGAGTATTTTGTACATTATACTTGTGAATATTGATTAATGCTATATTTCTTATGCTGCTTGTTTATCAGGCTAATGAATATTATTACAGGATTTGTAAGTTGACAATGTGTGTAAGAGATGAAATATGCCTTAAATTTAGTGCTGCCCTAATTTTGCAGAAATGAGTGCACCTTCTTTGCTGTTTCATAACTTTGTATTCACTTCAGACTACAGTGACTATTGTACTCTATTGGATCAAGGTGGTGTGTGTATCCAGAGTTGTCACTGAACTTCTCAGTAAACGTGTTACTGCAAGTTGATTCCTGTGAATTCTGTTCAAGAGTCAATATGGCGAAAATTGAGGTTTGAGTTTGGTCTCGAGAATTCATGAAAATTATTTTGAACATTCCTCATGGTGTGTTTGAGTAGCACATATGAAAGTTCTTGAACACTCATCGTGATAAGCTTTGATGGTGCATACAGAGTTCTGGATTATTCTCTACTGAGAGTTTTGTGAGTACATTAGAGATTCTGAAACAGTTATGTAACGTGCCTAGAATGGGTACGTTGGACTGTCATCTAAGAAAGACAGTAACTTGTTGCAAACCACTTGATTGTGAACACATGCCAGTGACAGGTACCATCATTGAAAATGTTATGCACATTGACTATAAATATCTCTTTCAAACTCCACTCTCATATCTATGAATTATATCTATGAACATGATTATATATATATATGTGTGTGTGTGTGTGTGTGTGTGTGTGTGTGTGTGTGTGTGTGTGTGTGAATTTAACTGCTGATGTCTATGCTAGGATAAACTGAACGAGTGTCTAGCGTTAATCATTACTGTGAAGTGATGTAAATGTCAAAGCACTTTTGATTTCTCATGTATATTTGATTGTTAATTTAATAAATTTGTTGTTTAAATTTATTAACCTTCTTGCACATATATTAAAACGTATTTTGGAGTAATAGTGGGTGGACGGGGGGCTATTATTATATAAATCAAAGAAGGATTTTTATTAATCCTTTAGTAAGAAGTTTCCACGTAAAGAACATTATGCAACAGTAAAACTTTTGTCTTGTTGTGTAAAGAGGAGAGTTATATTACACCTTATAATCCGCCAACTGAGAGACGTTTTGGTCTTGGGGAATTATTAATAACTATAAATTAAGATTCTCGATCACTTGAAATTAGTTATGTTTTATTAATTAACATATAATAATCATAACGATTGCAGAGTGCCAAGAGGTGTCACACAATGGTAACTACATTCCCACCCACACATCTTCAATGGTAACAAAACCAGTAAATAGCGTTTATTTCGTTCAATAAAATAATTTTACAGTTCTTCTAGTTGCAATAATAATTTTCTCTGGTATTTTATTTGTACATTTCCCTGACTTTAACAATATTTTAAAGACGTCTACATATGAGATTGCTGATTTTAAAAAAGTTAATATAATATTGTTGTCGTATAGTACTTGAAGTGGTCTACATGCATTTAGCTCAGATGCACTTTGGCTTGACATACTAACTCACCTAGAGCTGCTGATATAAATAATCGACTATGGTTTACTGATTGCTGTTTGGGCGATTTGGTATTTGCTGTGACAGTAAGCACTGCGAAATCAGTAGCAATACAGACTGACTATTACTTTTACAATTACGTTCAACGTTGCTACGCTAAACATTATAGCATGATGTTACATTGTCAAATACTGCTTAACAATACACAAAAGTAATGCAGGATTAACAGGTAACAATTAAGATTTAAGGCAAAAGAAGTATAAAATATGTCTGAAATGTTTACAAGGGTTTTCATTACAAATTGGTGTGGCTTAACAAAAGAAATTGTAACACTTCTGATCACTATTCTCATTCCTGTGCAGTTCTCAACCCTAGAAACCATTGGGTTTTGCTAGCATTTACTTAACATGAATCATTGCTTTAAGTCGTGATGTTCTAACATTCTTGCTGCTCATCTCACGTTTGACTTACTTCTAGTATTACATGCACCCATCGGTACCATTCGTTTCATGTGACCGACATTTGGAGATATACTGAACTGGTGCTTAATTTCAATATACTCAAAGGAACAATTCGGCAAATGGCTTTGAAAAAGGTCGGACGTCATTAACTGTTTTAAACCGAACATTGCATAAACTCTAAAACACAGAGGGTGGATAATCGACGTTGAAGCTCAAAATAAATTTCATTCAATAAAGTGACGCAACGAACCATCCCATAATGATATAATGATCGTCAATATTCAGTTTACAGATGTTTTATTTTATTTCACCCACAAGTATATCAGTTAAATACGATACACGTTTAACTGTCATTTGCGTATTTTAAATTAAAAATAACAACAACCGTCACATGACTTGGAGACAAGTACTAACTTTTTGTGACGAGTCTGACAAATTCTGTGTCATGACCTCGTGACCCAATTGCTGGTTTTCAAAAATTAAATTTTGAAGGGACCTTTGTTAAAGTTCTCCCGTGATACACCAGTATCGAGAAGCTTCTAGCAAGGAGGTCAGATTTGTTGCATAACTTTAGGCCATTGTCCAGCACCTTCCAGATCAACAACATACCACGTGAGCAGTCACGTGATGCGTTCAATGCAGTTTAATAAATACGATAACACGCGCGTGAAATCAGTACTCGCTCCCCAGATCGGCAGACGCACAAGACAGCTGCATTAGCTCCGTCCCGCCGCACATCGAGTTGTGTGAGAGAGTCGAAAGAAAGAGCCCATGCTAAAGCAGTAAATCTACTTTTAAGAGGTAACAGTAACACGTCTACTTCTTACAATATTATTGCATTTGTTGATTGTATTTTGTAATTGAATTGATGTATGTATTTGTGCAGCTTATCGCTATTTTAGCCAAAGCACCTGTTTCGATGTAAAAGGACAAATCTAAAAGTTATTAAGTTATTGTATATAAATTATTGTAACTCTTTCTTATCTTTAATTTATATAAATCTTAAATTCCCTAGTGCCGCCAGTATGTCTGTGCACGTTGTGAATTCTTCTTTGTAATTCAAATTGTTCTTGCATATAATTTTTCGTGTAAAATTGTAAAGCATTCATGCTTCATTTTGAATTAATCCTTTGTGTGAATTCCAATTTTTAATGCTGTAAATATTTGGGAATTCATACGTTCGTGTAATGTTACATGTAACACACACGTGAACCAAAATGTATATTTAAATATAACCATATTTGAATTGTAAACGACACAATAGTCAAAGATTCTAAATTCATAACCTTTAAACAAAGAAACATGTGCTTGGGTTTTGCGAATATAGACGCAAATAGTTACAGAGCCCAAATCCTTTGTTTCAGACGGGTTCTCATATTATTCCTCTCTACCTTCGTACTTCTTGAGTCGTACGCCGACTCGGGTATCTTCAAGACCCATATGTGAACTGCGTAGAAGTACATGTGTTAACTACGGTCGCAAGTACATTAGCGATGCAGTAATTGAGTGGACGATTGACTGTTATGCTATGAGCAGTACTGACGATGAGCCAAAGTGATGTGGACCAGATCTAACCAGTGGAACCCACGTGGCCAAGAGTGTAGATAAGTACATTTGTTACACTCCAGGATCAAGTGAATATTTGGCAGAACAATTCTCTATAAAGACAATTGACTCTAACGATTGAGTGGGAAATTACAATTATTTTGAATCTAGACTTCGTGCTCGTAATTAATTGTTACTGTTAGTTGTTAAATATTAAATTCATTTTTCATCTTGTTAAGAACCTCTTTCGTAGTAATTTGTATGCATATAGACCTAAAAAATGTGGTTTGGATGGTTTGAGCTAAATGAATGTTTTGAATGCATATGAATCTAAGAGAGTTTTTAACGATCTCCAAACCAGCTATTGTACGCAAATTGTCAGTTCGTAAATCTGTGATCTAGACTACAAAGATGCATTTTTAATTTAGTCGAATGATAATTTGAGCAACCAGTCTGTTTAGGTTAAATGAGAGGGAATTAATTTAATTAGTAAATTAAAGTTTCCATAATTTCCTAAGCAGGGTCTCTAAATAAATACTGGAAACGTAACACTTTTCAATTCACCAAAATAATATTTGACAAATACTAATTCTGAAACAGGTATTGTGGAAAAATACTGAATATCTTAAAACAGTGTTCCCCCACCAAATAAAAATGAAAAAATCTAAGAAGCCTAAAACAAATATCCAAACATTAATTCTCCAACTCTTTAACCAAATGCACACAAAAGGAGATTTCTCCAGCAACTGGGAAAAAATCCTCATGTCATATCTTCCCTAAAACCTGGAAAACGTAGAACAAACCCCAGTAGCTATAGGCCAGTCTCCCTCAGCTCACAACCCTTAAAATAATCATGAAACAATGCCTCACTCACTATTGTGATAGAGCAGGAATCCTGCCGCCAAAACAAGGTGGATTCCGACCAAACCGTTTGTGACATAAAAAAATGTAAATAAACGCAAATAATTAATTAAATATATTTTTTCTAAATATTTAAATATTAATTCTAACTTAAACGAAAACTGTTTTAATTTTTGTCAATAAAAATCCGTTAAAAAATTGTGAGATTGGTGATTATGCAATTATGGAATGTAAAGAATGCCAGCCTCACACCTTAACCTTCAACAATAATAGACTAATTGTCATCGGTAAGCGATGCTATTGCATAACTAGCTGACCCACATCTGTATTATAGAAAATGCCACTGACTGTGTTTAATGAAGTTATTGTTGGCTAACAAAAGACTCAAACTCCATTTTTTTACACGAGTTCTACCACTCGAATTAGAAGATGAAAATAAATATTGCCAGAGCACTGACACTACCTGACACTTTTAGTACCTTCTCGAACAAATAGGCTGTTAGTGCAAATACTGGGGGCGCTCTGGAACCCTTACTACGTATTTTTACTATGGTCCCGATAGTTTGCTGGCTTGGTCTTAGAAAGGGCTAAATCAGTGCCTCAAGCCAGCTTAAAAACTATAGGTTGAATAGGTGAAGTTCTTTGGAACCAGAGGTTGAAGTGCAAGCTACAAGTTACTGGTGCAGCCACAGTTCTCAAGCCTTGATGAACTTCGAGTTCGAGGGTGAATTCAAGTTCAAGTCTTCTGGCGACAATTGTATGTTGCCGTCCTCAAGTACTATCCAGTACTGTGCTACGTGTGTGTGTAGTGATTGCCAAGACCCTACTGTTGTGAGGTGTACAGCTGTGAAGTCAAGGGACCATCGAAATCGCTTACCAAGGTTGGGGTAACGCGTTAATCTTCTGATTGGTTGTGAACCAATGTTGGAGGGCACAGCATGGTATTCTAAGACTTGTCAGGAGAGAACAGCAGAAGACGCCAGATGTAACCAGTGTCTATCTGCAACTCCCATGTTGTTCCAGTGATGGAATAACTGTGACTGTATCGAACTGTGAGAGTGAGGTCTGCTCGTTCACATGTGCTCGAACATTTTGTGCGTCATTAACGAACTGGTGACCGCCTATCTGCATCTGTATTGCTTCATGCCTGGCAGTTTCAGTGATGAGTCGACATCAGTGAACAAACAGTGAAACAGATGAATGCGTGTCCAGCTCTCAGCTTATGTTGTAATGTCTTTCTATGACTTTTTCTATTTCTTCTATTTTCTAATATTGTAATATGAAAGTTTAGTAGAGATTAATATTAGGTGTTTGATACGAATTGAAAGACTTTGAACAATTTAAATTGAGGAGATTTAATCGTAACTTATAAAGAACTAATGTATAATTTGTGATCTGCTTGTATATAGTGCATAAATGATTTTGTTAATTATTTGGTATTTGTATAGTTAATAAATTTTTAATTTATTCTTTCCACTTTGCTTAAGTCAATTGCTAATGGAAGTATGTAGGTTTAAGGTTGGGGGCTGCCAAACATAAAATTCAGTCATACTTACTTTGGGGAAAAAATCTCTCAAACTGGTGGGAATGTATGCGGGCGAGAAGAAGAATGCTGTAATACCTAATTAATACTAATTAACAGGATTGCATTTTCACTCTGGACGAGTAACACCTAGAAGAGGGAAACAATTAGTTTAATTGTAGATTCTATGGTATGACTTAGTCTCCCAGACTGCGAAAGACGAAGACCTGGTCGAAGAGTGGGTTATAATAATTAACATTTGTAAATTAATTATTCATAGAACCTTGAAGGGAGGTTATGTAATCCCACGTATTTTCACACCTTTCCACCATCTGATTCATCTAAATCAAGGAATATTAAATAGGATACAAAAGCAAAAGTCATTTGCAAACATTATTTTGTCTGTTATGTTTAACCCTCTGACAGTAAGCAGTCTCAATCTATTATTTAATTGTTTCTTAAAGTAATCAGATAATTCTTCAGACTCTCTTCATTTTATCCAATGGATACATTGGTATAAGTGTTGTCTGTGGCTTTTGTTATGCACACATGTGCGGATTGTGAGAGAAGTGAGTGAGGTATATGATAATATACATATTTGAAAATAAAATTATGTAAAAATAATATACATATTTGTTCCATACATACACATTGAAAGACGGATAGTCTAACAGACAGATACACAGACGGATTGTTTGAATTTTTTATTTAGGAGAATCCAGAACACAACAGGAAAAGTACTTGACTGCAGTTCAAGCTTCATTTTTGACACATGTTAATCCTGTTGAGTCCTCATTGATGGACCATTTGCGACAAGAAGGTCTGATGAGTGAAGAGGAGGAAGACATTGTGAAAGCAGAAACTACAAGACAAGACCGAGCTAGAAAATTATGGGGTCTGCTTCATAAAATACCCGATAATAAATTTTGGAACAAGTAAGTATATTACTTGTATTTTCACATTAGTTTAAGCATAATAATATATCAAACTCACAAAATCACAACTAATGTACTGGTGACACAAATATAACGTAACGCAACATAGTCCAAAATATTGTAGCATTATAACATAGCATAACATAACATGACATGACATAACATAACATGAAATAACATATCATAACATAACATAACATAACATGACATAACATAACATGACATAATATGACATGACATAACATTGTCTTATATTTCGGTATATCTGCAATGTTTGTCTGCAAGTGTAGTACGGTGGATATTTATTTTAAAAAGTAAACAGCATAAAATTGCTTCATTTTGATAGAATGTTTTAATGCACTTTGCATAAGACTTGTAAAGAAATTGAAGTAATTTATTTAAATACAGAGAATATCTCTTTCGTATATTAATTCTATAATTAATTATAATTAATTATACCATATGAGAAAATATTACTTCTGCATTCAGTGAAATCTCTGGAATTTACCTGAAATTTATTTGATATTAGAATATTAAAATATAGGATGAATCAAATTAAATGCTTTCTCTTTTCCATATTCATTTGTATTTCTGTATGTGCTGCAGGTGTGTGCCTGTACTTCACAAACTTTACCCTATGATTACAAGTGAATCAGGGCATCTGCCTGAATTCTCTGGAACTCCTCCACCCTCATCAGTATGTGTTCGACATACAATGGAAAAAAAACTATCTTTGAGAAAAATAGCTGACATCTTGGTTCAGACCAAGTGTATTGATGATGGAACGTACTCGTAAGTTTACTTTTACCAATTCAAAAACATTTAGTGATGTAACGACTTTTATTGTTGCTGATATAACCCACAGGTTTCGTTATTTTTAAAATGAATTTTAATGTTTGTTGGTAAGTATGCGTTTGTTTGCCTGGAGTGCACGTTCAAGTGACTGTATATTTAGCATGTTGGCTGTGAGTTTGGTTCAGTCTCATTATTTATGTAGTGAAAGAATATGAGTCAGCAAACAAATACTAAAAGAATATACGGTTATGATTTATATTTATCTATATTTTCATTGATCTACGTTGCATGTACTGTGATCGGATATTCTGACATATACACAATAAAGAAAGTAACACTCATTGGAAAGTATGAAGCGAAATCTAAATAATTGCTATTCGATTGATGTACATTTAAGCCATATATCTTTATTCTTTTCTCTGCCTTTATGCATGGATCCATTGTAAGCTTCTTGTTTTCATTGAAACACAGAACTGTACTACAAATCATGTTTCCGTGAATTCAACAAGTCTTTACGTAATCATTTGTTAATTACAAATAGCGAATTGTTACCCACGAAGCTCGCGCGCAAAAAATCATATAAGAGTAATCTTTCTTTGATAGCCCTCTGGTTTATGATGGCGTTCTTGCTTCTTCAGGGAACTCATATGGGATTCAGCACATCCAAACAGTAGATGGAAGAAAGTGTTTATTTTATTAAGGCAGTACACCAAGAGGAATGGAGAGCTTAAATCAAGGATTTATGAATTATTGCAAGACCATATGAATTCAGCAGACATAATGAGAGAAATGAAAGCATCCGATTTCTCGTGCAATTGTCATGGCACCCCGTCATTCCGACCGCCTTTGTCTCGTATACGTCCGGTTCGTATTTTATTATTTACAATAACTTTTTACTGAATAGATGGAAAAGAGATTTTGTTTTCATATAAGTTTTGTTTTACGCAAATGAGATTTATTTTAACATAATTTTATTTTCAATCTTTCGTTGATTTCGATGAGACCCCGTCTCTGGACAAAACTACTTTTATAAATGACGAAATATCCTTCTCATTTCTATGGAGTGTTATTGATTTGCTGCATTTTTGATAATGTCCACTTAACTTATTCATTGTTAAATATTTGTATGATTTTATAAGTGATGTTTTACATTGATACACTTTGTTTAATACTAAGTGCATATTTAATAGTGTTGAACGCATGGGCTAGAACAAGTTTATTAAAATTAATGCTTAAGTTGATATAATTAAAAAATGTCGGATATCTCATATATCGATCCATCCTCTATTCACTTTTGTAATTATAAGACACAACGGCAGCAGTCATTTAATAAACTTTTGTACAATGCGCACATTTGTATACATCTATATCATTATTTCACATCATATGATATTATTTTTTCTAGGGTGACAGAGTTGGAGTAAACAACTCAAGTTGAGAATATGCTAGAAAATTGCTGATGCAATCCAAACCAGTTCCAGTACTGGATGTGTAGTTTTTCTGACTAATAGTCTCACACTTGCTCATATAACAAACTCATCCAATGGGGATGGACCGAAAGTTTCTTGGTTGAAGTATTCTGTTCTAATCGCTTTGAATTTGAGCATAATAAGCCTGGTCATAAAGGTGATCGTTAGCTTATGGTAAGTTAACTGACTGATAAAGAAAGAATGGACTTAGAATATTTCATACATGTTTGCTATTGATCTATGATTTGATTAGAGAATGCTTATGTAATTGGACCATTACTTCTGTTCACTAATTTGATTACATTGTACATTATACTTTTGAATTTTGATCGATTACTTTATTTCTTATGCTGTTTGTGTATCCGGCTTACGAAATTGTTGCAAGATTTGTAAGTTGAATATGTATGTAAGAGAGAAAGGGGTTTAGAGATAAAATATGCTTGAAATTTAGTGTTGCATCAACTTGACTTTTGCAGAAGAGCATGCCTTTTGTTTAATTTTTTTACATCATGCTACAGCGGATACTGTGCTCTACTAGTCTACTAGATTATGTTGGTGTGTGAATCCAGCATTGTCATCGACCTATCAGTAAAATGTGTTGTTGTAAGTTGATTCCTGTGAATTTCATTCTAGAGCCAATACAGTGGATATGGTGGCTTGAGTTTGGTCTCGAGAATTCACGAAGATTATTTTGAATATTCCTTGTGGTGTGTTGAGTACTACACATGAGGATTCGAGAAACATTCCTCCTGATGTGCTTGATAGAGCATGTGAAATTCAGGACGATTCTCTATGGTGTTCTTTGTGACCTCATTGAGGATTCTGGACTCTGTTGTGTAGAAGGGACACCTGAGCCCATCATTTGAATAAGAAAGTGACTTGTTGCAAACTGTGTGATTGTGAACACATGCTGGTGACAGCCGCCATCTTTGAAAAGGTTATGTGCATTTGACTTTCATTATTTCTCTGAAACTCTACTCTCATTTCCTTGATGATATCTATGAACTTGATTATATGTTTATGTTAATTGACTGCTAGTGTCATTGCAAGATAAACTGAATGATTGTCCAGCTTTAATCGAACATTGTTGTATATGTGATGTATATGTCAAAGCTCTTTGATTATATTTAAATGTATATTTGAATTTTTATTTTGAATTGTAATAGTCTCAAAAGTTTTAGATTTATAAGTTATCTTTATTCCTGATGCTGGGTATCACTGTCCATAGCCAGACACGTATTGATTGTAATTCGATGCTTTGAGTTGGGTGACCCACAAAATACTCTTTTCAGTACAACAGCACACTCTGTATTAGGACACTTAGAAAGTATAAAACTATCCACACAGAAAACTTAAGTACGTTTAATATCACACAAACATTAGATTTACGCTTCTACAACCTTTATGTGTTGAAAGTTTCCAGAGTGTCATTTATTCACCAGACAATGTGAGTACATTCATATAATATATAATGAGTTGTGGAGTAAATTTGCTTGTCTCTATTTTAAAATGCATTTATTAAACATTTTGTTAATGTGACACGTGATGCGCACGATGATATTTTTACAAGTACCAGAGTTAAAATAGCAATGCAGGAAAAGAATATGCTAGAACTTGCTGATATATTCCAAGCCAGTCCAGAGTAGACGAGTAATTTTGCTATCCAATACTTTAATGTTTACAAATAATGATTAGCCCATGGGTAGAGAATAAAACCTTTTACCTGTTGAAGAATGTTCTATATTCTAATTACTTTGATTTTGATATTACTCAAGTCTGGTCATGAAAAGGTGATTGTTAGCTTATGAACTGTTTATACAACTGAACTATTTGTTTGTATAGATTCAAATCGCATCGTCTTCACATCGTAGCATTGCTTCCTTTCCTACCGAGTATCCTGACACAGCTTCCTCTGTCGGGGAAAGAGATGCTGACTCTGCATCTCTTGCAAGTACCGTGCATGAAATGTCTGTGGATCAGGAAACTCAACCACCATTTGCGTCAGAAGAGCAGAGAGGTATCAGAACTAGATTTGATCATTTTAAACCACACAATACTGTTTCCAAATAAAAATAATATAAATATTTATGTGTCTAGGGTTTTCTTGAAATGCCCATTAAATTCACAAGTATTTAACCAGTGTCGATTTATGCTTTAAACATGATTTATATTATTTTTATGTCCCATGATGTTGGTATATTATTGAACGTTTAGTTTTGTATTATTGTTTATTGTTCTTTTAATATTTAATATCTTTGAGATATTTTGTCGTTGATGATTACACTATGTAACAAATTTTCACTTTTGTTCTGTTCCTGGGTTGAAAGTGTATTTTCCTAATCCGTTAGGTCTAGAACAGAAAGGAAATCGCTGTTATTCCAGAAAAACTTTGCTTCTGTGACCGGGACAATGAAATTTGGAAAATCGCGTGTGTTCGAGAAAATTTTCGATTTGCTTTCAATGCCGAGCTTCCTCCCTGAACTGCTAGAGTTGTCCACATGTTTCTACAATTCTCCTGAACACTCTAGAACGTTCAAGAAACTTCCAGAACTTTCGAGAAACTCTCAGAACTTTCTAGAACGTTCTTGAACGTTCCAAAAGTAGCTGTACAAGTATAAAAGCACAGGTGTCTCCAACCAGATTCCAATTCGTGTTATTACAGACTGAAAGGATAACGATTCGTAGTTGAAGAGAAGTTATTTATTTGATATGGCATCAAGAGATTGTTTGCATCCAGCTGATTCATTCTGCTACGTGTGCGGACAATTCATAAAGACAAGAGCAAAAAAGTATTCCGTGGAAGCAAGTCGTATAATGTGCGAGGCCTACAAGGCATACTTCGGCGTGCCGGTCGGGGACCAAGACAAATCTTGGGCACCGCATTTCACATGCGAATATTGCAAGAAAACACTTGAAGGTAAACTGAACAGTTGCTTCTCGCTTAGATGTGTTTTAATTTATTTTCATAAAATTTCAATGCTTTAGATCGAGTTCATTTCAAAGAGTTGTAATTTACAAAGTTTTGTCATAAGTCGTGTACTGTAGGCAAATACGTTCCATCTTAAAATCGTTCCATATTTTGAAATTTCCTGCCCTCAAATTATTATAATTCTTATGTATTATTATGTGCTATGTTACAGGTTGGTACAGAGGAGAGAAGCGAGCCAAGAAGTTTGCTATCCCGCGAATTTGGCGAGAGCGGAAGGACCACTCAAGCAACTGCTACTTCTGCATGGTAAACCCAAAAAATCGTCGCACCAGCAAAAATGCCCCTCAGATCGTTTATCCGGACATACCTTCTTCCATCGCCCCAGTACCACACAGCCCCGATCTGCCTGTTCCGACTCCTCCTAGGCGGCACCGGCCATCTTCAGGAGACAGCAGCAAGTCAGATAGCGAGGCAGATACTGGAGATATGGACTACGATTCCGCAGATGAAGTTGGGGATAGAAAGCCGTACTTCCCTAACCAGAAAGACGTGAACGATTTAATTAGGGACCTCAGGCTTACGAAATCGAATGCTGAGCTTCTGATATCCAGGCTCAAACAGTGGAACTTGGTTGATGATAGCGTACAAGTCACGGATCAGAGGAAGCAGCATCAAAGATTCTCCAACTTCTTCAGTCAGCCTGATGGGCTGTGCTTCTGCAACGATGTTGCCGGTCTATTCCAGGCTATAGGTATCGCATGTAATTCTATTGATGGCGCCTATTCATAGACAGTTCATCCTGGAGCCTCAAAACCGTGTTGCTTCACAATGGAAACAACTACCCGTCTCTCCCGATGGCCCACTCTGTGCATCTCAAAGAGGACTACACCAGTGTCAAAATGTTGCTGAGTGCATTAAAGTATGACGACTACGGATGGGAGTTGATCAGTGACTTCAAAATGGTATCATTCCTCATGGGTCTTCAAGGAGGTTTCACGAAATTTCCTTGTTTCCTCTGTCTCTGGGACAGCTGTGACACTAAGGCGCATTATCACACAAAGGACTGGCCACAACGGACCGAGTTTTCTGTTGGGAAGAGCAATGTGAAGTGGGCGCCCCTGATAGAACCTCATAAAGTGCTTATGCCACCGCTGCACATCAAGTTAGGCCTCATTAAGCAATTTGTCACTGCTCTTGACAAGGAGTCAGCAGCATTTCAATACCTCCAAGATCTTTTTCCAAAGCTGTCCGAGGCTAAGGTCAGGGCTGGTATATTCGTCGGACCACAGATCAAGAAGATCATAGAATGTGAGGATTTCGCAAAGCTGTTGAACAGGACGGAGAGAGCGGCTTGGAGCAGTTTCGTTGCAGTTGTTCAGGGCTTCCTAGGTAATCACAAAGCTGAAAACTATGTGGAGTTGGTGCAGACTCTCTTAAAGAATTACGCCACAATGGAATGCAGAATGTCTCTGAAAGTCCATATCCTTGATTCACATCTCGACAAATTCAAGGAGAACATGGGCGCTTACTCGGAGGAGCAAGGCGAGCGCTTTCATCAAGATATATTGAACTTTGAACGTCGTTACCAAGGACAGTATAACGAAAACATGATGGGGGACTACATTTGGGGGCTACTTCGAGAGAGTGATTCACAGTACAATCGTAAATCTAGAAAATCTACACATTTCTGAACCTTGTTGAGTGGTTTCCGACTGTGTTTGTCTATTCCTTGTGCAATTTTTGTTTTTACCTGATCATAATGACGAAAATGAAAAAAAATCGTTCTATTTTCACAAAAAACGAGTTTTCTTCCTGCTGTTGTCGTGTAAGCAAAGTTTGTGCTTAATGAAGTCATTTTTTCACGTACTTTAGACATAAGCAATTGAAATATAACACTTAGAAGCCAGGAACAAAAATTGTGTTACATATAATTATGAGTGTTTAAATGTAGAGAGTTTATTAAAGTTTCCACTGGATGTATTTTCTATGTCTAAAGTGGAAAAAGTTAATTTACTGTATAAATGTATCTGGCTACTTCATAGTAAGGCAAGTAAGTCAACTAACTTAAGATTTTCTTTACACATAAGTCTTTTAGCAACATGAATTCTGATTTCACCTCAGTTATTACATTAATATTAACTCTTACCCTTTTCGAACTGTTACAACAAAAGTAAAAAATATAAAGGACAAGACCTATCGGAGGATTAAAATTCATTCAAGAGTGACTAAATTAGATGCACTCTGCGTTTATGTTAGATTCTCTTTGTTTACTTCGTGTATCTTTGCGTATCCATTTTTTGCTATAATGAAAACACTTCAGGCCCCCTCTAACAGTAGTAGCTATATATCCACTTAAATGCTTTGTTATGGAAGTGGTGTATTCTGAGGGGTCATATTTGTGTCATAAATGAAGGGATTAAAAAATCAAATCATTCAAAATCATATTTAATATCCTTGAAAGACGGACCACTACCAGTTCTAGCCTGACAATGCAGTAAATATTGCACTGTTTCACTCAGGGAACTAATTGTTTTACATTGTGTATCTAGATATCAAGTTATAAAATTATTACAACAGACAGTTATAATTCTGTGCACCTTAAGGAAACTAACCACTTGTTATGACATCCTGCTAAAATAACCCCCCAACAGACAGTATTCATTCATTTAATGCAGTATTCAGGCAGTTCCTATAAATGCACCCAAGATAACATTTTAATATTTTAAAACAATTTATAAAAGAATTAATATTTAATAACTGTTCGAGTTAAAATAGCAGTTGTTTGGAAGTTTCTTCTAAATAGAAATCTTCCAAAGCTTTATGTGGATCCCAATGTTACAAACACTTTAACCATCTTTATTTTTATTTGGCACTGTTGCAGAACAGGTCCATGATTTTAGAAAGTAACCACGTCACCAAAAAAAACACACCAAAACTTAATGTTTAGAAGAAAGGCAATAAATCAGCATTAATAATTTCCAGAAGTTTAAGGATATTTATGCACTTAGGAGGTGAGGTGATCATTTCTTTAGTCATGAAGAGCAAATTTGGTGTTGTGACACCACTTGTATGAAGACTGGCAGCGATGTTTGAGCTCTTCTCTCCATTTAGTCAACCATCACTTTTACTTCTGGACATGGAATATGTAGAGGAGTTGAGCTTCAGTTCCTAAATTTATTACTGAGTTTACCACATTTCATTCTAACACTCTCTCACACACACACACACACACACACACACACACACACACACACACACACACACACACACTATGCTGGCTTTGTGAATAGGCTCTACCTCAGGTTTTAGTGTAATGTAAAGACAATTTTAAGTCTTAAAAGGATTTTCACATCAGCTCCATCTAGAAGTCGCAAATTGATTTTTTACCTTGCTACTCATTGAAGATTTATTTTAACAGTTTTGAGATTTCCTCGTATTAATACATTAATTACCAGTGGGTTAATATCATAGTCTGTTTATCTATCATGTCTGATACTGTTTTCAGCTAATAAATTGGATTATTAAACTACCTATAACCATATTCAAAGCAAATATGTACTATAAATTGTGACAATCCCTACAGTAGTTATGATTATTAATATTAACTTTTATTATTTAATAATTCATAACTAAACTGCAGGTGGGCAATCTTAATTTATGTATATTAAAATTCCAGTAGGGTGACCATTATCCTATTCCACCTGGTGGATCTAACCAGTGCTTTCAGAATTTTATTTTAACCACTCACATATAAAGAAACATTCGTCTGCCACATAATTAACATTTCCATAGTTGTGTCTTCTGGCTTAAGGGTAACTTGATCCATCTTAAAATCATCTAGTCCCTACCACCTTCGTGTTACGCAGACATGTGATGACAGGTGCAAGAATTGGCAATTGCGAATAAAGAGCAAAATGAATTCGATAAAATAATCAAGAAGAAAACTTTAATGAGAAAAAGAGTTTGATGAAAGATTTATACTAGCTAATAAAAGAAATGTCTAACTGTTTATCTAAATAGAGACTTGTGACAATAATAAGATGATTAAGAAGCTTTACAGGAGGCGGCCAAGACATGATTTGCACTGTTTTTAAGATCAGGAGAATAGCCCAGTAATCCGACTCATTTTCAATCTCGGTTCTCTAGATACACTTGTACTTAACTAGGGAAGCCCACCATAGCAAATTACAGCAAGTCCATTGTCAGCAATTGTACTGATCGTCGTAGGAATCAATATAGCCAACACATTAAAAGATGGACTGCAGACCAGTGCATTAGTAGAGTTGAATGCATGAAATCTCTTGTCTAAATGTTTACAGTCATTCTTTCTGATCTGGCAATCTGCAACAAATGTTGTTGACTCCATTCATACCACATGAGCAAAGAATACAATCAAAACCAAGTTTTAATATCACTTTTCGTAATTAAACAATTCTTCTCAGGAACTGGAATATAACAAATAATTTTAAGTATACAAAATACCACATATCATAATTAAACAATTCTTCTCTGAAACTGGAATATAACAAATAATTTTAAGTATACAAAATACCTCAAGTCCGATTAACATACTATATAATCAATCATTCTAAGTCCAATTTATCTCCTCCTTTCTATTGTCAAACAACTCAAATACATTTATGGTCAGCCTGAGACCAGACTCGAATGAACAAATCAAAGTACTGAAATAGGAATTTAACCTGGTATATATGCTAACTATGGAATTTGGTCATGCTATTGAGTTCCTTCGAGCATGACATCATTTTTGTCGTATATCCCTTTCAAGTGTTTACTTTGGGGATATTCCCTACGAAAATTGGGCTTACAAATCTGTTCTGTCTACCAAGTGGCACTAGGCATAAGTGTCACTTTGTTTGGGAGGCAGTACCCTTGACCACCTAATTATCGCTAGCTATAGCTTTCCAATATGAAAGAAAAAGATGGCTGACTAAACTTTACAGTTTACAGAATCATTAATTTAAAACATGATACTTTGACATTTGTAGAAAAATGTTTCACCATTTAATTATCTTCTCAACTGCAACAATTTCTTACAAATAGGTTTTTCTCTTACCATTTAAAGAGGCATCATGGATTATAGTTATAATTGTATTATAGAACACTTTACATTAATGTTCTGTTATAATATTCCTTTAGAGTTTCATCCAACAGTCTCTTTATATTTTATCTCTTAATATTAAATCTAGAATAGTTTGCTTACAAAGTTAAGTTGTCCACTGAGATGGTTGTTCTTCTTGATAATTTTTTTGTTTGGTGTCATGCAAAAGACATCATACTTATCCAAACCTGAAAGTGTCGAAATGATATAAAAAATACGTTTGCAACTTTTAATTTAAATTAATTGATGTTCACTTTGGTTTGTTATTTGTTTAAGTTTGTATACTATATTTGTGTGGCGTATGCTTCAAATCAAATCTAAGAAGGATATAATATACCAATAGGTTTGCAACTTTAATGATTGAAACTATTTCGTTTTCATCAAAATTTATTTTTAATAATTTTGTTTTTCTTTTACAGAACTCTACTTTCAACTAAAAGATAAAATCGATAATGCGATCGAACTATTTGCATATGTACGTCCACTTTATAGGCGACTGGAAATGAATCATCATAAGTGCCTTGTACTACGCCCCCATCTAGTGAACGGACACTCAGCCGATACAGACAGTTCCAGACTAGCAGACTGTGTAGACACTGTAAATAAAACATATTCAGCCCTTCTTGCAAGTGCAGAGAAAGCAAACATAATGCTTCAAGGTGTAATCATAGACAATTACAGGATGACCTTTCCAGAGTACTGGTTCAGAATGCTATTAAACAGAAAGCACATGCTTGATCTGGAACAGAAAGAGGCTGCAGGATTTTTAGACAAAGCAAAACAATTAATTTGCCAGGACTCACTCCTAAGGGAGCCACTGAGATCTGTCCAGGCATTTAACAATGTGACCGAAATCTGCAGACACAAATTTGATATCTTTCCTAGGCACTTTACAGTAGCACCGAAATGCTCCAGTCTACAGCTCTAAACCAGATGTACTATCACGGGCAGTTTAAAAAAACAACAACCTAGATCTATTACATTCGGTGAGTTCCCGTTCAGGCGATTCGTTTGACATTTTAAACACCAACGCGTTCTATAGTGTATCATTAAAGAATTTATAACTAAATCAGTCTAGTGCTTTAAAGCGGCTGAATAAATATCTCCTGCTGTCAGTGACATGTGGAAGTATATTTGGTTTTTATTTTAATTTTATTAATTACTGTGTTTAATTTGCATTTTGTCATCTCAGCGAAAGAATTCTTGTTTTATATCGCTGTTATTGGTAGTGGTCATTGTTTGACATTCATAGGGAGTTAGGAGATTACGAGTTTCGATGAATGGCTGAACATATAGATAGCAGATAGTTCTTCCCCCACCCACCAACCCCATGCCGTGAGGTGATATTTTTCAGTTCAGGATTGTCAAGCTGCCATCTTGATCTAAACGATTAAAAATATTAACCATACCACAGTAATCATAAACAGGACCGATCGTCCTCTGTCACTGACGTTTATATTTACACTCATTGATTGGATAAGTTCTATTTATATATACAACGTTTGAAAATACACCTTCAAGTGTCGCAATTCATGAAATGTCTTAGGAAGCAAACCTCCTCCTCATCTTCATCTTGACATCTATTTTTAAATTAAAAATGTTTTCTAAAATAGAAATATATTATATGTGTTGGTAACGGTGGTTTCATAAAGTGCAGAATGGCTTATAAATTCAAATGCAAATATCACTAACTGAGCACATATAGGAAATAATTGATATAACACTACCTTTTTCAATTTATCTTTGAGATTGCCTGCAATGCAATGAGCACTGGGCTAGGTTCGGTGCTCATTATCATGTTCTTATTTAAAATTATGTCATTTATTACTACATTAATCAAATTAGTATTTTAAGATAAAAGTATGCTCTTCTTCATTGATATATTGTTTTTTTGCATATGATGCTACTTCTGCATTCTCACTTAGAAAATTTGTCAATACTATCATGCTTTGCTTTGTTGACTGATTTCTCGTTCAATTAGTTTTATTTAAGCTATAGGTAATTATTATGTCAATCATGATGAAATCATTTCACTTTCACAGTTTAGTACATCAATGTACTTTTTCAAGGCCACGAACGCTATTCATTATCCCATATTACTATTAACCATGTTATTCCTACAATCCCATCAGTACGTTTAAACAGCTATTTGTTTTCAATCATTCTGTTATATTTAACGTGGACTTGATACTGCCACATTATATATCTTTCAGTTTGCTTGGCACCACAATCACAGAGGGTTTTTTTTGGCAATTTTTCCCTAGTTCGATTCAAAATTAAATTAAAATTAAATCAAAACTAAAATTAAATTCAAAAATTAAATTAAAATTAAATCAAAACAAAATTAAATTCAAAAATTAAATTAAAATTAAATCAAAACAAAATTAAATTCAAAATTAAATCAAAACTACGTGCAGACTTTATATCGTCATTCATGGCTGCATTTGACTATTTCTATGTATAGCACAACGAATCCGTTTCTAGAGATCAGGTTGCTCTCTACCAAGATATACTCCAGTCAAATTTTCTTGTCCACGAATGTTTTTCATTTAAATAAACAGTTTCTGGTATTATATTACTGCCGTGTTCATTCAGAGATCATATTAGCTCACTGAAGCGATATTTATTGTTGCTAGCTGTTGCCAGACATCAACTTAGCTCACTGAGGCGATATTTGTCGCTGTTAGGTGTTGCCGTCCATCAACCTTTGTCTAGTAACCAAAGCATCCTTCAGTTACGGCCCTTTGACGAATATTACAGTATAGGTCTCTTCTTTCGGATAGTTCCTAGGGCGTGCATATAACCACATGACACTGAGCAAGTGAAATTCGAACAGGGATCTTGGACCAAAGTAACCCTAAGCACACTCTCTTTCTATGTATTTTAACTGCTTTATATTTCCTTTCAGTAATTAAAAATATACTCTTAAAATAATCATCTACAGCCACCAAATTCGGGTCTTTACCGTCAGCTAAAATTTCGTTCTGAAAACAAACTATTGTTAATGAATATACTTTCCTTTGAACTTTCAGATAATTTCTCTGTTACTATTATTGCACTGATGTCATACGAAAATTTATATTATCAGAAGAAGCCATTTATCAATGATGTAGTAGTGTGTTATAATTGCATCTGAGTGTCAGTATTTGTATTTTAATATTTGAATAAAGTTGTGTATGAATTTGTATGCAACCAATTTTGAACAGTTAATACTCAGTGTTATTTATAATGCACCATTACAGTAGGTGACTGTAAGTACACGTATATACACTTGTTTCTCCTATTTGTCGACGGACAAATTAAAAAGATGTATTTTTTTACATTACTCTTTCTCTAGTTCTGAATATAAAACAAAGTAAGTAACTACTTACCTAGTAGGAACATTCAGATGTTCACATATAAAATAATATACATATATGCATACATATAAAAACGTGTAGAACTTAATCGTTAAGCTAACCGTATAATATTAATATTGAATTATTCACGTCCTTCCCTATATCTTATTTCCACAGCCAGAATAACATTTGTGTTTGTGTTGACTGTAAGAATGCAGACCGGAAGAAATGTCAAGTAAATGATAATTGATGTCCAAATGATACTGAGTGGATTAGGAGAAAACTGAAAACTGGGAAACGCAAATCTGTTAGCGGAGACACACACACAATAAAGAATTAGTGAAAGCAGAGTGGTCTGACAGGTTGCGTCCCTTGATGCTACAACAGAACAACTTTTGCGAATTGGAGATTTGTTTGACACTTTTCATCCTGTGACGTGGTATTTGATTTAAAACTCGCTAACTAAGAAGAGCATATGTGCTAATTAGTCAGTTAGCAGGTTTGAGTAGAAATAGCAAGCGAGCAGTATACGTTTGTTGAGGTCTCTCAGGCTTGTTTCTACAGGAAAAGTGTGACCCGTAAACATTGTGAGAAAATGATGATGCTTGCACGTTAAGATGCATTTGAAGCTGAATAACAGAAACATGGTATCCTAACAAAATGCCCTTCCCATCTAAATAAATAAATAAACATGAACTCTATCTCGTTTCCCTCCTTTGTGACGAATTAAGTTGAAAAACACTTTTGAGAGGCTTGATGAAATGTGCATTATGAATGATAACAATTATGTTAGCATTACATCTGGCTTGATGAAATGTGCATTATGAATGATAACAATTGTATTAATATTACACGTGGCTTGATGAAACATGTATTATGAATCATAACAATTGTGTTAACATTACATGTTGCTTGATGAAAATTGTATAATGAATGATAACAATTGTGTTAGCATTACAGTGGCTTGATGAAACATGTATTATGGATCATAACAATTGTGTTAGCATTACAAGAGGTTTGATGAAATATGCAGTATGAATCATAACAATTGTATTTACAAGTGCCTTGATGAAATATACAATTTGAATCACACCAATTGTGTTAGTATTATATTAGGCTTGATGAAATATGCATTATGAATCATAACATTTGTATTATTAGAAGTAACTTGATGAAATGTGCATTATGAATCATAACAATTGTGTCTACAAGTGCCTTGATGAAATATACAATTTGAATCACACCAATTGTGCTAGTATTATATTAGGCTTGATGAAATATGCATTATGAATCATAACAATTGTATTAGTATTAAAAGGTGCATGCCTTAATGACTCTAAAAGAGAGAAGTCGTAATATTCACACTTACATGAATTCTTCAGTAAATGTTTATTACGTTTATTGCTACTTTATTTTATAATTAATTATTGTAATTAAATATTGGTACGTGAGAGAAGGCTGTAATCATTATTAGCATATTATTCTGATTGTAAATAATGATAAGACAGTGCGATAGAAATTTAAATAATTATAAGGCAATGTAATGAATAGCTTTAAAATATATTTTTAAAGTGTGATAGAAATTTAAATAATTATAAAGCAATGTAATGAATAGCTTTAAAATATATTTTTTAAGTGTGATAGAAATTTTCCATCCACAACAAGGTAATAATAGACAGCTTTTAATCTTATGCTATTTCCTGGATGTAATGAAAGAATGTCTAAAATGAAAGTGTGTATATAAGAACAGTAATTTAAATTATTGAAAAGTTCCGCATCTTAGACCATGTTATTCAACAGACTAGTATTTTTTCAACCGATCAAATTTACAAAATCGATAATAGAAATATGGTACTGCTGTTCTAAAAAAATAATTGTATAGGTTGGCGAAACGTTTACAGATGTTGGTATCGTGCGTCACACTTACTCCACCCATAATGCATGTAATTACAGAACAGCATGATTTACCACACACCATACAGATCAGTAGTCAGATATAGATTTGCTCACAACACATTCATTAAAGCTTATGCAAGCGTAGACAGTTAATAGAATAAGCAAAAGAATCTGATGAACAAATAAATTACATTAATATTTAATAAAAGGGTAAATTGACATTACTGGCTGCTAAAATATATAACAAATACAAAAACAATGCTAGTTTCTAGTGTTCACACAATAGACATGCAAAGATTATTTATAAATAATTCTATAATAAAAGTCATTGTGTTATAAACTTCACTGTATTCAGTGAGCACAAGTTAAGAAGAATCAATCTCTGCCATTTCCAAACATAATTTGCAATGTATTTTTTCCACTGGGGAGGATGATTCTAGAACAGCTATAACCTTCCAGGCACTGCTGCTACATGAAGATGAGTGAATGACAGGTAGGTCTAAGATGAGGTTGAATAGTAACCAATTCCAGTAGTTCATATATGGAATTATGGAACCTAGCCTGCATCTGGAAATGAGCTAAGCAGGTATCAGATCTTTGGTACACACGTGAGTAGGAAATACATCAGCACCAAAAGGCTCCAATATTGGAACTGTGGTCAACGTGTACAGTAATCACTTTACATACTTTGCTCCTTTAATATGTGTGATCTCAGTTGTTTTCTATTGTCTATTTCTGGAAGAATCGCAGCTATGAGCTCTAGAAGAGGGCTGATCTATCTATCTATCTATCCCTAAGTCTTGTCGACCGTTGAGGCACCACTGATGACCTAACACCAGTTTCCTCCATTCCATTCTGGTATTTATTTGCGAATCTTACTATTTGCTTAGTTTCAGTCCTGGTAGAGTAGATGCCTGGATACTCCTACAAGTAGGAGAGAATCAGCTGTCAACACAGTCAAACTTGTAGAGAAAGAGTCATGGTACCAGAGGTTTTAGAAGAGGAAGATATACAGTTGATCAACAATTAGAATACGTGATTTTCAAGAGATGGTACCCTTACATATAACATAATAAAATGTCAATGGTCAGAGGAAGGGTCTATGGAAAGTGGCTACAATGGTATAGCAGGATAGATTAGAGCTATACATTAATGTTAAAGGTTGTCTCTGGAAAGTGCCAAGAAGAGGAATATGTTTCGAAGAAAACAAAACGTGTTCGAGCACTGTTTTTGACTTAGTATTTTGACTTGTATGTGGGGAAACCCGGTTGGAACTAAAGGAGGCCAAACAGTGGTTCATAACTCATAACGTTCATATCGTTGCACTGAGGCGTTACATGTGATCCAAATACGTGTATTCCATCACTCACTGGATGCTCAGGAAGTGACCAGGTGTGGGCGAGAATCATTCCTGAGATTAACTGCCCAGCAGGGAACATATCTTTGAAGACCAATGGTACAATGTCAGCCAACGTGGAAACAGTAAGTCTGTAAGACTGGTTTGTATTTGAAAGCCACATCCTTTGTCAAAGAGCTTTGACCTTGAGAAGTGTGCTCTGTTCTCCATTAACTAAGGAACACAAAGGGATTATGAGGGTACGAGACTATGTGGCGATATTTCTGAAGTCGAACAGTTGATAACCATTAGCACCAGGACGGTAGATGAAGAGTTGTAAATTATTATTCTATTTTTATAGAAAGAGTTGTTTGTACTCCTACAATTTCCGGACCAATGGAATCAAAAATAGCAAGACAAAGTTCCTTTCGAGATGACAGAGAAATCGAGCAGAAATGAATTCATATTCACAGATAAATGGGGAAATTAAGTGTTGCATGAAACGTGATGGAACTGATTTGCAAGTTGGCTGCTAATTTGAAGCAGCCACCAGCGTGAAAGATGAAACTAGAATAGAAATGACAAGTGACGTAGGCTTAGATAAGGCCGAAACAAATCAAGATATGCACACGAACTCTAGCTCAGTTGTGAATTCGATAAGAGAAGGGCGGTGCATTATTGCTGGACGCTCTGATTAAACATTGTTGCATTCACTTCCTGTCATGAGAAACTATGCATTGTGTGTAAGCATAATCGTATTAGTACTTACACTACGCGTTGTAAGGAAAGTACCAAATCAGATTGGAACTAAAAGTGTGTCAATCGCTCAAAATCGCTCAAGTGTAATCAGATGCCAGACATCGCTCAAGATAAATGTATTCCAATATAAACCCGAAAATGTTCCCTTATTATTTTAATTATATCTTTATTAATAATGAAGGTTTAAAATTGGTCTCAGGAAGTGAAAAAGTCCCGCACTTTGCATCCTGGTAAACAGATGTAATTATCTTGATGTATTAGTGTGATACGAGCATCATTTGTGCGCTGGTTTTCCCAAAAACAAGTGTTGACATCTGACGTGACTGTAATAAGTGGTTTTTTAAAAAAGAATTTGCTTGATAGCGCGAGCTGACACTTTAGCTGATACCTTTTATCTAAATTTTAAAAAATTAATTTATCCACTAAGAAATCTAAAGCTAAGGCTCCTGTGAACTGCTGTGGTTGTACACATGCTTTTTCATAGTGAAAATTCGAATTGATTTGGTTCAAATTCTTGTGATTTCCTGAAATATTTGACGAACTTACCGGCTGAGGTCGATTTGCGCAACACACCGGTCAAAATATAAATAGTGATCGTGCACTTAAGCGATTTTCAAACAACGGTTGCTTGTTTATGAAAGGTAGGTACAGTGGACAATTAATGATGTGAATAAGGAAAGATAACACAGTAAGTGAGTAATACTTCATAAGTAAATAAAATTAGTTAACTGACAGTATGCATTTACGCACGATTGATATGGGTCAACTATGACCGTAACGTTAAGTGTGATAATTGTCAGTACAGATGAAGCAATGAAAAAGTATTTTAAAATAATTTAATATTTTCACTGGTTAGAAATAACACTGATGTAACTAGATTTGAAAGCATTTAATTTGATGGGGTGTGTGTGTGGGTGTTGTTTATTTTTGTTTTGTTTTACATTTTCATAACTTGGTAAGTGACTTGCTTCTAAAGGTTAAAGATGCTAATGTAGCGAATATATAGGCTTATATTCATGGGCTGATTAGCGAATATATATGCTTATATTTATGGACTGATGTAGCGAATATATAGGCTTATATTCATGGACTGATGTAGTTGCAGTATGGCAGTATAGCAATGTAGCAATGTCTTGGCATAACATAGAATGTGCTAATGTCAGAAAGACACATGCAAAATACCGTAGCTTGGCCGAGCAGTCCAAGAGATTTTTGTTATTTACAGTTAGTGCTATTCGATATTTGCAAATTAAATGACAGCAGTAATAAATATTTAAATGCTGTTGTGCACTCATTCTTGATAATTGACTTTGTCATAGATAGGTTGATTGACTGCTGACTTTCGCATTAATTTAGTATTTATTGACTAAACATTAAGTGTATTGTTATACTAGTTTCTTAATAGTATATGATAAGGTTTTGTTTATTTCACTGGATATTTATTTATAATGAGTATTGAAGATATTTATTTATAAACACCATTATAGTTCATACATCAAAGACTTAATGTCCAGCTCAAAATAACACACTTTATATTTGTTGACGTAGTAAAGAATGACGTAACACCGAGTCCTTCTGCGCCTGACCTTGAAAAAAGATTTCAGTCGGGGTTTTCGTTCATCGTTATATTTATTCGAACTGGCAGTGTAAATCGATAACAGTTAGTAGTTAAGGGACTTTCTGGGAAACAAGAATTATAATCGCTGATATCTATAGATAAATAGATTGCACACTCGCATGACCGAGTGTTCGGCGTATTATCTTGCTGTTGAATCTCGCTTCCTGTGTTATCGCGCAACGAGGGAAACGAAATCTGATAGATGGATAGAGAAGAAATACTTTGATGGGCGTCTTAATGCTACACTCATGAATATAACGATTTACACAAACATTCTTTAAATATAACGTTTCCTAATAAGTGGTCAGTTTTTACACTTTAGAAACATTTGCATTTATTCTCATGATTACTGTTTAGAATTTTTCTTGTCTTCTGTGTCATGGTCTAGTTTTATCGTGTATTAAAAACATCTTTGTATTTGGACTCTTATATATGGATAGCTCACAGGCAACGCGAATGCTAGACTGTACACAGCTAGTTTCTTTAATAGGTACATGGAAGCCATCGATAAACTTAATCCTTTCATGAAGACACGTAATATATTATTACATTATCAGTTATGACACTGTATATTTATTTAAATGGCGAATTAATCTCACATTACTCAATATATCCTCATCTATATTCATATACTGAATGCCAAGTAAAGTATTTTAAAGTACTGTTCCTTTTTCAATGTTTTAAAATAGGATAAAATTCTTATCATTATCACATTTTTGTTGTTGCTGGAAAATTAAAAATATTTATAATGTTGATAAGTATGAATATGTTTGTATATATGCATGGACCTTATATATGATGTATTAAGTGACTATGCTTTATATATGAAAGGAGAGAAAGAGGCATAGATAGATAGATAGATAGATAGATAGATAGATAAATAGATGGATGAAAGAATATACGGATGGATAGAGAGGGGGCCTAATGTGATGTGTACACGGTGACTGTAAGTACGCATAGTTGTTTACAACGTTCGAAATATTGCAATTGACCTATTTACAGTGTAGAAGTGAAATACACTAAAGGATTTGTGTTAATACTAAATACATTTTGATATGTTTGTTTTAGCATGGCTAGCCATTTATCTCCACTAACCAAAACATCCAGTGATTCCACGACAGATTCCGGACTCACCTCATCCATTAATGGTAACTGATAAAGACATCTACATACATATAAGTATTGCCTTAACAAATTATGACTAACCAAAGCAGAAGGTCTAGTGCTGAGAGATGTGTAGATAACATCAAGTGCATTTCATTTAAAACATAACTTACGGCATGCCGCCATTGGAGCGTCACGTGTGCCTGTCACGTGGTTCCACCCCCACGCATACAATGCTCTGGCGATCGAAAGAACGACGTGGGCCGTTAGTGCGCTGTAACAAGTAAAGAATGGAGTCTCGATTAGTCTTGCTTATTATTCCCCACCTACCAGTACCTTTGTGCATAATTATCTATTAATACATTCGTCTTAAAAATGAACAATACCGTTAAACAGACGTAATTGCAATATCAAAACATGACTTTGATATAAAGAGCAATTGAAATGACCTTTACATTTAAAAAATCATATATCCATGCAATTTCTACAAATGACTGACATAAACAGAAAGATTCAATGTTTAAAGCTGCAATTTAAGAACATGACTTTAATATTAACCGCAAACTTCAAAGAACTTAATATATTTTATGGCATTTCCAAAAATAAAAGAGTTTTTATATTCAAATAATATTTGTGGGTATTGTCTTGACTGCATTATATAATAATAGCCTACACCTCACATTCTTTTGGTCAGCTATGAAGTAAATGATACTAGATTTAACTGCAGTAATAAGACACACATGCAGATATACATATAAATGCAGATACACATACAGGTACACTATATATGTAGTGTAGATATATTTGATTCTATTTACCTATTGCTCCTATATTTTAATCTTCCCTGATTTTTTGTTGTTGAAGTCTTGTATGCTTTCCTGTCATTAGAAATTAAAGTCGTAACTAACTGCTTGATTGAGGACAACCTCTTCAACTTACGTGCAAGTGTCAGAATGATAATGTGAGCCTCAGAGTCGTACTGAGGGAGGACAACATCTTAGTTTGCAATACCAGTGTGTCTCGGATCATTCTGGTTTGGTCTCGAATGATTTGTTGAGCACTCTCTCCATATTTGGAGCTAAAGTCAACAGCTCTCCACGACTTCCGAACAGTGATTTTATTTTTCTTAATTAGTACGTTAAGCAGTAGTGATCAATCTCAGTAACGTTCTTCATTTTAAGAGGCCTTCATATTCATTCAAACGTTGCCTTCCCGCATTGTGGAAATCAGTTACTTATTTACTTGTAGTTTATTGAGAACGTTCAGGGTTACTCCTACGTAATATTGATAGTAGACCCTACGTAATATTGATAGTAGACTGGTCGTGCTATAAACTGTGCAGCTAATTTTAAATATTGTGTATCAGTATAATAGGGGATTATGTGGAAATTAAGTGGACATTAATTTCGTAAGTAAATGTATCCTCCACCATCATGTTTTTAAATTACAAATCTCTACGGCAAGATGGGTCAATGATTGGGATACTTTAATAAAATACTTTAATAAAACTGTTGTTTTAATCTTAATTTTTTCTTCAAAGAATTCTTATAGAGGTTTTATTAGTCTTTTTTGGTGTACAAGAAGAATATATTTTCGAATAGTCATTAAATAGTAATGGTCTCTCCTTTTTACATTTACTCAAATCATCACAGATGCCTTAAAATACGTTCCATGTGTTACAATGTGTTTATTTATAAATACAAACTATTTCTTAAGAGTTTAGCGCTCATGGTTTTCTCTTGATTAACTTCTTGTCTATTAATGAGAACCATTAACTCCGCATTAATAACTTACATGGAGAGACCGTGCAATAACGTTTCTTCTGTTTTGTGCTTGCTATGTAGGTCAAAACATTTCTCAAGAGCAGTTCATGCTGTCAATTTTCTTCCCATTTGTGAAGTGCGTTGACCCAGTTAAATCGAAATTGCTTCAGTTATTGAAAGTTATTGATCTGATCAGCGACGAGCAAGAAGATCATATACTAGGCAACAGCTCAACAGTAAAACAGGCAAATAGTTTATGGAGTTTCCTTTACAGCGTACCTGAAGATGTCTTTTGGGAAAAGTGAGTACCATGTATTTAATCTATTACAAAATTAAATTTTCAATAAAAAAGCAATGGTAATGAAACTGCACAAATACGTATAAAACATACACACGTACATAATACAAGCATACATTTATGTTCCTAGCAATGCATTCATTTTAATTTTCTACCCGTCATTGGACGGTGGAGCTTGCGATATAGGTCACAGTAGTTTTTATTGAACTCACCTGATTAAAATGCCGTAAATACCGAGGCGTAACGGAACGCAAACCCATCCCAATGCTACAAAGGTTATTTTTTAAACAAATTTTCGTTCTTTCACAGGTGTGCGCCGTTGCTTAAAATGCAATATCCAAAGATTTTGTCAGAATCTGCAGTGCAAAAGATGCCAGAAACACCACTAATACCGGTGTGCGCCTGCCATTTAATGGAAAATAAATTGTCCTTACCTTACGTCTGCTGTTTTTTTCTCCTGTCGAAGGACACAGTATCGGACGAGTTATGCAGGTGATATCTCTGTTGTAACTCACTAAACACGAACCAGGTGATATGTTCTATTGTTATCTACTAAACATGATGCAGGTGATACGCTCTGCTTTCAACCACTAAACAATGACGCGGTTGACACCATCTGTTGTCATCCACTGATGAATGCTTTATCACCTATTGTTATCCACTAAATATGGTGTATGTTTTATCACCTAATGTCATCCACTAAATATGATGTATGTTTTTATCACCTATTGTTAGTCACTAAATATGACGTATCTTTTATTACCTAATGTCACCCACTAAATATGATGTATGTTTTATCACATAATGTCATCCAATAAATATGATATATGTTTTACCATCTATTGTCAGCCACTAAATATGACGGGTGTTTTATCATTTAGTGTCAACCACTAAATGTGATATAGGTTTTATCACCTATTGTCATCCACTCAATATGATGTATGTTTTACCTATTGCCATCTACTAAATATGATGTGTTTAATCGCCAATTGTTATCCACTAAACATGATGTCTGTTTCATCATCTATTGTCATCCATTAAACACGAAGCAGGTGATCATAATCATGGTGCAGGTGCTCTTACCTGCTGGCAACACTTGACGCAGATGACAGACAGCATATAATGTCATCCAATTTAAGTGACGAAGGCGATATCGTCTATAGTCATCTACTTACCATAGCGCATGTGATATCACCTATTGTCGCCTACTGTATATGCAGTGGTATAATCTATTTATCATCCAATAAATATTATGCAAATGATATCGCCTAATGTCATCTAATATAATAAATACGAACACATTATCTAAACTTTAATTTTATTGTAGTGCATCATTGAATTCTATTTGTGTTTGCTGTCGTTTTTATTTTACTTTTATCAGCAAAAATAAGTTCATCGAATTATATATGCATCATTAGTGTCATGCTGTAAACGTCATCAAAATCATGACAGTTTGAAAGCATCAATTAAGAGAAAGTTATTAGAAGCCCGGATGTCTTGATAAAAATGAAATGAATTTAGACAAGCGTGCAAATGAATCAAATTGTGAATGTAACATGCGTGGGGATAGATTAAATTGTGTGTATGACGTAGAGGGAAGATTAAAAAAAAAAGTTATATGACGTATTCCGAAGCATACGCACCAAAGAATCTGTTAGAGCATCGAATCCCCAAATCACTTGCATGATTGTAAAGTAAATTTCAGATCTACTTGAGATACATCAACTATCTGTTCTGAATATTATTTTTCTTCTTGGTTTTTTTTTTCTCCCTGTCCAGCTTCATCATAGAAGACTACGACCCAGATAAGAAATGGGCGGCCATTTTCCAGTATTTTAGAGAAAATTACGCTTCCTGCCCAAATCTGCAGAAAAGCCTGGACATTTTGCTGAGACTATTCTTGCAGTCCGGAGTAACTGCAGACGTCCAAAAATTGCTGACCGATTCCAATTTCACCTGCACCTGTGCAAAAAATATATTTTGTCCTGACCTACTGCCAAGGGTAAAGGTGACTGATTTACCTCTCTCTGTTATAGGAGCAGGAGTCTGTGAAATTGATTTTTTTGCAGTATATTGAATTGGAAATACTGTTATTTGGACGTAAATATATTGTAATTCACACCCACCAGCTCTACACATATGCATTCGCTTTTAAAAGTTTTTTTTGTCTTTCTCTAGAGAAATTCGAGCACAGGACATGCGTCCAGAGGGAATGTAACTTCCGTTGCAGCCGAAATCGAGGCTGAATATGCTGCCTATCCAAGCCCATCTGTAGTGTTTGATGCGCCGCCATTTTTCCACTCCACTAATAATTAATGATGTTCATTTCAGTCATCTAAATTTTCTTAAAAGTTGTAATTACTTGCAACAACAAATGAAATTAGAAATAATAACTGTATAGTTTCGCCGATTGTTAGAACTTTTCAAGTGAGTCAAAAGAAGATACACAATATTAAAACATAATTAATGACTGTCATACTTCAGCTATTTGAGACAATCTAAACAGACTTCTTTTCCCTTTGTCATCATCATATGTCATTAACTAATTGGACATACAACGCTATAATTGTTGCACTGCGTGACAAGAAAAATTTGAAAGGATTTTATCTTTCTATGTTTGTTTCATTGTTTAATTATTTCATTTTAGAATACAAACAAGCTGGGCTTATTTAAACTTTGTTTCGTTTGATGCTGGACGTACGTTACACGTTTTCTGTTGACTTTGATAAATCAAATACGCTGCTGTTTCCGTAAGACTTTGTATTGTTTGGTAATACAAACATATTATTGCTTCTTTCGTTTTGTTATATGTAAAGCAAACATGATTTTGAAGTGGGGAGGAGCAAATTACAGAACTGACAGGGGAACTATGGACACCGTCGACTACCCATCTAAAAAAATATCTTAGAAAAATACCCCCCCCCCCTTTCCAACACACACACTACCTTACATGTACACTCAGAAAAATGGCAGTGCCAGAATAAAAGAATTAGAGCAACAAACAAATGCTGACTCTCACAAAGCTAGACACATCGCGTGCGCAGTTAAACATTTTTACAAATCTAAATTATTTTACAAAGATATAATCAGTGTAGAAAGATAAATAGATCACATGTTTATAATTCTTTAGTAAAAGCATGTTGAGGTGGGACTCTTTTTGATGACCAAATCACATCGCCTCACTGAGCTAGAAATATATTGTGGTAACGTAATGTTGAATACCCATACTTTGAGTGATCTAACAGGAAGTTTAACGCTGGCCATTTTGGTACGGGGATGGCTCCAGCATTCGTCCTTTAGTGCATCTATTTATTAATTGTACTCCCCCACGCCCAACAACAAATGTTACTTCGCTCTGCATTCAATTGCAGCTGTGAAATTCGAAATTAAAAAAAACCGACTTTTACACGCACGCACGCACGCAAGCACACACACTCACACGCACGCACACACACACACACACACACACACGCACGCACGCACGCACGCACGCACGCACGCACGAACATTATTTTCTGAAAGAAAAGTATTATTTTCTCATGGACTCTTCCATGTTTGTTTACTCGAGAGACATTATTTATTTACGATTATAATTATCATTGAAACCCGTTAGGAATGTATTGCCATTGAATAGCAGAGGTTTACTTCGATTCATTACACTCATATCCTGTGAAATACATACATCATTTATATACCTCAGTACTTTAGCCCAACTTCCTAGCGTCACATGTCGAGATTTTAGGCCCCGGTAATCACTACTATTCTGTCACACTTTCTTTCAACCTGGTTTGCATCGCCCCTGTACCACGAATGACCAGGTTTTCGATGGATCATACCCACCTGTAGCTTACATCGATAACATGTTCGGTCACTTCGCCTTAGTGTTAAGGTAACGGACTCACCTGCGCGCTAAGTTCATCGCATTGCTTTGCTAGCCCTCACTTAATGGCTTCCGATATTTACAAGCATTTGACCGGGTGTGCTTACTTCAGTGGTCGCTTCCAGAATTCTTATAGCATTCATATTCATACATATGAAGTAGAGTAAGACTAGCTTTCAAGTAGTCGAAATTAAATGGTGCTAACGAAATACAGCCACTAATGTACATGCTGCACCTATAATCCAGCGTTGTGGAGTCGGCCCCAAAATGTCCAACTCCGACTGTAGTTTATTACTGATATCATATGGCATACAAATTGCACACTGATATCATTCGGCATACAGATTACATACTGATATCATACAGCATACAAATTATACACTGATATCATACGGCATACAAATTACACACTGATATCATACGGCATACAAATTATACACTTATATGGAGTTATATGTATGAGTAAGGTAAAGGTATAAATAAATAAAGACGTGGCTTTCATAGATTTAATTTTTAAACTATTTTTCAATCGCAAAATAGATTAATAGGCCTAAAAGAGATCTCAGAATATATTTAACATGGTAATATTTACCTAAATTGAATTAGTTTTTTAAAAAGGGCGTTTCTAACAGGCCCGGAGTCATTGTTGCTCTCACATTGGATTTGACTATTCTGGGGCAGTAAACAAATCACTCACATTGGATTTGACTATTCTGGGGCAGTAAACAAAACACTCACATTGGATTTGACGATTCTGGGGCAGTAAACAAAACACTCACATTGGATTTGACTATTCTGGGGCAGTAAACAAATCACTCCCATTGAATATGACTATTCTGGGGCAGTAAACAAAACACTCCACAGTCACTAGCTGACTTGGTGGTAACGCTGTGACAGTCAAAATGACAAGCCAAGGACAGCTGACTATTATTGCTACGAAACTAAAGCTAAACACCTGGAAATAAATCACAGTACACGACATATAAAAATTTCGTATTCCCTACGTCAATTATATTCTGTATATACTCACATCACAATATACGTCGTATATACGTGTCACCGCTATACCCTGGGGGGACTTTGTAATAACGAATTATATCAAATATGAGTAATTAGTTAAGATACAAGACATCTATAAGTGCCGATGCAGAGTATGGGTCTCTAGTTATATATGTATATCTGCAACTGTTCCGCCGATATACTGGTACGCCGCCAAGTTGGCTCGGCCCCCACTCAGATTTCGCTGAGAATCAATGTTTATGAATAAATATATATATATGACGATTATAAATAGACGAACAGAGAACAAGACGTAATCATTAGATTATCACTTCCGACTACGAAAACAAACAACTAAAAATACTTCACTAACAAATAGGCGAGGTTACAATAATAACAAGAAATTTTAATAAAAGAAAAGTTAACAAGATTTTAAAAATATGTAACATAGTTTATCTTAGGCAAGTTCGCTACACTGTAGTCACTTTCGCATCAAAACTTAGCTCATGTGGCTGGAGTGATGTACAGTCTGGTAGACTCTGAATAGTCCATGACATCATATCATGGTTTCAAGACTCACAAACCAAATTAAAGTTCAATCAGGTCAGGAACACAACAGCCCAAGCCCGAAACAAACACAGCCAAACCTAAAACCCTGAAACACAAGCAATTGCAGAGTCTAAGTGTCCAATCAATTGCTCTATTAATAAATACTAAGTTTGGCATAGGCCTCTGAAAGAAAGAAATGTTAACATGTTCAAAATAAAACATACCATACCATATAACATCCTAATAAAACCTAACCATTCATACCATACAAAGACGCTTTTACCTTATCCAGCCAGGGTTTTCTTCTGCTCAAATACAACCCACAGTAGGGAGGGACCCAAATTTCAAGTGCTCACCCAAAGAGATGATTTCAGAAAATGAGTAAAGGATAAAGTTTGCTATCACCTTTATCACCCTTGAAATCACACCTGTGTCTGTTAGACACGCCTTTGATCTGGCCACTTACTTAGTGCTAATACGATTATGACTTTCCTAACAACTTCTACCACACCTGCCAATATAGTAACAATGCATACCATTGTATATTCAAAACACACACACGTGCCGATCCAGTTAATCCCTTGCCCGTTTATCGACTATTGATCACGCAAATTTAAACAACAAACACTCAGTTCACCTATATGACGTAAGTACTAACAGTAAATCTGCCACCATGCACAACTCATTCGTTCAGGACCTCGCTGCTGAAACAAACATATTGTAATACATACACCTCATTCTAATTACAAATAGCTTCAATTTAAATTCCAACATGAAAATTTATATAAAATATTTGGGAAAATTCCACATCATACAACAATAAGGTTGTATTTCCTACATCAATTATACTCTTTATTAAGAATAAGCAAAGCATAAGAATATTATTCGCAATGAAATATATGGTTTCTTTTTACTTCTAATACCATTCATTAAATAATTACTATACAATAAGCTGAATTGGTTAAGTTGATTTGACAATGTATATTAATTTCGATAAATGAGGATTTAAAATAATTTCAAATAATTTTCATACAGGAAATGCTTTCTCATGCACAAACAAGTTCTCACTTCATCTGTCTATATACTCACAATTTACTCAATGAATTATTGAAATAAGTATTCCAAGAGAATGCATAGTTGAATTGTTTAGAAAATTGGTGTATAGCGTGTCTGCATAAGAGTGTTTGAGGCCATATGCATTAAAACCTGTTTGAGGAAGCGCATCTGTCTGCATGCACTAGGTGCATCATTAGATATGTTATATTATACGTACAAATTATTGAATTAATAATTGAAATGGAATGCAATGGTAGAATGTGGTGAAAGTTAGTGTGGAGCGTGTTTATATCAGTGATGTTTGACTAAGAATGTTCATGGATACCCATTAGGGGAAGCGCGCGTGTCAGCGTGTCTATGTCAGTATGTTTTAAAGTATGTACATTAAAACCTGTCGGGGAAGCACATTTGTCTTTCCGCACTAGGCGCACCATGAGATAAGATATATATTAATTATTGAATTAATTTTTGCAAGAGAACGCGTGATCTTAATATTATGAAAATTGGTGTAGCGTGTCTATGTCAGTGTGTTTGAGGGCATTACATGCATATGCATGCTGGGCAGTTGCCCGGGGCCTCACGAGCACAGGGTGCTTATGCTAATAAATACTATACTGTATTCCTGTGAGTGGTTGTGTAGATAGAGGCCCCAGCAGACTGTTTTGCCCCTGGGCCTATAATTCTGTTAAGACGGCCCTGCTTACATGAAAACCTGTTCGTGAAAGGGCTTGTAAATGCCCGCACTAGGTGCACCACTATTGTGCTAATGTTATACGTATAAAATATTGAAATAATTTTTATAGAGAACGTACGGCTGGAATGTTGTAAAAAATTGGTGAATAGTTTATTTTGGGCAGTGTCTTGGGTAGGTACATAAAACATGTTCCGGGAAGCGTGTATATCTGCCCGCACTGTCCCGCACTGTCCCGCACTTAGCCCTCACAGTTTACTCTAGTGCCTGTTTTGCCCGCACTGTCCTGCACTCAGCCCGGAAATGTAAAATAATTATTGCAAGAGAACACAATATCGGAATATTGTGAAAATTGGTGAATATCTTATTTTCGGGCAGTGTCCTTGAGGGTATGTACATAAAAACCCGTTCGAGGAAGCGCGATTGTCTTCATAACGTTATCCAGTGCTTCTATTCATAGGTTATTAGGCCTAAACAATAACGTTAAATGCGAGTGATTCGTTGTAAGATTAAAATATGAGCTACGAAAAAAAAATGACTACAAATATTTATTTTATAATAATTATATCAGCACGAATGCTACTTGATCGGTATGTTCAAGAGAGTGACGCTGGTCATTGAGTCTATTCATCGTTCTCGGCTAGCTGAGACCCAACAAAATTGGGAATTCCCTGTTTGTTACGTCCGTGAAATATTTGCACCCCGTACAGGTCTGAGTCAATGTGAATGAGCAAATTAACACCAAAGCAATTAAAAAGTGAGAAACAAATCTTGTATTGGTAAGTTATATTATTGCGTAATAACTCAAGCATTTTAAAATGAACAGTCAAGTGGTACAAAGTATATTTGGACCTCTAGCAAGTCAAGATAATCATTTAAATAGTATTATGTCATAAGTAATTTATGAAAAAGGAATTTGGTATCATATAACACTTTAAAGTTTATAGATTTTACTAAATAAATTCTGTGCTCTATTTAGGATCATTGGCACAAAAAATAAAGAAAAGAAAAGTTGATATTGTAAATAGCCACACATTTCTTCTTAATATGTTCCCCTCTCCAAGCAACATAAACTAGTTTTTCTTACAATTCTTCAAAATCAATATTTTAGAAAATATTTATTATAATGCAACCTGGACCTAAAGTACTTAGTAGGAAATTACTTTGTACTTTAAGCTTTGACATGGAAATTTTCTAACTAGAAATACCGTTTTATAAGTATAATACAGATCATTGTTCACGACGCTGTGTTTGGATTTTGTTAAATTGGTATTATATTGCATTATAGTACTGCATTTATACTGTTTGTGTGTGTGTATGTGCATGTGTTTGTGTATGAGTGTGTGTGTGTCTGTGTGTGTGTGTGTGTGTGTGTGTGTTTGTGTGTGTGTGTGTGTGTGTGTGTGTGTGTGTGTGTGAACAGACTGAATTGGTGCAATTTATTACTTCATATCAAAACCTGACTACAATCCAGCTTCGGCAAAGTCTTTGCCTACATGGTTTTATTCATCATTCTCGACTTAATTAAATATCCCGTTTCTTTTTGTCTAAATTTTGCCTACATGGTTTTATTGAATTATTCATCATTCTCGACTTAATTAAATATCCCGTTTCTTTTTGTCTAAATTAAAGGAAAAGGCTTGTGTCTATTCATTTGGAACGATTATTGAGGTAAAATAGACTTTTATAGTGTGTGACTAATTAGTTAAAATAGAGGTTTTAGTATAAAGATTTTAATGCGATATATAGATATAAATGAGCGGCCGACTTTGTATATTTCAAAAGTTATGGGTGATCCCATCATTTTGTTAGCGATGAGCAGATAGCAGTTTCAGTTTGTTCTCCATTCTGTTTTGATTACCATCACAGATTTATTGACATATATTGCATTTTGTATGATGTCACTGAAATAGAAATAATCCTAATGTACCACGAAAGTAATGGTGTGTGTGTGTGTGTGTGTGTGTGTGTGTGTGTGTGTGTGTGTGTGTGTGTGTGTGTTTGTTTGTTTGTGTGTGTGTGCTTGAGTGCATATCTATCCATCTATTAACTATTTGTTTTTAATGTTTCTATTTAATTTTAAATTGATTATATTTCATTACTTGTATTTTACATATTAAATGCATTGTAAATATAAGATGTAAAGAAAAGATATATCATTATATGTGACATTAAAAAAAATTAAAATGCAATGCACTGTATTTTTACATTACCGCAGAAAAAACGTCAGTCTGATCACATGGTAAAATCAAGAACAAAATCCACCAGTAAAACAACCAACACAAACAACTTTTTCTTTTGAAAACCTCAACGGAAATCAAGTAGTCCAACAAACGAAGAAAATAAATATATCAGTGTAAACAGATTGAATGCCAAATGACGGTGCAGATATTATTTATTAGAAACATTTGTTTCAAGACTTTTAGTGATCTGAACCTTGAGAAACAAGAAACCCTCATGCATAAACAAACAACGCATGCCATTAATTCTAAGTCGTATTAACTTCGAATAATTAATGGTCTAAATTCTTACAGAAATCGAAAAGATAAATTTTAAATCTAACATGACGCGTTTGATTCTTTCAGGCATTGCTACACAATAATTTGACAAGTAATTGTCACAACATTTGCGTCCATGGGGTGAAGAAAGTTCCTACCCTGAAGTCGACCGGAATAACAACGACGTTATGTTCGGTGTTCCAATGCAATCACATGCTACAGGTAAAGTCATTAACTTTTACAATTAACTGCGGTAACTAAACATAATGTACAGCTTTCATTTCATGCAATCACATGCTACAGGTAAAGTCATTAACTTTTACAATTAACTGCGGTAACTAAACATAATGTACAGCTTTCATTTCATGCAATCACATGCTACAGGTAAAGTCATTAACTTTTACAATTAACTGCGGTAACTAAACATAATGTACAGCTTTCATTTCATGCAATCACATGCTACAGGTAAAGTCATTAACTTTTACAATTAACTGCGGTAACTAAACATAATGTACAGCTTTCATTTCATGCAATCACATGCTACAGGTAAAGTCATTAACTTTTACAATTAACTGCGGTAACTAAACATAATGTACAGCTTTCATTTCATGCAATCATATGCTACAGGTAAAGTCATTAACTTTTACAATTAACTGCGGTGTAACTAAACATAATGTACAGCTTTCATTTCATGCAATCACATGCTACAGGTAAAGTCATTAACTTTTACAATTAACTGCGGTGTAACTAAACATAATGTACAGCTTTCATTTCATGCAATCACATGCTACAGGTAAAGTCATTAACTTTTACAATTAACTGCGGTGTAACTAAACATAATGTACAGCTTTCATTTCATGCAATCACATGCTACAGGTAAAGTCTTTAACTTTTACAATTAACTGCGGTAACTAAACATAATGTACAGCTTTCATTTCATGCAATCACATGCTACAGGTAAAGTCTTTAACTTTTACAATTAACTGCGGTAACTAAACATAATGTACAGCTTTCATTTCATGCAATACATGCTACATATTTTTGTGAGAGTGCAAAATAGATAGCATTAGTTTCTACTTTAAACAGAAGTATTTTTTAAAAAAAAAAAAGTGATCTATTTAACCACACGTCTATGAAACAAACGAAGCTTTATTAGCCAACTAGTTCTGGACATATATTTATTAGCTATATTAAAATGCTAATTGTCCTTTCTGACAATATAAAAATAAATATTGGTTTACTGACTGTTAGTGATGCGAAATTGCCACTATATAAACCATAAGAAGAAAGCGTTAGTTCTGATAATTAAGGGTAATTATAGTGTACAAATTACTTGTGGCCATTAGTGAAGAGAATTATGCAGTAAAATTGCTGTGTTCAGTAGTGAGAAGAATTATGTCGTATTAATTACTTGTGGCCATTAGTGAGAATTATAAGATATAATTGTTGTGGCCATTAATGAGAAGAAATAAAAGGTAAAATTGTTACTGCCATTATTGAAAAGAATTATAATGTATAATTGCTGCCATTAGTGAGGAGAATTATGATGTATAATTGTTGTGGACATTAGTGACTAGAATTATGATGTATAACTGTTGTGGACATTAGTGACTAGAATTACAATGTACATTTGTATTGGACATTAATGAGGGAAATTATGATGTATAATTGATGTGGACATTAGTGAGGAGAATTATAAGCTATATTTGTAAAGGACATTAATGAGAGAAACTATGATATATAATTGTTGTGGACATTAGCGAGGAGAATTATAAGCTATATTTGTAAAGGACATTAACGAGAGAAACTATTATATATATAATTGTTGTGGATATTAGCATTAGCGAGGAGAAAGCGAAAGTTGATAATTTACTGATTTTTGTCTAATATAAATACTAAGTTGCTAGTTTGTTTGGGCTGTTGGTAGTAAGAACTTTTTAACTATTTATTTAGTTGTTTGTGCTTTAGTAATTGTTAATAATTAATCACAATTTGCAGTTGGTAATAAATGATGCCATTTGTTCTGGCTCTTAGTAATAAGAATTTGCTGTTTGTTCATTAATATTTAGAAAGTTTTGTAACATGTTTTGGCCATTGGAGAAGAGAAAATGTAAGATAGTTTGGCTATTATTAATGAGAAATATAAAATGTATTGGCTTTTAGGGATAAGAAAAATGTAAGATATTTGGTTATTAGTAATGAAAAATATAATATGTTCTGGCTATTAGAGAAAAGCAATGTAAGATACTTTGGATATTAGTAATGAGAAATGTAACATTAGAGAAAAGCAATGTAAAATATTTTGGATATTAATAATGAGAAAGTTCTACATAATCTAGCAAATAATAATGGCAAAGTTATGCATTTTTGCATATTAATGATGAAAAATTTTAATATTCTGTGACATATATCAATTGGTAATATACAGGAAAAAAATTGCAACCATAACACTTTCGCTCCCCTCCCTACACAAACGCAACAGTTGCAGTTTACTCTTCATGTCGATGGGTGTTAGTCGAAATGACGTTCAAACCTTCAAGTAAAACGACAAAGATTTCAATAAACGGCGAAAAAAGACAAAACAAGCATGGCTGGCCTTTGTCATAGGCTGAGTTCGCGGTCGCGTATTAGGGACCCCATGAAAAGTAGTTATATGATTTAAAAAAGAAATAAGTTCATTCCTCTTATTTCTTTATTGCAATAACAGTCCCTCAACACATTGCATCAACATGCTTACTTATCCGATGTCCCATTTCCCATTTTCCCGTGTCCTCAGTATGCTTACTTATCCGATGTCCCATTTCCCATTTTTTCCGTGTCCTCAGTATGCTTACTTATCCGATGTCCCATTTCCCATTTTTTCCGTGTCCTCAGTATGCTTACTTATCCGATGTCCCATTTCCCATTTTTTCCGTGTCCTCAGTATGCTTACTTATCCGATGTCCCATTTCCCACTTTTTCCGTGTCCTCAGTATGCTTACTTATCCGATGTCCCATTTCCCATTTTTTCCATGTCCTCAGTTTTCCAGTTAAACAATGCTACACAAGTCCTCGTTAGTCTTGAGGACAATCTGGTATCGGAAAATGTATAAATCTAATCAATAAACATCTACATATTATTTTTTTTTAACGAAGATTAGCCTAAATTTCATAATTCAACTCGATAATCAGAGTTTGCCAACAATCTACCACATCTCCTGTACTTCAATAGCAGTAAGGTATGGAAGTCGCTGGATTTAGTTGACATGGTATAACAGCAAGCAATGGAAGTCGCTGGATTTAGTTGACATGGTATAACAGCAAGCTATGGAAGTCGCTGGATTTTGTTGACATGGTATAACAGCGAGATCTGTGGAAGTCACTGGATTTTGCTCACATGGTATAACAGCGAGCTCTTTGATCATAATTATAAATTGGTGTTCTATCCAATATGTCCATGAGGACACATTTCATTATGCAAGCACAATTAGAGCCATACATAATTATCATTAAAATATATAAAGAAAATGAACATAAAGATTATATTTTTTTCAAAATGCTTTATCCTAGGATGTCTATTGTCATTGCTAACGGTACGCGGGCAGCCAGAGCCAGCGTCACCAAGACATTTCCGAGACAAAGGTAAGACATATAAACGAATGGAAAAAATACACTATCGTTAATCAGTTTATCGTTTGAAGTAATACACTTACCATTCCGTGACTCAAGTTAATATTTGTGACAAAAGCAGAGTTTAAAAAGCATGTACATTCTTTTGACATTATTACTAGGCATTTACACACCTTTTCGCTAACTTGTTTTGAAGAAAACGCCAGCTTCCATTAAATACTTTCTTAATTGCGTGTTTTGCTTTGTAACATATGAATGTTCACATGCTATTATACATTTTTATTTTAAAAATAATACACACACAGTGACACACACACACACACACACACACACACACACACACACACACACACACACACACACACACACACACACACACACATACACACACAAACACACACACACCACGTTTATATGTAAAATATATCTGGACCATAAACATATAAATTAAAATTATAATTATTTTAGTACTTATTTGATGTTGTTTAACGTTCAAAATATTGATTTTATTTAAATAGTTTGAGTCCGTATTCTTGGTATGATTCGCTAATAACACAAAGTTATTTACTTTTTAGTTTTTTTTCAGTGTGTTCATATTTAGTGTTTCATTTATGACTTTAAAAAAAATAATTGAAAAGAAATGCTACTTTTATTGAAACATCGTATATTTTATTTGGCAGCCCGTTGTAATATTTCAGTTTTCCCTGCGGCCTTTCTCCAAAAATTTGGCCAGGCCTGTTTTAGACTTAAAACACAATTTATAGAAGAGAAAAAGTGGCTTTATGAGTCATTAAGGATGTAACAAGCAGTTTCATACTTAGCCAGGCGATAGTGTTCTAATTATAGCCACGCGTGCTGATGTCAGAATATTTACACGATAATGTGTAAATCCGCAGTGATATGTGAATTCATCATTTGTTCGGGGTTGGAGTGGTAGCAAAAGAAATGTCTGCCCCTATTCATTCTAATGTTAAACATTTCTTTCCTGTTCACAAAACTTATACTCATCTTCTGGATGTAGACATTGTGGATCATTTCTTGCCGTTTCACTTCCTTATTGCTGTCCGTAATAACCCATTTGTTACTGACTTCACAACACAATGAAAGCACAGATATTTTGAAACAGGAAACAATCGACATACAGTTTCAAACACAAATCTTGTATTTCGCGGCATTCTATCAACAAGAGTATTAGAATCATTACATGTAAACGGACAGTTCTATTACAAACACACAGAGACCTTTTAATACTTATAAAATAACTCTTCAAAAGAGAAAATGCAAACAAATAAAATCATTCAAACAAAACAAATCTACTGGTCCTCAATACGTGACGTGTACAAAAGCACTACATTTTATTAATTATAAACTTGCTGCAGTGCACTAGAAAGAAAACAAATATGTGCTAAGAAAGACAACCTGATAAAGAGACACAAATATATGCTAAGAAAGACAACCTGATAAAGAGACACTAATATATGCTAAGAAAGACAACCTGATAAAGAGACACAAATATATGCTAAGAAAGACAACCTGATAAATAGACACAAATATTTGCTAAGAAATACAACCTGATAAATAGACACAAATATTTGCTAAGAAAGACAACCTGATAAAGAGACACAAATATATGCTAAAAAAGACAACCTGATAAATAGACACAAATATTTGCTAAGAAAGACAACCTGATAAAGAGACACACATATAGTGATGAAATGTAACTCGACATTATAGACAACTTAACGAACTTATTTTAAAAAAATATATTCAAAGCATCATTAACAATGATTACAATGGTAAACAACTGCTAAGCCTAGGGAGCCTGTGCTGACGTCAGCTATATATCTATGTATATTACTTGGGATGAAAGGAGATTATTGTATTTAAGTTATAGCATTCTTGACTACTGCGGCTAAACAAACGGATGTAAAACACTACAAAGTGAAAAGAAAAATCGAACGAAACTAACCACACTCTCCTGTCAATCATTGTGAAAAAAATAATAATTACTCAGTGTACTTTTTCAAGCCTTGTTCGACATGTCACCAGCTGTCAAAAAAAAAAAACCGGCGTACATTAATTATGACAATGTTCGCAGCATGAAGCAAGTAAAGACTGTGAGGATGTAACATGAAGCAAGTAAAGACTGTGAGGATGTAACATGAAGCAAGTAAAGACTGTGAGATGTAACATGAAGCAAGTAAAGACTGTGAGGATGTAACATGAAGCAAGTAAAGACTGTGAGATGCAACATGAAGCAAGTAAAGACTGTGAGGATGTAACATGAAGCAAGTAAAGACTGTGAGGATGTAACAATACCTGTCCCGAATGAATAACGTACATTCTGTGGGTGGTTGTTTTGTTTAACTTTTAGTGAACCACTGTAATCATTTGCACGCTCTAACGCTGATAATAAGGGATTTCTCTGTAGGACCAAAATACTGCTAGTAGAGCTAATGAAGAGATTATATGCATATTTCTATCAGTCATTATATATATATACATATATATGGATGTGCATAGATAGACAGACAAATAGACAGACAGATGGATGAATGGATGGATAGATAGATAGATAGATAGATAGATAGATAGATAGATAGATAGATAGATAGATAGATAGATAGATAAATAGATAGATAGATGACCTTAAGGACAGTGGTGTCATCTATGTAATTTGTACACACAAATTGATTGTAATTAATAAATGAAAACTGCTTCCATACAAATGCATATGTAAAATAAACGTTAGTATACCAGAAAAACGGATATATTATATGAAAATAAAGAGATAACGTCTTATTTGTGGCATATGTGATTTAGATTCAGTAGTGTTTCGAAACAGATGTTGATTTCATTCACTAATTTTGAATATTTAGAAAATTATTTATTATTTTGACATTAGGAGTATTTAGTAAGAACACATGTATTTAAATGTCATTTTACTTTCTGTTCATTTTTTCAAAAGAAAATTACAAAGACCTGCAAATCTGACAGCTGGTGAGTATAATTCAACAGAAAAGAAGTAATAAAAGACATTAATTAGATTTTATACATGCATTACTTCCAGAAAACATTTGTATTCAAATTTCACAATTGCAGTGCTAAACTATTTTTTCTATTCCAAACATAAAAGACCCACCCACACAGCTATATACTGTATATTTGAGTGATCTATCTATCTATCTATCTATCTATCTATCTATCTATCTATCTATCTATCTATCTATCTATCTATCTATCTATCTATCTATCTATCTATCTATCTATCTATCTATCTATCTATCTATCTATCTATCTATCTATATGTCTGTCTGTCCGTCCGTCCGCCCGTCCGTCCGCCCGTCCGCCCGCCCATCCATCCATCCATCCATCCATCCATCCATCATCCATCTATCTATCTATCTATCTATCTATCTAATGCTTACTGTTTACTGTGCCCTACAACTGTAGGTAATAAAACTTCTGTCTATAGATCACACGTAATAGATTTTTTCACTCATTACAAGCAAAATTGAATATATTATTTGCGACAGGTTATTTTAAAGAACAAGAGGGTCTTTTAAATTTTGAGAATATTATTAGCATCTCTCCACCTTATGATAATTACACACCTCTCAACTTGCGGACGTTGGGCGAGGGAGCGACTTCTGTACCCCTTCCAGCGCTTACCTCCTTGTTACAGATAGGCACAATAGATCATCACTGACCTGGCATATCCCAATCTAGCAACCGGAACCCACAATAGCAATTGACTTACACATAATACTTAAAGCATTTCCATACATATACATATTTACACAAATATGCATTCACGCACATTAATACAACTCCAATTTCTCTTCAATTTTCCCATGAAATATAAACACAAAATTATAAAGTGACAGATAAACATTATGCATGGAAGCGCAGAAGCAAATCGTATTAGTTGTTTTATGACAAGCAGTTTTTTTTTTTTTTTCAATTTTCGCCAGAAAATAACTCGAATGCATTTCGTGCCAAAGCACGGGCCCCTGAGAACTACCCTAGAACCAGAGTTGCGAGTCCTAATAAAGGCTTTTTTAAAGCCTCAACTCCGAACACAAAGAACCACGGCTCCAAGGCCACACTTTTGAGTGTAAATGACCACCTCTCCAGAACCACAGTTCCGAGCACGAAGAAACAGTACTCTAAAGCCACAGATTTGAGCCCACATGAAGAATTCTTGAAATTAATTCTCGACGAATTCTTGAACCAAGTCGCTCCTTTTGATTCCGGCTTGATTGACCATTTGCGACAAGAGGATTTGCTGAGTGAAGATGAAGAGGACGAGGTGCGAGTGGCGAAATTAAGGAAAGAGCAGGCAAGAATACTATGGTTACTGCTCCATAAACTGCCGGAAGACAAATTTTGGAAAAAGTAAGTAAATTACCAATTTATTCAAGTACTATGAATTTTCCGATTACAGCAACAGAAAGGCGCCAAACTCAGTCGTGATAATATGCGTGCGCTTTAGCCTATAAGATGGCATGCATGCACCATTATATTTTAACTCTGAAGAAAGACAGAAGATGTCAGTCCCAACTGGCTCCCCAGCATATCAGGGTTATGGAATTAAAATTAATTATAATACTTAATAATTAATACAATATCAAGTGTCGATGGCTCAGCGTCCACCCCTCTCGTATCATGCCAGTGATAACAACATGCAGAACAACGACGAAGAAAGATTTTGAAAATTAATTAAGAAATATTTAATAAGAAAAGAAACAAATCTTATGAACGTAGAGTAAACGTAATATAAATCTCAAGAACACATAGAATATACCGAAAATGATTTACTGCTGTTCTATTAAATTAATATATTAAATAATGGTGATTAAAGAGTGCGTGACGTACAGAAAATGCAAGTGAAATACCAGATTCAAATTGACTAACATTAATTCAAAGAAGTTCAAATACAATTCGGTAAATAAAGGGACATCAACAGAGACAAGGTGCAAATAAACATGTAGATCAGAGGGAATTTAAATGCAAAATCTATTTCGCGATATGTTTTCAGAGTTAAAAATGTCTTCAATCCTGGTTTCAAAGGTTCAGCCTTAGAGATAATGTCACAATCAGATTCTGGCTAACTCTGCTCGGCCTTAGAGATAATGTCACAATCAGATTCTGGCTAACTCTGCTCGGCCTTAGAGATAATGTCACAATCAGATTCTGGCTAACTCTGCTCGGCCTTAGAGATAATGTCACAATCAGATTCTGGCTAACTCTGCTCGGCCTTAGAGATAACTCTGCTCGGCCTTAAAGAAAATTTAGGTTTGTAGATGATCCTACCTTCATTTCGAGTCCTGTCCAAATGAAAATTTGGGTTTTTAATTTCATCTCTAGTATAGACCAAACACAACTAAATTAACTATATTTCATGAGACAAAATTTAATACGCCAAAGAACATATAAGCTATGTACAAGATATATGGTTTTATTCACATATCAACAACCTACATTTCCAAAGTCGGAAGGATAATAGCGAAGAGTAGTGATTAAATAATACATCTCAACTCAACAATTTCGTATTTATCACTATTTACTTAATAGGTTTTCTGCTAGACACAGAATGCTATTAAGACCCATGTTGACATACAGAGATGCCGAATTTCTGCGATAAATAAATATTTCATTGGAATGTACATCCTTTGTAAATTGAACTTAACCAATAGTAAAATCTTTATTACATTTAGTAAATTATTCTACTAACAAAAACGATAGTTAATTCTCAACTAGAGAATTTTACTTCCAAAATACATAACCCTTAGCAAATAACTTACTACACCATATTACTATACTAAGAATAGATAACGAACTCTCGTACAGAAAATTACAAGCGTAATCACACTGACGAACTCACTGACCATTCAACAGTAATCTTGACTAGTAGTGCAGTACTTGGGTAGACCCAACCTTGATTAGTAGCACAGATTTCGGGTAGACCCAATCTTGACTAGTAGGGCAGTATTAGGAAAGACCCAACCTTGACTAGTAGGGCAGTATTAGGAAAGACCCAACCTTGACTAGTAGGGCAGTATGCTACTTGACTAGTAGCACAATACTTTCAGTCAGAAGACTAGATCCAGAAATAATAGTTTCTTTTAGTTCCAGTGCTTGGCATAGCCACACTATACTCAGGGGAATAAATCCAACAAATTTCTTAAATGGGTCACAGAAAACCCTGTCCGGGGTGTTGTTGGTTGGATTCTTCTCTCAGTGCTGAGTGTTAAAGATTCGACTAGGAGTTCTGGATTTGGCAGAGTTCTGATTCCAGTCTGGGTTTTGTGTTCTAACTGGTCTGTGGATTAGGAATTACGTGACTGTAGACCAGGGAGTTCTTTTGATCGGTGGCCACTGCCATGGCACAGTCCGGTTCACTTGGCACTGGTCCCTCCATCGATGACGTCTTTTGGCGGCACCTGATCACACATTCTGATTGACAACTTAATCAATTGATTCCTGACTCGCTCCCCAGGTAGTCGACCTGGGGCTCTGGCTAATATTCATCCTGAGATTATAGCAAGGGGTCATCTGGTGCAGCTTTATTCTCTAGTCCGCTATGATTCATCGGCATGACATTTTGTTAATATGAATTAAAGTGAGACAATAGACTCTTTAAACGTTAGCATTAGCTTTGTGCAGAGTTGAATCTCTATAATCTCAGAGGTGCCAAAAGGGGGTCAGTCAACCGTATGTAATACGGGATGCTATTCCGGATAGCTCTATTGTCTAGGTGGCGTGACTGTCGTGTATGGGTGTGACATTCATTTACTTATTTGCTATTCGGTAAAATGATTGGTTGTGTTTGAAATAGGTCTGCATGTGCACCCAACTTTATCGATAGTTGTAAAGATCAGTTATCATTACAGTTATAATGTTTATTTATTATGATCGGCTGAACAATTTGTCGAATTCATGTTCAACATGGCTTCCTGTCCCTCATGTACAAATAAAATATGCTTCAGCATTAAAAATGACGTAATGTGAAGTCATAAAGAACTCTAACCATAGTGAAATCTTCAGGCTAATGTATACGCCGCCTTAGCCACAAATCGTCCGATCCTCTAGATATAAAATATAAAATAATTGAAGTCTTTTAGCAAATAATATCTCTTTAGTTGTGTGTGTGTGTGTGTGTGTGTTTTAAAGGTGTGTTATATTTTGGGCGCCATATAATATATCGCACATATCACACATACATCACACTCGTATGCATACCATATACATCGTGCACATATCACACACATAATAACACATTGCACACACATTACACAAAAGCACATGCATCACCTGTATGCACTTATATTATGCATGCACACAGAATTTGCACTGTAACTTTGGAGTAATCAAACTGAATTGCTTTAGGATGTTAATTATTATTTTATTTGACACAGGGTTAGTTATAAATAAATGTAAAATATTGGTTAAGTTTGATTAAATTAATTTTATTTCTTTAGAATATTTGAATTTGATTTAATAAAACCCAATCGTTATGAACATTGTGTGTGTATGTGTTTGTGTGTGTGTGTGTGTGTGTGTGTGTGTGTGTGTGTTTTCTTTTAACTTACAGATGTGTGCCCTTGCTGAAGGAGAAGTATCCTCTAATGATAACCGAAGAAGCTTGCTCGCTGGAAACATCTGCAGCCGCACAACACTTACTATGCGTTCGACATACAATCCGAAGGAAAATACCGTTAAAAACAATTGCTGACATCTTGGTACAGTCATCGCGCATTCGCCCCGAAATCTACAAGTATGGTGGCTTAAAAAACGTTTGACAAGACTTTTTACTATGCTTGTAGTATATAAAGATTGCGAGAATGAAAGTAGTCCTTGCTTGCTTTCTTTTTTTGTTTAATAATGTCATTTTTTGTTTACAGTTTTGGGTATGTAATGAGTCATTGCTTACTGATTTTATTTTGGTTATGTCAGCATTTGTATAAATTTATGGCTCTAGTAATGACAGGACAGTCATTGTATATATATTTTTCTTTAATAATAACAGAATTGTATATCCAGTTTGTGTCTAAGTAATGACAGTCATTGCATATTATGTTTTTGTTTTTGCTCATGACAGTGATCGTATAACATTTTGGACTTACCAAAGACAGTCATTGCATATGTATTTTACTATAGTAATTACAATATTTGTATCAATATTTGGCCTTAGTAATGACAGGACAGTCATTGCATGCATTGCTTGCTTTAGTAATGACTGTCATTGCACTAATGATGGTATTTGCATCAAAGTTTTGCCTTAGCAAGGCAGTCATTGAATACGTATTTTGCTCTAGTAATGACAGTATTTGTATCAGTTGTTGGCCTTAGCAATGACAGGAGAATCATTATTTTGCTTTAGTCATTGCATATATTTGCGTTGTTAATTTTTTGTTATGCTACACTCTTGAGTTTTTCTTTCTTCAGGGATTTCATCAATGATGCAGTACCACAAGGCAAAAGATGGAGCAAATTGTTCTCTTTATTAATAAAGAACATCGACAATAATGAGAAATTGTTGACAAAAGTTATCGAGGTTCTGAAAGAGCACAAGCAACCTGCTGACGTCAAAAGAGAAATTGAATCATTCAGGTTTTCATGTGTCTGTTCCGGCGTGCAGATATCCTCGACAACTCTGGTTAGTATTTGAAAATTTAACATTTTTAATAGCTTATATAATAATAATAATGGTTATAATAATGATGATAACAATAATAACAGAATCACACTGCTACTACTGTAACAACTATTACTAATGTAGGTTAAATTAACTGTTAGAAAAGTTTTGTTTTCGATAAATTATTTTTTTGTAGTTTCTGAAGATTGAATAAACTACTTTAAACTAAAAACCATAATTAGTACCATTCCGCTCTGCAATCTACCTTCAGTAAAGTGAGGGGTGTGCAGTAAATGTATAATAAAATAATAATACACAAAATAATAACATTTTTGGGTTTGACAAATACTTAAAGTGCATAGTAAGATACTTCAAATTTATAATTAGCCACCAAACATTTTGACGTGAAGTGCAAAAATAACACCACATTATAAATATCTCATATATATGACAAATTATTATTATGGATATGTTATTTTATAATCAACCAAGAGTAAGCATGTCGTCTGAAAATCTCCTTGCATCTGTTAACAGGTGCTATTTTTTGTTTTCATCTGAATAACTCCTTTTATTAAAACTCCCACAGAATAACATTTATAAAATTAATTTACACAAAAGCTTAATGCAAATCCCAATACACTCGTGTAGTCCATTTAATACAATACATAATACTTGCAAAAACTACAAAAAATTCTTATTTTGCAATGCATTATTTTTAGCACAAAGCACCAGCCATTTTCCACAAAGTTTTGTGCACTTTTATTAATTTAGTATTCGTAATTATTATTTCAATATATATTTCTTTTACTTTCTTATACAAATGACAATTATAAAAGCATTAACAACCAGAATCTGTGTGCAGAAACTGTTTTATAATTGTTTTATTTGTATAATATTAGACTGGATCTTCTCACTTCAATTACAAAAGTATTACCATCCAGAGTCTGCGTGCAGAAACTGTTTTATAACTGATTTATTTGTATAATATTAGGCTGGATCTTCTCACTTCAATTCTGGTGCCATTCCTCCACATTGCCCTGACCCGTCTTCCTCCAGTGACTTTGGAGATACTGATTCTCAGTCTCTTGCCAGTTTTGGAAGTGAAAATACGTCTTTGGATCAGATACCACTAATACCTTTTGAATCAAACAAGCAGAGAGGTACCCGAACTTCTACAAATTGTACTGTTCTAAATACTGGTGCCATTTCTGCGTCTTGTCCTGAATCAGCTTCCTCCACTGAACATGGAAATACTGATTCTCAGTCTCTTGCCAGTTTTGGAAATGAAAATACGTCTTTGGATCAGACACCACTAGTACCATTTGAATCAGACAAGCAGAAAGGTAACTGAACTTCTGCATATTTATGTAAAAATGATGTCGTTAATTTAATAGGGATTCAAAGTGCAAGAACTTTGGATTTAAATCTGCTGTCTTTCACACATACTATTTTTACTACTACTAAAATTACTACGTTTAATACTGAAAATAACATTAACATGAAAATAGTAAAAAGGAAACAACATAACAAAAACAATAAATTTAAAAATAAGGACGATGATAATGGTAATGGCGATGACTGTGCTTTGAAATGATCATAATTTATTAACTACACCAATCTAGTAATTAGTTACACAGGCTATTTTATAGATTAGTCAGCAAACGACATCAGTCAACAAGGCAGAAAAAAAAAGAAAATAATTCATAAAATCCTATGTTCATAAGTAAAATGTAGACAGACCTTTTATATTCCGCAAGATATGAGGCAGAGATCTGAACAAAGTCAAGGTAAGTTATTAAAGGAGAGGCCATACGCATTACTGATTATGTAATTATATCTAAAGTGACAGTAAAGATGGACCAATCTGAAAATAGTAGAACTCAGATAAATATACAAAGAGACTGAGAGGCATGATGTTACAAACCCCCTCCTCTCTCTGACGAATGGGAAGGTGGAAGATAACTTTGTCAGCAGCAACGTAGGTTCTGTGTTGGTGTTTACTACAGGAATCCACACACAGAATCACCCATGGTTGTTTGTCTGGCTCTTTAATCTTTACTCTGCATGCAAATGTTACACTTTGCTGACGTGTTTCTGTGTGTGAGTGCGATAATAGTGGAGATGATAAAGGTTGTGGACAGTAGAAAACGATACAACATAAAAGAAAACGAGACAAGACAATACCACTCTCGCCATTTCAAAACAATAATAAACACGTTTTGGAAAAGTTATGATTTAGGACTTTAGGTTTATTAACCTATGAGCATTCTCTTTCGTGTGATGGTTAAATCAGTCGTTACGAATTATTCACAACATGCACTCTTGGGAAGGGGGTAAACGATGAGTGATGATAATAATAATAATAATAAAAAGATAAATTCAGATTTGACAACTGAGAGGTAACTCCCACTTGTAATGACTACTCCAATAGCACAAAAGTTATAAAACAGTAGGATGATCTTGAACGAATGACTGAAGCAAATATATATATAAATAATTATCGGGTGAGTATTATCCCCCTTTGACTATGACACATGACAACACATCAGGTACATAACGAGTGCCTGATGTCAGAAAATGTTTCAGGTCAATAAGCGTTGTTAAATAACCCGACAGAATCTCGAATACAGGTGGATGGAGAGAGACAAAAGATTCAAAAGGAAAGCATAAGCATTCATTTTAAGTTGAAACACTAAACACAAAATTCCACAAGGTAAGAGCCATGAAGATCTCATGGAATTCCATTCCACAAGACAAGAAGCACTAAGATCTCGCAAAATCTCACAAAGCAAGAACCACAAAATCTCAAAACCCCACAAGGCAATAGCACAAAGATCTCACAAAATCCCACAAGATTCATGAAGGTCTCACAAAATTCTAAATGGTGGCTATGCAAAAGCATGCACAATACAACAGAACATAATATTTGTTGTCACTTTCTAACTGGAACAAAATATATCATATATTATAATGAATTTGAAAAAGTCCTAAATAGAAATCTGTGTGAAAACTACATAAATAAAATAGCAGAAAACTTACGGGTGCACTAACTAGAAGCAGTCAAATAAAACAGAGGTCAGAATGTGGGAAATAAAAGTTCACTACATAATATTCTGATGAAGATAATATGGCATTGTAACTGTCAATAAATCCAACAAATCAATAACATTCATTGATGGTGCTATACCAAATATTTTTTTAAAAAAAAACAGCGAAAAAAGAGAAAAAAGTTGCTTGGTTAGCTGAGTGAGTTGTCTGGAACATTCAGGTATGTTTCCAACCTGGAGATAGGGATCAGCCTTTCTTGAAGGTAGGTTTACGTGTAGTCTATTTTTAGAGGAGGGTCTGGGTGTGGGTTAAATAAACCATTATAATTTATGACAGTCATTTTGGAATAACTTCTCTAATTTGTCAGCTAGGTAATTATGAATCTTTGGTCTCCGAATCTTACAAGGATTCTGGAAGATCCAAGGGTTGAAGGAGGATATGACCTAGCATGTTTATATTTTTGAAGAGAGTTTATTTAGATAACATTCCAGTTTTTCATAGCTCCTTTTACAACACGCAGCACATCTATTGTTATATTCCATAGTTTAAATTTTCTAATCTGATTTTCCGATATTTTTTCTTTTTTCTCTGGTAATGCAAAATGCGTTAAAATAAAGTAGTCCCACCAAATTAAAGTATGATACGCTTTTATATTACAATAACTCAAGATCAAACTTTTGCTTTATTGTTTCTTAAACATTAATACACAAGTTGCACAGAGTCCATTCTCTTTGTGATTATTGCAGAAATACTACAACCCATTATGGCGATTACAGACCCATTGGCAGGCTATCACACATTATTAAGGGTTTATCAGACTGAAAATGGACGACTATTCAGTTTTTAAAAAATAAGTTCTAAATTATCCCCCTTACTAGTTTTCAAAAGTATGTCTTAGGTTTGAAAGATTTCGTTCACCTCAGTGAAACGTACTGACACAACCAAAAGACCAGGTAATGTCTACACAAAATAAATATTGTTTATTTAAATAACACTGTTAAAAATAAACAAGATAATGGTTAATACTGTGTGGATTTATTTTTATTCCTTTGAATTTGGTTACGTTGAAAGATGAATATTGCTTTAGATAGTGTTTTAAATGTCGTCTAAATTTTTGTTGCCTTGTTACGGTGTTTCTGTGTTTATTTAAGCATACGTTATATTTTAACAACCAAAGAAAGCATTCAATATTCAAAGGAATCAGTTGGCAAATGGTTCATTTTCTTAAGGGAATCAGCTGGTAAATGGTTCATTTTTAAGGTAATCAGCAGAGAAATGGTTCAATTTTAAGGTAATCAGCTGGTAAATTGTTTACTTTTAACGGAATCAGCTGTAAATAATGATTTATTAATGAAAGAAAGGGATTGGGGGTTCAGTAAACTTCTGAAATGATTTTTTTTCCTATCAGTTATAATTAAATATTACTCTCTATTGCTTTCTCTTGCAGTTAGTTTAAAGCATTTACTCGCTTATTCAATATTCTCTTTTAAAGGAAAGGAAAATACTGGTACCAAACGAAGATTATGATAACATGCTGTTATATATGGATTAGCAATATTTAATCAACATTAATTCATTTCAATATTCCATTTTGAAAAAGTTTAGATTTTCTTATTTTGGATTGTACTATCAAAGATGTCTCATTTTATAAAAAAAAGTTAATTGGTTAAAAATAACTCAATAGAAATTATTTCTCTGCATAATATAGTCCTGTTCTAACAAAGAGAAAACAATTTTCCTTGATATATTTTCGTCACCGACTTATTTTCAGATCTGTATATGAACATTAGACTGACTATTGATCGCGCCATTAAAACCTTCGCAAAAATACGACCACTGTACAGGGAGCTAGAGAAGCAGAAACATAAATGGTCAGTATTGCGTACCAATCCAGCTAACGGGCAGTCAGATGAGGGTGAGGATTTGAGATTGACACACCTTTGCGAGGCTACAAGAGCGACTTATGAAGATATTGAATCAAGATGGAACAAAGCAATCAGCATAGCACAAAAAGTAAGCCGATTAGATTATTACCGTCTTCTCCCTAAGTTCTGGTACCAGCAGTTAATAAACAGAAAAAATGTGTTAGATCTGGAATGGAAAGAAGCTGCAGAGTTTCTTCATAGAACGCAATATTTGGTCCACGCTGAGCCTTCAATCAACAGCGACATTTATTTTACAAACAGCTTTCTAACTAATGACGTTGAGAATGTCGAGAGTTCCGGTCCTCGCCCAGCCAATAAGGAAGCTAAAAAGTGGTCTCTGGAAAACCTCAAAAAACGATTGCGCGCATTTTTACAACGCATTAAAGCTATGCTAGGTATACTTTGCACTTAAAAATAAGTAGTTACTATATTCTGAGATATTATTTTTTTATTACGACTTTAGTGTTCGTTACTTGCTGCTTGCAATTTTCATGACAGCACTTCACGGCGTTTTTAACTGCTGCACACAATGGAATCGTTTTAAATTGTAGCATGCAAGACTGCGTTTTACACAGGGACTTCGGTAACCAATGAAATAATGGTATAACAGCACGTTATTGTTATTGCTGTTTTGTGAGTTTTCTTATGCAAACTTAATACTTGAGCTATTGCAATACATTTTGTTACAGGTGGTGTATGCACATTTAGTATTGGAGCTATTGCAATACATTTTGTTACAGGTGGTGTATGCAAACTTAATACTGGAGCTATTGAAATAATTTTGTTACAGGTGGTGTATGCAAACTTAGTATTGGAGCTATTGCAATACATTTTGTTACACGTGATGTATGTAATGCAGCTTTAAGTAAGAAACGCAAAATCACCATTGCACTTAAGTGTTGATTATTTGATGGGATTATAACTGGTTTTCCATGAAAACTTGGTTCTAAGCAAAATATGTTTTCCTGAATAATTACTGATTGAACCACACTGGATACTTGGTACACATGTCTGCATACAAATCTATATCATATATAAAGAACTAAATGTTTCAATGAGGAGAAAATTAAGAAAATATATGGCTTAGCAGAGTGGTGTCTCCTAGCTAGAATATACTCTGAGAGTGAAGGTGAAAATCCTAAATACATTTGGGAGAATGAGAAAGCCTGTGAGAGAGCTTGATCGGTATGTATGTAGGGAAAAGAAAATTCTCAGAAATATTTTTCTTCATATACCTAAATAAACGCACTTAGAAGAATACTACATAGGAGATGGGTGGAGTTCCCTGAAAAAGAAATGAGCTTAAATTTTTATGTGTAGCCACACTCAAAATATAATGGTACAAACCAACCTACTCCCTCTTGAAGAGGTTGTAGCGATCACTCATTGTATCAAATTGCTATTGGACTCGTAGATGGGCCAAAGATTAAAAAGTGCATATCTCTAAGATACAATCTTGAGAAAAATGCCTTCCACTCGAAAGCTGCAGCAATACCCTTGAAGAAACGTTCCTGTCAAGACTAAGCTAGAGGATACAGCTTTATTTCAATGACCCTAAACGAGTTTGAGGAGGACAGAAAAGGGAACGAATATGTATCTATTCAGATAATCTTCTTAAGCCAAGAATATAATGTATTCTACAACTACATATAATTTTAGAAGATATAAGTAAGAGAATTCTAAAAAATATTATAGACAACTCGAATTGCAGAAAGACAACTTAAGGGCCCTAATGGCACCATTCAAGTCTGGTCAACTGTTTAAGGCAAAGGTGAGATAATAACAGACTGGACACCCCATTCAGGGACTACATTCTTTGCCATAAGGAATGAATCAGTTGATAGTATAAGACAACCCTAGCGCGAAAGCGGCGGAAGCCGGAAGCGCCCCCTACACTCCATCCATCCATTCTCCATACAGAAGATGGGTGTTTCGGTGATATTACTTGCTGAGATTAATGCCACCAGAAAAGAGAGTTTTCACAAATGTTTTTAACTATTTATTCTCTAGTGCATTGTTTCTTAACCGATTTTTTTAAAGTCACGAACCCTTTGAAAATCTGGTGAAAACTGTGGAACCCTACGTAGAAAAATGTACACAAACAGAATATAAATATAAAGTGAATATTTGACTTTCACGGTCCCCATTAAGCCTATCCATAGTCCCCTTGGGGAGGGGGGCATGGACCACAGGTTAAGAACCCCTGCTCTAGTGGCTCAACTTATTAACATTCAAATAATTTAATACTGTTTCTAAATCCCATGGAAATAAGAAAGCAGTATGCTTTGGTCGTTGTCTTTCCATACTGACCAAAAGGCTTGAAGTAATGTTCTCAGGACATATTTGTTCCAATACAAAACACCTGAAAATGTCAGCAAGCATGAATCTGTATCCTGAAATCCAGGAATCGCCACGCCCTTAAATAACAAGATAGAAATTGGACAGAAAACTTACAGACACTGAAGTAGGTCAAATCTTCTATCACATCAATGACACGCATACACTCCACTGACCTGCTCAATAATTAAAGAACTTCTGGAAACCATGACGCTAATCTGCTTGATGACAGCAACGGCCTGTCAGCCATGACTTGATAATCTCCATACTAGAGATAATAACCCCGGCTTAGGATGGAACTCTGGGATGCACGGCAAATTTTATCTCTGATAGATTTAATGAAGTTACTTTTGTATGAGCCAACAACATTCTTTTCCAAACCTTTCCTAGTTGAAAGGGGAGAAAAGAATTTAAGAGGCTGAGCTTTAGCAACATTTCTGAGTCAGACCATTGTTGGTTGATAAGGCGTTTGCGGGCATGCTGTTCCAGTCTATTGCTAGAGAATTCCATTCATGTTTCATTCTGCCCAGCGATGGGGACACGAACTCTGGCAACTCAGCATTCAGCTGGTGGCAAACAGATTCATTTATGCCCAATGAAGGCACATAGCCTTGAAATCTGCAGTGTTGAGCGTCAGCTCTGACGGAGAGAGTGCACTCTGTCTAGAGAGCCTGTCAGCGATCTCGTTCGCCTATCTTGGAATGTGACGTGATTAGACAGACATGCTCTGTTCTGAGCACACAGGAAAAACTTTACTGATCAAACTGCGGAAGATGGGAATGTCTGGTGTCCCCCACCCCCTTAATGATGGAAATATGCAAACATTGTCTGGGAGAATCATTATAATCTTCTTACAATTCTCTTTCCCCACACCTTGAGTGAATAGTACATCGCGTGAAATCTGTAAGCAGTTTATGTGCAATACTCTTTTCTTTGCTTGAGATCAGCCCTCCCCACCCCCAGGCCAATTAGAGGTCAGACAATCAGGGACCAGTTCTACCTCCTCACCCATTCAGTTTTGCGTCAGTGCAAATCAAAAGAGACAAGAAGGAGGGGCATAACGCAGTCTGTTTGAGAATGAGGGTAAATGGTAGACTCGTGTACTATTGGCACGTCAGAAAACATTGTATAGGCACGCAGCACAGTCTTCTTTGGACCATAGAGTTTTTGCTGTAGAGTTTGACACCCACACCTTACAGCTTTTGCCTGTTTATTTCATAGGCAGTGCAAAGCAAGTCTGTAAGAATTATGTGAAATAAAAACTACCTATTAGAGCATTTTTTAAAAACAAATCGATACCCACCTGTATTAGAGAAAATGTAAATGAACTAATTGTTATATCTCCATATCTGTCAAACCATACATCATACAGAAATGGTTCACATATCAAAATGATAAGAACACCATAAGCTATAGGTAAATATGCAATTATAATTTGTTTAGTTTTATCTTTGTTGATAGAGTTTATTTTATTTTATCGTGCTATGTTAAAAATTAAAATTAAAAACGTAATTTGTTAGAAATCGTAAATGGTATCTGAGATAGCTAATCCTTCAAACTAATCAGAACATTAATTCTAATTATGCATATAATTATAATATGCTTTTTATGCTTAATTATTTTATTGACAATTTATTATGCATTTTCCTGTTGCTAGAACAAGCAAGCTGTCACTTTTCTGAACTATACAACATTATTCAGATGGTTCAACTGTTAAACTGATGAGCACTCTTTCATTCTTTAAGTAGACAAGTTGCGCATGCTGTTTTGCGTTTATACGTTATAGTAGACTGCAATGACTTGTATTTATACGTTATAGCATACTGCAATGACTTGTATTTATACGTTATAGTAGACTGCAATGACTTGTATTTATACGTTATAGTAGACTGCAATGACTTGTATTTATACGTTATAGTAGACTGCAATGACTTGTATTTATACGTTATAGTAGACTGCAATGACTTGTATTTATACGTTATAGTAGACTGCAATGACTTGTATTTATACGTTATAGTAGACTGCAATGACTTGTATGTATACATTATAGCATATTGCAATGACTTGTATTTATACGTTATAGTAGACTGCAATGACTTGTATGTATACGTTATAGCATACTGCAATGACTTGTATTTATACGTTATAGCAGACTGCAATGACTTGTCTTTATACGTTATAGTAGACTGCAATGACTTGTATTTATACGTTATAGTAGACTGCAATGACTTGTATGTATAGGTTATAGCATACTGCAATGACTTGTATTTATACGTTATAGTAGACTGCAATGACTTGTATTTATACGTTATAGCATACTACAATGATTTGCATTTATGTGTTATAGCATACTACAATGATTTGCATTATTGTGTTATAGCATACTACAATGATTTGCATTTATGTGTTAGAGCATACTACAATGATTTGCATTATTGTGTTAGAGCATACTACAATGATTTGCATTATTGTGTTATAGCATACTACAATGATTTGCATTTATATATTATATCATTATCAGAAAGTCAATATATGTAAGAGTAGAAAAAAAATTAGTTAAATAGAAATCTTTTAACTTAAACAGTTGTGAGCAAGCCGTAAAACATTTGAATTAGTTAGGAACACTATTACAACTGCTGTACTCATATTCACTACACACACACACACGCTTGCGCGCATATATATGTGTGTGTGTGTGTGTGTGTGTGTGTGTGTGTGTGTGTGTGTGTGTGTGTGTGTGTGTGTGTGTGTGTGTGTGTGTGTGTGTGTGTGTGTGTGTGTGTGTGTGTGTGTGTGTGAATATAAAAGTTATACTATTACATTTAACATCATTAAATCATTAAATTTTCAGACTAACTTAACTTTTCCAGAAAGACAATCTAATCTTATAATTAATCCAGTCCCTCTTGATCTTAGACACAAGGACTCCACGCTCATTTGAAATGGCACTCCAGAATGTTTTTCATCTGCAAGAATGCAATAATGGTAAATTAATTTTATTTATGTACAATATTTATGTTTTTTTTTACTTTTGAGTCATTGCAAAATGCTTTCGTTTCAGAAATGTTAATGGTTTTGGTTCAATATATTTATTTCTGCAATGTTTTGCTTGGGGATTTGGTAACTGCAATATTTTTAATTTGGTAACTCCTTTTATTTATATTATTTGTTGAGTATTTTTGGTATGTACATTTATTTTTGCTTTATTTGCTTTACTGGAGTACAGCATTTACTTATGAAATGTGTTTGGAGGTTTTTCATCTCTTTATTCATGGATATAATGTTTTGTTTTGGTCTAGGTGTAAAATACTTATGTAATGCGGGTCTTTTGTTAAATACTTTTAAGCAAATACTGTATTGTGTAGTGATTTTTTAAAAATACATTTATTTATGAAATGATTTGGTTGGTTGGTTGTTTTGGCAAATAAATATATTTACATAATATTTTGTTGCTTTTGTAAGTAAATACATTTATTTATGAAATGATTTGTTACGTGCTCTTTTGGAATATTTGTATTTATGTATATTTTCTGTTTGGAATGAGCATTTGTTTAAGTAGTGTTGGATAATTTTGACAATTCATTTATTAAATTAATTTAGTAAAATAAATGCATTTATTTATGTACAATTTAGTTTCGTTATCTTTGGTGAATAAATATTTTTATTTGATATTTAGTTGGACATTTGATATACACATCGTTATGCAGTATTTTATTAGGAATATGTGATAAATGTATGTATAGTGTAATTCTTTGTATTCTTTTCAATAAATGTATTGAATTATGCAATGTTTTGGTTGGGGTTTTGGTAAATCCATTCACTGATTTAAAGTTGCATTTACGTTTTGGCTTGGGATCCTTCTTAAATACCCTTATTCATTTATTACATTTTTGCATTTTGGCGGTAAATATGTTTATATAAGCAATGTTTTATTTAGTTTGGTTTTCTTTTTTGGTAAAGACATTAATTTGCTTCTTTTTCATTTGAAATATTTTATTGATTTTATTTGATTAATCTTTGTTCATGTCAATGACTTTAGATTTGAAGTAATATTCTTCAGTAGACGTTGCAACTAGTGTATTACATATTTCTTTGTTGATTGGCTTGAAAATTAGGCCTACTTGTGATTGCCACATTATTGAATTAAGTTTTTCTGATAAATGTAATGTTTTAATTGATGTAGAGCTCTTGAGCTCTGTGGAATAATTGTGTAATAAGGTTAAGTGAGAAATCATAAAAGTATTCTTAAGATTAGCAGACAAAACCCTGCATTAGTCAGGTGTAGAAAGCATTTGGCATTAACAAATAATGTATACTTCAGGAATGCCACAGAAAATCCTATAGTGGATTCTGAACCTCCCTTGTCTGTTCCTGGGGTACACAAACACACCATCACCTCCCTTGCAAAATTCCAACTTTTTTGTCTAACTGGCAGTGAATCTTTGGTGGGGTAAATTTGCCTTTCCATATTTCTAATCTTAATAATTATATATTTGTTGCTAATGTTAATGTTACCCGACCTTGGGCACTGCTTGCGATATTTTTGTCAGTTTAAGGTAAACTGGGAAATATGCTGGAACTTGCTGATGCAGTCCATACCAGTACCGACTGGATTAGTACGTTTTCTGACTAAGAGTCTCACACTTGTTCATAACAAATTCATCCAACGAGGATATATAATTATTAAGATTAGAAATATGGGTAGGCAAATTTACCCCATACAAAACAGTCGTCAAGAAACATTTCGCAAGAGGTAGATTGGGTTCAATACCCTTTATCACATGTGTAACGCAGGGCCGAGACAGAGCGAGAGATGTATATGATCTCTGCATGTAAACTTTGACTTGGATGTGGCTGGGACAGGCACACAAACTCTGACTTAGATGTGGCTGGGTCAGGCTCAGAAACTCTTGACTTGAATGTGGCCGGGACAGGCACAAAATCTCTGACTAGGATATGGCCGAGACAGGAACTCTGACTTAGATGGAACCGATATATTTCAAGACAAGAACTCTGACCGAAGCAGTAGAAGATGACGCATACTGCGGGACATCAAGTATGCTTCATTTAGCATGTACACACATACCTGTTGTCAATAACACTAATGTTATCTTAGAAGAAGAATGAAGTGTGCGCATATTTCATTATGTCAGGGACTGTGACACCAGAATCGCGTGGTCTACTGACAATAATATTTCTGATCCTATAATTATAAGAACATAATATTATTTGTACAAATCAGCCAAACAATTCAATGAAACTGACATTGTCTTTGAAACCTTAACAAGTATAATGACAAATTGCAATCACGACTGCCTGACGTGTCGTTCGGGAATTAATGATGATTAATTAATTAATGATGATAATTCCAAATTTATTTCAAGTATTTGAACAGTCATAATGAACTAAATTTAAACAGTTTTATAATAACTGTAACCTGGTGTAATTCAGAAATCGTTTCTAAAGTGTTTTAATCACTCTTTGTATTTAATTTGAACTTTTCTATTGGATTCAGGGAGTGAAAGGCCCTGTTAGCTGCGCTTGATAAACATGAGTAATCACTCCGAGATATTAGTGGGAAAGAGGCCAGTGCCACTGATAAGAAATAGCAGCGTGTCTTTCTCCCTAAGGAAAAGTACCCGGCACCCGAGTTGGACTGGAATACCTTCACCTGCAAGGTGTACTTTCTCGAATATCGTCAGTGAATGTGACATCCTGGTCAATGATAAAATAACGTAATTGATGCACATGCCTTTAAAAAAAAAACTGTAATTTTTTCTGGTTTTGGTCCATATTCTGGTGTTGGTGTGCTAACCGGCTGAGCGATTTGGAGAGAGAGAGAAGAAAATAAGAAAACATGGAATAAACAAATAAATAATTGAGTACATGAATACGTAAATAATAAAGTGAATTAAGACCGTAACGTTACGCTTTACTATCGTCTGCACTTGTGTAGTATCAGTATTTACCTCATACCTCATATATAGATCAACACATAATTATAATGGATATAATAATTTTATATTCAATAATACATTATTTATCAGCTACGTGTAAACGTTTCCAAAGAGACGAATGCTTCTTACATTCATTTCTGTATCAAGTCAAAATGTGTGCTATCAGAAATAAGCACTGTACTTTCGTTACTAGGCTATTTTAAAACTAACTCTGATAATGCACGCGCGCGCGCACACACATACTCACACAGCCTCACACTGCATTTGCATATTACAAATTTTTTTAGTTCACTAAGTCATTCTGCACACAACACACACGCATACTTTGGAATAATTTTTATCTATGAAAGCTATAGCGATGAATTAACGAGGCATCATGGGCGTAATTTGCATAAACCATCATACTGTCACAGGCGATCGAACAGTCAACTGTTGGCACGACACACAGCATTTATGTACAAAAGATTCAAGATAACAGTAACAATTTCCATTTCTATTCTTTATTCTTCTTGTTGTTGTCGTTGTTATTATAAATTTTGTTCCAGAAATATTTTAACGCTATCACGAATGACCAGGTCAGCTTGATTTTCAAGAATATAAAAATACATATAAATATTCAAAGTGTTACTAGCTTCGATTTATGAAACATTCATAAATTATATTTAGTGTACCAGGCCGTGTGATTGCAGTCAGCTATCTAATTGATTTGATGATTGTTTTATCGCGACCATTCAAAGCACAGAAGGCTCATGCTGATGTAGATAGTACTCATGCAACCTATTTTAATGCTTGCTGGGGAATTTATCAGAATATACCCGTATCTGCTAGAGTAATGGATGCATTTCCTTGAAAATGGAAATGACGATTCGCATGAGCAAGCAACAGAAAATAGGGATCTACTCAAGTGGGTATTTCCGTTCACGCTCCGCAATTCTGTCTTCGCTAGTAAGGACAGACGCACCACACAGGGACAGAAAGGAACAAACACAACGGGACTGACAAACAGGGACATATAAATAAGCAGGGACATACTTAGAAATAAACCGGGACATATTCTTTTCAGACGTACACACTCGGCATCATTTCGTGATTGAGTAGTAAGTAAAGCAGTCGGATTCAACGACCCGTTAAAATCGACTGGCGTACTCTTAAGGGCTTCAATCCACCCGGCTATTATCAAGGCTGTACTACTCTCACGCACCCAGTAACATGATGCAAGTAACATTGAAACCTCACTTCAAAGTCACATATAGTGCAGAAGTAAATAAGAACCACTAATTGGTAGCCAGGGGCCAGTAAAACAGGTTCCTCTTGTAAAATCGGTCTTCCCGATGATCAGCTTACTAAATGACGCACATGACGTGTCTCACATTAGGTCAGCATAGTATAGTTGTTATCGAAATTGCTCTCATTAAGACCAGGTAGCACTAAGCTCTCTCTCTATATATATTATATTATCTCAGTGCTCGATAGAGGGTCGGGTGCCGCTTTGTGTCATATCTGTGTTGCCACTTGTTGCTTTATAGGCTGAGAGAGCCTTCGACGCTGGTTATACGTGTATTCGGATTAGCTGTGGATCATATGCAAGGACTTAATACGGGTACGTGTGTTTCTTGAATTTTATTTTAAGCATTTTATTGATTTATTAATTGTAGAACTGTGTTCGTAAAATGGATTTGTTATTCTGTATCAAACGAATAAACATTACATTGATATGATTTCCTTGCGTTTACGGAAAACACTAGTTAAATCTTCCATGATAAAACTAGGCTAGTGCGAACATTCGTATACAGTTTCGATTGCCTAACTTCGCTACTATGCCTGGTTTGTTTTCGGGAAAGGGGTGTGTGGGGGTGTGGGCGGAAGAAGGCGGCTATTACGAAAATGTGGATGGAAGCCTCGCACTGGGCGTGTGTTGTTATTTCGTACCCGGAATTGAAAGCGAGGAAGTAAGTAATGAATTACTAAGCACGGTACCATGTCGTTTATTAGTATTAGGCTTCCGTCAAAAGACAACGTTGAATTGTTAAGAACTTTAATATGGCGACCCATTTCCGGTTTCCTACCTGAGTGAGAAAGATATACCTGCATATACTGATGAGAGAGCAGACCAATCGATACACCTTAACTATGAATGTTGCACTACCCATTGAACTACATCTCTGATATTCACTCCTCTACAGTATTTGTCTGACACAAGAGTGTTTCACTTTAGATACGTTCAATTATACGTCATCTAAAGGGCAAAGTACTCTCGTCACAAATGCCTTTTGGGATTATCTATCGCTATATTTTTTTCACGCTGATCACAAAGATGAAGGCACTGTTTGGATATCTGAACTAGAGGAAAACAACATGGAAGTATTTGCTGGGTTTGCAGTAACTGTCTTAACAGAAATTCTTTTTCGGTTTGTCATTGTTTGCTTGCTGCGATGTTTGCAATATTTGTGCTCATTGCTTTGTGATTCCTTGCATTCTTCAGACTGTTTGCCTAAAAAAAATGAATGCAAAGAACGATATTAGAAACTAATCCATAATTTGTTAAAGGACTGTATTAAGTGAAATACTTATAGGAGTAAGTACATATTCTGAAAAAGAGTAAGCAACAACTAACTCAGATAAATCAATTCAGGAAGAACACAAATTATATTTTGATCCCGTTAAAGCAATACTAGGTCATCTACAGCAAAAATAATTTATGGACGTGTTTGTTTGTTTTTTTTTACAGTACTTTGTCTGTCTGTTTATCTAAATGCATATATATATTTATCTATCTCTCTATGCACATGCATATTTATCTACGTAACTACATATCTATCTATCTATCAATCCATCCATCTATCTATCTATCTATCTATCTATCTATCTATCTGTCTGTCTGTCTGTCTATCTCTGTTTGACTGTCTGTCTATCTATCCGTAGACAGAAAGAGAGAGGGAGAGATTCAAAAGATGTTATTAAGTTATATGCCTGAGCAAAACAACATTATTACACTGAATATTTGCAATAATTATGTGAAGAAATTTATATAGTATTCAGAATGTAACTGCTCGCTTAGAAGTGACTGTGATTACCGTGGAAAGCCGGAAGTACATGTTTGTGTCATTTCCTGTGTACTTTCCTGGATATCGATGACTTTCCTGAACATACAGCTCAAGTAACGTGCGCACTGACACTACTGTGGCAAAAATAGATTTTGTTTTTGTGATCAAATTCCGACTTTCATTCCTCACGCTCTACTCTTACAATGATTAACTCGCATTTAAAATTTGTTTATTAAGCTATAACCATGAATAAAGCATTAGAACGAACTGTATTGAGCGTGGATGTAAAAAAAAAATCTGGAAAAAAATTTAAAATCCAAAACCAATTTTGTTTCAACATTTTCCAGTCAAACGATGTGATTGTCAATGTGATGTACCTTTCGCTTTCTATCGAATGCCATTGGAGCCAGACCTCAAGATAGTGGTTGTCTCCTTGCGGCTGAAAAATCCTCCACTGAGTGTTTATGTGTGCTGATAAATATCCTACCATTGATAACCCTATATCAAATTTATATCTTGGTTATAAAAGAAAAGTCAATTAAAAAGTGTTGAGTACTGGTGTAGTATCTTGTGACAATGTCGTCTGCTGCAAATATAGGTCTATATATGCTTAAGCATACCAGTCAAAGTTGGAAGAAGAAAGTCATTGTAGCAATGATCCAATTTTCCTTTCAAAGTATCTATGTTTATATGAAATTCTAAAAATGACTCATTTCTAACGATCGATTCAAAGGATAACACTTTCTCAGTAACAATTTCACAAAATCGGCTATTGACCACAAAAACCATGAGGATTTACAAACGTCATCGTCCTTGACACATATTTTAAGTAAGATCAGGAAAGTATGAATACATGCAGCTGTATGGTTGTGTGGCAGTATTTATTTCCTATCCCCATTTTTCAATTTATTGTTATATAAATTTTTAAATTGTTGAAGTGACTCAACCTTTGGCACTATTTATGATGTACTTTTGTGTCAGAGTTGGAGTAAATACTTTAGTTGAGAATATGCTAGAAATTGCTGATTGTAATGCAAACCAGTTCCAACTTGATGAATAGTTTTTATTACCCAATAGTTAAGATTTATGACAATGAGACCAGCCATTGGGCTGAACTCAAAAAGCTTACCTGTTGTAGAAAATTCTATTGTCTGATCACTTGAATTTGTTGTGGCAAGAAGTCCGGTCTTGAAAGGCAGCCGTTTGCTTGTGAATTAACTGACTAAGAGAGATTGTACTTAAAAATAGTTTGTACATTTTTGCTATTGATGGGTTATACTTTGTGTTTTACATAGCGATGTATTATGTGAGTAGACTATTGTTTCTACAAATGTTTGAATTATTATATCTAGTATGCTAACACTTGACATTGTTCTAGTGAAACCACCCATACACTTAAAACACTGTATTTATTATGCTGCGCGTGTGTATTGGGCTAATAAAGACTGTTGCAGGAAACTGTAAGTTGAGACTTGAATGTAAGAGAGAATGGAGTTAAAGATGTATAAACTGAGTGTTTGTTCCATGATTATATTTTATAGGGAATAAGCAATCTTTCTTTCTGTGTATGATTTGAATCTCCTGGGTACTGGTTTTTAACTGCTATGACCAACTGCGGTAGAGGTGGGAAGCAGTGTGTAAGTATAGAGAATACACTACTTCCGGTATGGTGGCAAAGTGTGCTGACTATTTCAAACAATTTCTGGTACAAGGAAGTTATTGGAAATTGCTACAATTACTGTTCTGCTTGAGGGAGCTAAATACGATGAAGGTGCCCAAGTTAATCTCAAGAGAATAGCAGTGAATCAGTGTCCTACAAACGTGCGTAAGAAACACATGGAACCCACATACTAACGGCAGACAATAAACTTGTGTCTTTGTTATAAATGTATACAAAGACTATTGAGACAGGGCCTAAATCAGGTTACATAGAAACTATTATCGCTTATCTCTGATAACATTTCTGTTCTCTGATGAGAACTAGCTATCCTGTGATTTGTATTGAATTGTTGAATTATATATTTTTTTTTATATAAGATTGTGTACTGTAAAAATTATTTGAATGTGGTTTCATGGAAATATTGACGTCAAGTAATCTTTTTCATTGTATTTGTTATATGTATATTTGATTGTTGAATGTAATAAATTTACTGACATTCTTACACATATTGAAACTTATGTTGGAGAAGAAAGTGGGTGGAGGGGGGTCACTAAATATAGATTAAAGATAAATTTGTCTTCTCCTTTAGTAAGACATTTTCCACCTAAGGAATATTGTGTGATGGTAAATGTTTGTCTTTAATGTTGTGGAAGAGAGAAAACGTTTTCAGCACCTGCAAATCGGCCAAGTAAGAGAGACGAGTGGTGTCTGCTAGAGAATTATTAATAACATAAAGTAAGATTCTTAACACTTGTAATTAGTTATGGACAATTAATTAATTAATAATAATAATAAACATTAACTAGATGGCCTTGGCGTCACAGGTTGTGAATACTTAAACAGTTTGGTAAACATTTAATATTTTAATAATTCCCTAGCGTATTTTGTCACCATCTGCGATAGAACGCACACGACAGATGTGTATGTTATGAAGAACAAAATCTGATTTTGCATACAAGGAAGTACATTGGAATTATTATCATGAACTATAAATCAAATGTTATTGCATTATTGCAAAAATAATATAACAATAGATAGATAGATAGATAGATAGATAGATAGATAGATAGATAGATAGATAGATAGATAGATAGATAGATAGACAGACAAACAGACAGACATAAGTGTGTGTATGTGTGTGTATGCGTGTGCGTGATGCTGTTGTAGTTTCATGTGCTTCCAGTAACTTGGTGGCAAAGTTTGCTTAAAGCGAACACCACTCTGGCCAGGTGCTAAAATGTTTGTTTAAAAACAATTATGCATGCTCGACTGCTATAAGAAAATACCTCAGTACTTTTGGTGCTTATAAATGTGCTGACTGCTGCAAATCAGTTCTTTTAAATCACTTAGTACTGCAACTCACTTGTCTTATAATACTACATCTCATTTGTCTCAGTCACTTATAGCCTGTATCTCATTTGTCTGAGTCACTCATAATTCACAGTATGGGAATGTAAACCCGGTCCAGAGTAAACGTATTATGCTCGTAATGTACAAACCATATTTATTGTTTATGAACGAACATTTCCAGGCCAGGTACAAGCAAACATGCTATTGTTTCCTAGCGCGACCAGCGTTGTTTACTTCCTTATATATGTTATTTTTTTTAAAAAAGGTAGTACCATTTAAATAATGTCCTTGAGTTTGTTAAGAGCACAGTGATGATGTTTTAAATCACACACAAACACACACACACACACACATACACACACGCACACACGCACGCACACACACACACGCACGCACACCTACACACACACATACACGCACGCACACACACAGACACACACACGCACGCACGCACACCTACTCACACACAAACACCGCCTATCTATCTGTTTCCCTTCTTTCGTCTGCCTGACTAACCCTTCCTCTCTTCCTCTGTCTTTATCTCAGTGAGTTTAATATACAATTTGGGTCAAGGATATCGTATATCGTGTATGTGTGTGTGCAGATTACTTTGTGTACATTCATACATTACGCGTACTGAACCAGTTAAACTCAGCTTCAGAAGGCGTAGACGTGTTATATAAAACGGAACATTTTAACATGGCAAAACAATCTGTTCGAACTACAACAGCTACACAGTAACACACAATAAAATATTACGCCTTGTGTGTATGTTTATATGTCCGTGTGTGTGTGTGTGTGTGTGTGTGTGTGTGTGTGTGTGTTGTGCAAAAGTTGTAACGATGACGCTATACTGACAGAATGATACAGTGCGAATTATCAAAGCGGCATTTAAGCAGTGGTGCTATAAATAGAATTGCAAGAGGAACAGCAATGAAGCAAAAATCATTAACACAAATGATTAGAATTACGCACACTTAAAATATACATGATGTGACCAAGAAAGTTATTATCAAAAAATGCTTCAGACTGAAAGAAAATTAAAACAATAATAATCAAATTGACGGCAGAGTGACGAGTGAAAGAGGGAGCGATGACGTAGAGGTGGAAGAGAGAAAGATTAACATGGTGACGTATATAAAAACAATAATGGGATATTAAGGAAAAACGCAATAAACATGTAACTTTTCCATTAACTCTCAAATCGTCGCTAGCGACCTCTAACTCACGACTAACTTCTGTTCTTAAAGAAGCACGAGTGTAAACAATATAAGACACATTTATTTAACAAGAAAAATAAACAATAAAATATTGAAATATGATGGAAATATTTCTTTGAGACAGAAATACTTGTCGGTCTGTTTATCTATCTATTCACCCACTGTCTGCCTACCTGGATATCTATAGTAGTAGTCGATCTGAAGATCATACTAAATACAACATGTTTTACAAGTGAAACACCAATAGTCAAATAGGCCATTGCATAAAATATTATAGCAGTCATGGTGTTCACAATAAAATATTATAGCAGTCACGGTGTTCACAATAAAACGTATCCAGTAAAGTATCTACTGTTATCTGATCAAAGGTACGGTACACCGTCAAGCCACGTATCAATTACCTCTTAACGTTCTTACCCTTACCATGATGTCTTTGCTTAGTCGTATTAAGTTGGTTGCAATTGTTCCTCCTAGGATCTTTTTATAGGATAGATCGTGTCGGCACAGGTAGTTTTCATGAGTCACTTTGTCGTTCTCAGAAATGCGCCCTTTTTCCTCCAGAAATATCTTGTTTTGTTTCTTCAGAAATACGGCTTTTAATCAACTTTTATCCCTTCATAAAAATAGCTTTCTATTTTTCCATCCGAAATGTGCATGTTTACCTATTTTGTCCAGTTATAAAGTTATAAATACGCACTCTTCTCTCCCCCATTCCTTTCAGATATACTTCTCCCCTTTCCTCAGAAACATTCTTCTCTCTCCCATCCCCCCTCCTTAAAAATACTGATTTCTCCTCTCAGAAGCCTGCCTTTTGTCTTTTTACCCTCAGAAATATGTCTACTTTCCTCTCCCATTTTTTTTAGAAATAAACTTTATCCTTTCAACCGACTACTCGGAAATATATCTATTTTCACTATTTTAACTCCAGCAAATTAATTTTTTACCCTTTCAGATATATGCCTACATATTTTCGAGGTGAGGTTTCATTTTCAAAAGTTTGCCGTTTAATTTCAAAGTTCTGGCCGTTATTGTAAAACATAAATGCAAATAAGATAATACCGAAATAAACACACACACACACCATGTATATTTGCATGCATGCACACACACACACACAGGTACCGTACTGTACCTTTAAAATGGCGGCGGAAAACAATGGTTAATGCTTATCATTCTGTATGATTTATCGTATAATCAACTACATTTATTTATTTAACTATTTCTACTTGATTTTGTCCGGTTTTATTCATTGTTATGCTAGTTTGCTTATTTGTTTGTTAATTCATTCGTAGTTTATTTATTTATTTATTTATTTATTTATTTGTAGAGTGAACAGCGAACGTAAGTGACCCAGTTACAGGAAAGAGCAGAAACTGGAGACCGTTCACTAAATACCTTTTCATGGTCATGTGAACTGTTGTCCGTTGAAATCAATCTTCAGGTTAGTAGTATCGTCTGAGGATGCAAAGAAGTTTATTTATTAAAAATACTTTTGAGAGTGGCTAAAGGTTGTTCTTGCTGTCAGAGTTCAGTGCAATTTTAACTAAAGAAAATGTAAAAAAAAATAAAAAGCATGTTGATGCTTTTTTGTTTCGCAATGCAGCCTAATGTTATACAAAGCACGTCAAAAATTGTTTACAGAATAGATAGCATTTCTTGATTTTTCTTAGTTTGTAATCCATCTATGCCACCAATAAACTAAAGTTAACAACATTGAACTGGACAAATAAATTAAAGTTAAGAAGATTGAACTGGACAAATAAATTAAAGTGAACAAGATTGAACTGGACATATAAATATATTTTAGGCATATTACTTTTCCTGTCAAGTAAATTTAGTTAATTACCTTTACAAAATACGAAGAAACAAGTGTTGAAACTTATAACGAAATAGTACTGTGCTACACCCATGTTCTCTTAAATCAGAGTGAGGTGGGGGGTGGAGAGATAAAATGAAATAAGCATTATAGGTGCAAGTGATGACGTAGTTCTGTTAGTACACATAGTAATATAAGGTACAGCGCAAAACACAGTAACCAGCTGTAACATAACAGCTGTACGTTAGCATATGGGTGCATCAAACAGAATAATAATATGTCAAATTGTAATCAAGTATGGAGAAGGAGAGAGCAAATGAATGAATGAAAGAATGAAAGAAAGAGAGGGGTAAAAAAAGAGAGACAGAGAGGGAGAGATAGAGATTATACGTGTGAGACAGTCAAAAAAGAGGTGGGCTGAAAAAGAGAGGGAAAGAGAGAGAGAAAGAAGGAAAACTTAAGAGAGAAAAGAAAAGAGCAGTGGGCAAGCACACACTGAGAATGGTGTATGCACGAGTATGTCTACATGCAATGGGAAGAGCTGGTACATATTTATATTTTTAAAAACATTAGTCGTAGTTGAAAGGTACTTTATTCTAAAAGTGACATTTCCTTAAGAATAAAATAATTATATGAGCGCTATGTGTGTTTGTTCTTGTGTCTATGCGTTTGCATTACAGAGTGGTGCATCACTAAATCGTCTTAGGATTTAGTCAGAGTTAAAATGTCCTCCTTTGATTAAGCTTGCGTTTCAGTTATGAAGTAAATTTATTTCCGCGTGCATGTCTGTGTCTCTGTATGTGTGTATATTTGTGAATTTGTTAAACATAACAACTAATTAAATGCATAGAAACAATGCCCAATTAGAAATGGTGCACACATGAAATATTTTTCACCATTAATTCATAATTTGTTGTAAGTGCAACTTCTTGTTCTTCTTTTAACTGACGACTAGAATGGCTAGCCCACCATCTCCAACGAAGTCCGGGGACAGCAATGTGCCAGTTGGCAGAGTTGTGAATTCCAACCGCTATGTTCTTCCCGACGGTAAGATAATAAACACCCTAAACAGCACAACGAACTAACAGAATAAAAAATAACTAGCAAAAGCAGTATGTGCGTAACGTCATTTAAACAAAAAAAACTGTTTATAAAAATTTAAAGAAACAAATTCAATATTATTATTAATATTTAAATTGTAATTATTATATTTTAAAGTACTAGCATCAATTAAGTCTCTTTGAATTTTTATTATCTTAATAATGCATACGAAGGCGGGCAGATATGCCACTCTAATTAATTAATTTTTTAAATTAATATTCATATTTTATAACTTTATATTTATATGTGGTTGATCATTATTTGTAAATGTTTGTATACTTGTGCATGAAACATTATCAAAGTGCTGATGTCAGGAATGTAATTCTTTATTCAGCATAATTCTTGTATTGTAACATTTATGTGAATCTTGTTTGGAGGCTGCATGTGATTGTGAGCATGCTTTGAGTAAGGGTTGATTTAAAGGATTATTTTTGATACTAACACCATGGTAAGACGTGAACATTGCTTAAGTAAATGTTTTGGGCAGGTTAGGTTAGAAACTGTTTGGTCTCAGTGGCCATGGGCTATAACTGTGCCAGGGTTACGTAGATAATCCTGGATTTCTGCAAGAAATCAGTCAGTAAGTTTTGGCTAGAGTCCCTTTTGTTGAAATGCAGACAATAGAAGAGTGTTAAACATTCTTCTGCCATTTTCTCGTATACAAATTAAGATAGTTTTAGAATTGTTCATTCTTCATTCTATGAAGCTAAAGTTGTATTGCGGCATTTGACTGAATTGAACAAATATAATAGATTAATGTTAACATTTGCCATTATTTTTCATTCATTTGTTTCATTATTTATTTTTTTCTTGTATGTAATGAAATAGTCGAATTTTTTAATATTTCACGTTGTTTCGTCTATTGTATATGACTTCGACATTTTATTCTACATATTCACTTGACGTATTCGTTTTGGTAAGATTAATGTTTAGTATTTAATTCCTTTGTCTTGACGTATTCGGTTTGGTTATATTAATGTTTAGTATTTATTACTTTGTCTTATTGCCTAGTTAGTAGGGGTGGGAGGCTGAGCCACAAATGATTGATAGGTAGGCTTAGGAGGAGGATATCTCCCCTCCTAGAAGTGTGGCCAGCCTGAAAGTCGGGGACTTATAGTTATTTATATATTAATAATAATTAATTGTATTTCATAAAAAGCCTTACGCGCCAGGGCAACGGGCAGGGCTAACAATTGACTAATAGATTAATGCTTACATTTACATTTTTTTCTCTTAATTGTTTTCTTCTCTTTCCATGTGTAGGTCAAGAACTCAATCACGAGCAGTTCTTAATGTCCATTTTCTTTCCATTCGTTAAGCACGTTGATCCAGTTAAGTCGAAACTAATCGACAAATTGAAAGAAAAAAACGTAATAAATGAGACTGAATATGCTCAGATCCGGAACACTAGGTCACCAGTCAAGCAGGCAAACTTGTTATGGACGTTCCTTTATAACGCCAAAGAGGGCATGTTCTGGACAAAGTGAGCACACAATCTTATTGACAATAATCTGGTTTGTTGTTGTGTTTTGTGGTGGATGATTTTAAATGCAATATGTTTTTAAAGAAATTGTTTTTACATCAGACAATCAGGACGGTAGCTAGAATAAAGCTAAGTTCATGTATCTCATTTCAAAGATACATTCGTGAGATTATGCGTCAGGTTTAAAGAGACATTGAGATCGGGTATGAAACTTTACAGAGATATTCCTGAGATTGAGCACCACTTTTAAAGAGATATTTGTGAAATCAGGCATTATTTTTTAAAGAAACATTTATGATATCAGACATCACTTTTAAAAGGGACATTCATGAGATAATGCATCGCTTTGTAAAGATATGTTCTTGAGATCACGCGTCACCTCTTAGAAAGATATTTTATTTGTGAAATCAGGTATAACTTTTTAAAGAGCTATTTGTGAGATCACGTATCATGTTTTAAAGAGATTAGTGAGATTTGTGATGCTAGACATCTTATTTTAAAGAGACATTCGTGAGATCACGCATCACTTTTTTAGAAAGAGATATGTGTGAGATTACACATCACTGTTTAATAGGCATTAGTGATATTAGGCACCACTTTCTAAAGAGATGTGCCTGAAATTAAGCATCACTTTTTAAAAAGGTATTAGTGAAAACAAGTATCGCTTTTTAAGGAGGAGACATTCGTGAGATAAGGTCTCACTTTCTAATGAGATATTAATAATATCTGACACCATTTCTACAGATACATTATATTAGCTATATTCGCGCCTATAATAGAAACTAAATAGTTAAAGAATATTAAGGAATATTTAATCATCATTTTGCAATAATGGTGTATAGCTTTCTACTGTGTATGATTATTAATGAGAGTGAATGGGGAATTCATTTCCCCTGGTGTAATCTCCTTTTATTTCAATAAACTCCCACATTATGGTAGGTTGTGATTCCTTACAAATGGAACAGTTTAATTTCATCTATTTAGCCTATTTGCTTAGCTTGCTCCTACTTCAGATTTTATTCCCATTTTCTTTTTAATATTTACTTCTTCATAATTTCAAGATGCCAATCCTGATTTCAAGACATAGTTATCAACAAAATTACTAATACTGCTTAAGTTTAATGGTTATTTTTTTTAATTTAAATTTGCGTATGAACGTTGACAGATCTTAGTTCTATTTGACAACATCTGTTTGTTTAACTAAAACGAAAATATACAACTATTCAAGCTCATTAATAATGTTTAATAAACATTTTTCGGAAGGTTTTGAGGTTTTGCCTTTAATTATTTTAATTTATTTAGGATTTGTATGCATTGCAAACCAAAGAAAGAAGAGATGTGTTCAGGCACTTCTAAGCGCCAAAGACTACGTTAATTCAAGATTACTTAATTCATGCAATGCATTCTTTCCTATTGTTGAATTAGATCTTAAAGTTTCTTGTATTCTTGTGCTTTCTGAAATTATTTGAAAGGAACTATTCAATAGGAAATCTGTAACATTTTATGGAGAGTGTCTTATAATAAATTTCTATTTTAAATTGCACAAAAAGAAGTATGATAACAGATATTAAGTGAGGATAATTTGTAAGATTTGACAACGAATAATTCATTAAAAGCAAGTGACTTATTTTGCGGAGCGATAACTACGCGGCTGACCAGGCGTTTTAATTAAGGAACTTGGCAATGACAAGGTCACATTCTCTGGTAAAACGTATAAAGACTAAGCTAATTCTGGCTAATTCGTGGACATGTTCTTACATGAAAGAGTATATTAGTCATGTACGGCTCTGTTATGCTGAGTGAGTTTGATTATTTCAATGTAGGATGATATTTCATGTGACACTGTGGACATTTCTTGCATTCTGACAGGTGTGTACCGGTACTCGAATCGCAGTGCCCGGATATTGTATCAAAAGCAGCAGCGTCCCCAAAATCAGAGTCACCGGAAAACGTCTGTGCTTGTCACCAGATGCAACATAAGCTCCACCTGTCTTACATTTGTTGTTTCTTGCTTCTGGCTAAAGACACAGTTTCGGAAGCGTTATACAGGTATTAGACTGTGTGAATATGTGTGCGTGCGTGTGTGCATGCGTGCTTGCGTGCGTGCGTGCGCGCGCGCGCGTGTGTGTGTGTGTGTGTGCGCGCGTGCGTGCATGCGTGAGTGTCTATGTGATCAATTTCCTTGATATTTCATTTCACATTATAATTTATGAATCATTTATTTAAATTGTATCCGAAAGAGAATTATCTATTTTATTAAGAGGATGCATATGACAAGATTTAGAATCATGATTAGACTGCACTCGCAAACGAAATGTACACTGTGTGTTGTCAGAGCATTCAGTAATCTAAGCAAGCACGTGCTGTAGATCACTAAGGTCGTGTTCACCCTTTCATGCAATCACTCACTGACGTTGTTGGACATTGAAAAATGTAAGCAATAGCTGGTGTTGTTGGACATTAAAACATTTAACCAATAGTGGGCTTGGGAGTAGGATCATCTTCTCCATTACCATCAAAATCGGTAATTGGGGGAATGAACGATTGAATAGATAAGTAGTAAACCCATTCCATCAGCACTTTCACGCCTAGTTCATCTCCAGCTGGAGCATTTAACCACCTATTATATCTCCAGCTCGGAGCAATCACCAATTGCACGCCTTGTTCATCTCCGGCTCGGAGCATTTAAAACACCACAAGTTTGTGATCTCATTGTTTTCAACCAAATAATTATTGTCTAAGTCACCAACAAAATTATTATGACAACCGTCATCATAATTATAATTCAATGCGTTGCTATCGTCACTAAATTAATTGTCATTCTTTCATCAATTCTTTATGGTAGTCATCATCACCATTATCGCCATGGTCGTCATCATCACCATCATCAAGTAAAGGCATAAAACTGGTTTAGTAGAGATTTCAATAAAGCACCCATAGCAGTAAAATTGGGTTCCTAATAACTGTTCTGAATGAATATGAGACTGCCAAAATGATTATGAATCTCTTGCTTTCTTATTGTTTGCACGTTTTGTTCCTACAAAGCGGCTTTCTCTCAATTTTCCAGCCGTCTCTTCGAAGATGTTGAAGCAGGCACGAAGTGGGCTGCAATATTTCAGTACTTCAGAGAAAACTACAACTCAAATGTGAAACTTCAAAAGAGCCTTGACATTTGGTTGAAGCTATATCTGAATCCGGATGAGAGCCAAAATGTCCGTCAGAAGCTAATTCGTTCAAATTTCACTTGTACAAGTGATTGTACGGAACACCGAGCAGCGGAGGTGAAAAAAGTAAGTAATGATTTCACACACACACATACACACACAACACACACACACACACACACACACACACACACACACACACACACACACACACACACACACACACACACACACACACACACACACACAGGTTCTCGTGAGTTACTAATTTTGTATGTGTTATTTTATGAGTCTTTCTACCAACCAGAATTCATAATTGAATCATAATGAAAACACACATATATACACAATATTTGATAGATAGATAGATAGATAGATAGATAGATAGATAGATAGCATACACATTCTCAAAAGTACAACAAATTAAACGCCATTTCTAAAAGCTGATATGTGTGTTTAAGAACATCATTATTAATTCATTTTATACATATGTTTATCCTAAGACTAAGTAGAAATTAGTAATAATAGTTTCTACAAAATGGCTGACGTAGGTAGGTACTTTATAACCTATGTGAATGAGCATTAAGCGAAAGAGGAACTACTTAAAGTAACCCTTCTCTCCCCACATTTACTTTACCCACCTTCAAGTTTTCTAAAGGTGAAAGATGTAGAAAACAAACAGTCATAAAACAGTGAATGAGAAAATGACTTTGATTGTTACGTTGTGTTAAACTATACTATTTGTTTTCTTGCTCTTATGCTACGTGCAAATCATCGCAGTACAATGTTGATATAGCTTACAAATTAATTATATAACTAGAACTGCATTGCATCGCAATATTGTTGTTATTGCATGATACTGTTATAAATTGTAACGCACTGCAAACGGATTATATATTGTAATAGCACTATAGCTGTATTTTACACTGTTGCATTGCACCATATTGTACTGCACAGCTTTGGATTTGCGTAGCTTGCATTCAAGGTCAGATTGATTCGCATTAATGTTACGTCCCCAATTTCCCCGCCAGAAACCAACATATCCGTTGAGTATCTTCTGGAAAGGACATGGAAGTAATTTCAGAGATCTAACATCTAGATTTTTACAAATATATGTTTTAGTAGGTTGGTAGTTTGATACATTTTCCTTTTCCTATGGGCAGTCCTACCCTCAAATAGATGTTCAGTCCAATTTATAAAACAATGCACATAAAATTTTAAACAAAACACTTATCTATTTAGGTTTAATTTATATTTCACAGGTATACATGCGGTTTAATCACCAAAAGCAAGTATAACAGTTGCTCAAACACCAAACAAAACATATAAGACAACACTTATGCTAAACGTTACGTATGTTATTCCTGACTTCATTCTCTACAGTTGTCATTTGCTTAACTGAAAGTTGTCAGGGAAATTAAGGAGCTTGCAAGTTTGATCGCACTCACCCACACTACTCTGCACAATCCCGCAATTGTTATCGTTGGTTGAAAAAAGAATCACGTGTTTTTATCAAGGCAAGAGTAGAATCAGGTGGACACCTGTCTATTGCATCCAAGCTGAAAGACGTGCACGTGGTTGATGAACTCGTCTTTTGTAATAACAGCCCGGTATGTTGTGCGAACAACATCTGTTGAAAATAGTTTTACTCCTTTTCCAAACGATAAGCCACTGTTCGCACTAGACCTCTCACAGCGACTGCAAATACAAGTCTAACCTAAGGCTACGACAATTGGAAGGTTATTTAATAGATAAATATTTAATAAAATAATAGTTATACAATTAGCAATGTGGACCGAGTAAAATCATTCTACTTAACCTCTGTATGCTCTGCTCAAAACCCTTTCCGTTAGCAGAACTGGATCGAAGAAACTTTTCCACGTCCCAAAAGACAGAATAAAAGAAGTGTAACCTATTTTAACTTTGTTTTACCTCCCCTGGCAGACAGTTTGTATTTACAAATGCAACCGATCGCCCTGGACATTCATCATTAAAGACGATTTATGTTCCCATCATAAACGAAATATATATCATAACTTAGATGCATAACCTCTAGGTCTACAACAAAAGGCAAGTTTAATTAACTAAGTTGTTGCGGCTCTCGTATCCTGTCACGTGATTAAATTGTGTAAGTCCACATTTCTCCTTATAAAAGAATGAAGAATAAACCAGAGCAAGGCAATCTTAAACGCAATAAAAAAAAAAATGCGAGGCCTCCTATAAAGTTAATAGTTTGCACTACTCTGTTTTTTTGCAATGCATTTCATTGCATCGATCATATCGTTTTGCATGGCAATGTCCACAGAAATGCGTTGCGCTGTACTGCAGCCTCACGCTGGTGAGTACGTGTGTTGTAATGCTGTTTCTTGATTTTTATTAGGGTCCTCAGCGGTCATGGTGGGGGTTCTGCTTGAGAGGATGCGGCAGAGATACGTCTGCAGAGGAGACTGAAGTTGAAACTATTGTGCACACTACCGGAACTGATTCTGTTCATCTTTCTATTGTGCCTGAACTTTCCACAACGCAGCGCGATGATGAGAATGTTCTGCATTCTAGCCATCTTGAACTTAATACAACACAGCGTGCGGTGGAGCCTGTTCCTCCAACTAGCCCAGCAAAAGAACAAAAACCAACCTCCGCACAACGTGAAGCGGCTTCTCTGTCACCCTCTAGCCCAGCAAAGGAACAGGAACACTCTGCAATGCAACGTGAAGCTATTTCTGTTTCACCCACTAGCCCAGCAAAAGAACAGGAACACACTGCCATGCAACGTGAAGCTGTTTCTGTTTCACCCACTAGCCCAGCAAAGGAACAGGAACACACTGCCATGCAACGTGAAGCTATTTCTGTTTCACTCACTAGCCCAGCAAAGGAACAGGAACACTCTGCAATGCAACGTGAAGCTGTTTCTGTTTCACCCACTAGTAGAGCCCCTCAGTAGCGATGGACGAGAACTCCACGGTGAATCTGACCTATTTCACACACACTCACACTTACACACACACGCACGCACACATGTACATTCACAAACGTACGCAACCAGAGCAGTGAAAGAAGAACCTACTGCATATCGTGGAGATGGATCTCTTCTGGTCCATCTCTGGCACTTCCTGCAGCGAAGGCCGAGAACGGTCTGGAGGGAAACAATGCAGACAAATTCCATTTTTTTTTTTTTAATGAACTTGTTTTATGAACTGCTTATCTTATTTGAAGATGCCTGCTGTTTTCCACTTCTTTTTCTTCACGGATAGTCGCCCCTTTTTTGGTAGCATGACAGTACTCATTTGTTATGTTTTTAAAGTGGGAGAAAAAGAATTCGCCTTCATGATTATTAATCACGCCTTTGTATCATTATTTTAACATAACTTTTGCAATAGAACTGTCCAAAGTCGGTTTGCAAATGTTTGTTGTTGTTATGTCTATGATGGTGATTTATATGCCTCCGTTCAACTTTTCTTCAGTCAAATATAAAAAAAAATTTAAATCAACAGTATATCTTAATTTCAACTCTTCTAACGAATGCATCCGCTTAAATTTTTTAATTACAAAATCAACGTGATGAAGTAATTGCTCATAACTGTTTTAACAAATTAATATTTATATAGTATAGGTGTTGTGTAAAATTATTCTCCTTCGTTAAAGATAAAAATCTTCACTAAAACTTGGCACGCAATATGGATAAAGCACAAATGTTACATCATAATTGTACAATCCAGTTTATACGTATTTTTGTTTAAATTAATTAAATGATCAAGTTGAACATTTATATTGGTGAAATTTCATTTTGATTAAAAACAATGGGGGGGGGGGGGGGGAGGAGGCTGTTACCGTACATAGAGCAAATATATTTAGCTGAGTGAGGAAATGTGTGTGCACAGATTGCTCTGTGATAGCATGTAATACTCAGCAAGTGTGCCATAGAACACAGAGCAAGTTCAAAGGTGATAAGAACTGTATTTTTTGGTTCTGAAGGCAGGCAGTCATTTCTGAAATTAGGTTATTTGTTAGAATATGTCTGGAAAAGACTTTATTTGAAAGAAAAACATTTTACTACAATTTCTTGTACCATGAAACTATCTTGTGTCTTCGATAAATCAATCAAACTGTAATGTTTTAAAAGAAAACCAATTATGATGTACAGATTATGATGAATGTATTTATTTTGTATAGTTGTGTTGTTTGTAATTATCAATACTTTTATTTGAAGTAAGAGCAAATATTAAAAAAATATTGTTGTAATATTAAACTAATTTTCAAATATGTAAGAAGGTATTTCTTTTCTTGAAACTGTATGCAAAACGTTTTATTAAATTTTGTCTTCTTTATCAGACATATTCATAATGCAGAATTTTCTGATTTTACATTGTGTATGAACACTGGCGTCTTCTGTTCAAATATTAAATATTGTTAAGACTGTAATTTTAGTACTTTCTTTATATTAATATACTTGCACTTACCAGACAAATTCTATAACCATTTAAATTTCTGTATGTCTCTGCTTCTATCAACATTTATGCTTCTGTATGTCTCTGCTTCTATCAACATTTATGTTTCTGTATGTCTCTGCTTCTATCAACATTTATGTTTCTGTATGTCTCTGCTTCTATCAACATTTATGTTTCTGTATGTCTCTGCTTCTATCAACATTTATGTTTCTGTGTGTCTCTGCTTCTATCAGCTGATATGCCACTGCTGCTTTACTGAAATATGAAGCATAATTACTCTAAGATTATCACATATGTACAAGTACTATAGTATGTCTTTGCCCTGTTATAATTCACAATCCATATGTACTAGATAATTTTATTAGTCACAGGAATATGTATGCAAATGAGAGAATGCAAGCATGCTAAGTCAGGTGATATCATTGTGTAAAGGTACATGCCTCTGTAAATCTACATGATTTACAGAGTGTTTTTCATGCTGAATCACTTCCTACAGAGGTGAACACAAATTTCTTACCTTAGTATATGCCGTTACCAAGTGTCGCACGAGTTTTGTGCTGAAAGCATTCAGTTGTGTAAGTCTGTCCAGCAGAGAGAAACTTAATACTGTTATCACTGCACGGATGACTTCGTGCCCCTGTTAAATGATGTATGAAATAAAACAGCTCCTGATAAACGACCAACCATAAGACTGGAGAGATTTTGATCACTACAAAATTAATATTGTCTTTATACTCAGACCCTCTTCCACAATCAATTAACAATGGAGACATTCATCACATTTTGTCAGTCACTCACAAGTCAGGAGATCACACTTGACATTACTCCCTCGTTTCATCATGCGTTCAATAGACGCTGAGGTGCACACTTAGGCACTGATTTGCACACTTAGACACTGAGGTGCGCTCTTAAGTACTGAGGTGCGCTCTTAGACACTGTGATGCGCTCTTAAACACTGAGGTGCGCTCTTAGACACTGAGGTGCACAGTTAGACGCAGAGGAGCACACTTAGCACTGAGGTAAAAATAAAAAAGCTCTATTTGTCACAGATGAAGCTGCAATAACTATGGTGTATTGGTTAGTGCAGTCAGCATGTGTTTGAGCATCTCTCGCTTGCTTCATCAATCGCAGAAAGTTCTAAATAAATGATCAGACCACGCTAAAAGAATTTATCCTTCAGTACACAACTCGTCTTCGACACTCGACACTGGTGCTTACCACAGAATCGAACACAAGGTCTTCTCACACTGCTATGTTTTACTCTGACAGATGCAAGACAGCCCAAAGTACCGTTCCAGATTTATGCATGTGTGCGCACCAGCTGAAATCTGTGCTCTTATTTGGTATTCATGTTTTAGTGTATATAATTCTCAAGTCAAGGTCAAACCACGGAGAAAGAACATTTACACCTCAAACATATTTACACTATAATTCGCAGCAGTTTTCAATAAAGCTCTTAAATTACACAACACAACACAACACCAACACACCCACACACATACACCCACAGACACACGCACACGCGCGAACACACTCACCAACACACGCACATACACATACGCGCACACACATGCACACACACACATACGCGCGCGCACACACGCACACACACGCACACGCACACACATATAAGGAATTTATAGCTTTCTAAAATTAAAGCTTACGTGTATTTAATCATTATCGTTTGTAGTAGTAGCATACAGGTAGTTTTAAGTATATGTTTTTAAGAACAAATTATATATCAGAAACTCTTTCGATCTGCTATTTATAAATAACGCTTTTAACGAGTTTGCAACAGCGACATGACTAACGTGAATATCACTTTTAGAAACGGCTTTTAGTTTTTGGATATCACCCCACCCCCACCCCGAACGCTCATCATGTAAACTTCTATTAAATACACCATTTTACGCAATGCAGATTCATAACACTTTAGAGAGTTTTCATTTATTCAACTCTTGGCCAGAGTTATGCAATTAAATTTACTCTTAAAAAAAAAGAAATAATAAATTTTAACGTATGTACTGTTGACTTGAGGAGGGGCTGCTTGAAAACTATGACATTTTTTTTAACACGAAGATGCAAATCGTTGTTAATACAAAGAAGAAGCGAAAGTAGGTTAAAATTACTCCGAAAAGTGTGGCATGCTTTGAGAACAACTCCAGTGACATCATTCGGCCTTGAGGTCTGCCATACGGGTCATATCAGACATTAACATCTCGTCTTGCTATTTTGTAAAGAAACTGGTTCACTGGCACAATTAAAGTGTGCAGTGATCAGACACCACTCGGCCGGATCACTGTAGAGATGACAGTGTTAGTCACGACGCTGGGAAATTTGACTTGTATACCTTATTAAGGTAAATCAGATCTGTTTTGTTTTTAGGGTATGTATTTATTTCTGTTTTGCCGAAGCGAGGGTGAAGGTCATTTCTATTAGAATTTTTTTGACAGTTTGCAATGCCAGTTTTTAAAAAAATCATATGTATATAAGTTTATAAATGTCTTTCATTATTAGAGGTATTTAGCATTTTAAAAATATTTTATTTCTTCTTTTTATTTATCAATTTATCATTTTTATTTTTTCTTTACCTGGAGAGTATTTACGCGGTTGTTTCCCATGCACGATACGCCAGGGAGAAAACTAAATTTATCAAATAGTAAATTAACAAATTAAAACTTTGGATAGTTTAAATTAACGGAATGAAACTACCTAAAGTCAGGAATTACAATGTCACATAATTTAGAAGATGTAAAACATCTCACCTCCTAAGGTTTGTTACTTAAAAGTAGGCATAAAGTGTTTGTAATAAATAGAACCACAAGCATAAAAGTAAGAGATATTTGTAAGATCTAAGAAAATAAACATATCACACTCATTTGCAATAACATACCTGTAAAGACCTGAAACACACAATCACACACACACACACACATGTATATATGGTGTGTGTGTGTGTGTGTGTGTGTGTGTGTGTGTGTGTGTGTGTGTGTGTGTGTGTGTGTTGTGTGTTTGTATTCATGAAACTGTCACCATTTTCCTGTCGTTAGTTATGGCGCGAAGCCATAATCTCGTATTTTATAATAATAATATACACGCATGCATTGTTTTTCAATAATCTGTTTATTATGTCAGCATGCTTTCATCAAAATATACTAACGGATATGCATTTGAAATTGAAACGATCTGGTTAAGAGCACTTTCTAATATATCTGACTGTCAAATAAATGTCATTATATTAGTGAGAATGTTTCCATATGACGAATGGGTTTGTAAGATGTTGGTGGTTGAACATGACAATGAATTCGGATATATACCAAAGTCACTGCTCACACATTCTGCAGGCCAGAAGGCAAGAACAAGAGACATTAGATGACATGGACACACTAGAATTATTGTCAGATTAAATTTAATAGATGCATTATAATACTCTTTTTCCTTGAGATAATATAATATTAAGATTCTGTGTAGCCTGCTTGCTCTCTATCTGTGCACGAATGGTGACACGAGCAGAGGCTTACAAGTTCTTAGTCACGAAGTGTTACCACCACACAATACGAGTAGGAATTCTTTCCCCTTGCTGCAAGCATTTTTAGGTGGACAGGTGTAGTTTTGCATTTGCAAGAGCATCCAGTACGTGCATTAGTCGCTTACTGCAAATGTGCACAGAACCACGGAGAGCTGTAATGGCAAAATCTTAACGGCAAGACAAGATGTCAGGGTTCTTAAAGTCAATTTAATATGACACTGTCTGAACTCGTACAAACACAAATGATATATAATCAATTGCATTATTAAAACAGACTAGCTGGTAAGTGTGTACATATTCCAAATACTTATACAAATCTAGGAATAATTATTAGATAGTTATTATAAAACAAGTTGAGTTCAGAATAGAGAGAGAGAGGGGAGGTATGGATGTGTCCTAAAGTGATTTGAAATGTCAGAATCCGGGTTAAAGTCTCCGGCCATGTGATTTATTATTGTGGTGAATGCAGACAAATGGCCATTCTATGGGCAGTGATTCAGTAGCTGTAGTACTGAACCTTACTAGTCTGGACCCAAAGCAGACATACTGGTATAATTCAAACTCGGGCAAAGACCGGTTGTAAAAGATACACACAATATTTTGCTGTTTCTGTTCGTGAGTGGTTTTTCTACTATGTTTCTCTTCTGTTGAGTGCAAATACATGCAAATGCACTTATAGCTACAGTAGCATCACGTGACACAGCAATGGCTATGAGCTCTTTCATGCATTCAAGAAAGACAGTGAATGAATTACATAAACTAATTAGGTCTAACATCACCAGTGAGGTGTTAGCTAAGAAAAAATATGTACTCAGTACTGGCGCTTACAGAATCTTCGTGCAAATGACATGATTCCTTAATCAACAAAACATACACCCAATCGTTTATAACGAATGTTCTGCGACCAAAAAACATACCACATTACTATATCACTCACTGTACTACAAACACAAGCCACAGTACTATATCACTGTACTACAAACACAAGCCACAGTACTATATCACTGTACTACAAACACAAGCCACTTTACTACATGACTGTACTACAAACACAAACCTCGTTACTATATCACTGTACTACAAACACAAACCACATTACTATATCACTGTACTACAAACACAAGCCACTTTACTATATCACTGTACTACAAACACAAGCCACATTACTATATCACTGTACTACAAACACAAGCCACATTACTATATCACTGTACTACAAACACAAGCCACATCACTATATCACTTCACTACAAACACATGCACTGATAAATAAATAGTAGGCATAGATACAATATACGTGCAGTGGGAGGGGGACAGGGATTTAAAAGCAACGTTTACAGTTTCATTTTGTGCTGTTTGAAACATGCAGCAATCTTTGCTTTTTTTTTTATAATTTAAACTAAGAAAGGTATTGTTGGACACATTTTTAAGAAAATACAATAAATATGAAAAAGCTAGACAATTATTTTTCTTATTTGCGATGTAGAGATAAGCAGTTCTGCTTATAAGCTTAAGATTGTTAGATGAAAATCGTGTTTAATTATCATAGTAAGTCTAAGTATACCCTCATGGGACAACAGCCGAATGAAACCCCCAGCCTTCATATTCCAAAACCAAAGCAAAAGAAAATTTGACAATTAATATATGTTTCTACATGCCTTTTAGAACCGGTATTTTCCAAATAAAACAAAAATGTGTATGTGTCGTCCTGAATTAAGGACCAACACTAATTTGGGGGAGAAATCCGTCTACTTCACGTGATATGTGTAGAATCCTCTAAATGAATACAGAACTACATGTAAGAGAGCTTAGAAAGAAGGAAGCATGTTTTCTGAAATATCGTTCTTGTTTTAAAACTAAATAAATAAATACACTGATAATTTGAATTCAGTGGCCTATACATGCGGGTTCGTATCCACATGAGAAAATATAGAAACAAGGCATCCACTGAAATGAGATTTTGTGTGCTAAATGACAATCGTATCTCGACGTGCACGAGTTTTTTTTGGGGGGTATTTTAATTTATTTTATATTTTATCCACTTTGTGTAAACAGCGATTACATTTACAATATAGTACCTGAACTTAGTTTGTCTAGAAGTGAGCATGTACAAAATTTGACAAGTTATTTTTGTTTCAGGTATGGAATTAGCTCACGAAATGGCATCATCTTTGTTAGAGGGTGCTGACATCAACAACTGTTGTGTGGTTGAAAATACAGGACAGACATCATTCGAGACGCCTATGGAGGTAGACACCAGTACGACGACAGAGATAATGTCCAGTGAAGCGACACATTGTAAGCTATTCTATGATACTTTGCTTTATTATAAATTCACATTAAAAGACATAAATAGTTCAGTGACAATTAAATTCAGAAACTCAGTATATAATTTTTTGTGGTAGTGTAAAATTATCAATGTCTTATGTTTTCTTTCGGATATATATATATATTCTGATAAGAAGAGAGAAGCAAAATAATAGTCTAAGCATTCACTTCAGATGAAAGTGGACTGTGAAATTGCTAATAGTCCACAAATATAGGAATGCGTACATTTCATCTAGGCTGGACTTTTCTTAAGGTGAAAAATATTCTAATGTGTTTATTTATAAATAATATCCTTTACTACTTATCCCACATTAAAAATGTAGAGAAATTAATATCATAAGTACTCTTTTGAGACAAAATAATTATATTTGTTATATGTATATTTCTCTTGGTAATATGGTATTATTCACAGTATTATTATTATAGTAAATTATAATAAAATTGTCGTTAGTACTAATATTAACAATTGCACAAACTATCGCACTCATTCAAGTAAACATTTCTTTCCTGAACTTCTGAGGTATAAAAAAAACCCCGACCCCTAGAATTTTCATTATAATTTTTTCAATTATTGATAAATTTGAATCAGACTGCAAATAATTTCAGCCTAGCAATTATAAATCAATATTTGCCTATAACGTGCCTAAGGGGTCTCCTTTAGCCCTGATACATGCAACAATACTAGCATGCCAGTGGAAGGAACATACATTTGTACGCACCAAATTCATCCCAGAGTGGTGTGATACATTGATATAGTGCCCGGATGTCACATACCTGTGACGTATTTCTTTTTTATTAAGTGGTAGAACATAATTTCAAAAATAGTTGTCAACTATAGTCAAAATGGAAACACTTTCAATATGAGTCAAATGAATGAATAGTTGATAATTACTTTAATAATTATTGTAGTGGGGAGGTATTCCCCCACCACCCCACTACAGTCTTCATTTCATTGGTTTAACTCTATTGAAAAATTATACTACTTTGTGTGAAAGTGTAGGTTTTATGTTTTTAATTCTCTTACAAGTTTTTACATGTTTCTCATGACTTTAGCAAGTGCACATTCATTCGGGAAAAATAATTATACAACATTAATCTGAAATAATATTTTTGATAACAAATAGCATCTTGATAAAGTGCATGAATAGCAGATGTATAAAATTGTAAACTTAATAGCTTCTGATACTCAAGGATCTCATTAACATATTTCTATTCTAATCTGTTCCAGCTTCACGTTAAATATTTATTAAATTATGGAGAAATAGTTAACGGTTTCCGAGAGTAATCGTTCTTCGTACGTTAGGAACACGTCCTTCATGGCTGTTCATATAGAAAATTATTTCTCTACAAGATATTTCTTCCACTGATCATTGCAACCAATTTATAAATGCTTCTCCAAAATAGATTTAATGTTACTTTGTGGGAATGTCGTGTTAATGATCGCAATAATTACAATCTGTGTGAATGCTGCAGGTGAGTTCCAAAGCACAGAAGAATTCTTGAATTGCATATATGACAAATTCCTGGACATTGTTAACCCGAAAGAGACCGGTCTCCTGGACGAGTTACGGAGGTTAGATGCCATTAGCAGCGACCAGGAAGAAGAAGTGCAAGCCGAGAAAACCCGTAGGGATAAAGCGCGCACTCTTTGGAAAAATTTACACTCTATTCCTCCACAGATGTTCGCAGAACAATGTGTACCAGTTCTTCAGAAAATGTTTCCTCAAGTGGTGCCAAAAGCACGGTTTTCAAGACTCCAAGATGACGAAACATGCATCCAAAATATCATCATGAAGCGGATAATGCCCAAAAGGCTTGCTGACATTTTCCCATCGTCTAAGTGTTGTTCATTTGATGAGATCAGGTGAATACAGAGCGAATTACACTATCTATCTATCTGTCTGTCTGTCTGTCTGTCTGTCTGTCTGTTTGTCTATCTATCTATCTATCTGTCTGTCTGTCTGTCTGTCTGTTTGTCTATCTATCTATCTGTCTGTCTGTTTGTCTATCTATCTGTCTGTCTGTCTATGTATATGAAACTAGAGTGTTTCCCCAATGAATATACCGAACTCTTGCACTCCGATGGCAAGGACGTACTTATTATTAAATCATTAAATATACTTTAAATTAGCAATATACACCATTTCTATGGATTTTTCCTAGATAGCCACACGGACGGACGGGCAAGGCTAGGTAGATATAGATAGATGGACGGATGGATGGATAGATGGATAGATAGATAAATGGATGGATGGATATAACGATAGATAGATAGATAGATAGATAGATAGATAGATAGATAGATAGATAGATAGATAGATAGATAGATAGATAGATAGATAGATAGATAGACAGATAGATATACTAACACAATTGAGAATTGGGAGATAAACAGGCAGAAGTATGTGTGTGTATGTGTGTGTGTGTGTGTGTGTGTGTGTGTGTATGTGTGTGTGTGTGTGTGTGTGGAGAGAGAGAGAGAGAGAGAGAGTTGCGTAGATATTCTGAAATATGGATGGAGAGACATCCATGATGCCAAAGTGTATGCATATATAATCATACATTTTAACAAATGTTACACCTACTCTAAACATTTCTTCTAGCCTTGAAAGACCCAACTTAACACTTACATTTGACGAGATGTTAATTAGAAATTTTCGATGCATGGAATAACCAACGTGTGTGCATTTAGACAATTTATAAAAGATAAAATGCACAGTGATATATTCATAAATCATATCTCTGTTCAGGGAGATAATCGATAGCAAAGACAACAGAACGGAACTCTGGAAACGTGTTTTCGCTTTAATACGAAAGTACAGCAGCAATAGAAGTCTTCAAGAAAATTTGCAAAAGGTACTGAGAGGCATTGGAATGAAAGACCATCTGAAACTGCTTACCTGCTTGCAGAATGAATCCCATTGCTCCTGTGGACAAGCTGACCAACCATTGCAAGTACAAGAGGTTTGAAAATATTCGCACGCTATACATTTGGGTTATTTTAAAGAAAATGTTTGTCTAACATCAAGGGTAAAGCGAAGAAAATTCGAATAAATAAATATTTTAATTAACTATGTCGAATTTAATGTCCCACTCCAATGGATATTTTAATATAAGTGATTGCAGTCTGTGTGACTGTACAAGAGCTAGACTGTTACCAAACAATACAATATCTTAAACTCTTCTTTGAATGCTGAAGTGGACATGCACTTATGTTAACTCAGGAATAAGAGAGAGACTTACATCACACGCACTATCCTCTAGGCTAATGTAAAGTGTACAGATACAAGAACACAACCAAAAACAAAATGCAAAACATATAGTTTGAGCTTACTTTGGTCCTAGGAAAGCCATCATTCCAATTTGCTGATTCTATCTATCTATCTACCTATCGATCTATCTATCTATCTATCTATCTATCTATCTATCTATCTATCTATCTATCTACCTATCGATCTATCTATCTATCTATCTATCTACCTATCTATCTATCCCTTGGTCTTGCCAACCGTTGGGACACCTTTGATGACTTGATAACCAGTTTCCTCCATTCCAATCTGTTCTCTGATAATCTATCTATCTATCTATCTCTATCTATCTATCTATCTATCTATCTATCTATCTATCTATCTATCTATCTATCTATCTATCTATCTATCTATGTATCTATCTATCCCTTGGTCTTGCCAACCGTTGGGACACCATTGATGACTTGACAACAAGTTTCCTCCATTCCATTCTGTTCTCTGATAATCCCACTTTTCCTCTGTCTTCCTCTCCTTCGTCCTCCCTTGTACAGTACGCAGTGCCTTGTGTGATTCACTGGCAGGTAAATAAGGGGAGAGAATTCAACGTTTGGAAGTGACGATCTTGCTCATCAGTAAGATGATATTTTTTTATGTGTTTGCTATTTTTGACTTTTACTACCAGTTGTAACTTTTGAAATTCCTCTTCATGTGATCTTTAAGAAGTAGTAACGCTACAAATGTCACGAGTGTATCGTCAGAAAGAAAGTATTGCGATTCCTTTTCCATATCATACTATAGTGACTGTCACGAGTGTCAGGTATGCTTACCTGCTCATGAAATGAAATTATGTCATTTCCGGTTTAGTACCGTGCTTCAACATTTATGAGTTTCCATCATTCCTCTTGTACAAAATACTATTTAATTTCCATAGGGTGTTTTCTCCGGATGTAATGAATTTCTAAGATGCATATTAAGCAGTGACTTTCTTTTGGCATTAATATCTACTTTTGTCTCTAAATAATTTCATAATATTTGGCAGATAGTACTTTTTCACCGCATCATTTACAAAAACACAAAACTTTCTTTGAGATGCGCATGCGTCCGGTACTTCACTGTGTTATTTATTTCGTTTGTTGCATTTACTTGTACTCATTATTGAAGTGTTGCATGATAACAATCCGTTAAAGCGGCTCCTAACTTGCCTTAATGTTGATTAAAGTATGTGCTTGTACACATACTAAAATATGAAGGTATTAATCATATTTTACCGTTGTTTAATGCATAATCCATCAGAATTAATTCGTTAAACGAAATAATAACAATGGATATTCATTAACATTTCAAACCAGTTTGACCTATAAATTGTTATAATCAGAATTATTTATGTAGATAAAATAAACTGGAGCTAAGAAAAGGGGTGTTCTGAGAGGAACACTTTCCATGAGTCATACACCAAACTTCGAAAGTGAATTTTATATTTTATGAATCTCCTCCGTGACCATAACCGTGACATTTTGCAGTACAGTTATTCTTTGCTTTTCAAACAAGATCCTATTATCAGATAACTACATTTAGAAAGTGACATATATATAAAAACCATAGTTTTCCATTTTATATTATACAATTGTACATTTCTGACATATTCAATGCAACGGATTGTGCATTTTTAAATGACAAAACAATTTACACTGAACAATATTATATAATTAATTTTTAAGTTTATGTTATGTACCGACCTCTACCATATCCCTACCCTCGAGATCAAGCATATTATTATGTTTTGTTTTTTATACTCACAGACCAGCAACAGAAGTCCAGAACTTCACCATCCCACCAGTGATCCTGATGACACTGCCTCCACGTCAACCATTTACCCTTGCTCTGGCACCTCCAGCAACCGGTCCATGCCTACCAGTGTAAACAGCTCAGAAATAGGGGAGTTAGAGTCTCGATCCATGCCTACCAGTGTAAACAGCTCAGAAATAAGGGAGTTAGCGTCTCAATCCATGCCTACCAGTGAAAACAGTTCAGAAATAAGGGAGTTAGCGTCTCAATCCATGCCTACCAGTGAAAACAGCTCAGAAATAGGGGAGTTAGCGTCTCAATCATTGGAGACACGCCAGACAGCAGTGTCGTTTTTAGGATGTGAAGATAAAGGTTTGTTGTGTTTCGCGGTTTTGATTGAGTTTAGTGGTACTCAGCTGAGTTACAGTTTCTTCACACCTATTTTTAATTGTGGCTTTCATAGAGTGATGAAAGAACCTAGGAAACAATGTTCGTTTAGCAAGGGAGAGAATCCGCAATATCGTTAGGGAGAAGATTTTTTTGTGGTGGTGGTTGGGGAGGGTGTATTTATTATTTGCACCTGAACCAGTAGTCAACGGCCACCCTCTTTCTAACCTTCAAAGTCCAAAAAACCTTTAGCATCTGCAGCCCATAGCCAGCAGGACCAGTCGATCTAAATGATAGGTGCATTTCCATAAACTATGGGTGGATACACCTGTAATTATTCCCAACAATAAACTAGGATTAAACTCATGCGACCTTAGTGACAGTGGCCAACATTTATTTCTTGACTGCTCAGATTATATTTGGTTAGCGTCATTAGTTCAAAATAAACCCAAGTAATAAAGTAAATGTGAGTGAAATTAGTCAGGAATGAATGTTTTGAACATGTTACTACATGCATCGCATCCATTCAGTGTATCCTTGCAGGCTCGAAATTACATACAGCACACTAAAGCAGGACTGGACTGTGAAAAATATATTTAGAAATGGTAGAACTGTCTGTTTCTCCTAGCTTGAAAAGCGACATTGTGTTAATTAAAAGTATACGTAAGGAGAAACAGACATTTGTGTTAATTAAAAGTAGACGTAAGGAGAAAGAGACAGTTATGTTAATTAAAAGTAGACGTAAGGAGAAACAGACAGTTGTGTTAATTAAAAGTAGACGTAAGGAGAAACAGACAGTTGTGTTAATTAAAAGTAGACGTAATGAGAAACAGACAGTTGTGTTAATTTAAAGTAGACGTAAAATCAGATATGTTCTTTATATAAAGGAAGTAAGCAGATGCAATAATAAAAACAATGTCAACAAAAAATAAATGACTATACAGACTGCGTATTACTTTTTCTCTTTCGTTGACTTCTGTCCCACAGTAAACTTCTCAACAACTCTCGTCATTCTCGGTTTTGGTATAGTTTCTGTGGGACCTTCCTCCTTCCTCCTCTCGCTTGATTCCGAGGAGGAAAATAGACTGTGTATTATGTGTAACAATAACACTAATTCAAAAACGTAGTGCACAGTCTTTGGCTGTGTAACAGTAGCAGCACTAATTATTAATGGTTGTGGCTGCACGTATTAATACAACTTAAGCATATAAGTGAAAACTTATTCAGTAAAACTATACATTTCCCTAGGAGTACAGACACTGAGTGTATTATATACTAAACAATCTCTCATTGAATCAATCAGTGCACAAGAACAGAAAAGCTTGTATCTCCTTTTGTTGTACAATTTGATTGGAATTACTTAATAACAATTCCGTTAAGATGATGTTTATTAGGTAAGTATCAGTCGATACTTATCACATGACTTACAATTGCGACGAGATGAAAGTAAACAATAACTAATAAACTTTATAAAAAAATATTTAAGTTAGAAAATTTCGAGATGATTTGAAATAGTTAGTAGTCAAAACATTATTATGAGAATAAGCAATTTTGTAGTCTATGCGTAAATTTATTATCCGATTTACTGATAAATGTAATCTTAAGAACTACATTCTGTTCGTTTGCAGCCGAATACAGGAAAACTCTTCTGAAAGTTAATAGTGCTCTGGCTAGGGTTTCCTACATCCGGGTACTTCACCGAGAGCTAGAAGGGATCGGAGACGAAATTCATCTGATCCTTGAAAGAGATGACAACGAAACTGACATTAGCAGGAACACCATCAACCCAGAGCCGCTTATGCCGTATCTCGGAAAAGCTTGCATTAAGAGGAACAGGATACAACAGTTGTACTTTAGCATAAAGGCAACAGTGAGCATGCAGGAAAGTGTGCAGTTTGAAATCCCAGAGACCCACCGCAAACGTCTCCTTTGGAGACAAAACTTACTTCAAAAGGAAGTTAAAGAAGCATTTTTCTTTTACAGCCATGCCAACAGAATGTGTGATCTTTTAGAGAAATATGTAAATACGTCAGACTACAGCTTGAGGAGATTTACATGATTCAAAGATAAGATTATAAATCATTCCTCTCTTTTGTTTACCAGCACTGCTGACAAATGTCTTAAAAAAACACACAAATGTGCATGGAATACACGAAGTCACACACACACACACACACACACACCCAAACCCTCCCACACACACACACAGGTCATGCGCTCGAACCCACACACAACACACATAGAGAAAGTGCACTTTTGATAATTGTAATTTTATATTTTATATAGTAAGTGCTGTCACGGGGAAGGGGAAGTAAGCCATTAAAAAAATTCTTTGTTTACAATGACCGTCCAGTGTCAAGGTCGCCAATCACTGCATACATTTAGCCAGTAATTGTTTTCTTTTTAGGGAGTACAGGCAGGAAAATTCACCTACATTTCAAAAGAAGTGAGACTGAAGAAAACGTTTGATGTTTCATCCATAATTTATATTCTGTGTATTTATGCCTGTGAAATTAGATTCATGCATTTGTGTGAATTCATTCATTTCATTGTTGTGATGTGTGAGGGTGTGAGAATTAAATTAGAGAGATTGACATTATTGTATGATATATTACCACAAATAATAACAGGTATTTGTTTAATTGAAATATGTCGTAGTTGAAGATATGAGATATATTTATTTTACTTAAGAATTTATTGTGCACTCGAGGATAAGAATTCCTGAGGTTTAGGTAAGCTTCATGTGTTAGCGTGTGCAAAATTATAGAAGTGTGGACTTTCGACAACTCGAATCTTGTGTGCTGAAAAGTTGACTCAGAGAGTTTTTATTGAAAACTTAAACTGAAGATAAAAGAGGAAAGAAAAGTTTGAGTCTTCAGAGAGATACAAGATATTCAATGAATACAGTGGTGGGCAAGGGGGAGGAGTTTGTGTTTTCCCCTTGCATTCACTCTTGTCATCATTGTTGTTCTTTCTAGTCATGAAGGCAAAGTGACTAGAAATATTTATCCAACTCAGTGCAAGTTCACTGGACTTTGAGATATTTCCCCACTAATGTGGCTAGATACACAAGCCAATTTTGGTGTGTGGATAAAATAGTCTACAGGATATTTTTCCTGAAAATAGTGGAACCAGTCTATCCCGAGGGTGGAGCATTTTGCTTCCAGGCAGCTGTTCTGATCGAAGGGCAAAATTCGACAGCATCATCAACACAGCATTGCAATGGCATCCTGTAACATCAGCATTGTCACAGAGTGGCAGTATTGGGACCATCTCTTGTTCGGCTTAACCTGGTACAAGGCAGACCAGCTCTGTGGGACAGAGTACAGTAATAACTCATCATCACAAAAGGCAATTGGCAGGAAGGCTGTGAGATATTTTGATACTGGGACTTTGTGTTGACAATTTGTGTGATAACACAATCACGTCAAACAACATTCATGAGTAATTCAATATCATATTTAGAAAACCTCAGTGCACATAGATAGGCCTGGGTTAGGAATTTGAGATACTTTGTTCAGAACATTAAATATTTTCCCTATCAATCTGATTGACTTGGATAATAGTTATTTATGGAATGGTTGTATGAGAACTTTCAAGTAGACAATTTGAATGTAATGTTATGATTAACTATTAATAGTGGGAAGTACCACTCTGTTTGTGAAATCTGGATATATTGTTTACTTTTTTATTTTACTTTTTTAATTTTTTCATTCATCATCATTCCCCAACCCAGAGTGTATGTTTGTGAATGTCTTTGAAGTGATTGATTAACCACTGCATGAAAGAGAAGAAACCTCTCTGATAAATAAACAAAAAAATTTTCACTCTTCAAATTTATAAGCTTGGCTATTTTGTTTTGAGAGAGTAAGTGAGGTCTGTCCGGTCTCTATATTGTATTGTCCCTACCATGCACACTCGAACAGTCCCATTTGCACGCTCGCATGCATACATGTCAACAAGTGTAACCCTGTACACAGAATAAAATTATGCTCTACACAGGCAAATATCTATGGTGTCATCTGTGTGTGGATTCTGTAATTCCACCTATATAGTCTCTACATTGCTGCCAGCAATTACCCACCCCCACCATCACAAGAGAGCAGAGGGTGCTGGTAACAAGTGCAGAACATTAATTTATTCAAAGCAACATTGTTGATAATGTTAAAAAGTATTATGAAACCTGCAATTTTATGTCAAAATAAAGTTTGAAGTTAACATCCTCAAGAAAGCCCTTGTGTAAAGATTGCACTTAACTTTAAACGGAATATGGTATAAATGGAAACAATACACGCATTGTGCTGTCTGTAATCATTTCCATATGCAGTTATAATGGATGAATAATGTTCCGTGCAGGGTTTGTATATGTACCTGTTAGAGCATTAATTATCAAGATTTGAATTTTCAAGTTCATTATCAACACTAATAGGAGCCCCATAGCCTCCTCCTCCAATTACTATATTAACTCCTGTTGCAATAATCTAGTGGAAAAATGATTCAACTTCACAAAACGACGAGCAGACTAGTTAACGTTGCCTTTGGGGAGACAAAGTTATCTCCTCCTCTTAATTAACATGACATTCAGTCATCCAATACACGGTTTACTCCAGTCAATCCCAGTTATAGGTCGTTCAAGGAATTAATTGAGATATTGAGAAAGATAACAATAATTTAATGACGAAGACCTCAAAATACAAGTTATGGTGAGTTAGAAGCAAATACACGTTATAACCCTCACTCTATTCCCATTATTGTTGGTCAGTTAGTGAATCAGGATTCTGACTCTTTTCTTTAGACTCATCTAAATCATTGGCGATGATAGACAGCTATGATAAGCGCACGGGTCCTAGTATCCTATCACGTTGATTCTGAGCCAGCATTCCTCTGACATGATGGTCTTGGGTTGTCTCCCTCTTTTAGCATCAGGCTACGTAATTTGGTAGTACTCCTGATCTAAGTATCTGTATCCCAGACCAACCACCAGCTAGACAATAGGATAGATAACAATCGTTATGATCTAACCGTTTAATAATTATTTACATGCCTTTTTTGCACAGTGAGAGATATACACAATTCGTAAAATACCAAAACTCCAAAATCAATTCTTTAGCATTGCTTCATTCCAATCAAACAAGTGTTAGCGTATTATTATTATTATCCAACTTTACAGTGAAAAGAATCCTTCATTATCTTGGATTACAAAATTATCAGTTAACATCGTCAGTTGACATACAAAGGCAAGAATTAAATAATCTTCTCAAATAATTAAACAATTCATTATGACGAATCGTAGTAATGGTTCTCCACTTTACTATTCGTTTACATGTATGAATAAGGAAATACATTATTCTCAAAAGAGAGTTCTACAATTTACATAAGAAAAAATAGTACTCTTCACTCTACAACCTGCACACTTTACAGGTTACATCAATGTAAATTTCTAATAGGCTATTCACTAATGCCTCGTCTGTAGAATAATACACACATATTGGCTTGTGGCTAAGTTGTAGCTAATCATCCATCGTCATCTGTGGGCCACCTGCCATGAATTCTTGTCGCATGTGAATGTCAGTGATCAGGTCTAAGATTGTCAGTCATCGCTTTTGTCGTGGATGGCATAATATCTGAGCTGTAAAGATTTGCCCACGCAACAGAACAGAGTACATCAGAGCACGCACAACACATCATATCACAACGCAGCAGAACACAACTCAGAAAAACAAAACAATGCAATGCTAAAGAAAATCGAAAGAAAATCGCTTATAGCATTAAAAGCTTTTCTTATTAAATGCCACTTTAAAGATAATATGTAAAGTATGAAGTCTGAGATTATATATATATTAATTGGAATTTATTGAGGACAGTAAATGTATGCTAATATAGAACAACACAATAAAGGTCATATAAATGTAAATTATATTTATATAAAGAATGGAATGGGAAGAACACGAAAAGGTAGACCAAAATTCAAAGAAAGAGAAAATGACATTGCTGTAATAAATTATTATTTACTTTTCAGACTGAACATATTTGCCTGTAAACAATTTACTATTTAATAATAATAAAGAGCTAATATCATCACGCTTATAATGTATGTTTTACCTAAGTATAACTCACATTACAGCTTATAACAATCATTTCGTATTACAGGTTTATTTAGTACAGAATTTGAAGAAATGTCGATCTTCTCTCAATACGGGCAATCTGTCCGAATCTCCACCTGAATCAAATCCCCCCCTCTCTCTCTCTCTCTCTCTCTCTCTCTCTCTCTCTCACACACACACACACACACACACACACACACACACACACACACACACACGAACTCGCATAAAACTTATGGACATACAGAAGCACTCTCATTTTCACTCATACATTCTCTCGTAACATACACGTTTCTTTTGTCTCGCCATCTCTCTGCTCTCATCTCACATTTCTCTGTCATTATTTGCTTTACGTAATATACCGTATATATCGTAAGGATGAATTCTCTAATCCCAAGAGCGTTGAATACGCTGCATTAATTAATTATAGTACTACCTGTACGGCCGTAGTTATTTATAAGACATTGTCTGTATGTTAGGAAACGTGACATCCATCAAATACATTATCTGTGTTAGTAAACATGACACTCAATTTATCCATCAAAGTCACTGTCTGGATGTTAATAAACATGACACTCAATCCATCCATCAAATAATTTGTATGTTAGTAAACATGACATTCAATCTATTCAGCAAAGTTACTGAGCTACACGTAAAGTGATCAAAAGAGAGAAGAAAACAGCAGGTAACGGGAAAACACAGCAACGACGGGGAATTCCCTTAAGCGCACTTCCGCCCTCGTCGACTTCTTTGCTGACGTCAATAACAACACCGGTTTGAAACGCCAAAGTTGCGATGTACATTGTCTTCATCTCACTATTGAGCTCACGGTAATGAAGTTTGTTTTTTGTGTTTATTGTTGACACGGAAGGTCACGTATATGTTGTTGCTTTGACGAGAGCGCTGATTTTACTGACATATCATGTTTTTCGTCCATTGCCACTCAACTGCTGCAGGTGCAAAAGAACTAGTAAACCCACTCATCCCGATTCAGCAGAATTAGCAACATCTCTATTTCATGCCACAAATGTTCCTTGATAGTGAGACCTGTGTAATCTTTTCTTTTTATTTAACTGTTTGCACAGATCCAGTTATTTGTTTTGCACACTGCAAACATAGATCGTGATATGAGTATTGGATCAGTCCTATAATATAGGCTATATTTAAAAACATCAAATAACCCCACAATAAAACAGTACTGTTTACTATGGACGTTCATTGAGGACTTAATGCACAAGTGGACTTAATAAGCAGTCGTATTGATTTCGAACTGTGAATACATTCACTGCAAGTGAAAAATAAAAATGGTGTGACAGAAACTTGCAAACACCAACACCAAAAGTATTACTTACTATATTAGTGTGTTCAGCATGTTCAAATGACGACTGCTCGTTGAATTTAAAGGTGTATTTTGTATTGCTGTATTTTGCCATGTACGAAAAGTGTTTTGGAAAGACAATAATATTATTTGCCAATGTCACTGTCTCGCAAGCGTTATTCGTATGCATTTTCATTGGCTGATTGTCGTTTGGTTTGATGTTATTACTTGCAAGTGTGTTCAAATTATTATTATTATTAACATAAAAATGTGCTGAGTCCAAATGGCATTTTTCTTACTGTCAATACAATTTTGATATATATTTTAATTTAACATATTTCTTTCTATTTCTAAAAAAAAGCTGAGGTTAGCGAAAGCTTTTATAAAATGTTTTCGTATTTTATAATTTTATTTTCTATTTATTTAGTTTTTTATGTGTGTGTGTGTGTGTGTGTGTGTGTGTGTGTGTGTGTGTGTGTGTGTGTGTGTGTGATGGGGAGTGAAATTTATTGCAAGAAGGGGTGGCTTGGTAGGAGGAGGCTTATGCTCCTGAAAATCTACATTATCACCATAAAGTACCCACGAAGCCACATTGAAAACAGTGTGCTTGTTGTGCAAATAGCAAGACAATCCATCCTTTCAATCAGAGAGTTGAAGCCGCCAATGAGTTAAAATATATGTAATGGTACTTTTAATTTTTTTCTGCCTTGTGACAGTTATTTAAACACATTTTAAAATTTCAGATTTCAAATAAACACAGTCAGTGGCAATGTTGTCAGAAAAGGATGCCAGGACACATTTGAAGATATGAATTAAAGGAACAACAAATAATGCAAAAGTATAATTTATTAATACTACAAATTCTATAATTTATATTTATATGTATCTTGGCATATGTGTGTGTCTGCGTCCGTTTGTGTGTGTAAACAGAGACATCCAGTCATAGATAGATAGATAGATAGATGGATGGATGGATGGATGGATAGATAGATAGATAGATAGATAGATAGATAGATAGATAGATGCTAAAATTGTGTGCATAGAAATTTACTTACCGAACAATGCGTATTTTGCAGCATTAACCAGCCTTAGCAATTACACACACACACACACACACACACACACCACACACACACACACACACACACACACACACACACACACACACACACACAAACATAAATGTATATATATGCATATATGTACACTACTCGTTTTAAATTGTATGCATCTTTGCTATAATATTCAAAACTCATTGATCCACTTTCAAGTAGTGTTAAAATTTAAATCAATGAACATTATATTAACCATCTCATTAATTTTTTTTTGCATGCTGTGTCCAAGAACGCTGTTTATTGCATAGAGTTGCAAATGGAGGAAGATACCGAGCAGCAAAAGAGCCGCACAGACTCTCCATTTGGTAAGCATTTATTGGAGAATTAAATTATATCACGTGTCTGCATCACGAAGAGTATTGTTATGTGCATTCATCAGAAGTTAAGTTCTTATGATGGTCATCTCATTGTGGAGTGCGCCGAGGAAATGTGAATTACAGCAAGTACTGTGCCAGTACTATTGTGTATAGTATTAGTCTAGTGCTGTTATCATTGCAATAGTAGTGTTGGCACAATATTACAAGTATAACTGTTACTTTTAAAATGTATAGCTGCTATAGAGTTAAATGTACTACTATTAAAATCTGTCCAGTCACTGTTTTAGTTGTCTTAATATTATTAATGTTGCAGTAGTATTACTGAGTTTTAGTGATGTTACAGCATTGGCTGCAAGACTGTTACAAAAGCTATTTTGAGCATTAGTCCTGTTACAGTATTAGTGCTTTTACAATGCTAAGTATTTTAGTATTGGAGTAGAGTGCTATTATAGCATTAGTATTGATACTGTTAGTGTTATTATCTTACTGATACTTTTACTATGTAGCATTATCCCTGTTACAGAAATGTGGTGTTTTTACAGTGTTTGTGCTTATAGTATGAATACCTGACGCAATACTCAAACAATTGCATCAGTAGTGCTGTTACACTAATATTAGCTCCCTTACACCATCCCTCACTTATTTTACATTATTAGCCTGTATTACTATTGCTGTCACTTATTTTACATTATTAGCCGTATTACTATTACTGTCACATTTTTAGTACTGTCGCAGTTTTAGCTTCATTACTCTTAGCATTATAGTATTGTGCTGTTACAGATTTTATAATACATGTATTAAATGCATTATTTTAATATGACAGTTTTAGAGCTGCTATCATTTGGTCAAATTCTTTAGTAAATGACTTACAAATTAAAACATACACACAAAACTTTACTTAACAAAAATCTCAGAGATCTCCATTGCATTATTCTACTTCATGTCTGTTCGCAGAATTGTACATGCACCTTGATGGATTTCTTAATTCAGTTCACAAAGACTTTCTTGATAACGTGGATCCGATCGAATCAGGGTTGATGGACGAGTTGTCGGCCATGGACGTGTTGGAAAGTGGCGAAGAAGAGGAGATCAAGGTTGAGGTCACTCGGAGGGATAAAGCCCGCAAGCTCTGGCAAATACTGCACCGAGTGTCGCCGACCAGTTTCAGTAAATTGTGCGTACCGATTTTGCAGAGACTGTACCCTCATGTGACAAAGAAAGCAGAGTTATCTCCCCTCGAAACGAGCAGTCAAGCTGGACGATGTGTGCATCATCAAATAATAAAGCACTGGTCTCCGAAACGTTTCGCCGACGTTTTTCCTTCTGCTTCGTGCTGCACGTTTCAAGAATACAGGTAGATCTGGCACTCTTAGCAATTAAAAATTTTTTTTTTAATTTATAGTTAATTTTAAACGAGTGTTCTAGTTATGTTTTTACTTCTCGTGTTTAACTAATTGATTCGATTATATTAGCATTAATTAATATGACAACAATTATCAACACAAGTTTTATACATGCACAAGATGAAGAAGAGCGATAAATGTACGTTTCAGCTGTCATAATAATAATAATAATAATAATAATAATAATAATAATAATAATAATAATAATTTGGAGCAATCCAAATACGCACAACACCTCCGCCAGATGGATTCAGGAACTGAAAGATGATCATAAAGAGACACCTGAACAATGCACCGTCACAATCAGTGAGAAAGACATTAAGAAGAAGATACGAAAGATGGCAAACTGGAAAGCCCCAGGCCCAGATCAAGTACAAATATTCTGGCTGAAACATCTTACCTCCTTACATGGCAGACTTGCTGAACAACTGCAAGACATACTAAACAAACCAGGAACCCTGCCAGCATGGATGGTAAAAGGAAAAACAAGTCTGATTATGAAAGATCCACAGAAAGGCACAACACCAAACAACTATCGTCCAATCACTTGCCTATCAACCACCTGGAAGTTACTATCAGGAATTATAGCTGACAAAATCATGACTCACCTTGAAACAAACAAACTTCTAAACAATGAACAAAAGGGTGCTAGACCAGGCAGCAGAGGAACAAAGGACCAATTGGCAATTGATAAGGCAATAGTGACTGACAGCAAGAAACGAAGAACAAATCTTGCAATGGCATGGATTGATTATCAAAAGGCCTATGACTCAGTCCCACATTCATGGATAATTGAAACATTAAAATTGTACAAAGTAGCGCCATCAATACAGAACCTAATTCAGGAGTCAATGAAAAACTGGAAAACCACCCTCACATGCAACAACACATATATTGCAGACATAGCAATAAATTGTGGAATCTTCCAAGGTGATTCCTTATCGCCACTGCTGTTCTGCATTGCACTGAATCCTCTCAGTCAAGTGATCCAGAAAACAGGGTTAGGATACAAAATGAAAGCAGGACAGGTCATCAGCCATCTACTGTACATGGACGATCTCAAGCTGTACGGAAAAAATGAACGTGACATCACATCCCTGATCAATACTGTCAAGATCTGCAGTGAGGACATCAACATGAAATTCGGCCTTGAGAAATGTGGACGAATTATCATCCAGAAAGGCAAGGTCAAAACAACAGAAGGCCTGCAATTCGACATCGGAAAAATCAACGATGTTTCAATGGAAAATGGATATAAGTATCTTGGGATACTACAACATCAAGAAAATATGCAGAGAGAAGTGAAGTCCAAAGTTAAGAGAGAATATGAAAAACGTGTTAGACAAGTCCTGAAGTCCAAGCTAAATGGGGCAAACAAAATACAAGCCCTTAATGCATACGCAATACCTGTAGTAAGCTACACTGGAGGTATCATAGATTGGACAGCAAATGAAATAAATGAACTGGACAGGAAAACAAGAAAACTACTCACAATACATAAAGCCTTACACCCCAAAGCAGACGTAGACAGGCTCTATGTATCTCGAAAAATGGGAGGCAGAGGTCTCAAGAAAATCAAACATGTCATTGAAGCAGAAGTCATTGGCCTTGTGGACTACATCTGGTATAACAACAAAGATGATCCACTGATAGAAGCAGTAAAAATGAGTGGACTATTCCAACCCCCAGAAACAGACAAAGAAACATGGAAGAAAACAACGAAGCAAGAACTAGCACATACATGGAGCCAGAAATCTCTGCATGGCCAGTATGTACGACAAGCCGACGAAATATCAACAAAGCAATCAACGTACAGATGGTTGAAAGAGGCAGGATTGAAAGCAGAAACAGAAGCACTCATAACAGCTGCACAAGATCAAGCACTCAATACCAAAGCACACAAAGCGAAAATCATGAAAATTTCAAATGATTCCAAATGTCGACTCTGCAAATCCATGGATGAGACAACAGAGCACATACTATCTGGATGTCAAGTTCTGGCTGGAACGGAATACACCAAACGACACAATGAAGTGGCAAAACACATACATAGAAATCTGTGTGAGAACTATGGCATACAAACCCCAGAAAGAGCATGGATGCATCAACCAGAAGCAGTCACCGAAACAGAAGAAGTCAAAATACTGTGGGACTTCGAGATAAGAACAGATCGGGTGATTCCTGCACGAAGACCAGACATTGTAGTTCTCAATAAGGCCAACAGAACAGTATCAATCATTGATGTCGCTGTTCCAAGTGATAGAAACATAAAAACAAAAGAAAGAGAAAAAATAGAAAAATACCAAGACCTCAGATTAGAAATTCAGAGACTTTGGAATGTAAAAGCAGAAGTGATACCTATAGTGATAGGAGCCTTGGGGAACATAACATCTGAATTGGAAGGCTACCTGAATAAACTCCCTGGAAACCACAGAATCGCTCCACTACTCAAAGCAGCGCTCCTCGGAAGTGCCCACATCCTCCGTAAAACCTTGGATCTCCCAGAATCTTGGTAAGATTCCGAGACCTTGGATCACAACCGACAGTCAAACAGAAGTCGTGGAAAGAGGCTGAATAATAATAATAATAATAATAATAATAATCTGCGGTCCAATGGAATGAATATTGTTATTTTTAACCGGATTATTATCTGCTTCCTTGAAAGTGATTTAATTCTAATGGATTTCCTCAGCATCGTTTAAGTCAGCTGTTAAATAACCATTATCATGTTCATTGTGCACCTGTTACGACTGCTGCTATCGTTATCATTCATCCTTTTCGGTTGGGAACCAAGGTCTCAGAATCTTACCTTGATTCTGGGAGACCCAAGGTTTTACCGAGGGCACTTCCGAGGAGCGCTGCTTTTATTATTGGGGCGAGTCTGTGGTTTCCAGGGAGTTTATTCAGATATCCTTCCAACTCAAATGTTGTGTTCCCCAAGGCTCCTATCACGATAGGTACCACTTCTGCTTTTACAGTCTCTGAATTTGTAATCTGAGGTCTTGGTACTTTCTATTTTTTCTCTTTCTTTTGTTTTTATGTTTCTATCACTTGGAACAGCGACATCAATAATTGTTACTGTTCTGTTGGACTTATTGAGAACTACAATGTCTGGTCTTCGTGCAAGAATCGATCTGTTCTTATCTTGATGTCCCACAGTATTTTGACTTCTTCTGTTTCGGTGACTTCTGGTTGGTGCATCCATGCTCTTTCTGTTTTTTTTACTCCATAGATCCCACATAGATTTCCATATGTGAGTTTTGCTATTTCGTTGTATATTTTGGTGTATTCTGTTCCAGCCAGAACCTGACAGCCAGATAGTATATGTTCTGTTGTTTCATCCATAGATTTGCAGAATCTGCAATTGGAATCATTTGATATTTTAATGATTTTTCTTCTGTGCGACTTGGTGTTTAGTGCTTGATCTTGTGCAGTTTTAATGAGTGATTGTGTTTCTGCTTTCAAACCTGCCACTTTCGACCATGTTGATTGTTTTGTTGATGTTTCATCAGCTTGTCGGACATACTGACTATGGTTTATGGCTCCATGTATTTGCGAATGTCTTTTTCGTGTTTTTTCCTCCATGTTTTCTTTTCTGTTTGTGGAGGTTGGCAAAATCCACTCATTTTTACTGCTCCTATTAGCGGCTTCTCTTTCTTGTTATTCCAGAAGTATTTTACTAGGCCTATAACCTCTCCTTCAATGGCATCTTTGGTTTCCGTGAGACATCTGCCTCCCATTTTCTGAGATACATAGAGCCTGTCTACGTCTGCTTTTGGGTGTAATGCTTTAATGTGTTGTGAGTAGTTTTCATGTTTTCCTATCTAGCTCATTTATTTCATTTGTTTTCCAACATATGATAGCTGATTACGAGCATTGCGTATGCATTAAGAGCAAAAGGAAACAAGGCAATTATCGTGTATTTTCACTCTTTATACAAGGCATCCACTGACACTGGCAGTAGTTGACATCTTTAACTTTTATTCCTCTAAACCTTTTCCTTAAAGGCAATGAGTATTGCATGTAACGTATTTATATATCATCGAAATCAGTAAAATGTAACGGTTTTTAAGACTATTATAGCAAATTAATATCTTCTTACTTTTTTCATCTCTTTTACACTTTAATACCTGTTCATTGTTATTTGTATACAACTATACACCGTATTTTTGTAATGCTTGATTGTAAAGATCTTAGTTTGAAATGATCTATGATTGTATAGACCTTATTTAGTCCGGCTGGAATAAAAAGATAACACTATCTATTTGAGATAGTCAAATTCGACAACAATTACATTCTTTTCAAATATAATCTTTCTTGACTCTCCTTATGATCAGGCATTCCACTCGAAATAACGAATCTGCGTCAAATGTGTAGTTTGCTCCTTTATATCCAACTGCCACCATTGACATTCGGCCTTAGAAAAGAGGACATTCTTGTAACTGGAATTCTACGTGAATGCGCATGCCTGACAGTTTTTTCAAAGATAGGGGGACAAACAAATATCGTGGTTTTCATTAAAATGTAGTTTCTTGAATATACTGTTGTAATGGAACAACTAGGGATACTGTTAATTTTCGGGTTTTTCTTTTCGAACTTGCTGTTGTAGGACTCTCGAAGCCATGTTTGTAACTCTCCTTTAATACACTAAATGGAGTGTCAAACTTACGCTACCGTTTGTACAACCCATTTCATAGCATGTTATATGTTAAGCGTACAAACCTGCATGAGTGTAGTAGCTTCAAGTTGTTGTATAAAAACTAAAAATATAGATTCAAGCTTACTGTCGTAGGTTAAAGCTGTGTAAACACTGCCATGACTATCATGGATTAGATTCACCAGTATAAATGCTGTCATGAATGTTTTAGCTTCACGTAATATAAGCACGGTCGTGAGTACCCTAGGTTCAGGCAATATAAACACTGTCAAAGGTTTATGCTGTATAAACACTTTCATAGATTCAGCTGGTATGAATAATGCACTGGCTGTCAAATGTTCAAGTTATATAAACACTACCATTGCTGTCAAAAGTTCAAGTTATAATAACAGTTATAGTTATTATTGTCAAATGTTGAAGTTATATAAATACTATCCTTAGTGTCAAGTGTTGTGTAAACACTATCATAAATGTCAAATGTTGAAGTTGTATGAACAATTTCATAACTGTCAAATGTTGAAGTTGTATAAACACTACCTCTGTGAGATGTTCAAGTTATATATGCACTACCATTACTGTCAAATGTTCAAGTTATATATCCACTACCATTACTGTCAAATGTCCAAGTTATATAACACTACCTCTGTTAGATGTTCAATTTATATAAACACTACCTCTGTTAGATGTTCAGTTTATATAAACACTACCTCTGTCAGATGTTCAAGTTATATATAAACACTACCTCTGTTAGATGTTCAGTATATAAACACTACCTCTGTCGGATGTTCGAGTTATATAAATATTACCATTACTGTCATAGGTTCCAAATATGTATAAAAATTGCCATAGGGTCAAGCAGCATAAACACTGTCAAAGGTTATTACTCTGCCATAGACAAGGTGTAAAAACATTTACAAAGTTTCAAGCTATATAAACACTGGCACGAGTGTTATAATTTCAAAATATTTAAACATTTGTATTATACTTGCACGCGAGACATAATATAGGAATTCATGATTGAGAAAGAAAGAAATCCTGATATATATATATATATAATAGAGAGAGAGAGAGAGAGAGAGAGAGAGAGAGAGAGAGAGAGAGAGAGAGAGAGAGATTGTGATTACGCTCTTTCTCTCTAATCTATCTATCTATCTATCTATCTATCTATCTATCTATCTATCTATCTATCTATCTATCTATCTATCTATCTATCTATCTATCTATCTATCTAATGCTCTTTGGTTTTTCTCTTTGACAGTGAGATATCTGAGAGTAAAGACAGCAACAAAACTGTCTGGAAAGTTGTGTTTCGTTTGTTGAAGAAATATGGAAATAATGCACTTCTTGGAGAAACTGTTCGAAAAATGTTGTACAATAAAGGTATACGGCAGCTAGCCAACTTCGATGTTTTGCTCAAGCGTGGATTCCCATGTACCTGCGATTTAATTTCACCGGATCTGCAATCAACGGTTGGTTATTAGAGAAATGGTACCATTTGTTTCGAAGCTTAAAACACTTCTTTATTGTTTCGGAATGTTTAATTTTTTTATATTTATATTACAGATGACAAACATTCATCGCTCGTTTTCGTCCTTGAATTTTATGAAGTTTTTCATATGTCTTTATTTATTATCTATACTTGTACTTACCTCGCTCTTCTTCAAAACACACTTGCGAGCAATCTCTTCTCTGTTTAGAATGAATAATAATACAAATGCAAACCTTACGTTGGAAAGTAAACTAACTCTTTCATGCTCTTTGCTTTTATCAAGCTTTTATTAGTAACAGAGGGTGCATACACACATATACGAAGTACGATTTGGTACGTCATTATGTAGTGTTGAGTGACGTGCTATGGAGTGGTAGTTTGTAATGTTGTGTGATCTACTATAGAATGGAATTATGTAATGTTGTATGATGTGCAGTGATATAATATATGTAGTATTGTGTTCTTTTGAAGTTTGGTTTCGCTTTGTCTTGTGCAGTGCTTTTGGCCAACTGTGTAATGGCGTTGTTTAACTTCTCTTAGATCACCTTTGACTTAGGATGATGGCAGCTTTCGGCATCAGCCGATTTCGCTGCCTGGTACGAGGTGTGCTGCTGTTGTGAGAGTTGAAGATGATGATAGGGTGGAGGGTGGTTGACAGGAAAGTTGTAGAGTGGCGATGATGAATGGGTCCATGGCGCCCAAAGTCTGGCCTGTAGAGGCATGTAGTAACCCGATTTTCCGTCGGTTACTGCTGTGGTGGTTGGGTCTAGGCTTTTGTTATTTTTTGTCGGTGTCTCAGGTGTTAGAGTGGAAAGTGTGTGTGTGTGTGTGTGTGTGTGTGTGTGTGTGTGTGTGTGTGTGTGTGTGTGTGTGTGTGTGTGTGTGTGTGTGTAAATATCTTACAGAACTCAGGCTAGAAGCACACAAGGTCTGTAATTTTACATCCTTAAATATAATTTCAGTAATTATAGATAAATATAAATAAATATTAAGCACAATGTGTTCATGTTGAACATGTTATTTTGCTTTGCTTCATTTCATACATTTAGAAATACTAACAAACCACTCATTTCATTCATTACTAGAGTTAAACACATTAACAGAAGAATTAAAGTGTAACACTAACTCATATTTCTGAATGGTAGCATTGATAGTGCAAATGTCTCTGTCAAAGCCTGAGTGCCAGTTGAAAATTATAGGACTTTTTTAAAGTAAAATGCTTGAAAGAAATGCAAGGCAGTTCTTCTGTCATCATCATCATCATCATCATCATGTTTATCATTATGATTTCCGTTGTCTGTCTGTTTGTTGGTTATGAAATTTGGTCATGGAATCCTTTCAAGATTCCAGGAGATCCCAGGTTTTACGGAGGCTGGAGGCACTGCTTTTAGTGAGAGGGTAAGTCTGTGATTTTCTGGAGGTTTATTCGGGTAACCTTTCAGTTCAAATGTGTCATGAATCCCATTGCTTATTTACTACTGGTATTACTTCTGCTCTTACATTCTAGTGTGTCTGGATTTCTAATCCGAGTTCCTGGTACTTTTTAATATGTTGCTATCATTTGATACAGCCTTATCAATGGACTGTTGCCACTCGTCTTATTGACATCCATAATATCCGATCTTCGCTCAGGGTTTAATATCTGTTCTTATTCGAAGTCCCAAAGCAATTTAATTTCTTTTAATTTAACGACTGCATCTGGCAGGTGTAGCCATACTCTTTCTGGTGTTTTGATTCCGTAGTTCTCATATTTATTATTATTATTATTATAAATATATATATATATATTTCCTTAGCATTGGAAAAGCTTGGAAAACAATTATAATGAAGCCCCGCTTCTTTCTATCAACAGGAACTTCTTTTGCGGACAAACGTCTTTCAGCCATCTGTTTTGCTGGATGATCTTGAATCAGAGACCACTGGCTATCCGTCCTCAAAAAGGACAAGCGTCATTGGCGACCCCTTCACAGACTGTGACAGTAGTTGGAGCTGGTCAGAGGAAGAGAGAATGCCCTCGCCAACGCCGATGACATCATCCGAGATGTTTCACAAGCAGGACGACAAAAGTAATTAAGGGGCTGCGTGTGTGTGTGTATGGGGGGGGGGGTTGTTAGAGGGTTATTACATGCGCTCATTTCCGAGTGAAGCCAATTCTTGCATTTCGTTTCACTTGTTGTCGAGTATTGCATTTTTAAATTCTAACTTAATGGTGCATTGTGATGTCGGCCACTTGTATTTGATTGCAATTGTCAAGTGTCCCGTTATGTTTAAAGACCCTGTCACTATATCAGACTCCCAAATATCGATATTAGATTATCAATTCATTTCTAATACTAGTGAAAGCCGGAACGCCTGACCTATCTTTCCACTAATATACCAAAGATTCGGGCTATTACTCAAAAGACATACCTTCAGATAAATCAGCTGACATGCCCAAGCTGGTAACGTTATCTCCCTCTTTTCTATTAGTTATGATTATAATATTGAGGTTCAGATCCCATATCAGCTTTTTAATCGAGGATTACAGCAAATTATGTAACATGGGTGAAGATAACAAAGTAAAATTTAATAACAATAATAGTAATAAAAAGACCTCAGTTTTCGATCATGGAAAATTCGAGAGCCCTGCCCGATTATTCGTATAAAATTTGTATGACTGATCAGTTCATTTGGAGAGAGCACACTTAACTAGAGTCTCATGAAGACTTGCAACAGCTCACATCATCCTTGACAGAAGTGACATCATGTTGCGGTTGTCTTCCAGGTATGACCAACCTGGCTGTAATGAACAACATTTTTTTATAGCAACCTTTAAACATGAATAATCATTTGGGCTTCATGGCGACAGTTATATACTACTCTTTACAAATTCATCACAACTCTTTAGCTAACGCTAACTTACAATTCATGAATTCAATGAAATTTTTATTAGTAACTAATAATGATTCTATTCCTACAATTGCATACATTCATAGATACAATACATCCAGCAAGTGGTTCACAGCAATATTCATTAAACAAACATTTTCTCTCTATTTAGCTATACCAGCTACAAATAGTCTAACAATGCATGATCATGGCGAATACACGTGTTTATGACGTCACAACATTTCTACATAAATGCAATCATCGCTAATGCCACTTAGCTTCTGTGAGAAGAAATACATTAGTTCACACTATCATTTAACAAATCACATAAATAGTTTACCCAACATTCTATATATACAATATTTTACAGAAGTCACTTATATTTACCACTCTTGTAATTCACGCTCAGTATCAACGTACGCAAAAAATTGACCCCTGGACATGTCGGTGCGATGAATGTGCATCTGCGAACATGGGTCATTGATAAATATATATGAATGGTCTCTAGGTCAGCTAGCAGATTTTACCACATCACGACATGAAACGCAAATGATTAAATATGGGCGTCTTGTATCAGGCGAGCAGTTCCTCCATCCTACCATCCCCCTTTATCCCTCCATGTCCTTCACCCTTTTAAGTGACCTACATCCTTACAGATCATGAACACCTATTGCACCACAGGTACGCAACCTAGCTAACTGTACCATACTTCTTATAAACAATAGAAACTATTAATTAGTAAAAAATGTTTAGCTAATCGGTATAATTTGCCTAGAACTCCTCTGACAGCAGTGTAAACGCTTGGTTACAATCTCAGTCAGTAGTGACATGGCAACAGTTTAGCAGCAAATGCAAGAGTTTCAATACATAATGGTACTCATACTGGAAGTGCTATAACGCTCTGGACTACTGAATCTACGCAGATTTAATTTCCTAAGGAATGCTCTCTATTTTTATCCCTGCTCAGCGACCTTCTTCACCTGTGCCGCAAAAATTTGCACAAAGTTTTCAAATGTAAACAAGCGTGACTGCCTATGGTTGTCAGTTGTAAAACTTTGAAAAGTATTAGAAGCTTAAATGCATGTGTATCAGACATGATTTTATATGGAAGGGTTTTACAGTTTACACGTCCATCTGCTTGAAAATTTTAAAATTATCATCATAGTAATATTAAATATTAGGAGAGAGAGAGAGAGAGAGAGAGAGAGAGAGAGAGAGAGAGAGAGAGAGAGAGAGAGAGAGAGAGAGAGAGAGAAGGGGAGGAGGGATAGACTGGATCTAAATCCACAACAAAAGATTCACCAAATTGATTTCAAATATTATTTTGTTTTCCAATATTGCTCTCACAGTTTCTTCCAAGCATGATCCAACCGATTACAACATTGATAATATGTGTGTATAGTGTATATGTGCCTTTTTTTGTTTGTTCCAATCAGAAAAATACTTCGTTGCCATGAACAAAATCAACAGATCAATCATCAAGGCTTCTTGTCTCCGCACAATGTACCGAGAGCTGGAGGCGTTCAAAGAGGCAGCCCACCTTCTCTCGGAGAAGGCGTGCGACGAGGACCAGCCGACAGCCAACGAGCGACAAAAGCTGTCCGACAGCATGACCCAGATTCAAGGTCGAGCACAGACCCTCTCGCGCCGAATACGGAAATACTACAAAGACATTTCCGAAACAAAGAAGGAGAGCGAAAGTATCCAGACAAATGTCCTGGACAACGGGCGAGAGGTACCCCAGACGAAACGCAAGACCCTGCTGGAGAAGTGTCAAAAGCTGGGCAACGAGGTCCAGGAGGCGATTCACTTCTTGAACAGTTCTACTGCTCTTCACGATGAGATTATGCACGTGTGCAGGGTTTGGCAGTTAAGATGCGGAATTACGTCACAAACAACAAGCCGCATGGATAGTTAAATTAATTAACGGTTAAATTCATAGATGGATGGAGTGTAGGGGGCGCTTCCGGCTTCCGCCGCTTTCGCGCTGGGTGAGGGGGTTGTGGGGGAAAGGGAGGGGGTGGTTTAGCCCACTGGCTATGTCAAAGTAGTTCTCATGTATCATTTCCAATTGGACAGTTGTCCGCAGAGTTGTTTTGTGGCTTACTCATTACCTCATGCCTGGCCGGTCAAAGCTGTCTCTCACTCTGAGCTCTTGTTGTTCGGGTGTATCCTTTTTTTTTTTTTAATTTTTAATTTTAATTTTTATTATTATTATTATTATTTTTTATAAAAAAAACAACAACAAAGAATCCAACACCCTTCTTGTCTTTTCCTCTTCCTCTTTTTATTTTTCATTGTCCTCTTTTTTTCTTTTATATTATTTAGCAGTTCTAATTATTATTTTTTTTCCCTTTTTTTTTTCCTTTCTCATGTTAATCTTTTATCATTTCGCTTATTATTTGTTCTATTTTACTTGTTTATTTCTTTTCTCTAGATTTTGCTTTTCTTTACCTGGTTATAATAATTTAATTAGTTGTTTTTGTATATCCAATATTATTTCCTTATTTACTTTGTGAATTTTGTTGTATAAATTTAGGTGGTCCTCCCAATCATTACTCTAGTCGACCAATGGTGGGGCGGTAGGGGGCATCACTGGGGAAGCAGACGGAATGTAAAAAAGGACAGACCTCCTGGGTGCTATGGGGTTGGGATGAATAATAAACATATATGAGTTACTACGTGTACATTCCAGACGATACTTCAACAATACAACACACCAGACGGGAAAAAATAATAAAAAAAAAGGTTCCTTTAACACATAGGTCCCATCCGGGGAAAAAACATAGGTTTATAATCCGACACTAGCTCCCAACTCATACCCAGTGGGTGACTGAGTGGAGGCAGATTACCGGCACCGGTTTGGGGGGGTTATAGGTCTTGGGAATAAATTAAAAATCAAGGTTTGGGGGGTAAATTTCACACTGAAACCAGAGCACCCCTTTAGGCTTCGTTGCGAGCTGTGTGTCTGAGGTATCCAGTGTGAGATTGTGTAAATTCATAGATTAGCACGACCTGAATTTATTTCCCCTCGCATTCAAAATAAATTTAAGATAAAAGTAAAGATCGCAAGAAATGCAGATGGCTTGATGCAGCAATAGTCGTAAGGCGAATTGCAAAAATTACATCGGTTGTATGAATGAGCATTTCTGTGTATTTGTAATAATTTTTTTAAAAAATCAATAATGTTGCTGTATACCGTTCGTGTTCGCTCGATTTTTAAAAAGTTTAATAAATTTATTTTATTTTCTGTAAAGTGCCTAAGTGTTTTTATTTTTTTTGTTTCACCAATACAAAAATATACAAGCGAAATAAAAATTGTGAACATATAATCTGACACCATCCTTTAATTATGAAGGAATTGATTAATTATAATAACTGTACAAAATTAATTATCTATTTTCTGTGAGCTTGTCTGGATCAGATAGTTAATAGTTTCCCCTTCTTCACTTCTTTAACTGTTAGCAGACTAAGTCTTTACACTCGTTTAAATTAATCAGACGGTCACACGTCCTCATTCTTCTATGAAGTCTCCTGTTAAATCAGAAATGGCACTGAACATGCTATTGCTGCATGCTCTCCCTCCCGACTCTAAAACATTCACAAGACACAGACCGACCATTGGTTACTTTTTGCTACACCAAGTGTGCAAACTGATGGATAGAATGAACTTAAGCTCATATGGATCCCTTCCCACATTAACATAAAGGGCAACGAAAAAAACCACAGATAGACTGGCTAAAAAGAGACTGACAGAAGATAAAGTACTAAACATTATTGCCACACCACAGAAGAACTTGGGCATCTTGAGGAAACAGACACAAGATATGTGGGAAATCCAATGTTTGAAAGTGGCAGAGAGATGAGGACCCTAGATAGATGAGACAGCAGGTAATATACCAACATTCTGTGATGACACTGGATGTAAACGGTGGGGAATTACTAGAAAGACTGGGAAGTGATGTGGCAAGATATGAAATAATCAGGTGCAGTTGTGTTGAGAGGCTGGCCGTGGGGGCACGTTATGGAAGACTGGGGACTGGTGGGAGTGTGGGGAGGACCACTGAGGGAGTGTTTGATGGAGAATGACATACCGACAACAATATCAGCAGTACTAAACCCCCTCCCCCCCTGGCGACAATGGCATGAGTGCGTGGACAGGTTGAAAAGGAAGATAGTGAGCCATTCACTAAATCAATTATTAAAAATTCCCAAATTAATACACACACTGTCAAATATATGTGTAGCCTGAAGCACTCCAACATAGATGGTTAATGGTGGGAAGCTAACTGACTGGATTACCCCCACCACGGTCCAAGGCTTGCTAGGCTAAGGACGAGCCTCCTAAAGTACTGATTGGGAGGACCACTTCAAAACTTTAACCAGTTAAAAGAACAAAGACAAATATATAATCAAAATCACCCATCCTACAACTGTAGGTTGTGCGAAATCCGCCTATATATGCCGGAAGTGCTCCCCATAAATTAAGTAAGTGAAAGGGTTAAAATGCTTGTTTTAAACTTATTAATCAATTATGCCACCAGTGATGCACATTAACTGACACCAGTAACAATATTTACACCATGTTTCACAGAATAATAGCGAAATAAACATCTATACGCAATCCAAGATATTTATTTCACTCATTCTTATCTTTATCATTTACATCAAGTTCTAATATTAAAACGGCTCCAACTAATATAAAACTATAAATCATGCAACTACACAAACTATAACTTTTCATCTTAATACAATTTATCACTCTTTCAAAATCTTCTTATTGAGAAATTCGCTTTAGCACACGTTCAATAATCCAAATCTAGACCAGTGAGCAAAAGTTTCTTGTCTGTTCTAATCGCTACAGTTTGCACACCCAACGCTTTCAACGAGGCTACAAAAGTCAGAAACTTTATTGCATAAATCCGGTCCATGATTTTTCACAATAAATCACAATTGCACATATATTTTTTTCCATTCATTCTATTCAACATAAAAGGCAATGGCAACACTTGGTCAGATTTTGATGCTTGAAAACATTATGCTGCAAGTTTTGCTTTGTTTCCTCTTCAATTTGCCTCAAAGTCTTCAATTTTTAATAAGGCACAACATTGTGTCACAACGTACAACATTTATATTCTTATAAAATAAAAATAAAAATGTGCACAATCTTAAAAAAGGCAATGAATTGGTAAACAGTGAGAATCCATAAATTATATCTTGCACTTTTCTGTGCAAAAAAAACCCAAACAAAATCCCCTGTGCGTCAGAAGTAATAGAGATGTCCGTAGCATGCCCATAGAGATGTCCGTAGCATGCCCATAGAGATGTCCCTAGCATGCCTATAGAGATGTCCGTAGCATGCCCATATAGATGTCCGTAGCATGCCCATAGATCAGTGTTTCCCCAAGTGTGTGCTACGGGATATACCTAACCGCACTAGCATAAACGCAATCGGTAGGTATCTTCTGACTTTGGGCGCCGTGGGAAAAAATCCTGATATACTAAGGGCGCCTTGAACCAAGAAAGTCTTGGAACCACTGCTGTAGTTAACTAGCACAGTATGCCCTCGTATAATACTGAGGAATGGGTTTTTTTTTTAAAAGCACAAAAAAACAGGAACAGAGATAAAAGCGAAAAATCGATGAAAGTTGAAGGAAGTATCAAATAATAACAATACAAAACATAAAAAAATAAAACTAATGAAAACTGGAACGATACTTGTAAATTTGTCGTAAGTCGGACTCCTAATTACGAGAGGCGTCATATTCTTCACGTTTAAACTCGATGTGCAGATGAGCGCCATAAGGCGTTTTAAACTCTGCTTAAATCACTGCTTTTGATTATGTACACTTTTCGGCGTATCGAAATTATTAATATTATTCACACGTTTAAAGATGTCTTTCTAACGTTCGTGCACATAATGAGCCTTCCTTTTCAATGCACCTGGTGAGTTATGATCGAATGTTTGAGTAAGCATTCAAAATAGACCACATTCTTACCTGGCTGTTTTCTTCTTTAGCTTCTTTTTAATCTGTTTTTGTGTTGCAGTAACTTATATTTGTAAGTTTTGTTTGATTATATGAAGATTCTATACACACTTCGTGTTTTCCAAGAAGGAGGGTATTATTTAATTAATTTAATGTATTTAATAAAAGTAGATTTGGGTGGGGAGGGAGACATACCTGAATGTTAAGCTAATGTTACGAAAGACAGACTGAAATCAATAGCTTTGTGCGTGCTTATTGTATTAACATCTGAACTAAAACAAACGTCAAATCGACAGCGTTTTACGGCAAGCAGCATTATTTATACCCATCAACAACTCGCTTATGCAAATGTGTTTAAATATGTTCAATGGAATTTGTTTCATGAGAGTTGTTTTCTGGTTAGGCCTACAAAATAAAATCGTCAAACAGAACAACAGCATTCTATCAGTGCTTGAAAACGAGATACCTCAGCTCCCTCCCCTCCCCTCCCCTCCACACACACACTACCACCACTACCATCACCACCCTCGCACCATTAGTCCTGGCGTGTCATTTAAAAATAGAATGTCAACATCGGTCCTTCTATCTTTGACCCCTCGATGGCTTTGCAGGCGACCACGCCAAGATTGAGGGCGTATTCCTGATAAGCACTCTTTCCTGTGGCACAGATTCCAGTGGTGTATTTCAAATGCAATAAATATGCTTACACTAATAAACCTAAGTTTGTTTCCACCAATCCGCACTCGTAACAGACAGGCAAGCAATAAAGTTCCCAGATCGCCATATTGCCATACACCCAAGTAAAAGAATGTTGCACGGCCGTCTTCCAGTCGCCATCGTTAGTCTTTTGTTGTTGGTGGCGGCTCTGGCGGCGAAAGATGCCCCTGTCACTGGCTTCCTCGAAGCTAGAAGAGCGACCAGAGAAGCTACCGACTTGAAATCTCTGCAGACACTGGTGCTGACCCAAGCAGAAACGTTAGACACGGTGCAGACGCTCTTGGAGTCGCAGAAGAACAAAATGGCGGAGATGGAAGAGAGCTTTCAGTCACAACTGAGCGAACTCGGTGCCAGTATCGAGACTCTAACAAGCCAGATCCAGGCCCTTGAGAGTAAAGTGAATTCCACAGCGCGGTCAGGTGTAGCATTTATTTTGTTTTCTTCTTAATTTCTTAAAGACATTTTATTGCAGAACCCATGAGAAACAGGTAATGGTATTAACTAAATAGACGTGAAAGGTAAAAGGGAGATTACTGACTAATTATTTATTTTAAAACGAATGCAAAAGACCGCGCACACTTGCGAACACATCTCTATAGTGCATGTGTACTAAACTATCGATTGTATACACTCGGATGCTTTTAATTTTTTTGTTGTTAACTATCTCCGATTCGCGGTCTAATCAGTATACATGCTTACGAAGCAACGGTAATACCCGCTTTCTTCTGTAATGATCCTGATAGGCCCTGGATTCCGGTCACTACAGAAATTGATTTGTAGTCGTTTTATCAGTGGAATGTACCTTTGTCTGTTCTTTCAAAAGTTTTCCAAATTCTGACTATTTCGCGTTCAGGTAGTAAACGTATCATTTCAAACAATAACGCCTAATGATTCCTTTTCAAATGGTTCTGATAGTCCATGGATTCCAGTCACGACAAAAATTGATCAGTCTTAGCAACGGTCATAATTGTAATTAATTTTATTAGACTACATTTATTTGTATCGGAAGTATACATTCATTGTTGTTGTTGTTGTTTTTTTAAAAATATTTAAGTGACGGCAATGCACAAACAATAACTACGTCGATAGATCGAGCGATTTGTAAGATGTGCAACTCCCGAAAGAGTTACCTTTTCCTTTCTCTGTATAAGGACATTTTACTCTTGTCGTCTCGACCTACTATTTCCATAACTGATTTTAATAAAGAATACCTCTTCAGAATAACATTGAAAAATGTGGTTGCTGGTGAGGTTGAATAATAATTCTATGCTTAACTTGGCGGTCTGAGAATGTTTACTAAAAATAAATTCATAATTTTCACCGTCATCGACATGAAAAGTCTATTGCGGTTTCTGCGAGGAAAGAAATTATATGGGAAAAAGTCGTTATGCAAACAGGAATGAGTCACATTTCATTTCTCCTTTTTCGATTCCCATATTGTCTCTTTCCTGTCTGCAAACAAGGAAAGAAAATGAGAATGGTCTCTCCAAAGATTGATTTTCTTTTTTTTCTTTTTCTTTTAGTTTACACTCGTGCTTTAATTATATCTATTAGAGTAATTAATTAAAATTGCATTACTTCTGCATTTCTTTATGATGGTCTTCAGAAACAGATAGATAGATAGGTAGATAGATAGATAGATAGATAGATAGATAGATAGATAGATAGATAGATAGATAGATAGATAGATAGATAGATAGATAGATACTAAGATAGATAGATATTCATACTGTGTATATTATTCCCGACACTATTTATCTTATTCATCATAAATTTGTAAATTAAAATATTACATAATTAACGTTTGAATATAACGGTTTACTGTCTTACTTAAACCAGTGAGCGACACATCAGATGTGGAATAATTCCTCGGGGAAGATAGAGAGGATAAGTGATAAAACTTGAGCCCTACCCCCCAAAAATAATAAATAACAACGATATCCATGAGTAACATTAATTGTGTTGCTGACCTGGTCATTCTTACTTCCGAACAGTGGCCTTTACTGCCGAGTTCTCCAGAGACCCAGTCGGAAATATTGGCGCGCATTCGACACTCGTTTTCGATCACGCCATCACCAACATCGGCAACGGCTACGACCCCAACACGGGCGTCTTTACTGCACCGGTCGCTGGCCTGTATGTGTTCTACATATCTATCATGCTGACTGCGGAGCAGACGGCCTTTTTCCACGTTGCAATCGAGACCGCGGAAGGGGTGGTGGACATGGTGACGGGGCACTCACAGCCCTTGGATCAGGGTACTAGTATGGTAACTGTACACCTGGGGCGAGGCGAACAACTTTGGACCAGGCATGACGACGGAAACCCCTCCAATCTAAGGGGAAGCTACTGGACGGTGTTTTCCGGATTTCTGGCGCATGCGGACTTGATTTAATGGTTTTATAAGCTTAGTTTCTTTATTAAAATGAAAATGTGAAATAAGTGTATTTCTAGGTCGATTTTTTTAAAATTTGCAAATGCTCCGAGAACCCCAAATCATTCAGGCAAAAGAACGAAATACCCACATAGACATTAGTGCACACCTCACACTACGTCATCAAACAATCCATGTTTGAGAGAAAGCACAGCTACATTATTTTTGAATATTTCTTGTTTGGAGACATAGTTCATGCACTTTTTCTTTTCTGACTCGTCTTCATATACATACCACTTAGAACTCTAACAACCGCCTTTAATTAGAAACTGTTCATTCTTGGCTAAAACAGTTATCAATAGCTAATCAAAGTGTTTTATCAAAATTACACAATGTTCTTGTGTTTGCTTGTGTGTTTGTTTGTGAGCGCTAATATTGTGTGGGCTTAGTTACGGGTGTGTTCGTTATTATAGAAATCAGTAAACCACACACGATCTTTTTTTTGAAAAAATACATATCTCAGTAACTTGTCATTCAGTTTACTGCACCGACGCACCGCATCGATTGCAACCATGTCACAAATTATTATTTTTTCCAGTTTCACACAAATGTGGCCGGTGGCTTTCGTGACTTAAAGTCTGTATGCATTTCATTCATTCACAATCAGTAATAATAGACAAGGTTTTCTACTAGATTTAATAGTGTGTGTGTGTGTGTGTGTGTTTGTGTGTGTGTGTGTGTGTGTGTGTGTGTGTGTATGTATGTATGTGTGTGTGTGTGTGTCCACCTGTATATTGTTTAAACATAATAAATTATTTCTTAACAAGGAAAGGAAAGAATACTCTCTCTCTCTCTCTCTCACTCACACACACACACACACACACACACACACACACAATAACACACACACATACACATGCACACACACACACACACACACACACACACACACACACACACACACACACACACACACACATATTGTGTTCTTTCTCTTCTTGGCCAAAACAGTTTATTTAATGAAATATACTGAGGGATATTATTCAGAAGTTTATATATATATCTATATATGAAATATAAATAAGAGCATGTACTTTTACTTTAATTATGCATACACATATAAAAACTGGTGAAATTAGAGGATCGTTAATTTGATTTATTTATAACTATTACGTTTACTGCTATTTAGAATTTACAGATTCACTGTAAAACTGACCTTTTTTAACGTCAAAAAACATGCAAATGCGACCATGTGATGCCAGTCAGCTTAGAAAGGTGTGCAGTTTGGAATGTGACACATCTCTCAGAAAACCAACTGATGACAAAATCACCCGATGATAAAAGGCCACCAAGCAAGAATAATCATGATTCCTTTGCAGCTACTAATAATTACTAAACAACATTCAGGCTTATGACAACAGCGAATAGACGTCCCTAACAATTTTACGTCATCAAAATGTTAGCTACAGGTTAACTTACATTTACAAAATTTCATTATGGAAGGTATTTGCAAATGTGACAATAAAAAATCCACTTCTACAATCATGTAGATTTCACTAGAAACACTCATAAGCAATGGTTACATGAAGTTTACATTGAATGTTTTCATCAGTCTGCAATTTAGTTTTAGTTGCTACAAATGGCTTTAACAATTGACACAACAGCGCACATGTGCTTAATCAAATTTTGTCATACAGTATGAATTATTGCTAATACCACAATTTGCCTTCTCTGAAAGAAATATGCATTAGTTTCACACAAACACTCATCAATAAAAATATACTTTATTCTATACAAATATTCTAATCAATGACATATCACAACAGTTCCAGAGAAGTTTATATATATATGTATATTTACTACACTCTGTAACATGCAAAACCTTTTTCTCATTCTACACAAATTCAGCCCTTTCCATGACAAAGGCTGTGGTTGTGTGAAAATTCATGGGTGTTTAATGACAAATATATATAAACGCCTTTGAGTCGAATCACAGATTCACACGTCATTGACTGGAATGTAAATCTCCATATATGGTCAAGGTGCTTCCTGTTTATTTCCTCCCACTCTCACTGTCACTTTCGCCCCTCCCTACATCTCAATTCCCATGCATGGTCAATGGACTTGACCTAATTCCTCCATTGTGTTTAGTATAGGTGGGGATGACTGCTTATACAATCAGCCACTTGGAGGCCACCAAAACAGTTTATAGTACACTGTAACTATTGTTTATTAAGAAGAAATAAAATAATGCAACAAAACATAATTTGCCCAAAGGTCCAATCATCAAAAGTACTAAATATTCAGACAATAATAAAGTATGAGTTCGTGTTCGATTTTTAAATAATTTTAACTTTAATAGATAATCTTGAGACAATAACGTTTTTAGGCAGTGCTAAAGCGTTTTCTAAAAATTCTTATCAATCCATTTTATATTAAACCAATTAAAAAGAAACAATCAAATAAACCCCACTTAAAAATATCTCTACTTATTAAAAAGTTAATAGAAACCAGCTATTGTGGATGTTTTGTTCAACAGCTAGTAAATGCTAGAATCACGAAATCTTGAAGGAAGTCTAAATGTAAAGCTCTGATCTTTCCTGCGTGACGTCATATGAGAGGCATAAAATCTGAGTGGATTCTTTCTTCATTATTTATGTGTCATTTATTTAGAGTGATTTTCATCTTTCAGTGCACATATTTTACTTTGCTGAAGAATCCAAGACTGAAAGTTCTGTCAATAAATAAATAATTTCTTTGAAGCCAAGCTCCAATCTTCTTAGTGACAGAAGTCAAGGTAATGTATATCATTTTAAAACCAAAACAGCAACCAAAAACCCACATTATATTTGTAATGACTGCTGTGATGTGAAAGTAATCGAGAAGCTATATCTATATGTACATGCATAGTTTTTGTCATAATTGTAGATCTACCTGCCAGGATAATTTAATGCTTCATTGAAACGATCGATTAAGTCTGTCTCAAAGTTCATCCAGCTACAATGTCATTAAACACAATTAAAATCTAACATACATTAAAAGGATTCACCAGCAAGAAGTTCACTGATAAATAGTAAGATTTGTGTTTCATTTTATCTGTATTCTTTAGCGTCATGACTCACCAGCATTAGCATCATGATCTTTATTTTCATGTCTTATGTCATTTGAGAGTAGTTTTAAAAAAAATAGAATAAGCATTTATTCGTATAATTATTAATGCAGCAATATTTGTGAACGCATTGGAAAATGATTGTTGCAGTAACAAAGTGATAGGCGAACAACCACACCTTTATAAGCCAGAGTTGGACAGCACTATTTTAAGCCATATTGAAATCTGAGGCTGTATTTTTTAATCAATAATGCTTGATACTTGTAGGAGTCACACACACACACACACACACACACACACACACACACACACACACACACACACACACACACATACACACACACACACACACACACACACACATACACACACGCACGCATGCACGCACACACATTATATATATATATATATATGTCTTCTTTCTTCCCTCTTTGAATAAGGATTACTATTACTACTGTACTACTGAGTAATTCATATTTTTTTTTTAAAGGGTGCATTTCGTTTTCAAAACATCATAAATCTGGACAAGTGGCGTCAGTGAGATTGTTGACGTCCTGTAGGGCGAACGTTTGAAGTGGTTTTAAAGTTGGAAGAAAGTTAAAGTTAGCCTTTTGTCTGTCAACATACATTTAGTTACGGAAAAAGCGAAAATATAAACAGGATGGAATACCGATAGTTTATGGTGTACATGGTTTGATGAATTTAAATTTGACCGAATTGACCTTTAGAAACCGTAAAGTAATTCATCATGTGAGACAGTGCTCCAGTTGAATACGACTGTTTTCTATAAATACAGCACTCGTATGTCTAATCAAATTGTAAACATCCTGGAGTTCCCTTTTCTGAAAACAATATCTTTGAAAAATAGCCGTAAAATAACTTGAAGAATCGTAGTTAATAATTTTCTTTAATATGATATATCTTATGGGATATTATCTCCATGTATTTACTGTATTTTAAAATAAGGTATTTCATTTTTAATTTGTCCTTGTTTAAATTTGACATATTTTAACATATGTTATTTCATTGATAAATCGTCCTTGTTTAAATTTGACACATTTTAGCATATGGTATTTCAAATTTTAGCATATGGCATTTCAAATCTTTCCTTTTTAAAACGTTCTGGACATATATATTACTGCCTAATTTCAATAGTTTAAATATTTAGTGTTTAATCATTACAGTCTTACTGGTAAAACATTACAGTTTTGAGCAATAATGGATAATGATTTCAGTAGTGAGAAAAAGTAGTAGCTATTCAATATAGTCGTATTACGAGTATTAATATTACTGACCAATCCTTACAGTCTAATGCATAATTGGCTAGATTACATTGAAGGTTGGTCCACCTTTACAAAGAGGACATTAAGGGCCTGCTTTAAACACACTACATAATTTCCTTGAATTGCAGACCGGTCTACATTTGTAAATAAGACACTAATGGTCGGTTTTATAAGCAATACATGTATACTTTGTTTAAAGTATTGAATTTCCTACATTTACAAATAATACTGAATATTTTGCTTAAAATATTGAATGGATTATATTTCTAATTGATACTTGAGTAAAAGGACTTATATTTACTCCTTGCACCTGAGTGAACGGCGCCACATTTACAAAATATTAATTAAATAACCCTTATCAGCTTTATTTGCTTAAGCACTAACATCCTCAAGATCCTTGATACTGATTTTCTGAAGTCGAAAAGCGCGCTTATAAGTAACAAACAATTTTAATAAAACCAATTCATGATAATCGTGTGAAAACATTATAACACGAAAACCTCAATTCAAATTATCAAATCTACAAACAAATCAAATGAGTGTTCTATTGATAGGATAAACAAAAAGGTAACTTTCAATGTCCCACCTTACGTAACTGTTAATTAATTGTCTAACAAAATTTATGAATCTCCTCCATTAGTTAATTCTGAATGAATTATTAAAGACTTTCTTCACAACAAACGTTTGTTTTACAATTTAGTAGTTTTGATTTTATCATTGTTATTTCATCTAAAACAGTATATTTCAGCAAAAAGTTGAACCTGTAAAAGGTTCGATGTTCTAAAGTGAGCTTTAACATTACAGTTTGAAAAAAAGGAACAAATTAATGTCACGAAGATACAGAGAAAAGGAAAATAAACAAATTCAATAGTTAACTTTCTCCTGATATACACCCTCGGCGTCAGGAGTAGCTGACTGAGGTCTGATTGTGTCAATACGTCTAATTTTTCTAATTCATTCTATCACTTATCTCAGATTCAGTAGCGTCTGCTCCAACATAAATCAGCCAACGGTGAATTTATTAATATTATTCAGTCTCTTTCCACGACTTCTGTTTGACTGTCGGTTGTGATCCAAGGTCTCGGAATCTTACCAAGATTCTGGGAGATCCAATGTTTTACGGAGGATGTGGGCACTTCCGAGGAGCGCTGCTTTGAGTAGTGGAGCAATTCTGTGGTTTCCAGGGAGTTTATTCAGGTAGCCTTCCAATTCTGATGTTATGTTCCCCAAGGCTGCTATCACTATTGGTATCACTTCTGCTTTTACATTCCACAGTCTCTGGATTTCTAATCTGAGGTCTTGGTATTTTTCTATTTTTTCTCTTTCTTTTGTTTTTATGTTTCTATCACTTGGAAGAGCGACATCAATAATTGTTACTGTTCTGTTGGACTTGAACTACAATGTCTGGTCGTCTTGCAGGAATCACCCGGTCTGTTCTTATCTCGAAGTCCCACAGTATTTTGACTTCTTCTGTTTCGGTGACTGCTTCTGGTTGATGCATCCATGCTCTTTCTGGGTTTTTTATGCCATAGTTCTCACACAGATTTCTATGTATGTGTTTTGTCACTTCATTGTGCCACTTCATTATTATTATTATTATTATTATTATTATTATTATTATTATTATTATTATTATTATTATTATTATTATTATTATTATTATTATTATTATTATTATTATTATTATTATTATTATTATTATTATTATTATTATTATCATCATCATCATTATCATCAGCGTCATCAACAACATTATCATCATTATTATATGTCTAAGTATCTATCCAAATACTTTAGATGTGGAATGTGAATTTATATCCGAAAAACTTAAAATCTTTCTGGTAAAGCAAGTTGATTTACTTTTTTATGTTGCTTTTGTGTACGTTCTGAGACTCACTAGGAAAAAAATGAATGAGAAGATGCGAATAAACTGAGAAGAAAAGAGGGAATATACATATAAGATGCCTAAGTAACGTCAATTTTTTTAAATTACTTAGGTGACCATAACGTCCATGCTGTACACAATCACATGTTGCATTATGCTTATGTACCACACTGCCTACGCACATTTATATGAATAACAATGTGGGTATTTGTGACATTTATGAGCGTACAAAACAAAATCTGACGTCAATAATATTGCGTTGCTTTCAAATGCGAGACTTTTCCAGGTAGTCAAATGCCATCGTAAATGCAAAAGGATCTAATTTAAAACTACTACAATTGGTAATAGTAAACATAAATTTATTTTTCTTTGTGAAGACGTTTATGGACATGTCACAGCGAGCACTTAACAACAATCAAATAAATTTATTTAAAGCATAAAGTAATAAATTATGTCGGCGATTTATTGCCCTTCTAGGTTCAGATGTTATTAATCTGAAAACTATATAAGCATATTCAGCAACATATTATTTAAAATTTTCATTTGCCTGGAAACTAGAGCGAGAAGAAAGAATATAACTGCATCTCTGATTTTTGACATTTTAAGACAGGTAAGAAATGCAAATTAACATTTTTGCTAAAATACAATTCAAAGTACCACAACTTTGGCATTTTCTGTTTTAAAAGAACGTTATTTGGTGTATTCCATATGCTTATGTTTGTATCCTCAGACACACCATGCATTTGTTGACTGTATGGATGCTGCTTCTACTGGGTGTGAGGCTAGCACGGAGTCAAACCGACCTGACGGTAGTGGAAGGAACTTCTGGCACCGAAGTCGTCACGGCTGTAGTCGATATCATACGTTCAAAGTAAGACAATAGAAGAAATTTATATGGCCCTTCTCGAGTAACTCTATTATAAAGAAGCCATATCACTTAAGCTCAAGCATAATTTTTTTAAATAAAAGGAAAAGGGAATTGTGCTGTTTTCTTAACGCTGTTGTTACAGTTGTGATCCGAGTTTGCAGACCTTAATTTAATTTTTATTCTTGGTGCTATGTTTTATTTTTAAAAGAAATATTTGTAGGAGTATTATCCAGAGTTTACAAATTATTTCTACACAGTAGATCAAATGCAATGTAGGATTCATTTACAACAGGAATATTGAGAGACTTAATTAAAAATTTCTTAATCTGTGTTTCAATGATTGTATATGTGGGCGTTGTGCATTACACACACACACACACACACACACACACACACACACACACACACACACACACACACACACACACACACACACACACAGGTTAATAGATTCTTCTTTTCTCATTTTCTTCTTTTCTTTAAAATTTCGCTTTTCTTTGAAGGGAAACAAACAAATGATAGATAAAATCAAAATCACTAGAACGTTCACAATTATAAAAAAAAATGCCATTTTGGATAGAATCAACTTCATGAATCTATTATTTGTTGTTAATACGCTGTTATCTGCCAGCAATTCTTAATAATTTATAGAGAGCATACGCTAATCAGAAATGACATTTATTTAAAAAAAATTTTTTAAATAGTTAGTAATGAATTTACTACACTACTTTGACCTTTGACCTCATGACTGTGATCTCTAGCTTTAAGTTTCTCTTGTAATCTTTGAACCATAGTCCGTTTTGTTTCGTTCTTTGCACTCTTGTCTCATTAGAGTCCTCGACAAATGCATTTCGATATTGCTTTTGAAATATAATGTTTGTTTTGAATCCTCTAATGTCATGTAAACCCTTTATTTTCTCTTCTGTTGTGTGTTTTCTCTGCGATCATGTCTGGTCCTTATATTTTATTCTGTGGAGTGCCCCGTTCGTAAATCATCACTGAAGTTCGTCCTCTCGTATGATGTGTCTCCACAGTTCCATCTACTTCTTTCGTGCACCTCCTAATATCATCGTTGACCTGTGTCCTTACTCACATTCATTTCTAGTCTGTGTCCAGTCCGATGGTGACTTGTCTTACTACATCACCTCCAGTCTAACCTGTGTTCTCTCTTTTATGACTTTCCTTCTAACGTCATCTCAAGTCTGTGTCCTGTCTTTTTGTGACGTGCCTTCTAATATCACTTCTAGTCTAACCTATGACCCTTCTTCCTTGTGGCCTGCCTTCTAACGTCATCTCTTATCTAATCTGTGTCCTCTCTTCTGAGACATGCCTTATAAGACCTCTAGTCTGGTCTCTATACTTACTTACGTTAGGCTCCCCTAATGTCATATCTAATCGATGGATTGTTTTCTGCTGTATGTCCCAAAACACTCTGTCTGATTTTCATCCTCTTTCTAGCTGTCTCTCTGATAAATGTTCTCATTCCGGTTACGTGCGTGTGTGTGTGTGTGTGTGTGTGTGTGTGTGTGTGTGTGTGTGTGTGTGTGTGGTTGATATTTAATTTCGGGTGTCTTTTCTTCTGATGGATCTCATCAATGACTGATGTTCTCTCGGCTTCTGTTGTCTCCCTGCTTCATATTCTATTAAAACCACTAAACATCCTCTCTAATCTTGTCGTCATCTCTGACGTGTTCTTTGCACCAATTCATTTCTGCCTGCTTATTTCTGTTGTGTATCCCCTCGCATTATTTGTTTCAAATGTCCTCACTTCTGTTGCAAGGAGCCTTGAATCATATGGGATCTGTGGGCTCACTTTCTGATTGCAGAATCTAAACATAATTTGTGATTTATGTTCTCACTTCTATTGGGTCCCCAAATATCACATCTGAATATGTGTCCTCACTTCTGTTATGTGCTTTTTAAAAATAATTCTCTGATCTGTGACGTCATTACTGCTATATGTTCTTAATTTAAAATAAAGTTCGGCAATGCATACAAGATTCTTAAGCAACACTAATGTGTTGGATGCTGTTTATCGTATATTAAGATGTTATTTAAGCATGTTACAATATGACTATATTATATATATATATATATATAATTTCTGTGTATGTATATTCTAGCTGCATCTTCTCTGACGATCGTCTGTTTCTTCGCCGACTTGCCTATGTAGAGACCCAAGATGGCACAGACCCCAATACCTACAGGCCAGGATACGATGGGGGTATCTGGCAGGTGGAGTGTTTTCTCGTCTACCATTTAATTTGTGCCGACAACGTTTGATGTCTGCGTATCATGTGATTAATCATACACCGTTTCATCTGTCTCACTGTGTTTGAGCTTGTCTTTGATACTACCTGATTTATCCTCTTGTAGCTTGGCCTGCTACATTTCATTTCCGATTTGTCCACATAATATTTCATTTGATCGTATTCTGCAATTTCTTTTACCGCATTTCTGTATAGTTTTTTCTGCGCCTTATTCCGAAAACTTTTCTTCACACCATTATATTGTTGGATCTATCCTAGTATTGCATTATTTGACTGCATGCTTGAAACGCACTTTGATCCTCACATGCTGTTTTAAGATATACATCTCACTGTGAACGCATATTCATTTTCCTTTTTTCTTATATCTTCATTTTCCTTTATTCTTTACCTTTCTCATTCTGTCCACTTGTACATCAAAAACTATTTAAAGGCTATGGTGCGATTGAAGTGCCAGTCCAAAAGAAGATGTATGTCAGTGTCAAGACCAATTAAAAAGATGATATATGTCAGTGTCAGTAACAGTAAAACAAAAATAGAAGTCAGTCTCGGCCAAACAAAAATATATGTCAATGTCGGTGCCAATCAAAAAAGAAATGCATGTCAGTGTCAGTGCTAATCAAAAGGAAAATGCATGTCAGTAGCAGCGTCAGTGCCAACCAAAATGAATATACATTTCATTGTCAGTGCCAATCAAAAGGTAAATATCAGTGCCAGTGCCAACCATACAAAACATAAATCGTTCAATGTCAATGTATAACTAAATGACAGAGATCAAGTCATCGTATTATTCAAACCGGCAGCGAATATCATTGTACGGATCAGATGATTTGCCCATTGATGATGTCAGATAGCGCTTTTTCTTTTACGTCACTTGGTGTCATACTATACGTCAATTGGTGTCATAAGGAAGTCCTGTCAGTATAACAGTGCGAAAGGTATGGTACGTATAGCAGGCATGCCAAACATGCGGCCTTTTACAAGCACACCTGTGGCCCGCACAAAGGTTTCTCAGCGCGAACAATTTTTCGATTCGATCGTTTTTGTGCGAATTTTGGCAACTACTTTTAAATTCCGGCGAATCACGCGCAGGTAATTAACAGTCGTAAACAGAAAACTTTCTTTCAAAATTTCATTTTTTTTTTTGCTTTTAAAATGTTTAGTGCACCTCCAGCAAAGGAAATTGAACGAAGAAGGGCGAGTGTTTCAAGAAAAGTGGGAATTACAGTACTTTTGTACAACGGTGAACGGAAAGATACTTTGTATAATTTGCAACAACTGCATCGCCACGCCAACAGAGTACAACTTGAAAAGACATTATGAAACGAACTATCGATCTTACGATAAATATGAAGGCCCAATGCGTGTTTCAAGACTCAAGGAACTGAAGGCTAACTTGACACAACAGACCTGTTTTACGAAATTTTTGAAAGGGAATTTCGCTTCCGTTACTGCAAGTTATGAACTCAGCTGAATGATCGCCATGAGTGGAAACTCGTACAGCGAAGGAGATTTCGTAAAGCAATGCCTTGTAAAAACAGACGAAATTGTATGTCTAGAGAAAGCACACTTATTCAAAGACATTTCATTAACCTGGAACACTGTTGCTGAACGGATTGATGAAATGTCAAGTGATTTGAAACAACAGTTGAAGGCAGTATCATTAAAGTTTGAATATTTTTCTATTGCTATTGATGAGACCATTGACATCAGTGGAATAGCACAGCTTGCAGTCTTCATCAGGGCCTGTGACAATGAATTTAATATTTATGAAGAACTGATTGAACTGGTCCCCATGCATGACACTACAACACGCCAAGACATCTTTGAGAAAGTTGAGCAGGTTCTGCATGACTATGGTTTTGGTTTGAGTAAACTTGCATGCTTATCTACTGACGGTGCTGTGAATATGGTTGGCAGACATAATGGTGTTGCTGCCAAGTTACGAACAAACAAAAAACTCGCATCCAGATTCATCATTTGCACATTTTCACTGTATTATCAGCAAATTTGTGTTCAAAGATTTTAAATTGCATCATGTGCTATCTTAGTTACAAAGACAGCGAACTATATCAGAGGCCGTGCTCTCAACCACCGTCAGTTCAGTCAGCTGCTGGAAGATAGGAATAATCAGTTCACCAATGTTCCATTCAACACACAAGTCCGCTGGTTGTCATGTCACAAAGTGCTGAAAAGATTCTATTTCTTGAGACAAGAAATAATTATGTTTTTAGAGATGAAAGGTCAAAACTCAGATGAAATAAAAGAGGAAAGTTCGCTCCAAGATCTGGCTTTTGCTGTGGATATTATTGCACAGTTAACTGAACTTAATTTGAAATTACAAAGTAAAAGCAAATTCACCACTCAGTTGTATGATGACATTAAACACTTCATTAAAAACTAACCTTATGGAAGTTACTGCTGTTAAATGAAAATTTAGTTCATTTTCCTACATGCAAAGAGATGAAAAACACTGCCATTACTGAGTCTGACAATCACCTGGAACTGTTGTCAAAGGAATTTCAAGAAAGATTTTGTGATTTCTCATTTTTTGAAAATCAGTTTGCATTATGCTCAGCACCATTCACTTTAGATGTTGCCAAGGCAGAAGAAAGCCTGCAGATGGAACTATTAGAAATGCAGTCTGATTCCTCACTCAGAGCAAAGTATCTTGAAGTGCGGATACCTGGTTTCTTTTTATACCTTCCTGAAAAAGCTTAAAAACATCAAAAAGTTTCCCACAGAGATTATGGAAATGTTTGTTTCTACTTAAGTGTGTGAACAGTTATTTTCCTTTATGAAATCAACAAAATCTTTTCAGAGAACAGGGCTGACTGATCCACACTTGACATCTCTGATCAGAGTCGGAACTGCGCAGACATTTCAGCCAGATATACTAAAAATTGTCAGCAAAAGGTGTCAAGCCTCAGGACAAACACTAAAAATGATTGAATAGTAGCAAATAACTGTTCACTTTTTAACTGCTGTAATTTTTATACAATGTATTTGTTGCTGTTACAAATTGCACGTTTATGTTGCCGTTTAAAACATATTTTATCAATCTACTTCATTACTTTGTATTCATGAATGCTACTAAAACATTTGTATGCACATTGTATGTTTCTAAATTTAAGTAACAAAAAATATTCTGCGATAAATTTTATTAAATGACTTCAATTAGTTGTCGTGTGTGACCCTCATGACAACACATATATGACCCATGTGGCCCTCGGGGGACCTTCAGTTTGACATGCCTGCCGTAGAATACGTTACACATGTAGACATTTTGCCAAAGTATTTTTTTAACAAATCAAAATAATGAAATACGTTTATATTTCATAATTACACTCGATATGTTCATTATTTTTAGGTCGATAACGACAAGTTCCAACAGATCCAGCCGTGCCCCAGTAGTATCAGCGCAGAATGCAATCTTGTTTCCACGAAACTGGGTATCACCTGGGCTGCAGTCACATGGAGCGACATGCGCAAGCCCTTGTACTCTGGTCTGGGTGCCGCGTTGTACATGATCAAGCAGTTAAGGGCCAGGGGGTTGGAAATGCCAGGAGATGTACCCGGTCAGGCCAACATGTGGACATCGTTGTACCGGACTGGGGCGTTGGCATCCACATTCACGAACGTGGCGGACCAGGCCACTGATTACAGTATAAATATGCTTTTTGGCTTACAGTTATGCCCTAGAAGGGTTCCTACATATTAATTTGGCTTACAATTGTGGGCAAGTAAGGTTTATAAATATACTTGGAATTACAGCTGGAAAAAGAATTTATATGTATAATTTTATTTTTATAGTTAAGCCCGAGAAGGGTTTAAAATATTTTATTTGGACTTAGAGTTATACCCAAAACAGGTTCGTACATACTTTGACTTAACACTAATATTCAGAAAGAGTTTCTAAGTGTTATTTTCACTTACAGTTATGTACGATAAAGGTTTACGTTATGTTCACTTAAAGTTATGCGCGAAAAGGGTTCAAAATGATAGTTTGACTTACAGTTATGCTCGAGAAGAGTTGATAAATATTATGTTGACATAGTTATGCCCAAGAAGGGTTTGTAAATGCTATTTCAACTTACAGTTATGTCCCGAGAAGAGTTCATAAATATAATACAAACTCCTTCAAGTGCAAAATTAAAATCACTAAGAATAAGATTGTTTCACTGAAACTCTAGCAGCTAGAGTCTAGCTGGTGATGCACACGTTAAGTGTGTTGGGTGAATGCTTAGGTGTATGAGTTTATGCGTGTGGCATTGTATTGCGCATGTGTATAAATGTAATGTGTGTTTGTGCGTGCGTGTATTCTGAACACTGTATAGTTTACCAAAGAAACATTGTTTTAAATCCGTTTCACAATGCCACGTATTGGGGTTTATAGATTTACTGCAGCGACGTGCTTTTATTTAAAGAAAGATCACTCTTGTTTGTGATTACAGAATGTGACGGTGATATAGATCTGGCTTTCGTGATTGACAGTTCCGGCAGTGTGAGTCTCTCGAACTTTAACCTCACGCTTCATTTTGTCGCTTCTGTCGTTGATGCCATGCCTGACATTGGCAGTAAGGTCCGAGTGGCCGAGGTTGTGTTCGACTCTTCTGCCAGAGTGGAGTTTCACTTTAACCGCTATACAGACAAGAGTATTCTCAGACGCGCAATTCTTGCTACAACGTATAGTGAGTATCTAACACACACACACACACACACACACACACACACACACACACACACACACACACACACACACACACACACACACACACAAGTATGTCCCTCATGTGTCTACCCCATGTGATAGCCCCTTGTATCTACCTCATTTGTCTAACCCCCATGGACAAATGGCATTTTTTACGAACATTTAACTTTAATATGGGATATGTTTCACTTTTTTCAGTAATAAGTTGTCATTAAAGAAAACAATTTTGAAATTCTGTTAATCAATAAACAAAGTTGAGTTTGTTTAGTAGACTGTGTCTTAGATTATTCCTAGATACATTTTGTACAAATAAATAGATGAAATAACTAGATCATTATTATATATTTTACTTTGCAGTTTATGGTTTCATAATACTAGATATTAACAAAGTTATAGAATTTTGTTGCACTAATTATACCACCATTACTAAGATGGCAAAACTGAGAAAAACTGAAAACATTAGAATTCTAGTAATTCATTAGAATTCATTAGAATTCTAGTAACTGTACCAGATTGTTAGATCGGATATACACAGTAAACTGATAATTGTAACATTAACAAGAACAAATGCATATATTTGAGCTTAATAAGACTATTCAACTATTAAATTAATATGAAGGGACTGACCAATAATTCTTAATTTTGAAAGCTTTAGATTTACAATACTAATGAAATAAAATAGTACACAAAACAAAATATAAACACACACAACACTTATACAGGCATTCATGCTTAAACATGCAAACATAATGTATATGAGTATGAACGTACTCTACTAGTAAGTAAAGTAATTAAAATTTATATATATTTATAATAATAATCACTCATTTAAAAACACGACCATTGCTATTTTCTATATTGTTCATCGTTAGTTAGTAATTTTAAATTATATACAGAATGATAATCACTTATTTAAAACAACTATACTGCTGTTCTCTAAATGCTAGTACAGATCATTTATACTATCACTAATATTAATAAATATCATAGTAAATGTAAGATATATAATGACAAGTACAAAACTATGCTTTAAATAAAAAGCTTTCGTCATTCAGCTAAAAATCATACACAACTAATTTCAATTATAGTTATTATATGTCTATGAATTTAACAATTGTATTAATGTACGGTATGTAGTACGCTGACTATATTAAAATATAACTTACCAGACACGGTCTTCATCAGTCATTGTTTTCTCGGTATCTCCATCATTAGGAATGGTATGCAAACTACTAACAGTTGAACTTTCGTTGTCATCAGAACGAATTGGATCAAATGTACATGAAGTACTAGAAAAAATTACATTGGCAGCAATTTGACCCATTGCCTGACGTCACTTCTGCTTGCTTTTACCCCAAGGGCTTGGAGATTGTGTATCTTAGTAACGGGGGAGGGGGGTAAATATAATTCACAAACTATGTTTTACCTAGATTTCATTTCACTCATACAGTGACTCGGAACACGTACAGAAGATGAGATGTTTACGTAGTCTTATTTTAAGATTTGGCAAACTATTTGGTTAAGAATTCGCACTAAATATTATTTAATTTTGCAGATTTTTGAGCTAGTGAGACATTTTCATTAACAACGATCAGTCTTTAACAATGTCTTGGAATCAGAATTATCGTTGTGTATTGTATGCAGCCAGTGTAGGTTTCAAGAAAGTTGTTTTATAACTTTTGCAGTCAAGATTTTTGTTGTACATTGTGCATTGCAGCCGTGAAAGAGTCAATAGATTTGTGCATTTATAATAACTTTAAATTACTTTCTTGCCATAGAGTGTCCTCTGCAGCCACTAAAAATGCCAGCAGAATTGAAATCAGGATTCTTGCTGTACATTATGTATTGCAGCCATGAAGAAAATCAATAGAGTTGTGCATTAATAATATCTTCAAAGCACTTTCTTTCTAGTATAGATTATTCACTACAATCAGTGCAGATGCTAGCAGAATCCAAGTCAGGATTCTTGATGTACATTGTGTATTGCAGATGGTGGAGGGACCAATACAGCTGATGCCCTGGATTTGACCCGTACCAGTGTCTTCACGATTCAGAATGGCATGCGTGGCACAGATTCCAAGCGGGTAACTGTTCTCCTGACAGACGGCGTCTCCAACAGCTTTTCAGCTACAGTATCTGCCGCCACCCGCCTCAAGGTTCGCAATACGTTATACTTGTTTTAAACTACATCAGTTATAGTTGCCAATCTAAGGTGTAGTAATTGTTTCAACAGGAATAGTTGGCATTCTGAAAGAAATTGTTTCGACAGTTATATTTGGCATTTTGAAGAGAAGTGCTCCTTTCAACAGTGATAATTATAATTGGCCATCTAAGGACAAATAATTGTCTCCACAGATATATTTGGCATAGTGAGGGGAAATAATTGTTTCAACAGTTATATTTGGCACTTTAAGAGAAAGTAATTGTTTCAAGATAATTTGGCAGCCTAAGAGAAAGTAATTGTTTCAAGATATATTTAGCATTGTGAGGGAAAGTAATTGGTTCATCAGTTAGATTTACCAGTCTAAAGGGAAGCAATTGTTTAAACAGTTATATTTGGCAGTCTAAGAGAAAGTAATTGTTTCAACAGTAATATTTGGCAGTCTAAGAGAAAGTAATTGTTTCAAGAAATATCTGGCATTGTGAGGAAAATTGGTTCATCAGTTAGATTTACCAGTCTAAAGGGAAGCAATTATTTATACAGTTATAGTTGGCAGTCTAAAGGGAAGCAATTGTTTAAACAGTTATATTTGGCAGCAATGTTTTCCCTAAGGTGCGTGGCTGTGCGGCCGCGCTGCAGTTTCAAAATTTCGCGCACAAGCTTTGGTAGCAGGCTCAAATAACCGCCTTTTCCGCGCACATTGGCAAAATATTAGAGAGAACGTTGTTTTGCAGTCAAAGGGGGGAGTAATTTTTTCAAAAGTTCTATTTGGCATTCTAAGGGAAAGCGCTCGTTTCAACAGTTATAATTAGCAATTAAAGGGGAAGTAATTGTATAAACAGTTATTATTAGCAATGTAAAGTGGAATAATTAGTTTCAACAGTTATAATTGGCAATTTAAGGGGAAGTAATTGTTTCAACAGTTATATTTGGCATTGTGAGGAAAAATAATTGTTTCAACAGTTTATTTGGCAGTCTTAAAGGGAAGTAATTGTTTCAACATTTATATTTGGCAATCCAAGGAAAAGTAATTGTTTCAACAATTATAACTGGCAATCAAAAGGGGAAGTAATTATTTCAACAGTTATAACGGGCAATCTAAGGGAAATTCATGGTTTCAACAGTTATAATTGGCAATCGAAAGGGAAATAATTGTTTCAACAGTTGTATTTGGCACTCTAAGAGGAAGTAATTGTTTCAACACTAATATTTGGCATTCTGAGGGGAAGTGCTTGTTTCAAGGTTATGAAAGGGAAGGCAATTGTTTCAACAAGAATAGTTGGCATTCTCGTGTGAAACACTCTTTTATGTAATATGCGCTAGGTGCAGCTTATTTGTTGAAATATAAAACAGTTTAATTAATCTAGCACTATTATTCAGGTTCTTAAGTGAATGTAGGCTTTTGGATGATGAAGTCTGTAGTGATTTTATCTACTTGTGTCTCTTTCTACAAATTAACAATAGTTACTATGTTGTACTACTGTAAAATCACTTCAGCTAAGCAACTTACCGACGATTCTTGTTACGTCCAGGATGAATCTAGAACGGTGCTTTTCGCCATTGGAATTGGCGGCTACAACATGAACGAACTTCAGGCGGTAGCGACTCAACCAATATGCTCGCACATCTACACTCTCGACAGCTTTTCCTTCATCAACTCTATCCTGCTTGAGATAAAGAAAAGCGCGTGTGAAGGCAAGTACGATAACTCTTAGTCTTTAGTACGAGATGTAAAGTGCACACAGACTTGTTTAGATAATGCTAAATGTGAATGGTTTTGGTCTGGAAATAACTTGTATTCAGCATTTCATAATTGTAAAGTTAATGTAAGTTCAGAGTAAACAAAGATTATTTTAGTTTATTTCTGTATTGAATAAAATAAACAAGTTTACTTAAACGTCTATCTATCCATCCATCCATCCAATCAACTGTTCTTCCGGTCTGTTTGTTTCTCTATTTCGATAAAGAGATGCTGAAGACATTAATTCCTAAAGATCCATTCCTTAATTTTAACCTTTTTTTCTGTGCAGCTAAAGTGATCCTGAAAGCAAACAGTTCTTGGACTGAGACCATTCCGGTTAACGGCACAGAGGTGCCCATAGAGACAAAGCCAGAGACCAATGACACCGTTATTGTAAGTCGTGCTGCTTCTTGAAAAGAAGTGCCTTACAAACTTTTTCTCACCACTTTCTCTAATTACTGTTTCTAAGCGATGACGTGTGTGTGCGCGCACGTATGGGTGTGACTGTGAAATCTAAGTGATGATGCGTGTTGACTGTGTATAACCTAACTTATGGTGTGTGTGTCTGACTGTGTGAAATCTAAGTGATGATGCATGTGACTGTGTGGTACCTAAACGATGATGTGTGTGACTGTGTATAACCTAACTTATGGTGTGTGTCTGACTGTGTGAAACCTAAGCGATGATGCGTGTGATTGTGTGAAACCTAAAAAATCGTTAACAAGTTATCAAGTTTTGGTTTAACTGCGTGATGACTACAATGTCGATGATGCAAACGCGTCAGTGTTTGCAACCATTGTGTGGCGTTGATATCACTCAATTTTGTGGAGTAAAATAAAGTTGTCTCCCATTCACTGAGCAGCATTTTCTACTTTTTAAAATGACATCTCCATAAATGCTGATGCATGAAATGGACATAATTAATTGTTATCTGGTTTGCATCATTTATTTATAATATCATTAAATAATAGGTTTACTTAATTTGTTTTATATTTACTGTAAAATTGCTAATAAAAACAAAAATATAGCGCGATTCAATAAAGTCAAGCCTATCCAAATATGCAATCTCATCAGTTCTGAGGCTGACTGCAGTGAATGACGAGTTTGCTTTTACTTATGTTTTACTGTATGCATTTTTCTGGCGCAGCTTTCATCTGCAACACGTACATTACTACTACGTTATTATTGTGTTGTAATTGGCATTTGTTCGAGGTTTACAGATTAAATAGATTCTTTATTTATTTATGTTTGCTTGAATTTAACTCTGTATCCTTTCCTCATGATTCAGTTATATTTCAGGGAATTTCACCGTGCATCTAATGTCATTGTGGGGTGATTTGTTTGCATCATTTAAAGGATAAAATAAAACTTGAGAAGTGTACAATTCGTAACATGACAATACATACAGATATAAACAACAACACACATACACATAGTATTATAACTGCATAATTAAACATTTGCTTTTTTTTAATGTCAGTGTGGTTTTATAGCTTCTGAAATCATAAAGAGCATAATCTACTAATGGGTGACAAAATACTGAATTCACTTTCAAAGCATCAGTAACCCAACCTCAACTGAATGTTCTTAAGTAGATCAAGTGAAACCTTGGTTACAGCAGACTTACTCGTTTATTTTATTTTATTGTTTTGCTTCGTCAGGACATCGAAGTGGACTGCGGCGAGGTGGAGACGTACGTCAGCTTCAGTGACCCCAACCCTGGACCTGCCATCTTTGATGAGCACCACACGGCTCTGCACGCCAAACCTGCACGAGTGGCCTTGACCTCGCTTGGCTCCGTTTATCTGAAGCTATTTGTCCGACGTGTCTCAGCTGCCGAGGCAAAAACTCTCAACTGCAACGGCTTCAACTACACCGTAACAGTGAACCCCAAGCCAGGTGGGTTATGCTCGATTTTTATTTTTAAAAAATTTGGGGGTGGGGTGGGGGAAGACCCCTTAAGGATTGGCAGTGACTACAGTTTTGCTGCCTTACCGGTTAGGACTGATGGTTGCCTGAACTAAACTAGGATTCATTGGCAAGAGTTTCTTTTCCCACTGGTGTGTAGTCAAGATTTCACTGTACGTCAAAACGGCTATTTCGTGTGGACATATTTGATCGTTATTTCAACTACTTGTTCACACACGCTACTAACGTGTATTCGCGGTTCAAATGCGCACACGGCATCCATAGCGACATAATATGAATACGTCACTACAAGATGATTTTTGTTTTCGTCAGAGAAATCCGCGCAACTACTGTCTCTGTATTTTATTGCTACTAAGCTTTAAGTTCTCTAATTATTATGCTATCGTTAGGCATTCGACCAGTTTCTACTAGGTGTGTGGAGTCAGGGCACTTAGATCTAGATATTAAGTGGACACAAAAGCAAATTCGCTGTCGCCAAACGTCCGCCATATTGAATAGACCGAAGCAATGTAGAGTTTATGGTAACTGCGCATTTGGTATCGACCGTTTTCGATATAATTAGATCCAATTGTATGAATGTATAATTCAATAAATAGAATTAAATTTACAACACAATACAAACAAACAAGAAGGGGAAAAGATCCTCGTGCCTATAACTTCAGATAATAACTATCAATGAAATATAAAAGTGTAATGAGGCAGCCTTAAATAGTAAAAAATTTTACTCGGTCTACTTAGGAAATCTATATTTATGAAAGATTTTTTTTTACATTGTTTAAATTATATGTACATTATAATTGCAGTACTTGCTGAATTTGAAAAACCGAATCGATCTAACCATTTCATTACATTGTAGTTATTGTTAAACTGTGCATTGAAGGCTATAGAGTTAACTCTACCGAAGAGGTTTTAATGAGTATTATTTATGAAACAATCGTTACTGTGAGAGATAACTCTACATTAGTGTTGTCAAAATCTATCCATGTTCAGAATAAACCCGTTTCATTTACACCAGCATTTTCTCCAGTTCTAGTGTCTGTGTACTGATATTTTGCAAATTTTATATTTTACCTTTCCATGCTCATCACGATCGATGTCAGGCGTGTATTTTATCATAAAGATTGTGTAGTCTGTACTTCGATTTTTGAAAAATACAAGATACCTTCTTAAATACATCCAAATTATTTTTCTAATGTGACTTAATTTGTTTAAATAGTTTTATTCACAAATATTTTTTCTTAAATGTTATAAAAGAATATTGTTAACATGAAATATTTGGTGATTATGTACTGCATGTTTAAGATTCAAAATAATTTCAAGAATGTTAAATTTGATCACCTGAAATATTTGCTTTTAAATATTAAACTCAAAATAGTTATAAGAAATCTCTAATAAATTTCATTAGATATGATTCCATATTTTACAACTAGCAATATATATATTTTAAACCAAAAAAAAATGGCGCTTTATGAAAAGCTTACCAATATATACTTGCAAAAAATTAATTATCTTATCAGATCTATGTAACTGTTCTAGTGGTGTAAGTTCTACCATTACACAGATATGTCAGTCAAGCTAAGTAGAGGGGGAAACTAAAAAATAATAGAGAATATTTAGATTTGATATTCATAGTTTAAAATGTAAAATGATGATAAATCTGTTTAATTAATTAAAATTTATCTCAAATAATAATTAAGAGTTGTGACCTTTACCCATTTACACTATATCCAAGAAGAAACAAGATTAAGATAATCTAAGTATGCCAAAAACAAGGCCCATAATTTAAATGAAATGAGATTGTGTCTCACTCATGCAAAAGTTGCATGTCACGAATAGATTTTTTTTTTTAAATGTTCTATCTAAATAAAGCACATGCACACATTTGTAATGTGGTGACCCTAGTATCTAATAACCATTCAAATGCATCAATACAGATTTATTTTCAGTAACAACCTGTAAACCACTTCTCCATAAACCAATCTAATACTTTATACAACTTTTCGAGATTTTTTATAATCTTCATTTCCCCTATATTAATATATGCTATAGTGAAATACAAAAGTAATTATGATATTGATTATTCTTTAAGTTTACACACTGACAAAGTTATCAGAACATGCTATTGTTTTAAAGTAATATGAGGGGAAATTATATTTAGTATATTTAGTTTTAGTAAATTTTCATGCACATACACCATCTCTCACATATATTCTTTACCTTGATTAAGATATACTCTGTATAATTTATATAAACATATTTTGAAGTGTATGTACATTTTGGAATATTTTATTAATAATGAATGCTTCTCAGCACCTTGTCTACAACACTGTTGTTTTCAACGACTGGTTTTTCCCCAAATAACTGCACTAAAGCTTTCAGTAGTGACTGAGGAAATACACAAACACACACGCGCGCGCGCGCACGCTCGCACAGACATATATATCAGTGGATAACTTTTGTGTAGTATGTACTTTGATTTTGAAAAATAAAATATTTAAACTGAAGTGAAATACATGCAAATTAAAACAAAAGCATCGATTAGATTTTTTCAAAAATGTTTTTTTTAAAATGTGATGGCAAACTATTGTTGACATCATTTAATGATTGTATTCTGTATGTGTAATGTTAAAATTAATATTTTCAAGAATGTGGATTTTAAGCATTTAAAATATAAAAGACTTTAATCTTACCCAATTAAAAAAAACAATCACTATTATAATAAATTTCTAATAAAATGAATTAAATATGATTATATAACTTAAAATGGTAACTAACTATTTTGGAAATAATGAATGCTTTTCAACACGTAGTCTTCCGCACTGGTATGTTAGGCTGGTATTCTCAAAATGGTCGCACTGTAACTTCCGTTAGCGACACCTCGGGCAGCGCTTGCTATCATTGGCTGTACTCTCTATTTATATATATATCAGTGAAAGAGGGTCGGAATCGGGAGTCGAGTCGTGGAGTCGGTTGTTATTTGGTGCTGTCGGAGTTGGTAAAAGTGTCCCTATCCCGACTCCAAATGTACTCCATTTAATTAAAAGAAATAACACCTCAAGGTACTTGTTTATTGTTAATTTAGTACATCTTAAGGACTGTAAGTAAAAAGTACTTTGTGAAATAATGTTGCGCTAAAAATAAAATTATCTTCTACTGTATAAATTAGAAGTTGGTATGAAATGTCGGGCCTATATAAGAGGGAGATGAGACGATAGCCAGGTCGCTACGTGATGTTATTCAATCACCTTCATCATCTTCATCAACAGTAACCTTGAAGATGATTTAGAAAAATATCTAGACATACGGGATTGATCCAAACGTCGGTGCTTAAATTTTGAAAATTTCGGAGAAACTCATCATATCTAATGTAAATTTAAATTAATTCCTACCAAGCACTGAAAGAAGTTGAGAAAGTTGACTCAACTTCTGAACTGAGCACTAAAAAGTTCAGTACCATGCTACCCGGAGATTATCTGAGATGCAGTTTTACCAGTTCTACCGATTCAAGTCACTGCGGAACGTTTGCGATTTGAGCCGGACCTGTTAGAAGCGATCATTTTAAGAATCAGTTCAATTCAGATAAACATTATCATATTAAATATAATTTGAGGATTTTTGCATTATATTATTGTACAATTGAGAAATATCTTTAAAATGAGATCTATGAAAGACACATCTTCATATATTTACACCTATACCATACTCATATAAATGTAACTCTATTATGTATATAATTTTATGGCATATGATGTTAGTAATATACTACAGAGACTGGAGACACACAGATGCACATATATTATACACATATTGTGTGTGTGTGTGTGTGTGTGCGTGCGTGCGTGCTCGCGCATTACATTCGTACTTGATAAATATGTTATCTACCCTTCTCTGTATCTTCTTACCAACAGAAGATGCCAACCCGTGCACAGCAGCGAATCGTAAGGCCAGGCTGTTCTATTTTCCATACAAGCCTGACAAAACAAAGTAAGAAAGAAAATCATGTCGTAACTTTCCATTGAAAATACCTTTTCAATTAACCAGTCAGAGGCTTATATTGTTAGTTATTTTCTCCTAGGATGTTCATTTGTTAGCGTTGACTGATTTATCTTTTTGCTTTTGTAATATCTAAAGTGCTTCTACTACTACAAAGTAGTTTTTCTTTAATATCATATTAGATAGATAGTCAGATAGATAGATAGATAGATAGATAGTCAGACAGATAGATAGATAGATAGTCAGATAGATAGATAAATAAATAGTCAGATAGATAGATAGATAGATAGATAGATAGATAGATAGATAGATAGATAGATAGATAGATAGATAGATAGATTCTTCTATAGAGAACACATAATTTGCCTGTGAATTATATATATATATGTTAATGTACATGGCCACTCGTCGTTCACAAGCACATAATGAGAAGAGTAAGAGAAATGCAATTTTAAAGTCTGATCTTTGTTTCTCGAACAGAACAATAAGCTTTAAAAATTATCTATCAGCATTACATTAATTCAGTTTTCATGCATATATTCTGACCGATCATCAGAGATTTCAGATATTACCATTTGTGAGAGTTGTATCCCGTATACATGACTATCAAGCGCATTTCCGACAATCCTTTATTAAACCCATAAATGTGTTGCATTGTCCAAGGAACCCCATCTCATAGCTTTGATAACACCCGAGGTGAAATGGGACTGTGGGATAGCACAAGGCAATTCCCCTACTCCAAGAATTCAAGTTAAAATTCCCCGTACATATTTTCATTTAATAACAATTAGTCACGTTTTCCATGATTTTTAAATATATTTAAATGTAGGTGTACCAGAACAAAATTACGTTCAATAACTATACTATTGGTTGTTGTATCGCTTTGGGGGAATTATGACGCATTTTATTACAATTTGTTATTTTTGTTGTTTATGTAGGTTTATTCAGTGTGATAATTGGGGGAATGCCTACATCATGCCTTGTCCGCCAAAACTTGTGTGGATTCAGGCATACTTGACGTGCGGCTTTCCCTAGTTCCTCATCCAGTCCTGTATAAACCAGACTTTCCGCGGAGCGGTCTAAAGAAGGATCACTCTGGAGCAAGCGATTTCAAGGTGTTATGCGTCGCAGTAATATCCCTTCAGCTGTTGCATATTTTCTCTTGCAGTCATCGCAACATTTACACATTGTACACATAAATTTGCACAAGAGACTATGTTATGTCAAGCATACATTTTGTTATCAGCTAATATCGAATTAAGGATTTTTTTAAAAGAGAAAAAATATTATTGCGTATTTTAAGGGGTTATGACCGAGAGAGACGTTGTGTTGAATTCCTTAGGTGAAGATGAAATTTAACTGTCTCTCATTAGGTCATGTAAAATAATGGATGTCTATTATTTTATTTTGTAGTTCCACCGTGTCTGTGTCGTGTGAAAATGTTTAAAATTCTTATTTGTGAATAAATATTTTCTTTTTAAATGGCCAGATTGCACAGAGGATTAATTTAAAAATATTGAACTGGACGAAGCATGAAAGCGAGAGCGATAGCAAACTAAGAATGAACATGAGCACCTACATATGAACTTACACGCACTTATGATCGTAAATCTGCGTCCACATGCACTTGGAAACTCTGCAACAGTGTAGCCAGGGAAACCGACACAAATATCTCTCTCTCTCTCTTTATCACACACACACACACACACACACACACACACACACACACACACACACACACACACACACATACTGGTTGGAATAAGGTAAATGAGGGATAAAGAACATGTTTATTTTAGTGCTAACACTTCCAAGAGCACCCAATAAAACACTACATACACCAAGACCTTAGAAACTATCATTTGCAGAGACTGTTGAATCCGTCCACAAAGAAAATTTGGAATACGTAAGTACGAATATTATTACACGCAGCTGAGGTGTACGCTTTGTTCACGGTTATTGTTGGGGAATTTTAAAATAAGTAATAGCGATTTTTTTTTTAAAAAGGTGCAGATGTGATCGAGAGTGATGGGGGTTGAGATAGTGGCAAATCACTGATCAGATGCTTACGGCTACGTTAATTAATAAATACCGACGACACGTCATCGATCATGCACAAAAGCAGTATTAATACTATTAATAGATGCACTAGCTTAATCCAGCATGCAGTCAACGCGGGGACAGTTAATTATAAGTTTTAATGACCGTTACTCCAAGAAAGGCTGCATAACTGCAACTCAGAGCGCACGAAGCTCTAACTCATTCAAGTACTTATCGTAAAGATTGTGTGATTGAGAGAGAGGGAGAGATACTATTTTTTCGTTTGCTTCTTATAATTATATTTGAATAATTTTAAGATTATTAATTAGGGTGGCATTAAAAAAGCAAAACTACCCAACAATATATATGAAGCATGCAATTCGAACACGGCTTTGTGTTGAAAGTAACAAGGGGATCTGTATACGTCACGTCGAAGGCAAAAAGTTGTATTGTATGTGGAAAGTGTTAATCGATGATACTTTTACTGCAATATTTACGTCACACACAATCGCACAAATAACAGTAAACAATAAATAAATAAGAAAAGTTAATGAAAAGATAACTCTAAATATAGACATTTCGTAAACGGATTTACTTTCGTTTTTTATGTAGCACCTTACCCTAACCCTAGACTTTAATCTTTAAGAAACAGGGTGGTCGTGTGTGTAGACACTCTCTATGGGTAAACTGAAAATGTTAGAAATTTGCTTGTAATAGTCTGTTAGGTATTACTTCCCCTTGATACTTTGTCATTAGAATGACTCCATGCGCCCCTCAAGGGAAAAAAAAAGAAGAAATGGCATAAGGTTTCAGATGAGGATAATATGAATGCGATTACTAAGATTACCAAAGATTCTTTAGCAGACAATATATATATATAGTTCAAACCTGTGTGTGTTTGTGGAGAATAATTTAAACGATGATTGTCTTCAGTTGTTATTGACAATTGTATTTTGACAATATCAATTTCGTTTTTACAAATGCAGCATTCCGTAACAAACTTCGATTTCCAAAATGACATGAATCGTTTTGTTACAAGCTAGATATGTGTTCAGTCATTCTCGTAGGTTAAAAATTAAATGTGAGGTTGCGTCTAAGACTGACAATAAAAGATGGAGTGGAAGTCTGTGTAAAATTTTAAGATTTAAAAATTTCTGACAGGAAGGGATGAGGTGGGAGTTTGGAAAGCACTATGTGTATATCAACAATTGCACCCTGCAGGTTCGAAACAAGCCAAGTCACACCGATCTAAGCCACACTTGCGTGACTGCACGTCATCTACCAGGCAACATATATGACAAGCAGTTCAGTATAGACAGATACAAACAACAAGTCTCAGTTATGGAAGTACAAATTAATTAAAGTAACAGATGAAACGCAGGATAATGTTTTGTTGATGTTTAAAAATTAGGCAAACTGAGTTTTCAACACAAACTGTAATGTTAAAAGAAATCGTGGGATTGACAACAGTGCAATGTTTTATAAAGAAGTGTTGTCTGATGAAAGCCTCTTTGGAACCGTTTCATTCCGCTATCTATTGTCTTTACATTTCAATTTCTGTCATTTCTGAGAATTTCAAGAATATACTTAATTCAGCAGTGGACAGCTCGATATCACCTGCAACCCAATGTCTCCTGCAGTCCGATGTTTCCTGCAGCCAAATGTCTCCTGCAGTCCGATGTCTCCTGTAGCCCAATGTCTCCTGCAGTCCGATGTCTCCTGCAGCCCAATGTCTCCTGCAGCCCAGTATTCTGCAGTGTTCCAAGACTTCAGGTGAAACTCTGTCGGGTAAAATTACTTGTAACACACGCCAACAAGTGTCGAAGAGTATAAACTGTTCCAGGGTGGCCAGCAAGATTTATTTTTCTGGTGTGCTGTGTACTTTCAACGAAGACGTCACTGCAACTCACACACAAACGCACGTACGCACACACAATGGTGTAGAGCTTACTCATTAGTGTGTCAAGCACTATCATCACTACAGTAAGAACTGTCATTAAAATGCAAATGGTAATTTTAAGCATTGAACAACAGTGTCACATAGTGGGTGAATATGACTATGAGTATAAGACAGTATCCCCCACCCCACCCCCGCAGCTTAGGGCGCATACCAGACCACCAGTGACTTGAATGCTCATACACGGAGAGATAGGAAGAATGAACAAGTCGCGCTTTGGTCGAATGAACACGCAGAGCCAATGCCGAACAAACCTATGACTTAAATCAGTAACATTAGAGTACTCGTTACGACAGAGAATTAATACATCTGGCAGACGTGCACGATGTGTTCAGTGGACAATACTACTACTAAAGTTACCGACACACTAAAAAAGTAACTGAGATCTGAGGCGAGCACAGGGAATGAAGAACGTTAGTCTGTTCAAGAGGCCGTTTCTCCCAACCAATCTATTACTACAAAGTAGTAATACATCTTTGATGGAGACTTCTAGACGGATAACTGACGTCATACAAATGACGTCTTCTCAGAAAGAAATACTGGTTGAACACGCGTTTACAGTTTAGTCTAGGTTGAGTAGATTGGTGGCCTAGTAGCAAATGTCTGCAACAGCCCTGTACCAGTAGTGGGCCAGCACAGATAGACACCAGAAGCTGTTGTGCGAAAGGATAATGCTTTGCTCATTCTGTCTGTCAGCAGTTACGTGAACATTTTCATGGCGATCAAATGGCATTTTGACGTCTTACAACACCGTTAACAAGCTTGTGTCTCCCTCATAGAGTTTGTAAGTCTGTCACGAGACAATCTAGCATGCACGTCGCTAAATAATGATGGCTACAACCAAGTATGTGGTACGTGTGCTTACAAAGTCTTAATATACGTTATCTTTGATTTGCTAAGCAACAAAACAATAAAATATAAGGAAAATATTATGAAACTGTGGCGAGGTTCCAGTCTGTTGGTTGCTAATTATTAATTTATGCTATTATTCATAACTAGTACACATAAATAATAATTCTCTCATGCAACCCACACACACAGTCACCCGACAGGGGTCTTTTGTCTTTGCGGTCACGAGAGCGACTAGGTCAATCCCTGGAACAGTCTGCTAACTAACTAACTCTCTGTCCAAGTGTTACCTGTCTAGATTAACGGACCTTAATTGAACTATTACGTCAATCTTGTCTTTAACCCAGCCCCCCCCCACACATAGCTCTCTACGATGATGGGAACTACCCTAAGCTTGCACTTAACCGGCTTTCTATTGTCGTTACGTCATTGGAACCCCCATCCATCACCATGGACAAGCTCCTCTCTATCAGTGTAATGAGAGTGGATAGTCATAAATTCTACAAATTTATTAAAAGAAATAATTAAAAGTGTTACAATTAATGTCGTCAAAATTACACACAGGCAATTTATCAGAGTCACAAATCTCATTAAGACACATAGAATTCAATTAATTAAGAAGATATATGATGCTAAGAACTAAGAATTTTACATCCAAAGAGAGTCAATATAATTAGTTTAGCTTATACAAGCACCTAATGTCAATAAGTAAACTAAATATTAATTTGTTTTCAATCAATATAAGAGATATAGATAAGAATCAGAAGTGACTAAGGGATTTAAGAAATCACAGAAACATGTACAAGATTACATAACAAAATTCATGGAAACAATTCACCTGGTTGTGGCCTGTGAACAGCAATCTTGCTCCTGTTTGAATTGGCTGGCCAGTTCTTGCATACAGTCACGTGAATGTTCATGAATAGTCCAGGTAAGAATACACCACACAATTCTTCCTACTGTTACTGAATGAATAGATGCTAGAGTTATTCACAGCTTCAGTTACAATATAGCTTCCAACAGTTGTTCCTTATTAGTTATACCAGTTACTGGAAAGTCTGACTCACGCTCCTTGCTGCAGCTCTCCACATAACTTCTCTCTTGATGGACCCAATTCCACGAGCAAGTGCTCTTACTGGCTGTCTATGAATCTCTTCCACTTCGAGATACTCCTCGTCGTAATATCCAATTACGTCATAACCAGACGCAGCGTCCTACACTTCTCTAGAATATGACACTCACAACAAGAACTCCAGCTGCTCTTGGACCTCAGCACTCTTCAGAAAATCCAATGCAGTGAACAATTTATCAACGAAGAATTAACTTTAGTTTCGACACCCGAGTTATCCGAACATCGATATAACCAGTGTCGAGATAAGCGACGCTTGATGGCAGCACGGAATGACGTTCTCGACGCTTGCACATCAGCCGGAACAACGAAGATGGAACAAGGAAGAAAATACGAACGAACGAATGAACGAACGTACGGCTTGCTGACTGTGACAGAAGAATTGTAATGCACGCATCAGTCTCATGTTTCAATAAATTGTAATCTGTACTTTTATTCTCGTTTCTCATTTAAAATTCCTTTTACATTCTTTCATTTGATTTTTTTGTGCAAACGAGGATAAAAATGACAGAGCTTAAATTCATTATGACATTTACCATAAAAGCATAATTTAGACAGAAGTTAAATGAGTATTAAAATCAGCTATAATAACAATCTCTTTATCGAACATACCTTTCTGTACAGCGCTAACCACGAAGCCGCCACGCGGGACTCAGTTGCAACAAGAGTAACAAGAGTATTGGTCAGTTTTTTTTTTTTTTTCTCCCTGGCACTCTCCAGAGGATGCAGGAAGCCTTTTATCTGGGATATTATCAGCTTTGGTGGTCCCCTGGAGGGTCTTTCTCTCCTCACATGTTTCTGGAGAGGGTGTGTGTGAGTGTATGGGGCGCTTCCGGCTTCCGCCGCTTTCGCGCTGGGTGAGGGGGTTGTGGGGGAAAGGGAGGGGTTATCTGGAGAGGGTGTGTTTTTTTTTTTTTCGCTGACTTTTCTCCAGTGGATGCAGTAAGCCTTTTATCAGAGATATTCTCAGCTTTGGAGGTCCTCTGGAGAAAAACTTCCTCTCCTCACTTGTTTCTGGAGAGGGCGGAGGGTGGTTGTGTGTCGAGTAGATGTAGTGTGTGTAAGTGAGTGTGATGTGTGGTGTACTGTGTGCGTGTGTTGGAGAGGGTGTCTCTGGTCAGCCCCTATATACTATTCTAGAGATTTTCTGGAAGGTTCTGGAATTGATAACCTTTCTGGGTTTTTCCGACTGGCCACAGTGGACCGCGCAACGCTAAGGGTAGAGCAACTCATGGCTAAATTTATCCGTGTTATGCCAGAATCGCTGACCCCTACCAATCCCTTCCAGTCTTCAGGATATAGGTCAGCGTTGTTTGTTACAAAAGTCAGTCACTGAGACTTGCATGATGAAACTGAGCATGTCAATTTACAAGAAGAGATAATTAATTAAATATTAAATTAAATTAATCATTTGAGTGCGTTAATTTGCATTTTTCCGCCACAGAAACATTTTTTAAAGCATTCATAAATGAAATTTCATTTTTGTTTTTATCAAGTAGACTTAAGATGACACATTGTTCAACAACTTAAATTAGTTATGACTTACACAGTAGCTTTATTGCTTGCATTATATCCCATTTAACTAGCAGCTGATAATAAAGGACTGCGCTGTTCTTTTTATCAGAGCGTAATGTAACAAGAAACTCAATAACTATTATCATCCTAACTAAGCCTTTTCGACCGCACTTCCAGTTCTTGAGTGACAACTTTGGACAACAGTCTTTACTTTCCTAAAGAAAGGTAGTAGTTCCGCTTGCACCAAGACTGCACTAAACCACTACCCCCTTGGACGATCACTCCACCCCCCCCCCCAGACATAGATCTAAAATGACTTAAACATCCCAATAAATTCAGCAACCCTCCAATAGCCATACAAAAAGCGCATAAACAAAAATTACCCCCACCATCACCACATATACACCGATGGTTCAAAAAACAAAATAGGAACAGGGGCAGCAGCACACACACACACACACACAGGCACGCATACATACAAATTAGACGAAAAACACTCAATACTAACAGCAGAACTCACAGCAATCAAACAAGCACTAACATTAGCAACCAACTCCACAAACAAGCAGACGCAACTCCTCATATTAACTGACTCACTAACATCGTTACAAAACATAGCAAACCCCTTCCGGACAACAAGAACAAACATAACAAATCAAATAATAAAACAGATACAAACACTAGAGAAAAAAGGAATAAAAACAATGCTACTCTGGATCCCCAGCCACACCAACATTACTGGAAATGAAACAGCAGACAAGGGAACTAAATACGGAAGCAAACAAGGCAAACAACTACACACACCAATACACACATCAGAAATACACACACAAATTAAAAGCATATACAAAAGAAAGACCCCCCCCACTCTCCCCCAACTCACAAACATAAACCATAACAGAGCAATATCCAGATTGAGATACAACAACACAAGATATACACACAAAATAAACAACGAAACAAAAACATGCACGCATTGCATAACGGACAACACAATTGAACACTGCCTACTCCAATGCAACAAATACACGGAAGAAAGGAAATTCTTCAAATACACAACAGACCTATTAAACCTACCATTCACCACCAAGCACTCCTATACCCCAAAGAACACAATCAAAGCCAAGTTCATCTAGCACTTATCACCTATCTCCTAGAAACACAAACACTGCACTTACTATAAAAATAAATAAATAAAAAAATTAAAAAAATATATAAAAAATCCAAAAAACCCACGATAACACGCACAATCACAAATCTCAAACTCGCTGGTCTAATATGCAAGCGGTACACAAATCAACACACACAAGGCGACTCTGAAAAAACCCTAAGAGTAAAAAAAAACACAAAAAAACCCCACATACACACACAACACAATAACCCACCACAATCACACGACCAGACATGAAGACACAACACAACGCACGGACACCACACCCCACCCTCCTTGAATACAAGAGATAGGAGGAAGGCCCCACAGGAATCTACCCAGGACTGAAAACATCAACAAGATGAAAAGTTCTAACGCAATCCTTGTGGGCGCACTGTTAGCGGAACTACTACTACTACAAGTAGGGGGATTGATACATCCGTCACGAGGATCTAAAGAAAGCAAGCATAGATCATCATCATACCCAATGGACTGCAATCTGTCATAATAAAATATTGAGCTTCACCAAATAATCTGCCACATTTCATAAAAACAGGGCTGTTTTGAGAAAATGTACATCGGTTCTACCTGTTTTTTTTTTCAAAGTACCCAAGTGCAGAGACTGGATGTCTTACAATGACGAAGAGTTTAAATTTGCTGCAATGCTAAACACAATTAGTGCAATACATTTCTAATGCCAAAGAATACATCAGATATTACTTCAACAACACAGTAAAATTGAGTCAATCACGTGTAACACGGTAGTGCGAGCTTTAGTCTAATGGCTTCTTGTTAACACGAGTAGGGCGAAAGAAAGTTTATCATGTCTAACATTGCACATATAACAAACCTTACAGCAATTTACTTTTCCGAGTTTACAAGAAAATTATTTGGTCATCTTATTTGTTTTTAAACCTTGTGTCTTATTGTTTCTACTAACAAAGAGAAAACTGAATTTTTAAAATTTTGAATTAATCACAATTACAAAACAATCGTTGTTACCTCCCGTCTGAAAAGAACTGAATGCATATTAGACAAATCCGTGTGAATGTGTCGCAGACACCCCCCCCCCCCCCCCCGCCTCCGTTTCCTTTGTTGGAGACGTGAGTAAAAAAAAAAATAAGTTCAAGTAGTGCCGCTTCTATCAGAAAGTGTGCGAGTTGGAATCGTGACGTGAAATCCAGTGCGTGCAAAGGAATATGAAAGCGTGCGATGTCATTGCGTGTGCTCTTCGGATTCATGGAATGACTTTTGTTATTAATGTGAAGAATGCAAAAAAGGAGAAGTCGTGCACCGGGCAGTATGGTCTGCGAAGCCTGCATTAGACCAATAATTGTAAAAGTTAATTTTGTCGGAAAAAGGAATCCTCTCCCCCCCCCCCCCCGACTTCTAAGTTTATTGGTCAAATACGGAAAGCATCTAAAATTCTAAACGATAATACATGCCAGCTTACGGTTGGAGACAACAGAGTAAGACTAGAAGACAATTGCAGAAGATAATAAAAGCATTGTTCCCAGCCAAAATTAACAGAAATGAAAAAAAATAACATAGACAAAATAATTCAAGCAAATAAACAACACCCCTCTCTCCACCCCCTCCCCCTCAACCCACAACATTAAAGTTGTAATAATCATTGACTCATACAACTGCTCATGAAGCTGCTTGGCAGTTTGGTCAGAATTATAATTCACGTTTTGTACAACCAAGCTTTTTTGCATGTCCACATAAGATACCCCCGAGTTAAAACCAGCATCCACCCACGCACACTAAAACGCGTGGCACTATGTCAGGCCACTGAGCTGCAGTGCAACGTGCATTGGGCTAACTAAAACGCCTGGCGGTTTTAAGTTAACATATTTAAAATTCTTTCTAACTGTCTAAAGCGTTTGATATTTTGCCTCAGTTGTAGTTCATAACGTGCATTGGGCTAACTAAAACGCCTGGCGGTTTTAAGTTAACATATTTAAAATTCTTTCTAACTGTCTAAAGCGTTTGATATTTTGCCTCAGTTGCAGTTCATAAATCGTTATTTGTTTTCTTTGATTACATTTTATTTTTATTTTTAATGATTGAAGAGGGTGAAAAAATTTGAGGATGAAACTGAACTAAAAGCATCATAAATCAGCAGGGATGCGAATTTTGACGATTAATTCATAAATTAATTGCTTCAAATTTTAATGTTTAATTATGTTTTTAAAAATCAATTTGCCGGGTGTTACTAATTTCATTCTGGTAGATAGCAATTTCTTGATGTAATAGAAAACTTGTATATAAACAACAAATCATTACTCATATTTCAGGAAAGTTAAATCAACAATTTGTGTTCAAATGGAGAAAAAATTGACCGCTGTCATTGTAACAAACAATTTGCCTTTCCCTCTGAAAGCCTGTTCATTTTTTCAGGCTTTAGTGTTACCAAATGTGAGCGTTTCTTCTACATGAAAATGTCACGAAGCCAGTTTGTCTTCGAGACATAGTAGTTTACGAAATAATAAATACGGTTCTTTACGCATTTAAAATAAAGAATTATTAGAGGGTAGTGATGTTAGGATTACGGGAACGCTTCCGCAGTTTGTCTGGAGAGCAAAGTTTTACAGAAGTTGAAAAATTGTTAATATTTTTCGACTTTTAAAAATATGTAATAAATACTTGTTTTTGAATTATCAAATTGTTTGATATTAATCGATTAATTAATAATTACATGCATTCGATTAATCATTATAAAAAGCAATATCATATATATATATATTTGAGAGAGACGATTGTCATAATATCGAATAATAAACAGGTGACTGAATAGATTTACACAGGGCTAGTAGAGTACTACACGGGCTTAAAAGATAACTAGTTCGCATAACATGTGGTACTTAGATATCATTGATTGCTGCTTTCATAATTTTGGTTGCTTATTCTTGTTTACTTGTTACTCGAAATGAGAGAAGTGAGTTTGGGTTTAAAAAAAACACAATTCCCCCTCCCCCCAAAAAGAAAAAATCCTGAATAAGAAAAATAATTTATCATTAAATTTATATTAGATTTAACAGAAATATAGGTAGCGATTTATATACTTACTAATTTATCAAATGTCTACGGTTTACCTATCTATTGATTTGCTTGCATATCTGCTTATTAATCAATGTAATCTTTTCCACCCACGAGGCTTACACCTTACATTGAGTTAATAAATTTTGATGATATCCATTTTTATACTTAGCTAGAATAAATACATTTTTAACTTCAAAAGTTTGGTTCGGCTCAGACATACATTGTACCACTCAGGCATTTATTATGCCTTAATATACAATATAGTTTTAAAAATGCTAATACCGTTGCACCAGACCCTTGTCTTCATATACTTCACACGTACTTCTAGTCCCAGTGTGCACTTTTATAAAGTAAAAAAAGAAAATGAATGTTTAATTTCAGTTTGTAGCTACAATTAAATGCTTTATGACGTTAGTCTCAATAACCGATGTGTATTATATTATCGTAGGAACGACGGGTCTTCTCAACCCAATGGATCGGATCATTATACGTGCCTAACATATTGGCTAAACTCGATGACGTCATACGATTTCAGAGGCGTTCTGAGGGGTTGTGTAATCTGTAAGCTCTGCAATATTTAACAATTTGCATTTATGCAATCATTAAAAACTGATGTAATTTAATTTCAAGGATGAATCCTCCGATAGTTTTAAATAATTCACAGGTTGTCGTAAACTTCGCATTACACTAAGCCATTTTATCATTCGCGCCATGCTCATATCAAGTTATCACTTTTTCCCCAGTTAGCTTTTATCAGTGCAGCATAAACACTGAATAAAGATTATTCCTCCACATTCCCCTAAATAAAATAAAATCCATTAATAAAAATGTTCGCTTTAATGTCGATCTAATTATGCAAGTATTCATTGCAATATGAAGAACATGTATTTTCACTTCTTCTAATCAGGACAGTAGAGATACAAGTTCACACTGACTGACTGAGTTTTAACCGATTTCAAGTGTTTGAATGCGCGCGCGTAAGGACACACAACTCACACTTCCGCTATAAAAAATAATTCTGGATTTGGTAAAGTTTCTGAGCAACTTATTGGTGTTATCCAACTATAAAACCTATAATATCATAAAACTGTACATGTTTTATTATAGAAAGTTGTATAGCTGTCAATCATTTCAAATACTCTTACAGTTGTAAATCGGAAGTACTTTTCACACTTTACCTTTATCCGTCCGCGAGATTGGGAACATGGCGGGAGAAAGCTAGCTTGGAGGAGCATGGAGGTAAATTATTTGGTTAATTTAAATTTTAGATTAAGAAATAAGTACTATTCGTCATAAACCGTAAGATTTATTTGACTATTTTCTTATATATAATATAGTTGGCATACCGATAGGTTTGTTCACTGACCAGATCTGGCCTGCTTGGCACTTTGAACAAGTCATGTTAGAAGTTGGCGCACTGTGTAGATCCGTGTGTCGTTAGTGTGTTCATTGGCTGTGTCATGCTTTATTCAAGGAGGGGCGGGCGGACGACCGCAACAGGTTGGTGCAAACAAATTGTCGTGAACGATTATAAAGACGACATAGGCTTGAATTCTGGGTTGATTTTCTTTAGTTTAATCTATTAACATTTGATTTTTTGTAGCCTATTTGTATTTAGTTTTATTTTGTTTGGTGTATATGATTCTTTGAATGTCGCTAGATAGAAAACGAAAATTTAAATAATGGGCACACAGAAAATTTAAAAATAGCGAAAACCATGCTTGAAGGTATTACGAGAATGAGCTTTCCTAGTTTCCTTTTTCTAAAAGTTAATCATTTAATTGATATGAATACAGCAATTAATGAATTATATAGTGCATATAATTTTAGCATTTGTGGGATTCTTTCTTGCGTTTCATGTTTTGCAAATGAATGTATTATGTACACGTGTAATATTAAGTAAATGTACTTCATGTCCCCAGTTCAGGTAGAGACAGCGGCATACCTGGTTTTGATAGCCATTTAGAATGTCCTCTTGTCCTAAATTTACTATTACTAGTAACTCCGAAAGAAAATAATAAAATTTACGGGTTTACATTGCAATAAGTAGGGCAACACTCGTAATAAATAGGACTACATTTGACATTTTAAACTCTGGGTTATGATTTGTTTTACCGAGTCCGCACTTTAGCTTAATTTTTATTGCATAATATTAAAGTGGGATGGGTGTAACACTGAATATAATTTATTATAATGCCTACCTATATGGCAAATATAACAACATTTTATATTTACTGTTTCTTTTGAAAACCCGTATCAAATTCAAAAGGAGTATAGGGCTAGGAGATATTTGAGAATGATAACAGTAGGCCTATAATTAGTAATAGTATTGATACCTGTGCCAAATAACAGTAGGCCGTATTGATACCTGTGCCAAATAGCTTATTGTTGTTTTTTTTAATCCTTTTTTTTTTTTGCCAACCAGCAACCAAAAGTACATCAGTGCTGGCTTCTGAGGCTAATGCATTTTTTTTGTGTGTGCTTTTTAATCAGAAAATTATGTCAGGACAACATATGATATTTGATGTACAGAAGATAGGTCAGCTTAACCTAATATGAAGCCATTATATGGTTAAGGAATCAAAACTCTGCTCTTTGACAGTTGATAACAAGAAGTGATCTTGAGTCTCATTCATTTTTCTAATTTATTTGTAACTTTAAAAAAAAAAAATTAGATTTTATTCTTTTAGTTTTAAAACCAGTCACTGGATTACCTCTCTTGTTTCTAAGGCATCTTCCACACCAAACTTGATGGTGAGCTAGAGACTGATTCTCTGTGTTGCATTCATCTGAATGACTGGAGCTGTCATTGTCTGAAAAACATTCTGACATATCAATAAGGTTTTGAATCTGTACATCCTTACTAAAAATTTTCATATTTAATATTCCACACTTTCCAGCTAGTGGTATGATTTGCATATTTGTGTGGCTCAGCCGATATGCTTGGTAATGTGGCTATATTGGCTGAGGCTGAAAGGGAAGTAAGACATGTTAATTGTAAGGAAATGCTAAATTACTATTAAGAAAAAATATTGCTTTGGGGCATAGCTGATAATGATGTAATTTCCATCTAAGATGACATTTAAACTGATTCTTCAGCACATTTTTTGGAATGTTTCTGCAGATACTTCAAAGTGACTTTTTGCCTACTTTGTCAGATTTTCTTATCATGATGTATGTAAATTTGTGTAAGTACTTAACTTTAAAATTACAGAACTAACTTTTTTTTAAATGCATTTTTGCATCATTTATAAGTTGGTTAAACACATTCACTGAGTAATTAGTTTGTGATACATCTACATTAGTAATTTAGTGCAAATGATTATATACCAAAGTTGCAGGCCTCCAAGAAAATCGTATGCAGCACTGAAAATGCTAATGAATGAGAGATAAACTATATTGATATCAGCAGTAATAATTACTAATTCAGCTCTTAGACAAGCCTTAGATTTAGAAACCTTGTGATCACATGACCATTGCACTATTACTGTATTAGTCTAAGTTAAAACGAAAGTACAGAAGTAAGAGCAGGGTTGCTTTGGTCATACATGTATTAAGTCATTTCAGAGGAAAACTTGATGTATGATGTAAAAATTTTGATTACAGTTTAAAGTTAGTTCATTGATTAAAATTAAATAATTTTTAAGAATGCATACTTATTACATGATTAAGCAGAGAATGCAAAAATGATATTTAAGACCACAACAGTTGACCAATTAGATAACTGCTGTATGTTACTCGAGCACTGATGCTGAAACACGCCAACGTAGGCAGGGACTAAAACAAGATAAAAATGGATTTGACATTTAAAAATGAAAAGACAACTTTGTGCATATATGTAAAATAATTACATTGTTTTAACCATTCAGAAACCAAATAATATATAGATATCAAATGGCTATTTCAAAAACATATTGCCTCTTTAAGGAGACACACTAATAATAGGAAAAAATCACATATTTTCTCTTTTCACTTGTAAAAGTAATAAGTTATTAAAATATAATGACTGAATTATATTTATAAGCTTGTATAAAAATGAATGGCCAAATTGATTCATAAATTAAAACTGTAAGAAACAAGCAGTTGTTGATTTTGAAGTCAATCCCAATAACAATAGAACGTCTGGGAATTAATAAAGAAAGTAGCTATTGTTCGTTGTGACAGCAAAACTAGAATAATAATGTTTATTGACTTGGTTACATTGCATACATTTTGCAAAAAATTGAACTGTCACAAGCATCTTTTTGCCATCCTCATGTTTAGCTTAACAATTATACAAGTAGTAATATTTACAGAAGCCTGCTTTTTATACTAATTCTAGTAATTGTACAGCACTATTTAATGACACCAGTATGTATAATAAACCTGAGTAAACCACCACTTAAAAAACAACTTATATATGACATATTGTTTGAAAATGCTATATTAGACAATATGGGTAATAATTATATTTTAATTTTCTGTAAGTGCGGCCTTTTTTATAGGCACGTGCAATTCCATTTCATTAGGACCCATTTAGTTAATCTTTGCATCTTCAGATACAGTGGCATGGTTATTGTGAGTTGTCAGCCTGTTTTATCTGCAAAATTGATGACTGAAACTACAAAGTGAAACACCATCACACCATAGAATTCTTATTTATGTGTCCATTTATTTAATTTATTTTTTTTATTTTATAAATTGCTTTTGTTTAAATTCTTGCAATTTTAACTGAAGTTGAAGATTAAGAATAACACTCCTGATGTTTTATTTTTGTGTGTGTATGTGTGTGTGCACTATAATATTGATACAGATTAAGAAAAAAGAAATGATACATTACTGTTCTGACTCTCATTTGTAAATAGAGAAACAGGTTATGCACTTCAAGACAAAATGTAGGAAACTGCCCTGGATGCTCTAAAAACTAAAATATATCAACTTTAAATAGAATTACTCACAACTCTTCATGGAGTAGGGTGTATCTTCTCAAGTCAAATGATGGCACTTTATTAGTTTATACAATACTTTTTATTTAGATATTTTTTTTCTAGATTTGCTGATTTAATTTTTGTGTGTGACCAGGAGTATTTGTTGCATTTTCAATTGCCCTATTCTTTTATGTTCTTTTCTCCATATATCTCAAATATATACTTCTTGTCTTTGATTAAATGACTTAACTGGATACCTTGTGTAATAGAATTGGAAAAGTGGTCTTGTATTAAATTAAACTTGCTTGTTTGGCATGCTTCAGGTGGATGGTAGTAATGCTAGCAGACACCCTGGCCCTAGTCAGGGAAGCAAAGCAAGGCCCACAGACGAGATGTTTTCAGGAAAGCGAATCAAAAAAGGAACTAGGGGTCGGCCTAAATCCTGTCCCCTTGGGCAAGGACCAGTTTCTCGAGGATCCAAAGGGTTTTGCCCTGGAGAAGAAGTGTCAGTGCGCTGGAGTGATGGACTTTTTTACATTGGGCAGATATTGAAGGTCAAATTAAAAATTGTAAAACATTTTTGGGGTGGGTGGGGTGTCATGTGGAGTTGGGATTATATATAAATATATTTGTAATTTTAAGCTTATTAGTAGGTATTCCAAACATATTTTTCAAAATCCTTACTAATAATTTAAAGGTATATAGAGAGATAGAACTTTTTCTGCTGATTTCAATAATACTAAAATCAAGTTTATCAATTAGAACCAAAGATACGAATTTTTCAATATTTAATTTTTTGCAAACTTTTATTAGGTATTCCAAACATCGCTGAATGGATGATTGGGACTTTGTTTTGTCAATTTTTCTACATTTTCAACACTCGTGTTTCCTCTGTATATTGAAGCTTTGTAAAGTAAAAGCACATGAAACAAAAGTTTGTTCTCTGTTCTGTCTTTCTGTGTTTTTTGTTTTAATAAATAATTGTGAAAAAGTAATAAGAAGTTATTCAGAAGTTACCAACCGAGCGACTTTTTGACCAAGACGTCAAAACTTGTCCAGCGCTAACGCTTAACACATGCACTCTTTCTCGGTCCGTGGGGTTGCGTGCAGTACAGTAATCTAAATATAATAACGGTTTTCATGTAGGGGAGAGAACAAGGTTCATTTCCATACAAAATAGTGCGCGGGAATTTCAAGATAAATTTGATAATGTTATTGTTAAACTTAAATTTTCTTAAATTACGTTTTTGGTGATTCCAATAACATAGCAGCCCTAAAAGCTACCAGAAAATAGGAAAATTCTTCATCCATAAGTCTATATTATATAGTTTATTTGAGACAAACAATACTGCACGCTTACTGAACTGTGTTGAAAGAACTGTAGTCAGTGACCGAAATCACCGAAGACTTTTCAACAACAATGGCGGACTTTATCGAGTACCGTAGTGTTCAACTCTGCGACATTGAACCGGTTTCCACTTTGCATTCTCCTGCATCACTCTGTTTGAGGATGTTAGTTGATAAGTTAAATCAATTATTTTCAGTTTATAGCGTATATTTGTTCGTTTAAAGGACTATATTAACCGATAAATAAGAATTTTCAGTGTCTATAGGCCTATGGTAGCGTTCGTCTTTTAAGGCGTTGAAATTTAAAGTTATTATTTTTACCAGATTTTCTTTTCTTTTTTAAAATTTTGATAGACACGAGTGAGTTATATATTTATTACCTGTATTTTGCAAGCTTATTTTTCCATAATAAATATAAGAGTGAGTTGATAATGCACATATTATTACTATTAGTATTACATTTACAAGGCCTACAGTTCAGAACTTTGGTGGTGGTGGGTGAACTCTGAAATTGACTTAGAATTTATATTCCTTATCCAAAGCTTAAGGTAGCACACCTAACTGAAATCCAGTAAATGTCAACAACAAAAATTGTATCAAATAAATGAAGGAAATTTTTATTCAAGTTTTCAGAAACTGGTGAAAAATGGTTGATGATTCAAAATATATAGGCCTCTCTTTTCTTATGAATTTAATAGATTTTGCATCAAAATTATTTATTTCATATAAACATATTTTCTTAAACTTAAAATTTATTAATTCTTTTTGACAAGATTATAAGAAAACCTTAAAATATATAGACAAAATATTTGGTAGTCAATTAATATACTGTAATTTCTGGCTAGTGTGTAGCAATCATTCAGCTGATGGAACACATATTTTATTTAAATAATAATTTTAAAAAATTTAATTAATTATAATTCCATATCTACACTATAGTAAAATATATAAAAAAGTTAGAGGTTCAGAAGCCAGCTTATGTTGTCCTTAAACAGTGTTTAAAATTCTTTGCAGATATCTTTAATAGTTTTTTTTTAAAGATATCCTGCAGAAACCGAAATTAATGACTGATTTTCAGTTAACTTAAATCACTAGATGCACACCTTTGCCTACTGTGTGAAATAGAGCGTTTGTGTAATGATTGATAATATTAAAAATAACAATTTGCATTGTATGTATAAAGATCATAGTAGTAAGTCACTAGATGCATACCTTTGGCTACTGTGTGAAAGGAAGCGCATGCTTAATGGTTATGGAGATGATGCTAATGCCATAGTGATACAGCTATATTTAGGTCTATGCACATAAACGGCCATACACCTATGAACAGGGTAAATCTTGTCTTTTTAAATCTGAAGGTAAGATTAAAAGCATACAAAAAAAAATTGACACATATAATTTCAGTTTTTGTTTTGATATCACCTAGAGTTACTGTACTTTGATGAGTGTCATATTTTAAAAAAAAAATTGATGTACTTTGTTCTTTAAGGTGGATGAGGCAAACGACAGGTGCCAGATCCGGTTTGAGGACACTTCAGTCTTCTATATACTATTTAAAGACATTCATCGAGGTGTGTGCTTGAAATATTTCTAAACCATTTCTAAAATAGTTCATATGACTTGTTTTAGAAAACTCGCAATTAAGTTATGCTGTGTGAGTGGTTTGTGTACATCCAGGGGCATTTTGACACAAAATGATTTAATTTTAATCATCTTAAACCCAGGAGACCCATAAGTTTTACATTAGTTAAAAATCTTTGCCACTTAGATTAGTATACAGATCACGTCTATAAAAGCTACCATAATTCAGTACTTTAAAATAAAATTTACCTAGTGGAACAAAAAAGTATTACTCTAACCAGACTCATTTTAAAATATAGAAAATATGTTCAGCTGGTTTTAAGTGGAAATTTTTGCATTGACATTAAACAAATTGATTTTTCTTTCTTTTAAATTGACAGAATTTTTCAAGATGAATTATGTAAAAGATAACTGTAGTTTTCTGAAATTAAAAATGATCCTTGCTACTGTGTTTTGGTACATATCAAACCAGTTATTTGAGTAATAAAAAGAAACATCACTTTCCAATGACTGCCTTTTTTTTTTAATTTGACATTTTTTTTACTTAACATTGTTTTCAGCAAAGCTTGACTACTATTTTAGTCAGCATTATGTTTATTACATGATGTAGATAATATCTAATTTGTTTAGTGATGAGTTGAATAATAGTTCAGACTTTCAGTGCTTTTGGGAATACCTCCAGCTTTCTTTCCAGTTCAAAAGCAGCAAGTCCACATTTGATCAACACCATCATTCTAAACTTTTTTCACATTTAACTAAATTCTAACCTCAGTTATTTTAATAAAATGCCTTTGGAAGGTCAGAAGCTTGCTAATCCAAGTGGAAAATGTTTGTATTTCTGCGGTACACAACAATGGGCCATTTGCTTATTGGTATCATCTTTGCAGTACAGAGAACTTTGGTAAGGTGGTTCATTTTGGCCAGTGCAAATAGTGCGAGTTCAAGTATTTCAAACATGGGGTATAAAACCAGTGACAAGCTGCCTTAGAGCAATTGAAGTCATAAGCAAGAACAAACTGTCAAAGAATTTGTGACTGGTCTTTGAACTTCACTTTTGTCAAAATTGCTTCTGACAACAAATGCTTTATTTGCAACTCCTCCAGTTTTGCAAAATTTTAACTTAAATTTTACTATCAAATTCAGAAGAGATGAGTCATAAACTCTTAACTGCCAATGACTTTTAAAAATTATCTATGGATTCCTCTTGCCAAAGCAGGCCCTATGTAGTATCTAATTATTACCAGTATCAGTAATTTAACAAAATGCTCTCATTATTTTTTGGTTCGCTGGAGAGTATTTCCAGTAATTTTCTCTAAATTAATTAAAAATACTTTTATTCTGAAAGGATATGTTTTGCGAGATGTCCATAAAATAAATAGTTTGAAATGCTGTGCATGGGCCTTAATTGAATTACTTTTCCTTTTATTTCAACACAAATCCTCCAGTGTGATTTGTTTTTCAGGTCCCTCTCAAGGAGAGATAAACTGTTGTGTCTGTCAAGGGGAAGCATCTGATCCACCTAATGAAATTGTGCTCTGTGATAACTGTGGCATGGGTAAGTTACACCTTGTTTGAATATTTTCTGAAATATTTCATTTGTTTCTTATCTGTGTTTTCCTTGGACTCCACTTTCAGATTTCACGAAGTCACATTTGTCATGTTAAATAAAATTTTTAGATGTCACACTCCATTTAAAGCACTGGTTCTTGTCTAGTTTTTAGTAATGCAGGCCCAGGTCAGAGTGCTAAGAATTTTTATATTGATTGACTGTTTGCAGGTTACCACCAAGTATGCCATAATCCTCCCATCCACAGCTCCATTCTCCAACCAAATGTACCATTCCTGTGCAAGCTCTGTACCTTCGCTGTCAGCATCCAGGTGATTATATCTTTCATTAGATAATCTTTAGGTTCTAGTTTGCTATTCACGTCATTCTGAGAATACGTAATGATGCATACTTCAAATTTCCTTTTAAAAAATGTTTATTTGGTGATTTATTTATTGATTATTTTATGTGTATTTCATTAATAGCTGTTGGCAAGGACACTTATGCTTTTCTTTTTCTTTAATTTATATGTTCTCTGTTACCATACTTTGAAACAGACCCACAATTTGATACACTTGCTTATCATCACCCTCTTGCTACTATTTTAAATGGCCGATATTTAGCTAACCTCAGTGAACCAAATAAAACTTTCTAACATATCGTAACCTGTGCGGTTTTTGTATGCATTTTTAGTGCATAAATTTACTGTTAGTGCATAAAAGGGGTTGAATTTTTTTATAAATAATGAGCAGAGTAATATTTATCACACTACAAAATTTCTTGATCATGCAAATGGTTCAAATGTTTTGGCCGGTTTTGTGCAAAACAATGTATAAAAGTGCCCTCATCAGTCATTTTGATGATTTTACAAAGTTTGGGCCAACCTGTACTTAAATCAAATGAAAATAACATTCTGAAAAAAAATGGGTGTATTCTTTATATACATTTTAACATAAATGAACAGTTTTAATGATATATTTCAATTAATGAATCAGATATGCTGCATCAGACTTCATTATATTTAGTACCAAAGATGTCTAGGGGCCATTGAGATCCTTTGTTTTAAAACATTATTTTGAGTCAGCTTGTTTTTTCCTTTATTTAATTTCTGTAATTAAAATTTCTAGTTGTACTTTGCCCTTTTAAATGCAAGTTTTCAGGGTGGTTTTTTTTTGTTGTTGTTGATGTTTTTATGGTGAAAGCAATGTGTGTAACCTTATTTTCCAGTTTATCTTTGACAGTAGGCCTTGGTGAATGATGAAATTTAATCAATTTTGTTCCGGACTTAAATTTTTTTGACTGTAGTTGTCAACTTATTTTGCCCAATTTTCCATTTGCAATTTGGACTATGCCCTCTCCCCATATCTTATATTCTCTTTTTTTTTTTTTTTTTTTTACTTATAGCATCGCAGTTCCGTGACACCATCTTTAAATTGTAAGTATAAATCTTTTGCAGTTAGCATAATACTCAAGACAACACTTTTTTTCCAGAATGCCACATTCTGAACATTTTCTATAGCTTGTTTTTGTGATTTTTATATGATGTAATTATTTCTTTTTCATAAGTTCAGTATTGCATTAACCTAAAGCATGCTACAGGCAACATCAAAATGACCACAACAGTGTAGAACTCACATTTAGAGCACTCAGCACTTTGCAGGGTACATAGCAACCTTGTAAAACTCTTGAAAACTGAGAGCCAACTTGAATTTTCCTATAAACCCTTGAATTAGGTGAGAAGTCCTTGATTTTTAAAGAGGATCCTGCTCCCTTATTTGCTACTTCAAGTTTATAAACATGTCTATTTGAAATAAAATGCTGTGAAAATAGTCAAAGGTCGTATTACTTCACTCACTGAAATGTTGATACTTTTCAGATTTCACTTTGGTTTTTTCCAAATTTTTTATTTCACCTCCCCATGTTTTTGTATTAACATTCAGCAGGCTGCAAGAAACTTCAGAATTTCCCACCTGCAGAGCTTCAAATACCTTATAACAAATTTAATTTTCCATTTCCAGAATAAAATAGTTACTTATGAATATTAGCTGTTTTGAATTTGCTTTTTGGTCATTTCAAAAGGAATTATTTTGTATTTTTGTTTGATATTTTCTTTAGGTATAAATTTAAAATAATTTTTGTCAGTTAACTTGTATAGAAAATATTCTCATATTTCTACATCAAAAGATGTTTAGTAGAATTTATGAAAGCAGACAAGGTGGGATATAGATAGTTGCTTGGTGATGAAGGTAAAAAATGAAGGTAAAAATCTGAAATTTTGGCATGCTGTACATTTGGGGTTTAAAATTGTTGATGTCTTTCTTGATAACAGACTTTTATTACATTATTTGAATATTAGAATAAAATAAATGATTTTATATTGAGATAAATCATATTTGAAAGGCCCGATGATCAAGAAGCTGAAAACCATAGATGCACTTTTATAATATTTAGAGATCATATATTCCCTTTTCATTACTGATACATTCCAATCTTCCATTATCCTGACTGCCACACATTGTTTATTCCTCACCACATGGCTATATATTTCCCTTGTATATATGAATTTTGCCAAATCATTTTTAGCTTAATAAGTTCTGATTCACTTGATCATAGCCTTTTTTCCTGCATAAGTAAACAATAAAATGATATGTGTACAGTCTACTCCTGAACAATAAAAATAAAAAATGTTAATGACTGTTGCAAGATTAGTCCAGAATTGGAACAGGATAGGAATAGGTTACATTCAGAATTATCCAAGAGGGTATTCCTGGTACCCAATTAGGGCTTTTTATACATACTCTCAGCTTTTCTAAATTTGCGAAAATTTAATTTGTATAACATATATAAACCTTATTAACAGTTTTATAAACATGTTGCTTGATGTGGCACTGCCTTTGGCAAGGTTCTTGTCTGTTAATTGTTTAATTATTATCTGTACAATATTATACTAATTACCTTATATTGTATTAGAATTATTTGAAAGTGTAGTGTTGCTGGCTGAAATAAATGTAATAGATTAATTTTTGGCAACTGCAAATTATTGATGTTCCAAGAAATATGTATCATGATTTAGATTTGAGTTTATGATTTTGGAAAACAGTCTTAACCCTTTGAACCCAGCGCGCCTGTATGTAAAAAACCCCTAACCCAACCTCCCTGAGCAAAAAAACGTCACCTTTAAAAAATTGTTTTTTTAAAAATTTTCTACGTGAAACACTTTATTGTACTTTTTGAAAAGTGTTTAATGGTCAGTGTAATTATTCAGGTTGTTGTTGGAGCTCCATTTTATTGCACTTGCCAGAAAAGAATTGAAGTACTTCTTAAGAAATAAATAAATTTTTCTTATGTTTCTCTTCATTTAAATCAAATCACTAAAATCATATCCATAGTCTTAACAATTTCAAGCAAGATTTTTTGGAACCCTTTTTGGGAGATCCATATTTTTGAAAAATAAACAACTATCTTTTTCTTCTACTGGTTAATAAAATTGACTTTCTTTCAGAAAATACTTGATGAGAGCTTAAAAGTGGTTGGCATATTGCATTTTAAGAATCATTTTATAACCCTTTTCCCCCTTTTCTGTATATTTTCAGTTGCGGACAATATGAAACATTCATTACCTTACAAGGTATTTATAACTGTAGTGTTTGTAATTTGTATTTTTTAATCACGTTTATTTCTTTAAAAAAGTTTCCTAGTGAAATTCTAGTCATTTACCTAAGTTTATTTAAATGCTGCTTTGCTCTTGAAACTGTTGAGTAATTCACAGAACTGTTGCATTGAAGCATCAGGACAAATTTATTTGGCTTAAATTGTCAATACACTGATTGACATCCATTAAAATGTTATTTTAACCTTTGAAATATTTTTTTCTCATTATAAATCCCATGTAGAGATCTAGCTTTGCCACTGGATATTTGCAAGAATTTTTTTTTTTTACAAATTTCAAAATATTTCATGCATTCGGAATTTTTTAAAGACTTCCTGGCATTTGTAGCTAATGTTTGTTTGTTGTCCCTACAGTTTGTGAGTAAAGAAATTATGATTGTTTTGGATAACATATTGATCGCAGGTTTTGATCATTAAAGGTTTTCTTGTGTCTTATCTTATTCGCTGAGATTATTCCTGATTTTCCTTTGCAGTTGAACCTATTAACGTGGGACGCACAACATAGAACCAATGTTGAACAATGTTATTGCTATTGTGGCGGGCCGGGAGAGTGAGTATAGGAATTGTAATTGATTTCTTCATTATTGTATTGATGTGTAGTATTCTTCTAGTATTTTTTGTCATGGTAGGCATGCACGATTATTTTTGTTGCATTCTTATATAAGATTAGATATATGTATTGGTTGTATTTATTTTCAAGAAACTTGAGTGTTACATTTGCAGAAAATTATGATTTCCAGGACTGCCAGATATAAATAGGAAAACATTCACAATAAACATGAGAAGATATATATATATATTTTAAAAAAAAAAAAATCTTCTTTGTGTATATTACAGTCAGTTTCACCTTGTCCCCACTCCCAACACCTTTGAGTATTTTTCTAAATTATACCCTTTGAATAAACTCTTCATTATTTAATTTTTCAGTCAACTTTTGATTTATCCCCATCATACTTTACTTCTAATTTTCTATAACTTATAAAGTTTACCTGCTGTCTAATTAATTTAAGTTATTTAAACTGTAAGTGCATGGATTTTTTTCATCAATGCCTTACAGTTGCATGTGTGCTGTTAATTCTTTTGCTCTAGTTTGTTTTCTTTCTTTGTTTTTTTTTTACATTTTTTCCTTTATTATTATTATTGTCAATTTTTTTCCTGGCTTATTCTCTGGGGAAGTTTACCATTTGAAATCTGTGTTCTTAAAAGTAAAGCATTGAAGTATCTTACAATTATGTAACTGCTAAAAGTAACTTGCATTTTACTAATTAAATTCATAAACAGATATAAAGCAATTTTTATTGAAAGTAATGACAAGCCCTGCAATAATTGGTTTTAAACTTTATGTTCTAAATTTTCCAAATGTGTGGAATTACTAGAACTTGCAGTCAACACTTGTTCAGTTCAAAATGGGGACATATGGTGCAAAACCTCAGCTAAAGCTATATGCAGTTTTAACCCTTTACTGGGTGGAGCATTCGAAAACATCCGTACGTCGTATCGGGCAAAACGTCCGAAAGTATCCGTATCATCCGAGAAATCATGAGTTCCGGTGTCTACAGGAAGTATGACGTTTGTACAACGATTTCCGCACCATTTTGAAACGTTTTCTCCTTGCTTCGTTCATTTTTTCATAAAGTTTTCTTTGTTTTTCGCATTTGGTGTTTCAAATGGATTTCTTAGAATCGTCGAGCGATAATGAGGAGTTTAATGGATTCAGTTTATCGGATGAGGTAAGAGAAGTTTATTTTGAATTGGACAATAGGATTAGAAGTGACATTAGTGTCAGTAGCATGCACATGTAGGATCTTTCAAATTTTGGAGGAGAGTATGGTTTTGAGGATATCGAAGAGGAGTATGGTTAAGGGGTATCTGGAGATTCACATGGTTGGAATAGTAGTACTTTAGCACTGAATATATTGGAATTTATAAGAGAAATGGCGCCGAATGTGACTGTAAGTAATGATAGTACTCAGCTGGCTTTCTTCTACCAGTTTTTCAAAGATAAACATTTGACAAGTTAGCGGAATAACCGAATGAGTACAAACGTCTGAAAATCGCGAGAAAAAAAAATTTTTGTTAGGAATTCAAACCTGCCAAAAAAAGAGATGTATTGGTCGTCTGACGACAGATTAGTGTTCCTGGCATCAACAAAGTGTGTGTACATAGTGTTTTTAATTATATGAATTGTCGTTTTAGCTTCATAGTTGATGTTTCAGTTGAATACAACAGCTATAGGATTGCAGTACCATTTGTTTCTAAAAGTATAATTTGACTTAGTAGTATAATTCTGTAATAATAGTTAGAAAAATATATAATGATCCTAAATTTATAAATCCAATTTTATGCAAAAGAAAAATTACAGATAAAAATGTCAAACATCAAAAAATCAAAAATAAATATTTAGAATAATTTTTAGTCAGAATTTTTGTGCTTATGAAAGTGGTTTTCAAGATTTGCAGGCACTGGTGTATTGGTAATGCATTTTCTTTAGTGCAAAATCATTGTTAAATGTACTCATTTGTGCTAAAAATTCTTTTAATAAATGTTGTATTTTGTCTCATTTTTAAAGAAAAAAGAAAAACTTTGAAATGTTTTGTGTTTATGGGTGTAGCATGCATTATTATCTTCAGTATTTCCATTTTCTTGTTTTATCTTTTGTGGCATTTTTATATGTATATTTCAGTTGGTATTGCAAAATGCTTCAGTGCTGTAGGTGTCGTCAGTGGTTTCATGAAGGTAAATGTTTGTTATAAATGATTGTGACTTTACCATGTTTGTCATTCGTCTGATGCATTATATGACAATTTACCATGAAATATAAGTGTAGAGACCATGTCCTTGCAGCAGCTCTGGAATTGCTCTTGTGGTTAGTGGTTATCAAATCTTCATTTAATCGTTGGATTTCAGTTTCTTAGAATTATTATAAAATGCTAATTTAGTATACATTAATTCATGGAATATGGGTTACGGTTAATATGTAAACATTTTTTGAAAGATAAGTTAAGTGTATATGTGCAGTAAAAGTATAATTCTTAAATTACATGTATATGAAAATTTCATATGTGTTAAACTAGTCTGTTGCTATGTGGAAAATGAAACTAAATACTTTGCCATAAATTAAAAAGTTTATTTGCTCTCCCTAGTTCTACTATTCATTTTTATTTCAGAAGAACTTAATCTTGATCTGTAAATAATGTGAAATATTTTATCATCATTATTTAATTTGTTGAAACCTTTTGATTATTGGCCATTGTATGCATTGCATTTCAAAGATGTCAGCATTTCCATCCAGTAATACTTAACTTAATTGATGGAGCATCTTAATGCAAACAAAATGATCAGGCCAGTTTTTCACCTAATCTCCATGGATACGATCATTATCTATCGGCAAACTTTACAGTGTAAACATCACAGTGGAGATTTATTTTAATTGAATCTCCTCGTTAATTTTTTTTAAAAAATGTTGTCATTCATCTCTGTGTTTACTCAGAGACATGTTTTAAAATGGCTGTGCCAACCACCTTTGAATGTATTTAATGTTAGAATGAAGACATTCTTTGAAGGCTTGTCAATTGTCTGTCGTGCAGCCTGCATTCAGTGCTTGGACCAGCCACTGCTGTATGGGGATCGCTTCTACATGTTTGTCTGCACTCACTGCAATTTTGGACAAGAATATATACGTCGTCTTCAGTTTAGATGGTGAATACTAAAATTATATAATACCTTATTCATTGTCAATACACAGTTTTTTGCTAAACTTTTAGTGCATATTTAAAAGGTTGTTGCACATTCAAAAGCATTGTTTCCTCTTACTATCCTTTGTCAATATGATTTGTTAAGTACATAATCCTTAATAGTAGAACAAAATGTAAATATATATATATTTGTAAATTTGCAAGTCTTATTATACATTTAAAATCACCTTTCAATGTATTTGCTGAAAGCTAATTAATTTCAGTCTGCCTTTCTGTTAGAACCAATATTTTTCTGAAATAACTAAAATTTGTTTCTTTAAATTTACATTTAATTTTTTAAAATAAAATTTGGCATGCAGGGTGGATGTTGCGCAGCTAGCTCTGTTTCATCTGACTATGCAACATTCGCACAAATACTACGACCTGGATGACATAATCATTCCTTGGCTGGAAGAGAATGTTAATAATCTGAAGATTTCGTACCTTCTTAATGTGAGTCTTATAAATGAGATTTTGGTGGGTTTTTTTTATAAACATGTACAGCTTGTAAAATATTTTAAGTGGGTGGGTGGGAGCTAGAAATATAAAATTATCTTTTATCAGGGTTTGTAGCAACCTTGAAGTCCTCTGATAAATGAGGCTTTTCTTGAAACTTTCTTAAATTTTATTTTGTCCTTTAAAAGCACTTGAATTTACCTATAAATTCTTGAATTGAGAAGACCTTGATTTTTATTTGAAGATTGTATAATGACAGATGGATTTCAGATTTTGAAACCGTTCTAGCCTAGATTTGCTTTCATTTAATGTAAGGTGGGACATTGTGTTTTATTATGTTATTTCTGAAGAAGATTAAAATTTGTTTGAAACACTGAAGTATGTTAAAAAATAAAGTGGAAAATGGGAAATCCTGCAGGCATGTTTTTCGAGGTAAAACTTTTGAGCAGATTGTTTTCTTGCATAATTATTAAACATTAGAATATGTTCATTAAACATTTTTTAAACCATAAATGAATCTAAGATAAAGAACAGTTTCTGGTTTGTCACTGCATTTATTGGCAGCATTCAGGGAACACAAGTGATCAGTGACTGATTAGGACGAGAGTGTAAAGTTAAAAGTAATAATTTTAAGGATCCGTTTATTTATAAATTTTGAATTTATGTATAGTTTTGGGCTATGTTCATTTATTTATTTTGGGGTTTTGTGCAGGGAAAACATGCAAAGTCACCAGAGGTACGTGTCAAGCTGGATTCTGCTCTGCACGGACATAAAACAAAGTAGGTCTTTGTCCTCTTTGATGTTTAGTTTTCTTGACTCTACTGTACGTCCTGTTTGAAATTGTTTTTCTCACAAGTGACATCTGTGAATAAACGTCAGTTTTATAAAGCCACTTTGCACTTTCAGGATGCCTAATTGGAAATAGCCTGGTGAGCATAATGATTAAACTCAGTACTAATTTTAAGCTTACTAAGCAGGTCTGAATTTCTGGGAAAAGTATGGAATTTGATTTTAGCCTTTCCAGGCCTGAACAAAGGTCTTAAAAATCAGTAAAATGTCAAAATAGTCAGAAAAGACTTACATTTGAGGTTTATTTACTGTTTTAATTTCTTTTTATTGTCCGCAGATTGGAAATTTGGAAACTGGAGAAACGAGCTTACCTTTTTACATTTAGAATAATTGACCTTTTTGGATAATGTATGCTTTGATGAGAAAACGGGAGAATGCAGTCATTGCAACTTTCCAGTTTCCACTAAACATAATTGTATTAGTAATAAGTATACTCTATTCTTGGCCTAAGAGGCCAGATTACATGATGGAAAAAATCATTAAAAAAAAAAAGCATTAGAGATATCGATCTGAAACCAATTGCATTTGATAGAAAAAGTTGCCATGCACCTATGCAAACCTGCCTACCTTCCGCTTTAAGCGGAAGAACCTCCCACTCTTACCTCGAATCTCCTGCTCTCTTCTGCTTTCATTTTCATTTTTACTGATTCTCCGATCAGTTATGACAGCACAAAAAATCCCTTATTTCGTATGCAATCACCTGAGTCCTTTTTTTAACACTTCCAGAATCTTATTTGTCAGCCATTGTTAATTTTAGTTGACAAAACACAAGTTCGCTCATGAAATAAACATTTTCTTTTAAATTTTTTTATTAATGTTTAGAAGTCAGAACTTGATGAGATAGCACAATTCGGTGCATAACATTTCTACTGGCCGTCGACCAATAGATGAAGTTTGCATTTTCAAAATAGCGGCCAAGTAACGATAGTACATTCACTATACCATGTCATTTTGCCAATTACGAAATATTTAATTTAATAAATAATATCCAGTTTACATGTAAAAGATATGTAGTATTTTTCAGAAATTGTTGGTCTGAAACGAGTTCCTTGACAAATTACAATGCAATGCTATGAAAAAGATTGGCCTGTTGAAATAATATGTTTAAAACTGCATAGAGGTCCAAATAATAATTTTTCTGGTATCCTTTTTAATTATTCTAATATATTTAAGGCTTCAGAATTTATTCTTTTGAAAGTGTTTGCCATAAGTTTTGAAACAAAAGTAATTGGCGATATAGGAATGATCCTGAGTCAAATTTGTTCTGATTGTAATTTACGGAAGTGTGAAAATTACACAATTTTTTTATTTTAATCATTGCTACTAAAAAATTTAGAAATATATAAAGAGGCAATATATATATATATATATATTTGTAAATTAGTAGTTGATATTTTATGATTACACACTTCACACATTATAAGGATTAAGACTTGTAATAAAATTCACGTGTAATAGAATTTTAGATGCATAATAAATATACATACAAGTGTCTTGATCGTCTACTTCTCAAGTGGAATCTCTTGAAGGATTTTTTCAAGGAAGAGGTGGACATGGAAAAATATGCCAGCACCTATGCAAAAAAGCAAGTGAAGCTATTTTTAAATTTGTGCGCTCACCTACAAACTGACTCTATTCACTTTTCCCGCACTTTGCTGTCAAACTCTTCGATCCATTCCTGCTCTCTTTTCAGGCAGAAGATCCACTCATCCACCTATTGAGACATGGGATTGTGAAGCTACTCAGACACAATCTGTGTAAATTTGTCAAGCCCAGGTCAATGGTAGTGTAAGAGCAGGGAAAACTGAAGGAACTGCCAGTTGACCATGTCGAGTTTGAAACCCGTTAAAACCAAAAGGACAACACAGATCTTGGCATTGGAGAGGAAGCACAGGAATTTATTTCAAATCAGGAAGAAAATCACTTGCACAGCTCCAGTATTGAAGGGTTACTCTGGAGTAAGAAAATTCTGTGTGATGCTTGTAAAATACCTGAAGGAACGTCTTTTGCCAGAAACCAATGCAAAAAAACCGCTACTTCTGGTTATCAGCAGTTTCATCAGTTTGACTTTCTGAACCTGGTTGAGGTTGCTGAGTGTTGCCAGTCTTAGGATAGTTCATGCTCATTTTTTGCAGGCAATTATATTTTAAAAATTACTTTTAAATATATTTGAAACTTTAAATATTAATTGTATCAGTCTTGGTTATATATTTTTTTTTTAGTATTTAGTGCGTTGCTAATCAGTGTTCACAGTATAGGTGTGGAGTTTAAACAAAAATTGTTCTGGAAAAGGTTTGTAAAAAGTCTGGAAAATCATTTTAAATTTGCAGTTGGAACCCTGGATTTTGACCAAATGCATCATGTAGTTGGCTCTCAGCATAAAGAGTCAGAGGACAAAGTATGTGTGTACTAGCATAATTCACCTCTGAACTTGCCTGAGGCATTTTATCTGCAAATGTTTTCTATCTTGTGTCTGGAGGGCGCGAGGTGGTCGTCATTCATGTAATCTGTCACTGTCCAAATTTTTTTCTTTTTAGATCATTGGATTCAAAGGATACTAGCAGCTTTTATTTTATTAATTTTTATCTGAAGCACATCTTTTGATCTTATATATTCGAATAAAATGTAGATCGACAAAAAATGTGTTTTTCCTTTTTATTGTATTATTAGGTTATAAAGGATTGGTACAGTGATGGTGTAGAAGGCAGAATCTTTAATTAGAGCTAAATGCCTAACAGTAGTCTAGTGTGGTATGTATTGGGTATATTTCTGCAAAATGTAAACAAGTCTGAACATAGTTTTCAAGATTTCTCAGAACTACTTTTTTACTCTAATTTTCGGTATGCCAAGTCCCCTTTTGGATAGTTTTAATTATTCTATGTACCTAAAATGTGGCACACTGGCTCCTCATATGCACAACTATAAAGCCTTAATTCAATAGTTGTTTTTTTTTATATATTTTAAAAATTTGAAATTTACATAAGTTTTTTTTTTTTGTGATGGGATGCTAGCAAAAAATTTATTATTTAATTTTTTTTTTAACAGCAATATACAGCTTTCTTTTATGTTGTAGATAACAAACAAAAAACTTTATTTCAAATTTTTTTACCTATATAGTAAATAATTTTATGACGTTTTAACAAGTTTAATTAATATATATTTTTGATCAACAAAAAAGTAATAAAAACTAAACAAGATATTTTAAAACTACCAACAGGTAATGCTTTGTTATTTCAAAGGCAACTTTTGTTCCAAATTTGAAGATTTTTAAAACCTTTCAGATTTGAAAATTATTACATGTATTTTACTTGGAATGTAGTATGAGACATTAAAAATATATTTTTAAATTAACTATTTATAGAGTGTAGAAATACAAGCAGATATTTTAAATGCAATTGCTTATGTCATGGTGTTTCATTTGAATTGTTAAAATTGGTTTACAATTTATTAATTTAACTTGATCAGTATTTCACTGCTTTCCTGTGCAGATTTGTTTCTGGTCGTGAAGTTAAGAAAAAGGCAACCCTTTGGGCTTTAATCACTCGGCTACCTCCCCATGCACCTTCTGTATCTGTGCCACAGATTGGTCCTATCACAGATGAGGTCATTAACTCAATCAGTGCCAAAGGTCGTAAAGTCAAGTGCTTTGTCCCCAGTCAGTGGTATGTGAACCTGTGATTTTAAAATGACCTTTGATTATCTGTTCATGCTATTAGTTTTAATACTTATTCCATTTATTTTATAGTCATAAACAGTAAAAGAAAGTGGATTTGTGTCATATTTTTTAAGTACAAGAATTTGCTGCAGTTCTTGTTTTTCCTTTCCCCAAATCAGCACTTCTGTTAATTTTTTACTTCTGCATTAAATGAATGCATGTTATAAGAGTTAGGCGTTGTTTTTAGAGAGTAAATATTTTTTTCCAGCCAGTCACCTGTACCTGTTAAAGGGCTGCTTAAAGTGACTTTGGATAAGGGGAACTCTATCATGTTCAGGTCACAGATGCCACGCAAGGTTATTCCTGAAACCAATAATAATGTACGTATATTAGAAATGATTTGAAGTCTGAGTTGATTTAGATTTGCTTTCTTCTTAATTTTGACTCGTAACAATTGTCAGTTTTATTATAAAATCCTATTTGGAGAAGAGATTTAATATTGTATATTCAGTTGTGAATAAAATTTATATGGGTTTGCTAGAAATAATTAACCTTCCGTAATGCTGGTAAATGTGTGAAACTAATGTCAGAATGTTGATGATGATGTAAATTTTTTCTGTACAATTGCAATTTTCTTCAATAATGTCCAGTAATTTATTTTAGTTTAGACTGCCCCAGTGAATGTAAGGATTACATTACTGGATCTTTTGCACAAGTTGAATTTGATATTGCTTGAGTACTCTAAATATGGTGTCATGGGTACACTTAATACTGTGTGCAACCTGATGTCCGTGGGCCATGCTCATTAGTGGTAAAATTTTGCCCTTGATGTCCACATCACTTAAGGAAAAGACAAACATGCAAAATATTTTGTCTGAAAAAAACCATTTCATTCATGGAAGACATGATTAGTACACTTTTAAAATTTTTTCTCTGGGGTGGTCATGACTTATTAATATGCCAATTATTGAATAATGCAGTTTGATTCCCGTAGACCAGGGGCAGGCAAACTTTTGAGACCACGGGTCAGATAAAACTGTTGGAACAGTTCGCGGGCCGGATAGATGACCAAATATCAAGTCCAGCAAGTTCAGAATATAAAATGAGAACAAAAAAAAAGTAATTTAAAAAACAACAACTCAGTTTCAGTGAAAGATTAATGAGATGATGTTGCTTACTTAATCAGTGATTCAATGTCTGGCTTAACTGATGAGGTTGACAAGCGAAGAATGTCATTTAGATGGCCAGAGAGTCGAAAGCTAAGGCGACTCTTTGAGAACAATTCTTCACAGCAAAATGTGCTTCCGAATATAGCTACAATGCGCTGAGCATGTTTAACAAAATGTGGAAACTTGCCTGCTGGAAGGATGACATCACAAAAAAAAACAAAATAAAAAGAAAGAGGAAAAGAATTGCGGAACTTTGCTTTTAACTCATCGCTGCATTGCATATCTACCAACTCCATCTGCAAGGAAGCTGGAACGTCATCCAAATAGTATTTTCTTGAAGGAGGCAGACATTAAAGCGAATTTCGAAGTTCTGTGTACTGTTTCTCAGTGGTGGCGCACATGAAACTCTTTGAAGACAGCAACATTTTTCAAACAGATCAGACACTGAGCTTGTCCAAATCGTTCTTTGAAATAGTACTTCTCCGTCCACTCAGAGTTAAGTGTCCGACTTTCCATATCCACTTTAAATTTTTTAGGATGCGGGGTTGCAGACATAATTGGGGTGGGGGTGGGGAATAATGGCAAAGAAATAGCAGGTATGCAACAACCAATTCGGCTATGATGGCAAAAATCTGAGTTTCAAATTCGCGTGCACCTCTGTTCACCTCCAGCCTCCTTCCCCATGTCCATTAGTCGCGGTTTTCATGTCACTACTGAGGCAGAGTGAAGATGCTGACATACATGTCCAATTGTACATCTATCCTAGGCCTGGGAGAGTTCAAAAGTCAATGGGCTATGTTTTAAAAGCCTACAATGTTAGTTACAAATGAATGATGCACACATAATATTTTAATAGTAAATCCTGTCTGTAATTTTTATTATATTGCTGTGTGCTCTACATAGACTAAGCTATCTGTACTAACCAGAGTGAATTTAACTTTGCTGATTGTACATGCATTTGTGGGTTGTTTTTTTTAAATTAATTTTTAATATCTTGTTCATTTGTTGTGATTTTATTTAGAAACCCATTGCCTGGTGAGTCATTTAGGCACTGATAGATAATTTCTGTTTGTATTTATTTCAAAGATGAAAAAAAATAAGCACTTGATACTTTTTTTGTAGTATAAGGTTGCATGAGGTGTTGTCACTTAAAATAAGCATTTGATTTTCTTGCTGCAGACTTTAGCAGTGAATGAACACACCAGAATAAGTCTGGAAATAAAATTAATTAGTGAACATAGTTATAGTATAGATGATTTATGAAGTAAAAGTTTGTGTGTATATATATAAATAATTTGTCATTAACTTAATTTGAGTAAAAAATTTAATGGATTTATTTGAATATTTTAAAAAGTTACTCCATTATCAAATTGGTACATGTTGCACTTTCTAGTGCTATCAAAATAAAGAATTCACTATATTTAAGTTAATATGGAGAGTGAAATCTCATTCCATTATTATTTACAGAAAGTGCTGAATGGCTACAGTTCCAGCCAGTGCTACAATGGCTACACAGGAATGGAAATGTATTCTCGATCCAATGGTCACACAAGTCACAACTCTTCAAACTGTGATTCTTCAGGCGATGAGGAAGACAAGGGCTCGAAGGCTTCCAGCTTAAGTTCAGAGCCTGCCCGTCACAAAATATCAGAGCCCACAATCAAGACTAGTCTCCCCCCGTCTCCAAGTGCCTCAAATGAGAGTGCACCAATTGTTTTTGATACTCTAATTCCGAAGCCTCCAAATTTTGATGGGATGCATCACCCTTTTATAACTGAAGTTGAGAAAGAAGTGGAAGCGGGTCGTTTAAAACATTTTGAGAAACGCATTACTTACCTGAAAAAGGAGTATGCAAGTGAACTGGCAGCAATTAAAGTTCCGGATACCTCTCAGAATGGCAGCATTGTCTCTCATGATAAAAATTTGCAAGGGAAATCATCTCCAGAGAAGAAGCGACACAAGAGCTCAAAGAGGAAACATTCGATAATAGAGAAAGAGTCGTCTCCCCAGACAAAGGATACAGTTCGGCGCAGCAAAAGGAGCCGTGTGTGCGTGGACCAGTATCAACATATATTACAGTCTTTTCCACGTAACATGGCAGCCCCTGTGGTGGAGGGTCATGCACAGCGGTGGAAATGGCTAAGCGTTGTAGATCAGGTTCTGTACGGAGAGAAGTTTGAGATCATCGCTCGCAGGACATCTCTTGATGGGCATGTACAGTATCTACTAGACTGGAACAAAGACGACTAAACTGATAACTTATCTAATATTCAGGAACTTTCAGGTTGTTTGTTTTTGTTTGAGTGTTTTGGTTTTTGCTGTGAATGTTTCTGCATATAGTGTATTTGTATCTTATGTATTTTGAGTTCTGTGTGTGTGTGTTCTATTTTTAAATTGTTAGAAAGATTTTTTTTTTAACCATTTTTCTTAGTAAGATATGTTTGATTACTTGGTTGATAGCATAAGCATGAGATCGAAGCATAAGGATAGAGTTTTGTAAAGCTCATTTCCATGTGTAGTGTTTAGCATGTATATTAACACCTGTAACTTTGTCATTCTTTATTTGAGCATGTACAAGCTGGCATATGATCTGATCTCACAAAATTGTGTATGAATAAGTCGTAGGTCAAATCGCTTTATAGCACACACCGTTTATTTTTCTCATATCAAACTTGCCAATTTTATTGTGAATGAATGATTCTCATCAAGAGATGTGTGTATTTGTATTTATACAATTTAAAGGATTGTTTTGGGTTTTTTATTTATGATTGTGGATCTACATGTACACACAAAACACACATTGCTATCATCTGCAGCATTGACTGTTTTACTGGTCAGATAAATATTCATCAGCTCACTTCAAAATTATGCAGGGAGATTATTTTTTAAAATAAAAATGACTTTTATTTGATCTTTTCTATTAACGTCTAGCATGTTTACATAGTCCATCTATCTGTCCGCACCTGCCTATATGTATGCACATATGCCCCTGTGTTTTACCTTTGTTGAAGGGGGAGTGATAATGGAAATAAAAACAAATTTGTTTTATTTACAAAATAAATTTGAAAATTACACGTTTCTTTGCACGCAGAGCTGTTTTCAAGATTTTTATGGCTCAGTCTTTGGTTTTAGAATTGGGGAAATGTACAGGCATCAAATTAAAATTGTTTTTGTGCAGAAGCTATAGTTAGGTTCCTCCCCACCCCCCCTGTTATTTATAACATTTTAAAATTGGACCAAGCTACACTTGTTCTTTGTTACAGTACTGAGTTATGCCAGGAATTAAAGCACCCTACACTCTACCATAACCTATGCAAATTTCAGACATCTTTTCTTTTTAAGCGAAGAAAAAAGTATCATATATATAAATGTTTAATGTGAGTGCTGGGCTGTTATAATTATTTGCTTTATTGAACCAGAATTCACAAAACAAATTCCTGTGACACAGTACACTTCTGTAAAATCTATAGCTTTCTACACTTAACATGAAAATTTACATGATAAAATCAGGAATTAGATATAGGTTGAATATACCCTAACTTTTTGTTTTATCATAACAGAAAAACCTATGATCACATGTATAATGCACACCCTGAGAATTCATTGGATGTTAGCCACTGCTGCGCATAACTCAGTAATCTTGCCTCATATTACCTGAAATGTGCCGGCCTTGTACTGGTGTTTACTGTATTGATGTGTGCATATCAATACTTTTTCATTCTTTTACGGGATGTGTTCTTCCAAACAAATTAAGAATGACTAGTGTTCTTATAAGAGTTTTTCAGAAGTAAAAGTTGTGAGCTGTTGATAAACATACCAAGCACTGTTCTTGATATGGCAGTTCTGAAAAAAGATTATGCAATCAACAGTCCAACAAGTAAGAACAACCACAGCATGATTCAGTGTGTCACTGTATTAATGCATCGTTAGTTTTAAAATTAATTGCTTTTTGTTCTGTAATTGTACAGGGAGGCATTGCGAGAGTATTTATTGTTACTTTTATACCTTATGCATATTGAATATCAGAATGCAGAAATAAAACTTTTAAAATCTTACACACAAGATGCTCACTTAAGCAGTGGAACAGAATTTTCACATTGAAATGCATGTGTGTGTGTTCATTATCACAATGAGGAAACACAAGAGCATATAGTTCAACATCAGCATCGTGTGGCCAAAACTGAAATTGCAGGAATTGCCACCACATGGATGAATAGTCTTCTTGCATTAAGGTTGACATCTTGGATCGCATAACTTTTTAAGTTTGGCACACAAATAAAATGAAAATGTCTAAATATTAGGTCACATAGATTTGAATACACAAAACTTGTGAAAACCGAGAACTTGCTGTACTCACGACTTTGCAGTATTTGTTATTTATTAAAATTCAGTCCATAAAGTAAAATATGTGCTTGATAATTATATTGAAATAATATTCCAGTTTTAACGAAAGTTATTTTTTTAAAGTAACCTTTTAGCAACACCTCTGAACATTTAATGTATTCTTGACTTGTTCACTTCCATGGGCCTGCTCACTTCTTGTTTGTGTTCAGTCACCTTGCAGAGTACCTACCCTTCTTGTTTGTGTTCACACCTGGCAGAGTGCCTACACTTCTTGTTTGTGTTCACACCTTGCAGAGTACCTACCCTTCTTGTTTGTGTTCACACCTTGCAGAGTACCTACCCTTCTTGTTTGTGTTCACACCTTGCAGAGTACCTACCCTTCTTGTTTGTGTTCTGTCACCTTGCAGAATGCCTACCCTTCGTGTTTGTGTTCACACCTTGCAGAGTGCCTACCCTTGTGGGTGTAAAAGAGGTACAGCAGTAACGTTAATTTTGTTTCTAAAGTCATGCACCATTTTTTTTTCATCAAAAAGTTCTGATATAGATGGTTGGTTTCAGTGCAGAAAAGGTAAAATAATGAATTGTACATCGTATTAAATCTTAACAAAGTATCTATAGATACTCATTCATGTACAAGTGCTTACATACAAATGAATAGAGAAAAATGTAACTGCATCCCATACAAATTTAAATCTTTGATGGGTTGGGTTAATAAATGATAGTTAAATTTAGTAGAAGAATCCCTGCCAAGCTTGCTGACTTGTCATTTTATTTCTGTTTTAGAAGTCCATTGTGTTTCGGCACAAAAGTACTGAGAAAATACTGTTGAATTTCTGGGAAGGGTGTTAATACTTTTTTTGTCTAATCATGGAGGGAAATAAAAATAATTTTTTCAGGTTATTTCTTAGTAAATTAAAGAAAAACTAATAGCAAGTGTTCTTTTAAGCTAATATAAATAGTTAGACTGTTATTTTAGCATTAGTTTCTTAAAAGTATCTTGACTAAATTTGCTTCAAATTCTTTTAAACATCAGATGAAAACCTAAACCTTTAAAGAGTGTCACATGTAATGTTTCAGCAACAGTGATTCCATCTCCTTCAGGTTTGAACATTACTTTCTATATTTGGTTTTCTAACCTTTCATAAACATAAATGTTAGAAAAATCATACTCAAGTCATTACGTAATATTAGGCAGAGATTCTTTGAAACATCTAGTTTGTTGTAAATGGCGGAGAATCTTTGTGCACCTCTAGACACAGTCTTGTAACTAAAATGGGGTCGATTTGTTTAATTCTGCGAGAAGATAATTCAGAAATGAGCACAAATGAACATTGGTTCATTCCAGCCTCTTTTCTGACAATTTAACAAGTGATATAATTTGAAATGGGTTTTGAAAAATGTTCTCTGAAAGAAAAAGATAGCCTTTGTGCATGTAACTTCAGAGACATTTGACAGTGCCAGACACAGTATTAAAACTTGACATCTCTAGTGTTTGTGTGAATTTCTCCTGTTACTAGTCAAAAATAGCCACCTTTTTCTGAGGGACAAGTTGATTACTGTCAGTGTCTTTCCATTAAACTTTTTTATGTAATAATGAAATTGTGTGTGTGTATAGGTATTAACCTGGGTAAAGGCAGCAACATGTCGTAGTGTAGTGAAGGTGATTCAGAGTGAAGTCTGACATTAGATTAATGTCATAAACACTTTTTGTTGTTGAAATTTGTGGTGAAAAAAGAAAAACAAACCAAACCACAAATTACACTGTTATGATGCATGGTTCAACCATTGAATCACATTAATTAAATTACTTTTGATAAGAACGCATTACACACCAGTTCCTTTACTGTTAACATCGTGAAGAAGCTTGCACTTTAATCTCTATACATTTCATCAGAGATCTTGCATGAAAACTCGTTTATACACAATACGGAGACCTTTTAACATGATATATGTAGAGATGGTACACTAATCAATGTATATGATTTATAGACTGACCTACCTCTGCCAGAGAGGACATTTTATGACTGCAAAGTTATATAGGAAACATCACTTGACATTAACTCAACACAGAACTAACAACATTGTTATGTTATGGGAATCATAATCAGGTTAATGTATTCTGATTAGTATATAAATATTTTTGATTAAATAATATGGATTCTTACCGTAGATTTAGAAAATTGATTTATGAGGGTTGTATACAAAATTTTAACTTTATTTACATACTGTTTCGGATTTGTTTGTAAATTATTGAAGCTACTTTCATTAATAAAATGCCATACCTACAGGGAACTTCACAAGAGAAAGCAGATAATGTCAGCAAGGTCAAAACACTCTGCAGCATTGTTTCTGATTAGCTGATTACACGTCGTAAGCTTAGTTTGCAGTCTTACCAACCAAATTATGTGCAGTGCAGCCACTTTATGTGAATACACAGGTGCTTGTGGTAGACCTAGCCTTGTGAGAATGTGATGACCCACTGTATAGACATTGTATAATATGCATTCATTATTCGAATCATAATAACAATAGCTGATAGAAGAATAAAATTACTACTTATAATTGATAAAATAATAATAGTGTATTATTACTGTTATTACTTACCCATTCAAATTATTTTAAGATACTGATGGGGGAGGGAGGGAAAATATGATTTTAATAATTTTTAGTTTTACTGAACCTTTCAATGAAACGATACTTTAATAATGGAATACAACTACAAGTCTGACTGCTTGTCAATAACTAGATACTGGACCATGGATCTTAATTTAAAATTAATAAATCTGAAAGTTGAATTTTTAACTAAGTTCAGTTTATATTTGCAGCTATTTAGGGCAAATTAGAATTTACAGTAAATTGATTAAGAATTTGTTTTTTTTTAATTCATTAGGTGGAAAAATATTTGTTGTCAGTTTACAGTTTAGTCCAGAGTTTTGAATCAGTTTTTCACCCTAGAGACTTTTGATAGTGTAAGAGATACCAGGTACTAGCTACTGTTTAGAAAAGCCTATAGCTTTATCATATTGTCATTCTAGCTCGTTTTCATTTATGAGGGGGGAAAAAGTCAATGGAATCATTTAGCTGCATTCTAAAGCTAGATTTTAAAATATATATATATATATATACTTGGTTGAGTTTAAAGATTGCAAATGATTCTGTAGCCCACTGATCTCTAATGTACCAGGTGAAAGAGATTAGATTAGTGTTTCTATATCTTATTCTCTGTAGTACTCATAGGAATCTGTTTTGCAGGTAATTCATAAAGTGTCAGTTGATCAGGAAAGGAATGTAACTAGTTCTGTTATTGGTTGGCTCAGAGACTAGACTGCCTGTCTTTTCTACTTTGTATCATTGGAATAATGCTTGGCATTAAAACTTAAGCATATTGTCATATATTCTGGGCATAGATGCTTCAAATGTTGGTTGATTTGTTTGTGAATGTGGGTTAATTGCATTTCTTTGTACTTGTCCACATTGATTTTGACTTTCTCATCATGTCCAACTCCTTATTTCTGTCTTTTTAACACATTTAAAAAAGCTCATCAGGAGGGATTTTATATTTTATCACTTTACCAAAGAAATGATGGCAGTCACTTTCATTTGTTGAGCAAACATCTGGAGTGGGACCAGAACCTATTTTATGAGCTGAAAGTTTATCAGCAGTCTCTGCAACATTAGTGTACACACTTGTCACAAGCCTGAAGAGTATTAAATTACATCGGTATTCATCCTTATAATGTATTATTCCTTTGCATGATGAAATGTCATTGGAAAAAATTTAATCGCATTTGTTGAACCTGGAAGACCATTTTTTGTCACTTTAAACACATTTAGATTGGATGTTGTAGCTAGCTTCCAGATATGCAAAGTGTATGGCTATTTTTGACTCTGTGTCAGAAGAATTTTGTTTAAAGTGTGTTAGATTCTGCATGTCTTTATGGGTGGCATTAGCAAAATTCATTGTAAAATGTTTATTAGCATAATTAATGTAACTGTAACTGATATTGTGCACAGCCAAACTAAACTTATTGTTTTTTGTTAAACACATTTTCCAAAAATTTGTATGCACAGTCTCCAAATCTTTTGCATTTTAAGAGTATAAAGTGCTGTTTCTTTTTAAGGGTGTAAAGTTCACTACTGTTTCTAGATCTGTGCCCACTAGTGATTTGTATGTATGCAGTACTTTTTAGTGTCCAGGAAGTTGCCAGTGTTTTAAAATATGTAGTCATCAGCTTCTTCTGTGTACATTCTGTGTATTTTAGTGAGTCAAGTTTCTAGTGTTGTTATTTTAAAGACTATACAGTCATTAATGCTATTTTCCATGTGCAGCACTTTTAAACATGCATTTTTAGTATGTTAAGTCATTAGTGTTTTTAAGAATGTGCAGTCAACAGGGCCATCTTCCATTTTGTCTACCTGTGAAACGTGTATATTTTAGTTATGTCGGATGTAATTTTTTAAGTACATTATGACACCAGTGTTAAGAATGTGCAGTCACTAGTGTCATTTTACTTGTGCATACTTTTAAGGTGTGTACATTGAGCAGCATCCCATTTTAAATTTATTTTGTATGTGCTTTGTTTTACTCATCAAGGCAGCATGTTTCAGCAACGATGTCTTCAGGCAGCTGGCATTAGGGCCATTAATTTTTTAGCTTCTGCTCACTATGAACAGGTGGCCATAATGCAAATGTCACTTGTATCCATGAAAATATTGTTGACATCTTTACTACTTAATTTTTTATTATCACTGTATTCTCACCCCATCTACTCCACCCCACCTCATGGAGCAGTATCTTGGGGCCTTAAGTTGATGATTTTATAGAGAACAGAAGTAAATGAAAGCCTTGTATGCATGAACTGAATTTAATGTTAGGAGTAGTAACATTGCAACTTTGCATTTTTGCCTTATTGGTTTAATGAGAAGAATTAGCTGATCTGGCATGAGTCAACTTGATCAGTAACCTATTTATAACCTGATCAGTGACCTATTTATTGGCCTGAACAGTTGACAATTCACCATTCCTTTATACTGATGTGTGACCAGGAGATTTTAAAAAAATTTTTTTACTAAGACTAATAACAGACTTGTTTGCCTTGGTGAACGCTTCCCTCTTTTGTTCCAAAGCTTCACATTTTGAAATGGAACACATCGTATAGCACCACACCTGAATACATTGGCTTTATTCATTTGTATACAGGTGGATGTCCCAAATTTAATACTTACAAATGTAAGTTGTGATTAATTGGTGGAAAGTGTCTTGAGGAATGTTTTATAATTATTATTGTCCTTAAATTTCAGTAGATATAAAATATACATTCACATTTAATTAAGTGTTTGATTTGATTTGTATTTGATTACTTTAACTTGGGAGGAATATCAACAGTTCACACATAAAATATTTCTTGTTTTGCCCCCTTTGCTGTTGGCTTTCAAAAGGTTTGAAGATGTATTTTGTCTGGCCAAATTTTTATATATTTAGTCCTCTAAAATGAGTTAAAATTTAAAAGTTTTTAAATGTGCCCAATGATGTCAGTTTCTGTAATGCATTTGTTTTGCTATTATTTAATTCAGAAGAAATATCTACCATTATAGTTGACAATAATTTAACAATTTACAGTGTGACATTTGTCAGATTTCTGGAAATAAGACTTGATATGTGACATTTGTCAGATTTCTGGAAATAAGACTTGATATGTGACATTTGTGAAATTTCTGGAATTTAAGACTTGATACATCAGATTTGTAATGAAGAAGCAGGTTAACTTACATAATAAATACACTGAAACCTTGCTATAACATGATAATTTGGGTCCATAAAATCAGATCGCGTTAATAGCGGGGTCACTTTAATGCTGGGTTTTGCAATATGTGCGAATGATTATACAAAATTTTAGGAGCCGTGCCACGACCGCTTTGTATCCAAATTTGCGTTATCGCGGGGCACATTATAATGGGGTTCCACTATATGATGATAACCTTATCTTAGTCAAACAGGGTTGCATTTTATTTAGATAATGTTCAGTACCTTGTTATGGATTCTCAAATGGTAGAAGATTGGTACAACTACAAGTATCAAATATAGCAGATTCCTGAAAGAACTTTATTACTAACCTATGACTTACTAAGTGAATAGAGTTTTAAACACCTGTGCTGTATGAGAAGGCATTGTTTGAAGGTATTGACAGATTGTATTAGCCATGATTTTAAAGATGGCTATTCTAGAAAGAAAGAACAAGAACAATTTTGGTTAAATAATGTACATGATTGGTCGTATATATTCTCAAATGTATTTGTATATAATTTCATACATTAAGACTTGAGTTTTTAAATCATTAAAATTTGATTGTTAGAATTTTTGTCGGGAAAGAAAATTGCTAGGTGCTTAATGTGAATTCAGAAGTTTGTTTGCCGTTTGTTTCTCTCTCCTGCTCTACCCTTCCCCCATCTTCACATAATGTAAGGTTGTAAAGTTGTTTAATAATTCTTTTTATAAAAAGAATAAAGTCATTTCACAAGCTTTTAAAATAAATCAGAGTAAACCATTGTGGTTTTCTGAGAAAACATTTCTGTATAAATTTAATCAGTCTCATTCAATGAAAATTAAAATTTTAATATTCACATGTCCATGGTAAATAGTTTCTCTTTTACTTATGTCATACATCCATACTCTTCATCCGTCATTGAATTTCTTTTTTCTACAGGAATTTTTTTTAATGATCTTTGGATTTGTTTAGAACATTAAGAGATTTCTGTAATGAATAAAGAAAAACTACATAACCCAGCCACTTTCATGAAAATGTCCTCAGTTTACAATGGAAAAAATTGTCTGCATTCATGTATCACAAAGAAATTTAAATAAATGAACAATCCATGGCATATGTTTACATTGTATACTTATACAATTAATCAGTTGAAATGCCCAATGTGGGTTCCCCCCCTTCTCTCACTACCTGCCCCCATGTCTTTTTTTAAATCTTTTTTTTCTGAAGGCTCTGATGTTGATTACAATTGAATTCTTTCAGTGAATGTACAAGAATATCAGAGCCTGCTATTTGTGTTTGTGTGTTACTTATTTGTCATTGTAATTATTATCCGTGCACCCATTTGTTAATACCCTGATTAATAAACTAGTGTTTTTGAAAAGATATTAAATAAAATTATTTTAAAAAATAGCTTGCATTAAAAAGAACAAATCTTATATTTTTTGATCTTGTATAATTTTATTTGGTTTCACAGAGATGCATTACGGGACCAATAGACTTAAATAGGTTACTGAGCATGTACATGTACACAGAATTCTACAACCAGTCTATCTTGCTGTTGCCATGTTTCTTTCATTTATAACTTCAGTACTGGTAGGCCTTGTATCTGGTCGTTAGAATTAAAGAAACCATTATTTTATAAGGCTACCATGTCTTGTGTGTTAGTGATGTCTGTTAATTACCAGGGAATATAGTTTTTTGTTTGTTAAGTGTATTTGAGAATGAATGTAATTTAAAATAAAATTGAAGGGACATGCTTGTCACCAGGTTTTAATTTCCTGCATTCTCTTAAAGTTGTCTGACCTAAATTCATGCTGAGTAAATTCAAAATATTACTTTCACTTTGTGATTGGTTGTAATAAACTACATATTTGTGCAGTTTGAAAGTGTCATTAGAATTTTTGTTTTGTTTTTGATGAAGATTTTTTCAGGGGAGTAAATTTTGATTATACTACATTTTAACAAAATATTTATTCACTGACAGTCCATTCAAGATGGGTTGATTTCACGGCCGACTCACTTGTGAACCCGAGGAGAAATTGTTTCCCTGATAGAGAAATGAATAACTGTAGTTGACTCCACAGTCCATTATTTGCCCACGTAGGTTTTAGAAATATTCGACAAATAGATTGGATTATAAGTGGCAATCAGTTACCCTTACGCGATCATAGCGTAGATGACATGGATTATAAATATCAATGACATGCGATCACAGCATAGATGACATGGATTATATATATATATATATATATATCAATGACCTATATGTGATCACAGCGCAGATGACAGATTATAAGTATCGATATATACATGATCACAGCGTTGATGTGGATTATAAATATCAATGACCTATATGTGATTTTAATGTAAATGACATATATGAGACTGAGAGGGACTTTGTGTCGTGAAAAAGTGAGAAAAAAATCCATTGATGTATGTTGGCAAGGTATGCTGACTACATTGAGCAATTTCTTTTACAAGGAAATTACTGGAGATTGGAACAATAGATGTTCTGCTTGAGGGAGCTAATGCAACGAAGGAACACCAGGTTAGCCTCGAGAGAATAGGAGCGAATCAGTGATTTACGTGAGGAGGGAATCACATGGAATTGACAAGTAATAATAACTGAACAAATAACTTCTGACTTTGTTACAAAATTGCATGAAAGACAATTGAGACAGCACCTAAATCAGGTTATGTACAAACTATTATCGCTTATCTCTAATAACTCCATTTCTGTTCTCTGATAACAACTATCCTGTGGTTTGTATTGACATTAATCTATTGAATTTTGTGTTAGGATATAAGGCTTATAGATATTAAAATTATTCCAAAGTGGTTTTGTGGAAATATTGATCATTTGATGTCAGGCAATCTTTTTCATTGTATTTGTTATATTTGACAGTTGATTAATAAATTTATTGACTCTTACATATTTTGATAATTTTATGTTGGGGGGAAAAGGATGAGGGCTCACTAAATATAGATTAAAGACGGATTTGTCTTCTCCTTTAGTAAGAAGTTTTCCACCTACGGAAATCTGTGACGGTAAATGTTTGTCTTTAATGTTGTGGAAGAGAGAAAACGTTTACATCGCTCTCATATCTGCCAAGTGAGAGAGATGAGTGGTGTCCTCTGGAGAATTTTTAATAACATAAATTAAGATTTTCAGCACTTGTAATTAGTTTTGGAAGATTAATTAATAACATTCCTAGCCATTAACTAGGTGGCGTTTTTTGCTTAGTTTTGTTATAAATTGAAAGTGAGAACTACGCGTAATACTTAGTACATTTTGCGTATTATACAACACGTTACTATTTTACATATTGCGTATTATACAACACATTACAGATACATATTAAATTACTGGGCCTTACAGCTGACCAAATCAACTTCTGAAAACTTTATTCTATTAAAACTCATGCAATAACAGCTAAAAATCCACTGCTTTAGTAATAGTACTGCTTCGGAACAAACAAACAGCCGGAAAGTTGATACTTTATGCTTTCTATATTAAGTTTAAAAAGAGAGTTAAAAAAATACATACAATTTTGAAAGTGATCACTGTAAATAGTTTTAGCATTTATATTAGACATTTTTATCCTGTTTGCTCAGTTCTAGACAATTATGATTGAATTTTATTGGCACAAAAAAAAAATGGAATTGTTAATTTTAAATAAAATTTAATAAATACCGAATCTGGAACCAAGGAGCTATTCATCAAGGAAAGGAGTTAATCGAACTAAATTAAACACCAGCATATCTAAATTCTTGTCTGCTCCGTTTACCGGCCATTTAAAGCTGCTGGAAAACATGCTGTACCCGTTACAGTTCGACCCGTACCACCCTGGGCTGCCCATCTGTTGTGCGCAGGCGTTCGTGTCGTGGTCTTGCGTGCAGAAAACGATCGGAGAAGGAGCGTTAAATCCGTTGTCCCCTGGGTTTGAACCCGGGGAGAACGTCTTGTAAGTGATTGCATAGGATGTCGACTCGTTTCCGATCTTGAAGTAGTCGTAAAATGCGCTGCCCTGGCTTTGCCAGCTGTTGTACGAGATGAAGACGTGGTTGTTGTAGCCTGCTTGGTTGGTCAGATGGTGTAAGTTGTCCAGACCAATGAAAAAATTGGAGTTGATTGTGCTCGCCAGTAAGTCTTTGATGACACCTGTCTTGGCCGTCGTCCAGTTGAGGTTGAAATTTGACGAACTGTATCGACGAAGAGGATACGTACAACCTCCCCAGCTAAACTCACATAGTACCTGAGACAAAATAATACCTCCCCAGTTAAACTCACATAGTACCTGAGACAAAATAATACCTCCCCAGTTAAACTCACATTAGTACCCGAGGACAAAATAATACCTCCCAGTTAAACTCATAGTACAAGAGGACAAAAATAGAGCAATAATAACCTACTGCTCTTAAATATGTTTAGTTCCACTCAGTTGCTATACTTTGTACACTTAGATTTCTCTCCCCTGATGGATATTTACGCACAAAAGAATTATGCAACGAGAGATTTATCACAAAGTGACATTTTACCAGACATTGTAATAGGAAAATGTTTTATAATAGAAAATATATATTTGCTGTATTGCTTTCATTATTTTATTATCTTTTCGCAATACAATGATATGATGCATGAACAATTGATTGAATAATTAATATTACTTAGCAGACTCTTACATTTGCATCTAATACTTCTTATAAAATAATATATAATAATTAATCAAACCATTGCGTACGACTACACGCTTAGCACACATCCCCCACCACACACACACACACACAAGCACACTAAATGCTTCGTACAAAAATAGTAAAATATACACAGAAAATGCATTTGATTAATCAAAACGTACATCAATTTGAATACAAAAATTAATGCAAGAGAACCCAAATAGTGTTTAGTACCACAAAGGCTGTCGGTGAAGTCATAGGCTTGATAGTGTACAGGCCATCATAGTTTGACCGGTATCCATTGTTATACGCCTCAGAGCAATCTAAAAATAAAGGTGAAATATTACATTCACATAATTATTAATTTCTCGTAATTTGTATTATTAAAAGCATCACAAGGGGTACAACCATCTACTTTTGCAAATAATCAAACTGCTACAGTTACCACTCTTCACCCTCAACACAACCATCAAAACCAACAACTGTTGCAACACCAACCATCAAACCACCATTTGAACAGTTACAGCTATGCGTCAACATCATTAACTACTAACTGGTAAATTGTAGCAATGAAATGCAAGCTAATAACTATCTCTAAGTACTAAATCTATCCCCCACCCCGACTAATATATAGCTACTAAGTATTAAGTACTAACTGCTAACTACTAGTCACTAAATATTAAGTGCTAACTACTAGTCATTAAGTACTAACTAACTACTAGTCACTAAGTATTAAGTACTAACTAATTACTAGTCACTAAGCATTAAATACTAGCTAACTATTAGTCTCTAAGCATTAGTGCTTACTGCTAATTACTGTATAACCACTACTACTGGTAACTTCTAGCTAGTAAGTATTAGGTACTAATTGCTAATTACTAGCCAATGTATTAAATTCCATCTACCAACTACAGCTACCCACTTAGTACTAACTTCTAATTACATGTAGTACCATTTAACCACTGTCAACTACTATACGCTATGTGCAAATGAAAACGCTTTTCATTTCCTGTATATTTTGACTTAGTTTTATGAATATACACTTTGTACCAGCGTAACCCTATGTAAGCTTGTTGTCACGCGACGAGAGACACCCTCCTCACCTCAAAACTTAATTCCTTAGAAGTAAAGGAGCGAGCGTGTGGAAACCAGTAAAAAGATTATGTAAGGATACAAATGTCCTAGGGGCAAATTGCAATGTATTCTTATTCAATTTTGTATTTTTGTTCACATTTCTTCTTGTATTTTATTACAGTAGTGAGTATAATTATGTTTTGACCATAGGTGCCGTGTAAAGAAATATTCAACTATCCAAGTGGTTAGTCATGTCGTTGTTACATTGTGAAGTTTGCTGACAAAGTAACAATGTTACGCTGTTGTTAGTCGGAACTTCGTGAAGACCTGACAAGTTGTTAGAGGGAAGTACGCCATAAGGGAAGGAGATTATATCATAGGCTTTAGTCTACTATAATATATGGACACACGTGGTTCATTGTATGACGTCATAAGGGAAGGAGATCATATCATACGCTTTAGTCTACTGTAAGTATATGGACAATGTTTCATTGTATGACGTCATAAGGGAAGGAGATCATATAATAGGCTTTAGTCTACTGTAAGTATATGGTCACACGTGTTTCATTGTTTGACGCAATAAGGGAAGGAGGTCACAACATATGCTTTAGTCTACTGTAAGTAGAATTGTAAGTATATGGACAATGTTTCATTGTATGACGAAGACAAAAGTGGGAACTAAAGTCACGTGGTAATTTTATAGCTAAGGATTCTTATTCACTCCTTGCAAACCATGGAGAGGGGTCAAGGAAACCAGTGATATTGTGAAATCAAAACCATTGCACTCCAGTTATATGGTATATATATATTGAATACGTGAAAGCAGACTCCTGTTGTATCGTATGTATATATTGAATATATGGAAGCAGACTCTAGTAATAGTTTATGTATTTATTGAATATGTGAAAGCAGACTCCAGTTGTATATTATGTACATAATGAATATGTGAGAGTGGAGTTAGACGTTTCATTATTTAGAAAGTTATTGCCCCAAGATTCTGTTATTTCATACATTATGATATATTTTATGAATGAGCACTATTATATATGATTTTTTTCAACAGGAATACATACATAAATGGCATTAGCGAGTATTTTGTTAGTGAATTTATTATTTGTTGTAGATTGCTGCAGTTTGTAAGTGCACGTGTTGTAAGTCGCCATTTTCCTTTGTATAATTGTGAAATCTTGATGGGAATATGAATTATAATTTTTGATGGTAACATGTTGCTCATTCACACATAAAAGAAGTGTGAAGAGTATAGCGAAATTACTGTGAGTTACAATAACAAACAACCGTTTTGAAGTAGTTGGAAATATTGCAATATTTTGTTGTCTCTGTGAAACAACTAACAGAATTTTAAATTATGGAGAATTTTTCATTGTTGTGCTGACTGGTCTACTAATATTAATTGTATTTTTTGCCAATGTTGTTATTCACATGGTACATTTCTATAATGATATTGTAAGGAAGCACATTATGAATTCTCACTATTGCCACATTATTTTATTAGAGATATGGATATACAAGACTACAAAAGTATATTTTGTCAAGCTGGGCTCGGGTTATGACCTAAATGAGACACAACTCAGTTGGTCCAAGAGAGGAACAATAAAAAAGTTTGCTTCCCATGCCTACTTAGAATTAGCCCAGTTGACAGGTTTTGTGACTGGCTGAAGGCACTCTCCAATTGACACCAGTCCAATCACAAAGCTGACAAATGTAACACCCAGGTGATGCTAGCGAAACCGAATACAAACGTGTTAACCAGGCATATCTATAGTGAAATATACACTCACGTACACCCCCTCCCCCCCAACATACACCTTTTATGCATACACACATACAGAGACAGAGAGAGAGAGACAGTGAGAGAGTAATTTGGTATAGCATATAATGTCATTATGTAAAGCAATTAATCCTTAATGAATATATACACTAAACCACGAAATTTCTCAGAAATATTTTAAATTTAAAATACTGCACAAGATTTATATACCGAATCAATACCTCTTATAAGCCGCTCGCACGTCCTCCCGCCATATTTGACTGTACAAGCACAGTAGGTGCCGTTGGAAGTGCCGCCATTTTGGCAAACCAGAGGCTCGTGCGTGGTTGTAATAATCGTTTCCGTTGTAATCTTTTCAGTGGTCACCTCTTCCTTACTTTTAGTTGCCTGTGTGCAGACGATCAGCACACAATGTTTGAGCACAGTAGATATAATTATGCAATGCAACACAACACACGTGCTTGGACATCTGGTTTTCTTGCGCATGCGTATAGCGTATTCTGATTTTTTTTCTAACTTCTTTATTTGAAAATGAAATCTCGTCTAGTTACCTTAAAGGAAACTGGAATATATTAAACAAAAGAACACATACTTATTTGCAAAATTTACTTATGACATAAAGAGGGAAATTTGGGAAGAAAAGTAAATTTATTCATAACCTCAATCCAGTTTTACTGTCATGTAAACGTTTTCCAGTAAAATAAGCGAAATTTGATTCTATTCTCGGTTCTTTGTAGAAAGAAACGAACCAGATTCTATTCATTGTTTTGTGTAAAATAACGAATCGGATTTAATTTTGTCTGTGTAAATAAATGAACCAGAGTTTATTATTAATTTTATTATTTTGTTTGCGTAAAACAGATTAAGAGATTTTATTATCCGTATACGTAAAATAGATGAACATATTTTATTATCCGTTTGCGTAAAATAAATGAACCAGATTAAAATCCTGTTCTGTGTGAAATAAATGAGCCAAAATCTCTGTTCTGCGTAAAATAAACACAACATATATTATTGTCTATTAAACGAACCAGATTCCGTTCTCTGATTTTGTAAAGTAAACGAACTAGATGCACGTACTATTCTTTATTCTGTGTTAAATAAACGAACCGGACTCTTTTCTTTCTTCAGTGTTAAATACACGAACCGGACTCTATTCTTTCTTCTGTGTTAAATACACGAACCGGACTCTTTTCTTTCTTCAGTGTTAAATACACGAACCGGACTCTATTCTATCTTCTGTGTTAAATACACGAACCGGACTCTATTCTTTCTTCTGTGTTAAATACACGAACCGGACTCTATTCTTTCTTCTGTGTTAAATACACGAACCGGACTCTATTCTTTCTTCTGTGTATTAAATAAACGAACCGGACTCTATTCTTTCGGACTCTATTCTGTCTGTAAATGGACTAGATTTTATTTTATGTGTAAAATAAACTAACAAGTTTATATTCTTTCCTCTGTGTAAAATAAATGAAACGGTCTGAATATAAACTAAACGCAACATATTTTATTATTGTCTGCTACATGTAAGTAAACAAACTGCATTATATTCTTTGTTCTGTGTCAAGTAACGAACACGAGTCTATTCTCTGTTCTGTGTAAATTAAGCGAACACGAGTCTATTCTCTGTTCTGTGCATAATAAACGACCCGGATTATATTTTGCCTTTGTGAACTAAAGTAACCAGATTTTATTCTCTACTTCAGCAAAGTAACCAGATTTTATTATCTACTTCAGTAAAGTAACCAGATTTTATTATCTACTTCAGTAAAGTAACCAGATTTTATTCTCTACTTCAGTAAAGTAACCATATAAAAGCTTATCCCGTGTCTGCGTACAATAAACGAATAAGTTTCTATTCCCCGTTTTATGCAACATAAATAAATCTCAGATTATGTTCAATGTTTTGTGTAAAATAAACGCAATAAATTGTATTGACTGCTATATGCGAAATATATATGTGATATAAATACAATAGATTGTACTTGTAGGTATCTGTGAAACACAATAGATTGTATTGGCTTCTATGACTCATATAAACGCAATATATTATATTTACTGCGAATTGTGAAATAGACACTAGATTTTCTTGAATATTATTTGTGAAATAAATGAACCAGATTATGATATTTTTTTTCTGTGTAAAATAAAGGAGCCTGAAAATATTCTCTGTTCAGTTTACAGTAAATGAATCAATTTCTATTTTTAGTTTTGTTAAAAACAAACGAACAAACCGTTATATAATAATCGATCCAGATTATGTTCTCACCTCAGTATGAAGTGATCGAAACAGATTCTATTGTTTCTTGTTCTGAGTAAAATAATTTAAAATATTAACGTACCAGATTATATTCTCTGACCCATGTACAATACGTAAACCACATTCTCTCTTCTGTGTAAACTAAATTGACCAGATTTTCTCTTTGGTATAGTACAAATTAACTACATGCTCTCTTCTCTGTATAAGAAATCGACCACCTAATCATTTTCAGTTGAAAAAATACACAAATCATTTGCAACCAGTAAATAAATGAAATAGTATTTTTGAGTTAACTCATATACTCGGTAGTGAAGTACTTGTAAATACTACCTCACTCATAATTATGTAGTCAATAATTAAATGTACCATTAAATACGATTATCAGAAAAACCAACCAACCATGGAATTTAAATCATAATTTAAATAATAATAATAATAAATCAACCGCGCATACATTTTTCGGTAACAGAAATTTGTAAAGGGAATCATGGATTAAAAAAAAAATACCAAAAAACAAACACGCGCCAACAAATCACCAAGAACCTTTTTTTTTAGCTAAATCAGCCATGAATGTACATCGCCATCTTATACATCTGTGAAGCTTTTGTACTTAAAGGGGAGAGCATTTGTAACGTACAAAACAACTTATTACATGTTTTCTACTTAAGGGGGAGAGCATTTATAACGTACGAAACAACTTATTACATATTTTCTACTTAAAGGGGAAAGCATTTGTAACGTACGAAACAAAGAAATATGTACCTGTTTGAACACGTATTCATTTAAAGCTATCACACTCAAGCATAAAGTAAATAAATATTTTTGTTGTTATAAACTTAAGAAATAATTCATACTTACACTCTGCAGATAGAAGCAGCTCACATCGGTCGTATTTCTCAAACTCTCACATCCTTGAGGACTCGAACCTTTCAGCAATGTGCAGTTAACCCAGAGAGGCGGGGCAACGTTACATACGTTGATCGCTACGCAAGCCGTTACGCGCAAGCACATAGAGCAGCACTCGACCACAGAACGCACATGGTACGTCTCTAACTCTGTGGCGCTGGACACACGACCTCTCGGGCACGTGAAATATCTTTCATCCGTGAAGTCAGATGACGTCATAAAGTGGCAGAAATAAAGAAACGATGCACAGAAGAAGAAAATGTAGTTCGAATGCACTGCCATAGTGATGATATATCGTACAGTTGAGTAGTTGCGCTATTTTATCACTTTGCCGTCCACTTCAAATTGTCGCTGATTTCGCGGGAAGTGTATTGCGCTTGTAATATGTCGTGGCAAGTGCCATGCACGTCTCTAGATGATCATATGATTGGATGTCAGGAAATGAATGGATACATAATATTACCTCCTTGTGTATTTTGATGTTAGTTATAGACTGGAAATGTCACGTGACTGGTTAAGTAACGAACGGAAATGTAACGCGATCGGGTATCATTATCGTGCATACCTTAATCATTTCCATTCAGATATTTCATATTAAGGAAATATTTCAAAATTTACTATGGCATATATTTGACTTAAATTCGTTTCAGCAAAAAAAGTGATAGAAGACATTAAAAAAAAAATTACGAGCTTATTGTCGAGAGGCAACACTCATGTTCCACTGAACTACCAGCACGGAGTCCCTTGCTAACGTACGTACAAGCTCCTCATGGCGGAATGAGATTAAACAGTTTTGCTATAAAAATCATTGGCAGCATTTGTGCATGCGTACCGTTGATCTCCTGTTTCTAATATTAGACGACAACACCCAGATCTGTTGAAATAAACAAGAAGAACAAACGCGCCATAATCGCTTTTATATTCGTATGTAGTGTTTGCAAACTTTACCGTTATTTTTAAACGAATCTTTTCTTTCTTTCTTTTTTTTAGCAAACAATTGAAGTGAAATCGATGTACTTAGACATAAACGTATAATAAGTTTAATAAAACATGGCGTATTCAAATTTAGAACACTACACAATGGTGCTCTAGAAAAAGGAAACGGACACAGGAACTGTAATTTTATCACCAAGTAAAGACTTCTATACATGAAAGAAAAAACTCTGATCAATCTAATACGCCTAAGATTACGTAGAATTAAAAAAAATAAAAATTCCCCCAGGTATGGTGTAATAGAATCATACATCTTAACGGAAATGGTTCAAATGTCTTCAGCAAGGTATTACTAACACGATTTTGGGTATTCGGATAATTAGTTGTTTACTTGCAGTCGTGTCCCAGTTTCCATTCGTTTTGCTTGCGAAATTTTGTTGACACCTATACAAAGACACTTAGGTCCATCTTGCCTGATCGAATGACTGCTCTTTCTTGACGAACTCTTCAGATTGTGCAAGCCGAGGACGTGTAACCTACTGCAATGCAGTAGAGAAGAAAAATCATTTGTCTGTATTGTTTTGTCCACACACCCGAGCATGTAATAAACAAGTTAGTGCGATCAATTCCCGAGTTTTCAAATTACCGAAACCTGAATCTTTTATCCAAGAGAGTGGTACTGCTGTCTCTCTCTCTCCAGCCACCCCCACTTCAGCTCTATCTATTAATTAATCTATCTATGTATCCATCCATCCATCCATCCATCCATCCATCTATCTATCTATCTATCTATCTATCTATCTATCTATCTATCTATCTATCTATCTATCTATCTATTTGTGATAGGGGCACTCCACTTAGTTAATGAAAAGGATTATTATTATTATTATTATTAATCTTTCATAATGAATTTCAAGTGATGAGAATATTAATTTTATTTTATTAATGATCCTCAGACATATGCCACTCGTTTCGCACTTGACGGATATTTTGGTAAACGTTTTCTCTATTCCACAGCATCAACCTACATTTACAGTCATATAAGGTTTCCATGAGTGGTAAACGTCTATGTATATGTATGTATGTGTGTGCGTGCGCGTGTGTGTATGTATGTGTATGTATGTATGTGTGTGTACATATATATATGTGTGTGTGTGTGTGTGTGTGTGTGTGTGTGTGTGTGTGTGTGTTTATACATGTGTGTCTGTGTATGTGTTCATATGTATTTGTGTGCATGTGTGTGTGCGGCCTATAAATATGTGAGACTGTGTGTGTATTTATCATCTTGCAGAGTAAAATTTCTAGCTGCTGTAGATAGAAACTATGCCTTGATGCTGTGAAGCTCTTGGCTTAGATGAAATTGTGTGAAGATATGAAATAAAACCAATACGTACGATCTTAAATACTAACAGTTGATGAACGTGTTCTGTTCCTTCTGCACTCACAAGAAAGATACACACTAAGTCAACTAACAGAGTCACCCAAACACGCACACACGCAGATTCGCAATTAACGTAAAGTTTAAATGACACCTTACTATTTGATTCGGCATCTATACACGCCACATTTATTGTACCTCGTACCGACAAATCAAGTTCAAATCCGTATAACAACCATGCCAAGCAAACGACAAACCATGCGCTCACAAACTTGAAAGTCCGAATAATGACGTCATCTCGAACACGGAAACGAGGTATGGTGCGACCACTTCATCACTATGGCAACTCTCGAAACGTTGGAGCAAGGAGTTTGGGTGAGAGGGGGAGAACTCGTGTACTAACTCAAGCGTGAGTCAGTTTCCGAAAAACTAATGTGCGAATTCACTCCTTGACGGGTTGTTTGATGTTGTGTCTCCCAAGTCTTATGCAACACGTCACTGCAAGCACTAGATGTCCTGCTTGTCTGGTTAGAGAGCACTTTCATGGTTTCACAGCATTTTGTGTGACTGGTCATGCAACTCGCGCTAACGGAAGTGAATCAATCGGACCAGCATGGCATCAAACCAAAGGGGCAGCAACTCCCATAGAGTGGTAGAGAGCTGTTTAGACGATCACCATCTGTTTCCTGTGTATATATTATTTGGGCCAAAGGCATTTCGATCTTCAGTGTGTGCTGCTTATTATTTAGGCCAGAGGCAACTCTTCACTGCTTTACTTATCAATTGGGCCAGAGGCAATCCAGCACTGTGTGAACAGACTTATGCAAACGACCCACACACTATGTCACAAATACTCAGATTTGAAATACTGAAAGAGCATTTTACAATAGTTTTATAAATATTTAATGACAACGAAGTATAGTTAGAATTATTTGGAATTAGACAGCACTAGCATCAGAAGGTGTTATTAATAGACTTTCATTCATAAAAGAAGTTAGTGGATGATATTAAATTAAATTTATTGCAACGTGTATCACACAACCACTTTAAAATAAAGTAGGAAAGTATTATGAGGCGAATAAGATTAAGATAAATAATTAAGAGAAAAGGAGTCCCTAGATTGGACACCTCCACCAAATAAATAAATAAATAAAATTTGTATCCACTAAGAAATCCATTTATATCACTTGTCAACATTTACGATAGCAGCATGCATGTGATAAATGTTAAAAGTCATAGGTCATAGGTCACTTATTTAAGAAAGCTGTCTTTGAAGAAAACGTAAATAGTTATTCAGGACATGAACAAATCTAGCTGTCACTAAATTACGGAATAAACAAATAAAATTTAAAACTATTCTCAATTTCTTCATTAAAAAACAATTGAGCATGGTCTCAGTACTTCCGCCTTCCAAGTCTGAAAAACCTGCATCGTCTACACGTAATACTGCTTACCTGGGCCAATAGGGTACACTTAACACTGCTTACCTGGGCCAATAGGGTACACGTAACACTGCTTACATGGGCGAATAGTGTACACGTAACACTGCTTACCTGGGCCAATAGGGTACATATAACACTGCTTACCTGGGCCAGTAGGGTACACGTAACACTGCTTACCTGGGCCAATAGGGTTCACGTAACACTGCTTACCTGGGCCAGTAAGGTACACATAACACTGCTTACCTGGGCCAGTAGGGTAATCGTAACACTGCTTACCCGGGCCAGTAGGGTACACATAACACTGCTTACCTGGGCCAGTAGGAGACATAACACTGCTTACCTGGGCCAGTAGGGTACACATTGATCGCACCACACGCTGCTAATTTCGAGCACAGAGTCGCACACTTCAGCAGTGAACGAGAGATAAATACCCCCGGTTCGACGGTACCAGAAGCATTGTCATTCATACACCCGACTTATTTAGTAGATACAGACTCAATGCGAGCAAAGGTAGAGTTAACGCATGCTTAGTTTGTCAACAGGATGAAGACAACACGTGTATGTTGCATGACGGTTATGAGAATGTGGGATGTTCTGAACGAATTAAACCGGATTAAAATTCAAACTCAGCACCGTGGTTCCTTGCATCCCTAGTAAAGGTCAAAGATCATTTTCTTCTCGCCTAGTAAGTTAGTTAATATAGCACTGCGTTTTGACAGTATTAAAACACTTTAATATGGGCAGAATTTTCACCATCAGCACAATTATGCTTTCATGTCAAATTTACAATGATCTCTGCTAATACTTTCTTGACAGACTCTCTATCGCGCTGGCATTCAAATTACAAATGACGTCACTATTTCATTCAACATATCCCGCCTACTAAAGTGTGTTTTATATTACAATGGATTTGTCAACAGAGGGTATAAGCACATAGGTTTGTGCTCAAATAATTTTGTTTTAAATATTCCAAGTCGATTGTACACTGAGACCAATAGACCAACTAGTTAAATCGCCTCCCATAGATTAAAAGCCATTATGGCAGTGAAATAAAATTTCAAAGGAAACCACAGCAGACATATTGTTGGAGATAATGCTTCTTCAGTTGACCAGTTTGAAACAAGAAATCTTACTTTCAAAATAATCTACAATCTTTGCTTGCACAAGTCTTATCCTCGATGTGTTCGCTTGACTGGAAACTTGGTGGGATTAATTTAAAACAAACAAACATTTACTGAGAGAGAGAGAGAGAGAGAAAGAGAGAGAGAGAGAGAGAGAGAGAGAGAGAGAGAGAGAGAGAGAGAGAGAGAGAGAGAGAGAGAGAGAGAGAGAGAAAGATTTCTATTTATTTAGAACATTTTTCAATTCCCAAAGCATCATGCCACTGGAGTCCCGAGCAATAAAATATAATATCTGCTCTGAATCACATCTGTATACCTTGAAACATAGTTCAGCAAAGCTGCATTTAGCATTACTGATTAAACAGTGCTTTAAAAAAAAGTTGTTAACGGACATTTATAATTTTACTATAGGAATATTAGTTTCCAGTTAAAGACCCGTTGAAGATTTATAGCATTAAACCATACGCTGAGACATGTTATAAATATATTGACGTCATTAACACTGTTCTGTTAACAGTTTACTGTTCTATTACGTTTTAATTATTTAAATTGAAAATGTAAGAAGTTAAGCAGCATGGCGATAGCTTTATCCAAAGTAGTAACCCAAGTGATGTTAACCCACCAATAACTCGACCCCTTTCCCTTGCAGATATAGACCATGTGAAACTGTCCGAGCAAACCTCTTGACCTCTTTCCGTCAGATGTAGCTTAAGTGACATTAACTAACCATTAACTCGACCTCTTTCTATGCCAGATGTAGTCCAAATGGCATTAACCAACCGATAACTCGGCTTCTATCATTGTCAGGTTCTGCCGGCTTGTAATATTAGCGTGGAACCTTGTACCTACAAGATGACATATTAGCAATCAACAACCAAAATGATATCAAAGATTTAAAATCTGTTTACATAATGTACGTATAAATGTAATTATAAGACTGTCTTGCAAGATCAGGTCAGTTTTTGTCAGTTTTCGAAGAAAGGGTCGTGCCTGCTCAGGGCAATCTCAAGAAAACTCAAATTGACAGTCTGAAGATCGAAAGGCCATTGCAAGTCGTCCGCAAATACGCTGAACCCACTACAGTCGCGTCCAAACCATCCGGGGTGAAGTTTAAGCTGGGTGCAATTGTTCACGTCTCTGTCATGGGTACTGAAAATCACCGGCTGGCTGGCACTGAAGCCATCCTCTGCTAAATGACCCCCAGAGTAGAAGCTGGAGTAGGTCAAGGCGTAGGAAGTGGACTCGTTTCCGATCGAGAAGTGCGGGTACATGATACTGGCAGTATTGCCGTCCCCAAAAGTCATGGATATTTCGGCTGCGTACTGTGCCTGATTCAGCAAGTGGTGGAGATTGTCCAGACCGATAAAATAGCTCTTAGGCTCATTACTCATCTGCAGATCATGATAGAAGCCCTGCTGGGCAGTGGTCCAGTTGACGGCAAAGTTCGATTTTGCTGGTCGACGCAGAGGATAAGTCGAGGCACCCCATGCGTGGACGGCACAGTAAACCTGGCATGTGCACGGAAACTTGGCATTATTGCAAATACTAAAACACCAATTGAAAGCACTTAAAATGCACAAATGCAAACACCCAGTGCAAACACTTAAAATATACAAACGCAAAAACTCAGTGCAAATACTTAAAATGCACAAATGCAAACACCCAGTACAAACACAAGCATGCACAAATGCATGCCAAAATACAGTAAACTAGATTGAACTGGTTAGTTAAATTTGAAATTGCTGCATGGTATCGAGTTTCAAAATTATAGGAAATTATTGAAATATTATTTTTAAAAATATTGGAAATATTGTAAAGTTAGCACGTGATCAACGTTGAATATGCAAATAGCATCACAACAGGCGTTAAACTGAACAGTTTATGCAATATCAAACTGGAACAGATGACTGTACACACCACTCCCGTACAACTATGGACTGCACACTCGTCACACACGAATGACTCGACTTTCTCTTTCTTATTAATTTGGTCCATTGTTTATGAATTCAAAACCTAAATCGATTGCCTGAAATTGACCACCTCACTCATAAACATAATTGCTCGCCAATAAACCATTTACAGAACTATAAATTAATAATGGTTTTATCTACGTACTCCAGAGTATTCAAAACATATCTATATAATCTAGTTTAGTTTGAAATGTGAATTTTGCTACCCAGATCACAATAAAACTAAGAAAGCACAATCAAAAATATATGAAAAAAAATGAAAGAAAACTATATTCCCCACCTCCCCCCACCCCCACCCCCCTGGAAAGTCTTACTTTAAAAGCTGTAGGTGATGTTATCGGCTGAATGTCGTAAACATTGCTTAACTCCGTATTGAGTCCCTTTTCATAAATCTCTGAGCAGTCTGAAATTAGACAACACCAGGCAATTCAACTTAAAATGATGTTTGCTTTCTAACAATTGTCCTATGTATTACCTGTGGCATATGGACACACACACACACACACACACACACACACACACACACACACACACACACACACACACACACACACACACACACGTACACACACAAACACACACACACATACATACACTCACACACACACTGTGACGCCAACGACACACTAGTTATTGGTTACGATTATTATTGTTATCATCTACAACTAATTACAAGTGATGAGAATCTTAAGTTATGTTATTAGTAATTCTCCAGAAGACACCACTCGTCTCTCTCAATGGCGGATATGCGGGCGCTGTAAACGTTTCCTCACGTCCATAACATTAAAGACAAACATTTACTGTCACAATATTTCCATAGGTGGAAAACATCTTACCAAAGGAGAAGACAAATCCGTCTTTTAATCTATATTTAGTGAGCCCCCATCCACCCATTGTCTCTCCAACGTACAGTTATCAGTATGTGTAAGAATGTCAATAAATTTAAGAATATATTTATTATATTAACAATCAAATATACAACATATGAATATAATGAAAGATCATTGACATTTACATAACTTTACAGCAATGTTCAATTAACGATGGACAATCATTCAGTTTATCCTAGCATAGACATAAGCAATCAATTAACATAAATAAATAATCAAGTTCATGGATATTATCATGGAAATGAGCGTAGAGTTTTAGAGAAACAATTAAAGTCAATTTACATAATCATTTCAAAGATGGCAGGTGTCACAAGCATGTATTCACAATCATGTGGTTGCAAAGGTCAGACCCCTTGTGTCCCTTCTAGTGTCACATTACAGAACTGTTCCAGAATCTTCAGAGCTCTCCAAGCACGCAACATAGAAAATCGTCCTGATTTCACATTTTCACATGTGCTGTCAGTTACATCTAAGTTTGACGACAACGCTGGATGCACACACCAACAAAACCAAGTAGAGTAATGTAATAGTCATAGCATGACGTGACAAAAGAAAAAGGTGTGCTTTCTCTGCAAAAGTCAAATTAAGACGGCTCTAAATTTCAGGCAAATTTCATCTCTAAACTCCTTTCTCTCTTACAAAAAAAAGTATCTACTTACAAATCCTACAACAATTTCTTTAGCCGGATACACACACAGCATGAGGAATAGTGTATTGATCAAAGTTCGCATGTCACGTACAATGTAGTCAAATTAATGAACATGGAAATAATGGTTCAATTACATAAGCATTCTTTAACTCATTTCATAGATCAATATCAAACATGAATGAAATATTCTAAGTCCATTCTTTCTTTATCATTTTACCATAAGCTAATGATCGCCTTTATGACCAGACTCGAGTTATATTCAAATTCAAAGTTAATGAATAGAGTACTTTTTCAACAAAGAAACTTCCGGTCCATCCCTATTGAATAAAATTGTTATGAACAAGTGTGGGACTATTACTCAGAAAAAAACTACTCATCCAGTTAGAAATGGTTTGGAATGCATCAGTAATTTTTAGCATATTCTCCACCAGATTTGTTTACTCCAACTCAAAAATATATTACAAGGAGCGCCCAAAGTCGGGGTACTTTGACGATTTTAACAATTTACATAACAACTAAATTGAAAAATAGGGATTGGCAAATTTACTCAGTCACACACATACATATAGAAATTGCTATAGATATGTACATATTTCGTAAATTTCAACTAATCAAATTGCTGAAAGCAGAGGAACTAGGACATAGGTCAATGTACATCAATACCTCTTATGCGCCGTTCACATCGCAGACCTGTGTAGCTCAAAGGACAGTTACACCTGTCGCTTAGAAGAATGCCACCATTCTGGCAAGCACTAGGTGTTTGAGTTATTTCCCCTGGCTCATTAATAGCAATGCTCTGTGAGAAAGTTTAAAAAACAACAACATATTATTCTAAAGATTAAGTAGAGTGAAAACAGAAACCTACTTGAACATTATCTCTGAATCGTATATGTTTTAAAATAAAAAGTGTCTAGAGAGTAGAATAGAGTTTATACTGCATGGGTTCTAATATGAAAATAAAGCACGTACATTTATTCTACCCATACGGGAATAATAACAGATCTCACTGTCAAAGAACAACGGCTCTCCTGTTTGTTTACATCACGCTATTAACATGGATTAAATTGATTGTTTGATGGTGGAAACAACGTACTGGACCTTGATAAATGAACACCTCTTGCCCGTTGAAAAATCACCACTTTCTGAGATGTTAAAGCAAACTGCACAAAAATAAATCGCGCAGTCCCACTACATAATATGCGTAGAACACAATTTTTCGAAAGTATATCACACATTCAAAAAAGGTGAAGCTATTTATAGTCAACAAAAATAAATCGGAAAAATGATAGGAATGTTAGAATAAAGCAAGTGTATACACAGAGGACAAGATTAAACATTGGAAGATACAAAGAAAAGAAGAGAACCTGAATGCTAACAGACTAACAGCGGACTTAATCGACTTCATTTCAGGAGCTGTGTTCAGCGGAAATGACGCTTTACCCCGTCGTCGTTCCGTTCGGCTTTGTACGGAGAAGACCGAGATGATATTCGGAAAATACAAATGCCAAAACCACAAATTTCGTTTGCAAGTTCATTTGCCAAACGAGACGACTTCAAAAAATTACAAATAATTATATTCGGGAGTGCGGACATACCTAAAGATAATTCAGAGTACTTTTAAAATTAAAATAAGTGAATATTGTGTTTTTCTTAAAGTTCGATGCTTCCTGGACGAGCCATTATGTCTTTAAAACGCACGTGCTCGCACGCACACATACACACAAACACTCCAGACACCTAACGCTACTTCTATTAACTATGCTATCTGCTGAATATTTACTCGAAATTAATTTGTTTATTGTTATGGCTGATAACTTCCGGATAACAATATTTCGATCTGTCGCTAAATAGCAATATCATTCAAATACTTTAAATAAATCCTCAATGAAGACTTCAAAAATTACTGCGTCGAATTTAAAACAAAGAAACAAAACAAAACTTTGCATATTATTTAGAATCTTCACAAACACACACACATGCACGTACGCACAAACCGAGAGAGAGAGAGAGAGAGAGAGAGAGAGAGAGAGAGAGAGAGAGAGAGAGAGAGAGAGAGAGAGAGAGAGAAACAGACAGCGATAGAGAATATGTATCTAAAAGGTAATATTTTGGCATACTCTATGACCGGAAGTCTTAGAATTTATCGGACGTAATATTTTACAGTTTGTCCCATACAGTAATACTAGTAATATATGTATTACTAGTATTACACTATACGTATTTTCTTATCCACGTGTTTGTATCTGTGCATAAGTAAATCTGGTTTATTTTCTATTTGACAACAATGTTTACTCCCTATGCATCTGCTAATTATGTTTATCGCACTGCTAATGATGTTTATCTCACTGCTAATGATGTTTATCGCACTGCTAATGATGTTTATCGCACTGCTAATGCATTTTAACATGAATGGTCCTATGCGTCATCAACACCAATGGTTCTATACGTCACTGACATCAATGGTTCTGTATGTCATTGACATCAGTTGTTCTATGCATCATTATACCGTGACCATTCAACTGCTACTGCTTTAATGTTCGCAAATTCAGTGAACTTAGGGAGTAGAAGTAAAGGAGAAAGAAATCAGTGAACTTGGGAAGTGGAAGTGAAGGAGAAAGAAATCAGCCAAATTAAACACTTTCTTTAATGCTGACTAGTGTTTAGTATTTCATGCTTGTAGGTGTGCATACGCAGTGACATAATTATGTACAAATTCCACTATTCTGTCTATGCGTATGTGGGCATTCTTAACTGCACGAAGCATCACCACTAACACCTACAGATCTCACCTTTTTCACGTGGAAACACTGTGAATCAGTCCGATGTAAATTCTCACAGCCTACAGAACCTGTGTCCGCCAGGATGCTGCAGATGACCTGTTGAAGGTCATCGTAGCACACGTTAATTGCGCCACAAACGGCTAACTTCGAACATTTAACTGCACATTCCAAAACCGATCGAGTGACAACCGTCTCCGTTGATGGGGCGCAGGGTACGTAACCACGTCGAGAACGAATAAACATGAACTCACTAGTGTTCTCGGAAGCAAGAACGGGGTTTTCGGTGGCGAAAACTATGGTGAAGAACACAGTCATAACGTGGAAAGGCATCATAAAAGAGGAAGTAGATGTCACTAGCAAGAACTGTCGTCACTATTAAGAACTGATGTCACTATTAAGAACTGATGTCACTAGCAAGAACTGATGTCACTAGCAAGAACTCCGCTTAACATATAAGCAGAAAAATATTCTCGCGGTTTGATGCACAGTTAAAGAAAAAGAAAATATATATACGTTCACTCACCATTAGTTAGGTCGAAAAAAAGGACTTTTTTTTATTGTTCTGAATTTGTTTTTTATTAGTCACTTCAAGCGTTCTTTGAAAATTTACTTTAAAAATCTTTATGAACGGTTCTTTCTGTTAAATGGTGGAACTCACTCAATAAATGACATTAGTCGTTTCAGCTCTAGAGATGCTTGTATTTGCAGATCCCCGAATTAATATTTTTCTTTCCAATGTCCGACCGCTTTTAACCAAAGTCTTGTCGCCGTTCTCTGGCGAAAACACTTTTGAGAAGAAAATTAAAGATTCTCTCATCAATCCATACACACATTCACGCACGCACGCACGCACGCACGCACACACACACACACACACACACACACACACACACACACACACTCCACACTCCCATGCACTGCTAAGAATTGAAAGGTTCACTGACCTGAAGTGCATGATAATTATTTGGTTAGCTTTGAAGAACGACAACCCATTACCATCTTGTTTTTAAAAAATTTACATAGAGTATCATATAACGCCCCACTTTCGCCAATACTTGAGATTTTAACTTTTATTTTAGCATTTCTGAAACACGTTATGTGGCAGTCTGTATTTAATTGTAGCTTTTAATTGCGTCGACGGTTGTTTTTGTTGTTTTTGGTTTTTTTTTTTTAATAAATCAAGGAGAGAACTAAAACAGTCCCACCGAACAATGAAATTCTCTCTCCGCTCTCCCATCCGGCATTTGACTGAATATTAGCGTCTCTTAACTGCACTTAGAGATCGTTGTCTGTGCTGAATTAACCTTTCCTTTTGCACATAGCGGGAACAAATGCTTTTTTCGATGATAAACTAATGAGCTAATTGCGGCTATTTCGGTGTGTTGACGATGTCCTAAAGACGAACCACATTGGGCTATTCGTGGTTGTTTAAGATGTATTAATGATGAACTTTATTTGGCTATTGTTGGCCTTTGACGATGTATTAATGACGAACACTATTTGATGTTTGTTGATTGTTGGCAATTTACTAATGACGAAGTATTTGCTATTGTTGGTTTCTGACGTTGTACTAATGACGAAGTATTGGCTATTGTTGGTTTCTGACGTTGTACTAATAACGAAGTATTTGCTATTGTTGGTTTCTGACGTTGTACTAATGACGAAGTATTTGCTATTGTTGGTTTCTGACGTTGTACTAATGACAAAGTATTTGCTATTGTTGGTTTCTGACGTTGTACTAATGACAAAATATATTTGGCTATTGTTGGTTGTTGACATGTTAATGACGAAGTACATTTGGCTGTTATTGGGTTTGACGGTGTGTTAATGACGAATTTTATTTGATTTTTATTGATTGTTGACGATGTATTAATGAAAAGTATTTGGCTATTGTAGTTGATGACGATGCATTCATGACGAACTATATTTGGCTATTGTTCATTGTTGACGATGATCAAATGACGAAGTATATTTGGCTATTACTGGTTGCTGAAAATATCCTAATGACAAATTATATTTGGCTATTGTTGGTTGTTGACGATGATCAAATGACAAAGTATATTTGGGCTATTACTGGTTGCTGAAAATATCCTAATGGCAAATTATATTTGGCTATTGGCTATACAGCAACACGTCACACTCCCCACTTTCTTCTGTTTCACCTATACCCTTGTGGATACCTATAGGTATTCTAACTTATCCTTTCATTGTCACTCAGCACTTTCTCTGGTTTCTATAGACGCCGTTCATGCACAGCCTATTCTGGTGTGATTTTCTAGTGCTGGTCACTTCGTGGTGTCGTCTCACTAGTCTGCTTGGAGAGGTCGGTGCGTTATTGTGTGCATGTTTCTGTTTTCCTCATTCTCTTCAGTCACACATCGTCTTGTGAAGGAATCAGTCAGTGCTTATGTGAAAGCTCCATGCATTGCAATAGCATGTGAACTAAGAAGGATTGGGGTCAAGCCCCAGTTTCACAGATGAAATATTGCAATGACTATGGTTTAAAAATTGATGAAGAAATAATAGTTAGTAAAAATAATTAATTATAAGAATGGCAAATTGCTTCGCCAAACATGCATACGTACGTACACACTTACATATACATCATACAGAAATATACATACACATACATGTATACATACAGACACATACACAATCATCGAATTTTAATCAATTTTTTATTTTATGCACTTTTATCGTCATGCAGTAACTTTCCATTACAGATAATTTTGATTTTGTGCATTGCATACTGATCGTTATTTTGATATCATGATTTACCTCCCTTGTAGAATTAAATGCTATGCATATATATATATATATATATATATATATATATATTCTTGATTTGCATCTCACATACAAATATTGCCTTTAGTATTTTGACAAAATTTTAACAAGAAAAATAAGAACTAAGTGAAACACAAAACCCCCAAGCCTGATTCAGAAATATCATTTCAGTTTTATAAAAATGAAAAATAACAAGAATTGTTTCTTGAACTTGAAAAAATATAGTTATAATTATCATTGCTTAAAAATAATGAAAGTTAGTCAGACTAATGCTGGGATCGTCAGTTGATTAATTCTCAGCTAGGGAAAATTATTTTGTCAGTTATGGAGCATGCGTTGCCTAAATTGTATATGTCTGCATACATTCGTTTCTTGATTCGCCTATTAAAACACCCTCACGTTAATTTGTTGGAAATATCTCTAAGTGTACCCGTAATTAAAAGTCACCCCTGGTGGTTTGGAACTGATTGTACAGTTTACAGTATGTTCATTGACAGGTTCCATGGGCCTTTCTTGGATATGCCGATCAGTTTGAGTTCTCTTGAAATTAAAATTGTCAGGAAAAATATTTTCTTTGGAAAATTAAAAAAATCAAGTAATCAAAAGCCTGAGAGTTATATTAAGTACTTTAACGATTCGCATAGGCAAAGTAAAATGGCTTAGTTACATGCTAAACCCTAGTGCTTGGGGCATTATGGCTAGTTTGCGAGGCATGTATTTTACAATGAAATATCGTATATCGTACTTTTGATTTGCATTGCTGTACTGCGTCAAATGTGCATGTTAAGACATAAGTTTGGAGAAACGCGTAAAGTCTGCATGCAGAGTACATGCAAACCCACCCACTCACACCCCACACACATCCACACCCATATATATATATGAATGTATATTTATTAAAGATACAATATCCGCTTCAAATCAAACGATTATTCATATTTGTTGTCTTTTGTTTTGGTTAGACCTGTTGCATTGTGGACAAGACTAAATCAATGAACTGAATATGTAATAATTCTTTAAAACCAATTTTATTCCTCTTTTAAATATTCGACAGCAGGCTATGTGCTCTTACTACAAATCTTATTTTGCTCATTAATGTTTGGATATGTTGTTATTCACGTCAGTAGGCCATTAATGTTTGGATAGGCACCCTGTTTTATTTTTTTTTTTTACGTCAATAGGTCATTAATGTTTGGCTGCTTTGCTATTCACGTCAATGGGTCATTAATGTTTGGATAGGAATCCTGTTTGTTTTTACATCAATGGGTGATTAATGTTTGGATATATTACTATTCAGGTTAGCAGGTCATTAATGTTTGGCTGTTTTGCTATTCTTGTTAGTGGGTCATTAATGTTAGATATGCTGCTACCTATGTCAATAGGACATTGATGTTTGGATATGTTGCTATTCAGTGAAGTAGGTCATTAATGGTTGAATGTCTTTCTATTCACGTCAGCTCTTCATTAATGTTTGAAACAATCCATTCGATGAAACCAGCGGAGGGATAATTGACCTTTGACATAAGGTTTGATTAAAAAATTATATCGGTAATTTACGATTATTAAGTTCAAGCAAACAGTTGCAAATGGAAATAAACTTTCAAATCGCCCAAACGCTCTTAGTATTACAAATTTGTGTTAAACATTAAACTTAATGGAAAACAGTATGCTCAGTGGAAATTAAAAAATCAATAGTAGGGAAGGTTGGCGACAGCCTATATTTACGGATCGGTTTGACAAACATCGATCAAAGGACGGAATTATTGACAGCAAACAACAAGCTTGCTTCGGGCGTTTGACTGCCCACTGACTAAATGGCTGTGTGAAATACCTGTTCAAATTTTGTACGTGTTGGATCAAGTTGTCTTTAGTGAATACCCGGGCAGTGCAAGCAAATCGATTTTTTCTTGTTTTTGACAAGATTTTGCAGATGGCGTAATGTTTGCATTGCTAAAGGTAACATGGTGGACGTATATTGTATCTTCAAAATTAGTAACGTCTCTATCACAACCTACAAGTCTGCGTGGCATTCGAGAATACTGCACACATGTTTTGTATATTTCGGTGGCCGTGAGACAAAATTTATGAAGAGATATTCAGCAGACTGAGAGATGGAGGGCGGGAGGGAGAGAGAGAAAGAATACAATTATTGGAAACATAATCTTTTTTACTTTCCATATCTGTTTTCTCTGTCACAAAACCCATGCATGCATGCACACTCCATCTCCCTCCCTCTCTCTCACACAAAATAACGCATCTGCAACTTCTTCAGTAAAATCAGCACAAACTGAAATGAAATAAAAGACATTCATAAAACATAACAGAAATTGGGTGCATAATCTTTTGAAACATAGCGAAAACATCAGCAGGAAAAGAAAATCAATGAACAGGTGAATAAAGACATCCGACAAAAGAAGGAAAGCCGAATCAAACCAAACAAAATCAACCAGACAAGAAACCCGCAAAGCCATCAAGGCTCAACAACAATCAGAAATAATCAAAAAAGAGTATATTTTACATTTAGCTTTCTCTCACCTTTAAAACATTACATTTTGTTGAGCACGAGCCCCACCCTTGGTTCCCACTGGGATGTCTTTAGTTATCCAACATTGCATTGAGGAGTGAGTGAGTGAGTGGGTGAGAGTTAGTGGGTGATGGTGCGTGAGAGGTAAATTAAAATAATGAATTAAATAAATACATGAAAATGATACTCACATTTTAAAAAGTAATTAGGCGAAGAAAAAGAATAAAGAAAAATTTAGAAAGAAACACCACAGGACGTTGATTTTATGTATTAAATTTAAACTATAATGTGGTGTCCCAGACAGGAAGGAAGCAGCCCAACACTTTCTAGTCAGTCACATAACGTGCTGGAGACGCCAATAGAATGTTTCTCGTAATTATTTAGCATACTGAAGTAAAGGCATGTTACTGCGTAATGGATTATGCTAATGACAGGATGTGGTTGTAATGAGGCATGCCAGTGAGAAGCTGTGGCCTTGTGTGGATGTAATTAGGAATGCTAGTGACAATTTGTTGCTAGATGTGGTTGTTGAAGGTCATACTATTATCAAGGTATAGTCTTGTGCGGCTGTACAGAGGCACTATTGTCAAGGCGGCTTTGTGTGCTTGTAAAAGGGGCACTCTGTTCTCATTGAGGCCATAATATGTCGTTGTTAAGGGGGCACACTAGTTGTCAAGGTGGCATTGTGTGGTTGTATAGGGGCATACTGTTGTCAAGGAAGCTTGCGTGGTTGTAAACGGGCACACTATTTGTCAAGGTGGCATTATGTGGTTTTAAAGGGGCTAACTATTATCAAGCGGCCATGTGTGTTTGTAAAAGGTCAGAGTGTTATTAAAGCGACCTTACGTGGTTGTAAAGGGGCATAGTAAGGTCAAAGTGATCTTATGTGGTTGTGGAGGGGCACTTGTGTGGTTGTAATGTGGTACACTATTGTCAAAGTGGCATTGCGCGGTTATATTTTAGAATGAATAATGATGAAACATGACCTTCACCTTTGCCACTACGAGGTATGAATAATGCGCACAACATTTTTTCCATTTTCTGAAGGGCGCACTTTGATTACAGCACAACCTGCCCAAAGCGTGTACCTTGCAGTGCATTCGAACACAAACCGAGAGGTACTGTTTCTCACTTCAGGATCCAGGGGAGAAATTAGCACAGAAAACTTCCTCTGTACTTGGCTAAGTCTACCTGCTCCGAAACAATGGCACACAACGGACGTAAAAGGGAAATAACTGAAATGAAATGTCTAAAGCACAGCGCCATACTAGCGTTTGACGACATTTGAATGCTCCCAACTCTACCAAACTATACTGTTCTTTAGTTCGGGTTTCATAGAACAAGTCACAATAAACTCTACTGAAGAAAATACGTTTACAAAATATTAAAAGAAAAGTCAGTTTAAACAACAAGATTACATTATAAGAATGTAGCAATCTGAAAAGTTAAACTGTACAGGAAATTTACAAAACTTTCCTTTTGATTAAATACTTTATTTTGTCGTTAACTTCCGGTGGGAACACTTGAATGGTCAAAGACAGCAACTAACCTGTAACGCTATAATACACATCTTACAAAAGTAACTTGCAATGAGTAATGATACGTTTTAGTGATCACATACCAAAATATGTTGACAAGTGATCCATTCACATAAGCATATCTTCAACTGGGCAAGACATACGGCCATAGAAAATGCATAGTGCAAAGATATTCTATATACGAGACATACAGCTATAGAACATGGATAGTGCAAAGAGATTCTATATACTAGACATACGGCCAATGAACATGCATAGTGCAAAGAGATTCTATATACTAGACATACGGCCATAGAACATGCATAGTGCAAAGAGATTCTATATACTAGACATACGAACAAAACAGGAAGATAAAAATATCCCACCCAGTTTTAGATTCTATTGCATCTTTGTAGCAATCGCACGAGTAGAACTGCTAAAAGCTTCTATTGCCAAAGATTCAACTCTGCAATGTATTAATAAAGTGATCAAAGACTTTACAGAAGCACGAACTAGTCAAAAGTTGCAGCATTCGGCAAAAGCAACGTGAGATCGATATCAGAAAAGCTTTGTTTCAAATTGAAGTTGAAATTCATTATAAGCACGTACGTTGGAATTATATTTCCAAGGGATTGGTCATTAATACAAAGTTCATGGAACTGAAGATCTGCTGCATTAGATTGGGTCTGTTTGTTTTATTCTTGTTTTCTTGTTTCTTTTCTCACTTGTATTGAAGTCTAAATAATGTAGAAACCTTGGTGCATCTTTGGTGTTTGCAAAGGTGGTGATGATGATGATGATGATATGCAACAATACCCGATTTAACAATGACGAAAAAATCAATACGTAATATAGCTTTTGATGTTACTTCCATATCATCATCACCACTATCACCATTACCACCTCCACCACGAGCATCCTCTTCGTCACCGCTGAAATTTTTATTATCATCACCACTATCGTCATCACCAGCACCTCTATAATCATCGCCATGGTCATCATCACATTGTTACCATCGCCGCTACCACAATCAATATAACATCACCCATAGTCATCAATGCCATATTAATCTTCTTTATTTATTAAATTTACATCACTACGGTGGTCATCACTGTGACTATAATAGAAACAGAATCAGTGCTAATGAAAACTATGGAATCCAAACAATCAATAAATGCTATAAGCTTAAAACATATACTTGCAAGACCGTGACGTTCTTCATTACACATAAACTTACACTCAGGTCCTGACCCACTAAACTATATATTAAAAATAAAGTGTTCTTGGCTGAAGAGCGGCGTGTCATAATTTCCAAAGACCTATACAGTAGCCTACACACACACACACACACAAAACATGAAATTATAAAAAAAAACCCAACCTATTTTCCACTGACAAAATATTTACTATCTGTTGAGTATGACATTCTGAAATTCTTCGCTGCATATAAATTATTAAATGTGATTATTGAAAAGTTTAAATGATAAGGTAATTATTGCAGGTGGCGTCAGAATACTTGCTTTCATACAAATAAAATGCCAGTCAGCATAATGAAGTTATGCATGCATATTTTATGCATTCTTAATATTATTTAACAGTAATGGAAACTGATACCACAAAGAAAGCACTGTTCATTCTATATTACATACCACTCTACCCTTAAAAGAAAGAGGAAAGTATAATAAAGACCCCAAAATAGGGAACGGTTACAAATTGACTTCACAAACCTAATTATCAGCAAAAGGATTACTCCTGACTAAATTAATTTCAAACAAATTCAAGTCTATAATTTGTCCTATTCCGGGCCATTTCAAATCTGAAAATAAGTTATACCCGTTGCAGTTTGAGTCGAACCACCCAGAATAATTCCGTTGTCTTGCACAGTTGTTGCAATCGTGGTCGGTCGTACAGAATGGAATCGGGGAGACGCCCGCAAACCCATTCCCTAGAGACGACACCAGTGGAGTGTAGAAGCTTCCAGTGAAAATTTCGTAGGAGCTGGATTCGTTGGCGACCATGAACTGGTCGTAGAATGCGTCACCAACTGCAAACCAGTTGTACTGAACGTAGATGTGTGCTCTGTACATCGCTTGCTGGAGGAGGCGGTGCATGTGTTCCAAGCCGATGAAATAGTTTTGGGCTGAAGTTGTAAGGTCACCTGCAAAACCGGACTTTGCTGTCGTCCAGTTCAAATTAATGTTGCCCGAATTCAATCGACGCAGTGGGTATGTAATGCCGCCCCAGTTGAAGTTACAAAACACCTGTTACAACACACAGGTCAAACAAGACAACGTCTTTTTAGAAAGGTTTTCGTTTTGTTACAAATGCACGATACGGTTAAATAAGACAATTCTACCATATGATAGTGTTATTCGCTTCGATGTGTTTAATTAAACGGGAAATCAAAACGACGAGAACGCATTAAACAGTTTCAGGAATGCAACGGTCCGGGTATATTATCAAGGACTGTAACTCTTGAAATTTTCCGTAGAATACTCGCCACTCTCGAGCAATGAAATTTCTGGAACAACAAGTGGTTGTGTTTGTTGGCACATAGCTTTTACCGAAGAATCGAGAATGGCCTCAAACTCAAACGCAAATTTTGCCTTAATTTCTGTCTTCCAGAGAGAATAACAAGTTTGAAATGGACGGTTAAATACGTTTAGGGAAAGAGTGAACATACATAATTTTGATGTCTGTTAACAAAATAGGAATTATTACAAGGTCGATTATTATCTTTGTTAGATGACGCGAGATTATTGATTTGGGAAGAAAGCAAAGCATTGGCAGAGTTTCAGAAGATAACGAAGATTCATTTATGAAGATTACTGACACAATGTAAAAACAACAAATCTAATTTTATTATGCCTGAAAGAAAAATGAATAAGTCTTAGTGACAGACTTTAAAGCTTCATTTTATTTTAGCAAATGACTAGAGTTTACTTTCTGGTTTTAATGCAAATGCCTACAGATCTTTAATTTTAATACTATCTTAATTGTCAGCACTCCGCAATCAGTTTGCATGATGCCACCAAAAAAAAAAAAAAGGCCATTAAGGATCCATTAAATATTAAACTGACAATCCCTCAAATTCTGCGATCGTCCTATTCTGCAAGTCCTTTGGAGGAATAGTGTTAACAGTTCTGGCGGTAGGTATTAATTCTGCCCAGGCTCAGCAATCTACAAATCCAGGTGACTTTAAACTCACAACAGGATGCACATAAATCATATTTATTTCCTGTTTTGCTAGAGCAATAAAAAAAAAGAAGAAAAAAAAAAGAACGCCTACATCCTGCCACGCTTAAGAACAAAATAAAAAGCAAGACCTTAAATGGAGTTGGTGACGTCATTGGCTGTATATCCATCGTTCGGCTGCTGACGTATGAGTAACCGTTTTCAGAAGGCTCTGAGCAATCTGGAAAAGAAATTTATGTGTCTTTATGTGCAATTTCATGTGCAAAGAAGACATTTGATGGTGTTGACTATCAAAAAAACTGTAAAAAAAAAAAAAAAGAAGAAGAAAAAAACAACAAAACCCCATCACTATGCTGTCATCGAACGAACAGTGGTTCTCGAGCGTTCGCAGGTAGTGGAACATCCAAAAAACCGCGCGCACACACTTTCCGGAACATAGAGTGACCTATTAAAATACGTTAAAAAAAAAAATATAACTATCGTATTCCTCAAACAAGTATTCCTATTTCTAATCCAATAGGTTGAACTAATTATAATCGGATTTTCCCGAACTTTTCCGGTCAACACTCATTTCCTACTTGTTGATTAGATATGTCGTCAGTGATCGCAATCTTTAGAATGCACGAAAAGTCGAATAAAAATGCACCTGAGAAAACTAAACCATTTGAGAGTATTCAATTCATGAAATAAGTTTTCCTCTGCTAATTAAAAAGCAAACTCGCCATAATTCAATTATACAGATGGGACACACTTGAGCCCTGTTCGCGAATCACCAGTTTTCTGTCGGAACTCAGTACGAGAACCACTGGATTGGAATTAATGATGTATTATTTGACATAAAATTAAGATGGATATTTTTTCATATACCTAGTAGACTGTAAATCTAATTCAGACTGAAATACAACAGTAATAAGAAAAAGTATAATGTATCATAATTAAATGTTATAGAGTGTTTAGCACACCCCAAATACACTCCGTACCACTAACACAGTGCTGGTTAATTTGACCTAGTGGCCTCAATGCCCATAATTAGCGCGCAGTGTTGCGTACACACGACCATGGGACATATAATCCATTCTTACTTCAAGCACTTCTGATGTGACAAAACTGAAGTCAACGAACAGTACCTCTAATAAGCCGCTCGCAACTTTTCCCGCCGTGTGTTAGAGGGCACAAACAACGGCTTAAGGTTTTGGTGCCGCCATTGAGACAAACGAGAGGCTCATGGGACGTCGTGACAACCTTTTGAGTCGTGTCCGCGGTAGACGTCTCCTCTCCAGACACATTGCACACCTGGTGATTATAAACATATCCTGCAAGCTTTGTTGATAGCAGTCCCTGTTTTGCACTTTTAACGTGCCAGTACTGCATTGGCAGAGAACTTTAAAATAACTTAAAAAAAAAATAAATAATGTCAGAGTACATTAAATACGAACAGGCACGGATCTATTAACAGTCTGTGAGGTGGCATTTGCAATTTTATGATATGCATTTTATCACGTGTTTTATTGTATAGAGTTTTTCAATTAAATTTGTTTGTCTTTTTGTGGTTTAAAATACGTCATCAAAAGCCCAAACAGATTATTCCCTTCATCTTTAACGTAATAGTTTATGTGACGTCATAAAAACGACGTCAAAAGACGTGCCCAAGCCAAAGCCATTTCTTGTACACACCAACTATTACAGACATGTGTATTTATTATCTTCATGCAAGAATGTTTTTATGTATGCTTAATAGTTTATGCATTTACTAGTAATTTACCAAGCATTCAGTTTCAAAACATACTGTAACATCATAGACACACACAATTTATCGTTTGGTCTCCATGAAGCCTGTACAAATAACAATTGTATTTCAAAAGTGGTACAACCCCCTGTCCTAATTTTTCCATGATCTAATTCTAAGTTTTATGAAGCAGGTTTTAATAGTATTGTTCCTCGTTGTTTCTCTTTCTCGGATCTACATGTTGGAAGTAGTGGTTAGCCATGGTGGTGTAAACCAGACAAGTGATTCTCGTGAGTTTTCGAGCCACTGAGCGTGTATTCTCGTGAGTTTTAGAGCCACCGAGTGTGTATTCTCGTGAGTTTTCGAGCCACTGAGCGTGTATTCTATAACTGATCTTCCAAACGAATCTCGAAAATATCGCTATAGAAGTTTACATCAATAAGAAAGCTAAAGAAAGAAAGAAAGAAAGAAAGAAAGAAAAGAAGAGAGAGAGAGAGAGAAAGAGAAAGAGAGAGAGAGAGAGCAACAGCAGCAGCAAACAAAAGTATTCAGAGGGGGACAGACAAAGAGGGACAGAGAGAAAGAAAGAATAAGGGAGAGAGAGTTGAAAGACGGAGAATGTAAGCGAGAGAGAGAGAGAGAGAGAGAGAGAGAGAGAGAGAGGAAGAGACAAAGAGGGGCAAAGTGAAAGAGAGAAAAGAGAGAAAGAATATAAACAAAGAGAGAGAGGGAGGATGAAAGTGCTGAAGGAGGGATGATGGAAACAAGACACACACGCACACACACACACACACACACACACACACACACACACACACACACACACACACACACACACACCACATACATACATACACATAGACACACAAAATAGACACAATTCTGAATTAGAAGAAAAAACAGTGAGAAGGAAGGAAAGAAAGAAAAGGTGTGCATCGAACGAATCAAAGAGAGTCAGAGATAAAATGGGAGAGAGCAAGAAAAAGAGAAAAATAAATATAGACAAAGAAAAGAACCTAACAACATGCATCATAAATTTAAAACAAAATAAACAATTATTTCTGAATATGTTTCACAAGTCCTTCTAGACTCTAACATCATTTTGTCATATAGACACAGACGTTAAAGGCCAACGACCATATATCAAAAAGATTCCATCAAATCATTTACTAGCAAGGCAGTTACCTTGTTGGGCATAACTGCTTACTAATGGAAGCACACTGTTGGGCATAACTGCTTACTAATGGACGCACACTGTTGGGCATAACTGCTTACTAATGGACGCACACTGTTGGGCATAACTGCTTACTAATGGACGCACACTGTTGCATACGAATGCGTACTCGTAGTAAGTACAAGTCAAATATAAACGTCATTCATGGCAATTACAGTGTCAAATATAAACGTCATTCATGGCAATTACACTGTCACGTATAAACGTCATTCATGGCAATTACACTGTCACGTATAAACGTCATTCATGGCAATTACACTGTCACGTATAAACGTCATTCATGGCAATTACACTGTCAAGTATAAATGTCATTCATGGCAATCATACTGTCACGTATACATGTCATTCATGGCAATTACATTTCACGTATAAATGTCATTCATGGCAACGACGGTGTCACGTACGAATGCATACACATAGAAATTAAACTGCCGCATATAAACGCGTACTTAAGGCAGCCACACACGGATATGTATAAATGCGTACTCTTGGCAGCCACACTGTCACATGTCAATGCATACTCATTCCCATGTGCTCATAGCAGTCACAAGGTCACGTATACATACTACTCACTCTACGCAGGTGGAAGCACCCCACATCTCTTTCCCCGCTTAAACCTTCGCAGCAGTTAGAACTCGACTCCGTCAGAAAGGTGCAGATCACATGGTCAGGTGTGTCAGCGGGAACCACATTGACCGCCATACATTCGGCAAGGGACCAGCATCTGAGAATGCACTCCAGAGTGGATCGAGAGCGAAAAATAGCTACCGTACTAGCTCTAAGGAGAAACCCCTGTGGGCAGCCAAAGAACTTTAGATCTATAACACCGCTGACATTGGAGGCGAGGTTAGCGTTCGTTTGGAGCAAAATAAGGACAACAGAGGTGACACGTGCAATCATTGCATAAATGAAAAAAAAATTGCTAGCAGCCACACTAAGTATACCTTTAAATGAAGTACGCAGGACGATTAAAATTCAATTTCATAAGATTTCGTATGCAGTTTTTCTTCTTTTTCTGATTGTTCTTCTTGTTCTTTTTCTTCTTCTTATAATTTATAATTTTACTACTAATCAAGAACTCTCCTCAAATCCATAAAAAATATTTAATTATACATTACTGCAGTTCGCGTTTCCTCTCTCAGTATATTCATTTGAATAGCTGATTATTTTTAATCTGAAACTCTGTTCAACAGCAATCGTACTGTTTAAACATCCTTCTAAAAATGGTTCACACAGACAGAGAAGTATTAAGAAAACTCGTCAGATACACACTGAAGCTTAAAAAAGTGTTTTGTGTATTTGAAGGCCAGCGACCACTAGCGACCCCAAGCGACCACTAGCGAAACGACATTATTCGCCTCGCAGTCAGTGCGCAATTAATTTGTCGGCCCGATAATGTGTCCAGTTGAAAAGTGAATATTTTAACTTTCAGACTGCACTTGTAAGTTCTGAATACTGTCCAAATACTCCAATGAAGTTGAAAGCGAATGCCAAGAAGAGATACAATATTTGAAATAAAAATCTTTGTGGGAAGAAACAAAAGCACTCTGTATTCGCTTTCTGAAAATGTCCCAAAATAACGTATTAATCGACAATACATGAGAAATCAAAACTGAACTTAGGAAGATAATTTCTTTTGAAACATTACTCGACAGCTGCCCAGCAAATACATATATGCTTTTACAAGTTAGGTTCATTCCACATGCAAACAAACAACAAAGAGAAGATCTCTTTGAGCCCGGGATATGAAGTAACGCATCTCCATTTAAACAGGAAACAAGAGTTAAAACCAACAACGTGTGGAATCGATGAAAGTGTAATGGGCACAACGTTCTGGTTTAAGCAAATTTAACTTGTTTTTTGTTTTGTATCTCTAGGATCTAGGATCATACACTAGATATGTGAGGCGTGTAACAATCAGCGGAATGGCTTGAGAAAACAGTGTTTCATATGATACAAACATGGCAATAATTAATGAATGGAATGATTAGTCAGTATGTTTAATGCCTAGTCTAAAAGATGAATTTTCTCTCTCTCCCCCCTACCCCAACCAACAACTTTAAAAAATAGAAAAGAACATACTTACTGAATTCCCCAAATAAAATCTGTACCATGGAAATATTGGGGTTTGAGGTTTGATCGTGATGCTCATAATCCCTGCATATAATTAATTATGCTTGGCTCTAATTATAAACATGTTACTTCATCCCGTGTTTTAAAACTGTGTTCTGCAGCTAATGAGGTAAATTAGGCATGTATAATATAGTCGGGGTGTTATAGAGTGTAGGCGTTTGGCTTTGGCTGAGAAAGAAACTGTCTTATCAACCTTCTATTCTGACATCTGTATAACGTTCAGAGGTACTGAGGTACAATGGTGTGTGCATAACGTTGAGAGATACTGAGGTACAATGACGTGTGTATAACGTTGAGAGATACTGAGGTACAATGACGTGTGCATAACGTTGAGAGATACTGAGGTACAATGACGTGTGTATAACGTTGAGAGATACTGAGGTACAATGGTGTGTGCATAACGTTGAGAGATACTGAGGTACAATGACGTGTGTATAACGTTGAGAGATACTGAGGTACAATGACATGTGCATAACGTTGAAAGATACTGAGGTACAATGACGTTCTAGCATACAAAAGTTTAAATGTAAGGGTTAACGCCATTGCATCATCTTGCGATTCATGAAGGAGTTAAAGCTAACGAACAGGTTTGTCTTTAATTAACATGTTTTGTTTTCTCTAATTCAAAGAGCAAAGCATAAGAATCCCCTTCAGTTTATTTCTTCGTCATTTGCGCCTCTAGAAAATAAACTACGAACTAAATAATGCCTTACTTAACAATGACAAATCTTCCAGACAACAGAATGTAGTAGACTATTACATGAAACACTACCAACTGTATTTGGTAAGCCACATATAGATGATAACAGCTTACAGATAATAACATATAACTGAATGTTACAGTAATCATTATCAATTTAAAATTTCCAAAGTCGAACACAAATTAGACGTTGTATCCTCTGAGTCACAAAACCTGGAAAGGCTTTAAAACAACAAAACATAAAGGAATGCAGGAATATCCACTGTGTGACAATGGGCAATACAATATTGTAGCCTATTAATGTAAGCGCCAAAATTTTATTCACTGAAGTCACATACGAACCACTGCCCTTGTAACCGTTAAGGCTAAAATGTGGAAAAGTTTGCAAGCAAACAAAAACAAATGTTGTAAACGATTGCAGTAAGCATTACAGTTGTATCCATTAAGGTTACTTCCAAAATGTAAAAGCCTTTTTTTCTTTCTCAAGGAGTCTGCTTTCATTTTCCATCGTTAGAAAGAGGGGTGGGTTGGTAGCCCCAGTCATAGTAGGTGTAGACAGGTGCAAAGTCCAGACACCCACCAGTGTGCTCATTATCGTCCTCGTCTCTGATGCTCACCCTTCCGAATACACACTCGTTGTACGTGGGCGGTGCTGTGAACAGATATAAAGTATATTGGTGAATGAACAGACACACTGTGTACTGGTGATGGAAGTGTATGCAGCCTATTGGTGGCAGAAGAGATATACAGTATACTGGTAACTAATGATATATAGTACGTTGGTGACTGAAGAGATATACAGTATTCAGGTGACTGAAAGATATGCAGTAGATTGGTGAGTGCAGACCTACACACTTTAATTACAGGTGACAACATGATATACGGTATATCGGTAACTGAAACTATTAAACAAAACATTTGTGACCGAAAACCTATACAGTATATTGGTCAGTGAGAAGATATAAAATTTAGGAAGACTAGAAAATTCGACTGCATCTAGTTTTAAATCAATTTCTGACAAGAGTGTACCACGATGCCGACGTGCTTTTAAGAACTCATTGCAACAAACTTTCACATTTTCCTGTCATCTTTATTCTTCTGCAGTTGAATTTTCTTCTTAAGTACTCTATAGTGACACCAGACAGTATCAAATCAACATGGTCAAGGTATGCCTTAATCAAAGGTAAAAACAAAACACAAAAGTACAGCACTTACGGAGATTGGGGATGTTAGTTGGCGGCATGACCACTTCTGAAAATTCCAAGAGTGGCGCAGAAGCCTCTGTGGCACCTTTTAGTTCAGGAGCTCCGTTCAGAGGGTACACAATGCCACCCGGGTTCTCCATGCTTCTCGACGGGAGCCGGAAAGCCTGTGGAGGAGGACGTGGAGGTAACTGTTCAAACGCCTGGCGCAAGGGGATGGTGCCGATAATGATTTCTAAAGGCACCTCCAGGTCCAAGGAAGGTCCTGATGGGTCCACGTTGAGCTAAATAAGAACAAGAAATAAGGTGATGAAGAAACAAAGTAATAATAATAATAATGATGATGATGATGATGATGATGATGATGATAATAATAATAATAATAATAATAATAAAAATTTCAAATGATTCCAAATGTAGACTTTGCAAATCCATGGATGAGACAACAGAACACATACTATCTGGATGTCAGGTTCTGGCTGGAACAGAATACACCAAACGACACAATGAAGTGGCAAAACACATACATAGAAATCTGTGTGAGAACTATGGCATAAAAACCCCAGAAAGAGCATGGATGCATCAACCAGAAGCAGTCACCGAAACAGAAGAAGTCAAAATACTATGGGACTTAGAGATAAGAACAGACCGGGTGATTCCTGCAAGACGACCAGACATTGTAGTTCTCAATAAGTCCAACAAAACAGTAACAATTATTGATGTCGCTGTTCCAAGTGATAGAAACATAAAAACAAAAGAAAGAGAAAAAATAGAAAAATACCAAGACCTCAGATTAGAAATCCAGAGACTGTGGAATGTAAAAGCAGAAGTGATACCAATAGTGATAGGAGCCTTGGGGAACATAACATCAGAATTGGAAGGCTACCTGAATAAACTCCCTGGAAACCACAGAATCGCTCCACTACTCAAAGCAGCGCTCCTCGGAAGTGCCCACATCCTCCGTAAAACCTTGGATCTCCCAGAATCTTGGTAAGATTCCGAGACCTTGGATCACAGCCGATAGTCAAACAGAAGTCGTGGAAAGAGACTGAATAATAATAATAAAAAGACGTGATACAGCTCAATGTAATAAAACATCTAGGCGCTTTTAATAATGCTCATACACGCACTAAACATTTATATAAACGGTTTAAGAACATAAGAAAATTAAACAAGCAGTATAATTAAAAGAAAATAAATCCACAGGCAAAATTCCTTTTATATTGTATAAAGAAAGAGAAACTGATATAAAGTGAATTGATAGCTAGCACAACAATTAAAGACAAAAGTTGCTGATCAAACAGATATTTTATATTGCCTTCACCCCTAAAGAGGTCAGAAAGATAAGAATGTGCTTTGTAGTAGGGCCTGTGGAAAGTTTTGATAGATAGATATTTGTGTAAAGATTGGGCAAAATGTATGAAGTGTGCTTTATTGTAACAATAAAACATTTTCTCTTCTATCAATTATTTCTGTTCAATAATATACTTGTGGAGTTTAAATTATACAGTGTAAAATCTTGTATAATTGTATACAACTGTATATTGAAAGTAAGTCTCCCAAATAACAATATGAATACGTTTAAAATTACTATTATTATTAACTTTTTAAAAAACCAGGAGAAAACAAAATAGCACCAATGTTCAGGAGAGGGCAGAGACATTTTCTTTGCATTACTGTTCAGGGTAAAAATGTGATTACTTTAATTTAGCGTAAAGAAATGTTTTACAAGTTAGTTTCTTTTCTGATCACTATTTCTTTCAGCCCTACAACTATTTTGTGAAAGTGAAAGAGTATATTCAATTTTTTCACAAAATACGTCAAAGGCATTATCTATTCATTATTTATTCAAGTTCACTCATTGTTCAGTCGTCAACAAAATAATGCTGACATAAATTACGTATCACCCGTGAGCAATTCGTGTCGTATATAAATTATGTACATCACCCGTGAGCAATTGATGTCGTATATAAATTATGTATCACCCTTGAGCAATTCATGTCGTATATAAATTACGTATCACCCTTGAGCAATTCGTGTCGTATATAAATTATGTACATCACCCTTGAGCAATTCATGTCGTATATAAATTATGTACATCACCCTTGAGCAATTCATGTCGTATATAAATTATGTACATCACCCTTGAGCAATTCATGTCGTATATAAATTACGTTAAATTACATTCAGTACTAGCTAAAATCTTGTTTTCGTTCAATTAAATTAATCTACGGTGCAGTCTTGCTTTATTTAAGTTTTGCTTGAGCCATTGGTTGTACTTGGCCTTACTGCAATTAAATTTAAATCTTTGTTTTTATTATCCTTTGTATAATTATATTTAATATTTGTTTTCATTGTCCGTCTTACAATTATATTTAATATTTGTTTTTATTGTCCTTCTTACAATTATATTTAAATCTTTGTTATCTTTACTTTGCTTAGTTTCGAGTATTATTGAGTCTTACTGCTTGTTACATAACCCGACCCCAGTTATTGATTATGATGATAATTATTATTATTAATTGTCTATAACTAATTACAAGATTGGCCAGTCTGTGTAGGTATAGACAAGGCCATTAAAATATAATGTTACTAAAATGTCTCCTTTGTCCAGTCTGAGTTGATTCTGTGAACCCCGTCGTCATGTGAGAGCAGAATGGAATGAGACAGCTCTACTTGATATATTCAGAAGTATTTTATTTTCGAAGCCTGAATTGTGAAAAGATGATCCCTATATGAGCCGACCTTTATTCTATATTTTTCTAGACTAGGAGATTACCAACTTATTAGTAAGAACATAAATAAATATAATACAGCTGTTATAGCATTTAATCTCTCCTGAGTTGAGTTTTTGTCATGGCGAGAAGTGGGAATATGGATGTGTGTAGAGAATCATAACACGTAACCTATGCCCGCCAGGTGACGTATTTAGTAAGCGCTACAGAAATAAAACATTCCTCTACTTGTCAAAACGTCTAATTACAATGCGCACTGATTTGTAAAGTAAAATAAATTATTAAGCAACGTACAATACAGTATTTCTGTTCTTCGGCACACTTACCTGTAAAATGTACCGGACGTCAATGATTCCACAACCACCCAGGTTTGTTGGCGGTAACGAAGGCAAGACAAAGTGTTGCGCTGTCCAGGCAAAATGTCCGCCTCCCTCGATAGGGCCTTCAGTAAGACGGCCCACCTCTTTAGAAATTGTGCGACACTTTGTCGTCGCTTTGTATGTTGTAATCTGTCAACGATACGAGAATGTCACGAAATTACTCTCTCTCTCTCTCTCTCTCTCTCTCTCTCTCTCTCTCTCTCTCTCTCGTCTGTCTATGTATGTATGTATGTATGTATGTATGTATGTATCTATCTATCTATCTATCCATCCATCCATCTCTCTCTCTCTCTCTCTCTATCTATCTATCTATCTATCTATCTATCTATCTATCTATCTATCTATCTATCTATCTATCTATACATGTAATGAATTTCACAGAAATAAGCAGCAAATCGGTGCTTGTATACTGTATTCTTTACAAATTTCCAATGTGAATTTTGTAATGATTTACAAATACATATATTATTATTACTGCCCCTTAAGTAGGTCAGTGTATGAAGCAGTAACCAAACTGACTGTATGAACAGGGAGGAAAAGAATGCATCCCATACTGTGTGTTCAGAGATAAAGAAACAATAGAGTCTGTGTTGGACTGTTCAGCCAGTTAATAATTCATATAAATACATATACATATATAATTTAGTGCTATTTTCCATTTTTCGAAATTTTGCTTCACCAACCATTTTCAGATTCACGTAGGACTTGTCCATCCTGCGGTCACTTTCATTGGAGATTTCTGCAAAGAGGCGGATAGCCTCCCCTGGAACATAGCCACGGCGGTCTAGCCGGAAAGTGGCTGTGATTGGACCAGAGGCACAGCAGAGGCAGCAGAGCACCTTCTGATTTTGCCCATATACTGGTGTCTGTTGACAGGCAAATTGTTATGACATTATATACTGCAGTAGTGTTTTTTTTGTAAAACTTTGTATATTGCTTATATTATTTATGAAATTATTTTCTTGTATTTATCTGACTGTGATCTTCAAAACATATATAAGTTTTAAAGCGTCTATTTAACTTTTATTTCACATATCATCAGTGTGTATGCGTTTGCTAAGGACGAGTACTCTTGGTCCCAAAGTTGGGCCTATCAGTTGAACTTCAAAGGTCGTTCAATAAATGACGTCTGGATTGGTGACGCCAAAACGAAACATTAGTGACGTCAAACCCTTGTGAAAATTCTTTAAACTGAGGGTGATTATAGCAAGAATGGATTAAATCAAATATAAACAGCACTTCCCTTTCCCTTCTTTATCTACGCACTATTTTTCTCTTCAATTAAAACAACTTTACCAAAGTGATTATTTAATTATATGCTTTATAGCATATGGATGAAAAGTTCGTTACGTCACAGGTCAGGAGAACATCACAGTTCAATGTACAATTGTAAGATGTTCACAATCTGCACAAATTTAAGCAAGCTCAACCTACAGAGGCCTTGGGATCCCTGTTGAGGTCAACAAGTGCATTAATACTAAACGGCCGCTTGGTGGTGTGGTCGAATCTCCATGGCCTGTCGATGATCCCTTTGACGTAATAACGCACGTGACCGTATTTCCCCTCAAACGATGAGGGCAGGAACGAAGGGAGAAGAAAGCTGAATGGTAAAATGTGGCGACCAGCAGATAGATCGACCTTTCTACTTCCCTGGCTCGGGACTGGAAAGACATTTAGTAAAAAGAAAACTTAGAAATATATTGTCACTTCAAATAAGATGGTCGATTTGTAATCTTATCAGACTTAGTAACTCAGGCAACCATTCTTTCCTAACTTTTTTAGCTGGCTGTAGGGACTGGAGATTAGGCCCCATGCTACAATGATATTTAGGGTTTTGATGGTTGGTGGGATCGACTATATAGTTAGATACATTTTAAATCCTTAGACAGAAAAAAACAGTTACGCTGAAAGTGATTTATTAGAATTAAAATGGACGAAATTACAAGGACACGTGATGACTGATGAATTGAAAAATCAACTATAAAATTACAATCAACAATGTTGCATAGTGCACATGTATGGTTTTACAATTCTAGTGTTGCGTGTTGTGCTGCTAAGATGTTGCAAAACGCAAAGTTGCTTAATTATCTGTGTCAAATATACAATGATTATTATATTAATGATGCCATTAATATTTTATAATACACAATTTTGATTGAAATATAGCTAAGATGTATCTCTATTAGAAGGTGCTTCATATAGCCTAACATGTTACAATATACCAAGTTATTTAATGTAATCTAAAATACACCAATGTATAAATTTGCTGAATATAATCTGTTACAAAATGTGAAACGCGAAGTTGCATGGTATACAGATGAGATTTTGCAAAATTGAAAATTCAGCGAAAATATGGATGAACACTCATAGTGTGTCATAGATGTAAAGTTGGGCTTTATCTTAAACAACAATGATCAGTCAGTGTTTTCAATATATGCCTTAAACATTTGATTAACTCTACTGGGATGTAGCTCTTCCATTATGAAAATGTTTTCTTTTCAAGTGAGAAATCTTGAAAAAGTGCTAAACAAGTAACACTATTTCCTGTTTCACTGTAGACTAGCCTGAATACATTTCCTGTGCGGTAAACAAGAAGCAATGTTTTCTGTTTAGTTGTAGACTTAATAATGTTTTCTGTTCAGATGTAGACTGATTAAGTGCTACATGTGTAAAACAAAGAAATAATATTTCCTAATTAGTTGTAGACGAGCTTAATAATTTTATTATTTACTCTTTGTAATTCAATCTGTCATTTGACTTTTCCAGTGCCTCAATTACTACATTTCTACACGTGATGAATTTATCCACAAATTCCTCGCAAAATGTCTTTAATTTCAATACACAAATGAACTGTAATAATCTGAACATCCTCGTGCATTTTTACGTGTACAAATATCAAGCAGCAGCCAGACCCCTTAATTGAAACTCATTAAACTGCAACTAAAATGTTTAGTTAAAATGTTATATGGGCATCTTCATTTACAAATACAACCCACCCACCCACCCGACATGATATATGTGTGCATGAAGTCAAAATTCTATGCAGTGACGGTATATTGATACATGTGTCCACAAGCACCATAGAGCAAAATTTCTTGATTAAAGGTAATCAAATAGAGACACTATGCACTAAACACCTCAATGCAGGTACACATACACACTCACAGATACTAAGCACTAAGCTCTAAATGTAGGTACACACACTCACAGATACCAAGCAGAAGGACGTCCTGATTAAAGTACGATTCATTGGACCTGTAGTGAACCGTCTCAGTCTTCTGATTTTCTCCGGTGCCAGTCGTGACAGATTCAGTCCAGTGAACTTCTGCTTTCCCTTCAAATCTCAGTCGAATTCCTGGTCAGAAAAATGAACACACTTGGCCGTTTGAATGTCCGTTTGAGTGGTTGTACATATAATCTTATTTTATATAGATTCTACATTTACTTGTAATTTTGATTTTGTTCGTTCAAAACAAATGTTGTTGTTTCGAAATGTATTTCTCGATTTTTATTTCATATTGATAACAAAAGTATTTTATTTTTACTGGAGAGGTTTCTATGATACTTTAATTAATTACACTTTAAACACATACATTTTCTGTTGGATCGCGTGATCGCATATATATTAACTATACTGCACTCTTCGAAAGACAAATTGCTCTAAAATAGATTTACAAGTTCGACCTTTCAACTCAGATGTCATATTAGGTATCCGAGAATGGAGACTGCTAATGAAGGATGTTTTACTGTGCCATTGCGCTTTTAATTATTACAGGTAATCTAATTTTAAATACCATTTAATCGCCTTGTTTTGCTTGTCAGCATTAAGGGTATTGGATCTATATGTCACGCATAAGAAGAGACAGACTGAAATGTATGTAAGGACGAACAGGTCATGAAGAACGTACTTCTGAGCTCTATCACATTTTGTTCCCACGTGAGACTGTGATAAGTACAGTCAACAGTTTTCAGTATTCATACTCTGACGACTCATATGCCAGTGACAGAATCCAGTAATGTCTAAATCAGTTTCCATTATATAAAATTAAACTGTTATCAGCCTAAACTTTAATTACATAATCATTGCTTCATGGAAACTTTGAATCCAGTAAGTCTGCGTTGTCATATTGTCATTCAGTCATTTCTTACAAGTATAATGGAAGCCTGGCTATAATTGTGTCAGAAGTTTCGAGAGTATATTGCTCATGTTTGCCATTTCATCCTAATTTTCCTGCTTATTCTTCTAACCATCTAGCACGAGCGACCAGTCAAAATGTCCGGTCAAGGAAAGTCCACGTCGTGGCCCTCCCAAAACAGTCTAACATAAAAGTGTCGTGATTGGAATGAAGGGCTTTTCACGAGTGCATGTTGTGTAGTACGTGTACACTAGTACGTCACGAATACGTGCACACCAGTACGTCATGAATACATGTGAGGAACACAACATACGCATACATTTGCTCGAAAATGTGCAAGTCCCAGCGCAAGATCTGAGGAAGGATAACACATCATGCGTTGCCTTGCGATAGGTTTACCAGACTGTGTCATGCCTACCATGGTACATTCTGCGTACAAGTATGAACATGACAGTGGACACAAAATGCAGGAAGAAAAACCTCTGAATCGATACAGCCAACCGGTAATGCGCTCTGCTTGATTTCGTATTCGTCTCGCATCAACGACTACCGTGTGAAACATTTGACAGTCTGTTTCTGGGCATTTTCACCCTTTTTTGACAAGACCATAGTTTGGATTCTGAAGAAGTAGATCTGTCTTTGTGTTTATATACACATAATTTCTTATAAGACAGTTTTGATATGTAGACAGGTGTTTACAAAGGAGATCAGTTTAGCAAGTCAGATAAATGAAGCATTTAATATTATACAAAATAGTTTTAAGTCTGATTCAAACACTTTAGAATTACTTCGTCTTATTCTTTTATTTATTTAATTAGATTTTTAAAATAATTTTAAGTGAGCTTTCAGCGAACTGTTGTATATTGATTTAATACGACTTTGGGAAAGACCACAGTTTGAAAGCTTACTATATATATATATTTCTATACTCGTTAGTGCATGCCTGAAACACGTTTGAAGATAATGACTCGTTATTATAAAATGTAAAAAGGAAATTCGAAGGAAATGGTATTGATTATAGAATTCTGATTGACTTCAAACTTCCACTGACCTCTCACGGACATTGGCTCTCGAAGTTCCACCGTGCAGTAACCTTGGATAGTCTGACCAGCAAAGTACACACTATGCAGATTGTTAAACGTGATTCCGAACATTGCCAGCTTGCCCATCTTGTGACATGACATGACACAGAATTAAATTGATGTCAGTCGGTCCCATGAATGTATGTAGACTATGCATGTATGTGAATAGGTTTCTTATTTGTTTGTTTGTGTATTTTTTTCTAGACGTATACAGACATTTGATATATTAATTAGTATCGAGTGTCATAATTGTAAAGGTCATCTTAGTGCAATAGTGATTCATACTTAAGAGATCTACAAAGTATCGCTTTCGGTAATGAAACCGACCAGCCAACCAACCAACAAACAAACAACAAAACCCGAAACAAATATAAACAAACAAACAAAAGTATAATCATACAAACAAACATAACAGTGTATTATGACATCCTAACAATGCATTTCACTGTATGTCATTTAACATTATCTATGTCAAAGGCACTGTCGCCACAGAACTGAAGGTAGAAGTTGTTATGAAAGTTGTATTCATTTATGATAATTATCGCGTTCTTACTATCCTTTTACACACTGTAGTAAACATACTTTAAAAAATTGACATCGAAAATCTAAAAAAATGTTTTCCCTATGCACCATTTCTTTTACTAGCGAACATACACATTGAAATACTTATTTCCATCGCAAATATTGCTATTGATAGTTATAGAAATACTTATTTCCATCGCAAATATTGCTATTGATAGTTATAGAAATACTTATTTCCATCGCAAATATTGCTATTGATAGTTATAGAAATACTTATTTCCATCGCAAATATTGCTATTGATAGTTATAGAAATACTTATTTCCATCGCAAATATTGCTATTGATAGTTATAGAAATACTTATTTCCATCGCAAATATTGCTATTGATAGACATAGGAACTCTTATTTCCATCGCAAATATTGCTATTGATAGACAAACACTCTTCTTTCCATCGGAAATATTAGTAGTGATAGGCATAGAAATACTTATTTCCATTGCAAATATTGGTTTTCATATACATAGAAATACATATTTTCATCTTAAATGTTAGAAGTATTATTGTGATTGTTTAGGACTATCGACGAAATATTTTAATATACTAGTTTTAATATACAAATTTTAATATACGAGTTTCAATATACACGTTTTAATATACAAGTTTTAATGAACGAGTTTTAATATACAAGTTTTCATATACAAGTTTTAATATACAAGTTTTAATATACATTCTGATGTAATCATGATTTTAGCTTGAATTTCCGTTGTTCACTCAGTCCGTATACTGCGGGGCATTGCACTTTTAAGGTCAAGGACCGACTAACGTCATGCAAACAGTTCATACGTCAAACTGCTTTGAGAAATGAAGTTAGAGTAGTTCCGTATCCCGCACATTTAGTTAACTTTACGACCTCGTGTTCACCGAGCTTTACCACACAATCTCGCGTTTAAAACACAAATACACACACAATTACACACGAGAACACCTTTCGGTGTACCTCAGTATATCCTAGTGCTTTGATAAATGACAACAAAATAGCTGAGTCCCATTGTTTTCACATTTTGTCAATTTTACTTCCTATTTGATATTTTAAGAAACAGGTTTTACCAAGTAAACATATACACATATATATGTGTGACACACCCAGTGTGTGTGTGTGTGTGTGTGTGTGTGTGTGTGTGTGTGTGTGTGTGTGTGTGTGTGTGTGTGTGTAAATGTGAGAAAGACAGGGAAAGAGGGGAGAACTAGAGAGAGAGAGAAACCGTGTATATGTACATGGGACATTTATGAGTAATGTTGCTTTCAGACATGCATGAGGAATTATAAATAAAACTAGCTTCAATCCGAATAGGTGCATTCATGATACTTGAATACGCTTGCGGTTGTGTTCTAAATAAAAGTAACTCACACTGAAGTAAAAATGTCACTGTTTTAAATAAACATACTCTTTTTCAAATGAGTGATTTTTGAAATGTTCTAAATAGTAAACACACGTCTTCAATCAGTGTCATAGACTGAAAATTGCTTACATTAGTGTTGTGTTTAAATGCATGCACATTCAATCAGTGCTGTAGTGTTATACATAGACATAAATCTGATATAAATCAATATTTCAGTGCTGTAGTGTTATACATAGACATAAATCTGTTTTAAATCAGTATTTCAGTGTTGCAATTTTACGTACATTTTATTTAAAATTTTAAATCATTGTTTAAGTGTTGTAAATGGATGTCCAGTCCACTTTCATCAGTGTTGTAGTGTTGTGAATGTAGGAACACACACTTTTAATCAGTGTTGTAGTGTTGTGAATGTAGGAACACATACTTTAAATCAGTGTTGTAGTGTTGTGAATGTAGGAACACACACTTTTAATCAGTGTTGTAGTATTGTAAATGCACTGATCACTTCACTTTAGTCAGTGTTGTAGTATTGTAAATGCACCGATCACTTCACTTTAGTCAGTGTTGTAGTATTGTAAATGCACCGATCACTTCACTTTAGTCAGTGTTGTAGTGTTGTAAATGTACCGATCACTTCACTCTAGTCAGTGTTGTAGTACTGTAAAATGAACTTCACACTTCACTTTAGTCAGTGTTGTAGTGTTCATTGACCTGGAATGGTTGAAAGTCGTCGAGAAGGAAGTGGTTTGTTTTCTAAGCTTTGCTTGACGTAGCAGTGTAATATGTAGTGTGTAGCCTACAATTGTGTAACAGCTTCCTTTTTGCCTTACGCGAATCTATCTATTCCCCCAAAACTTCCAGCCATCTATTCATTCATCATACACTGTTACACTAGCAAATAGACACAGAAATAAAGGAATATTATATAAAATAGATAGATAGATAGATAGATAGACAGACAGACAGACAGACAGATAGATAGATAGATAGACAGGTATATAGATAGATAGACAGATAGATAGATAGATAGATAGATAGATAGATAGATGACACGAACTTCTTTTAATTACAGTTGAAAAATCTTACCTTATGCTGTTATTTTCTTTAATAAGCAAACGTAATGCGGTTGTCAGTGCGTAATGTGCACGTCAGTCAATATTCATACACGGATAAAACCGAAAGTAGCAGTAGTTTCCAGTCAGAAATTTTCCAGCTTTTCGTGGTGGGTGACGTGTTTGGTTTTGTACAGTCAAGCAGGAAATTAAACAGCGGCCGGCACTCTAGCATAGTGGTTTTCATCTGCGGACCGATGAAAATATTAGAAATATTCCGCGGACCGCTAAAATAAAAGCCATTATTTTTATAGTATTTTTTAGTTTTTAAATCTAATATTAGAAAATGAAAATTCTATAGTTATTTAAAATAACCGGGAACCGAGCAGAAAACAAAAATCTAATAATAGAACGTCTTGAACTTTTGAGAAAACAATATTTAATTTAAATAAAGTTAGTGCGAATTATTTTGCTGCTTCCTTGCTAAATATTTGATAACATTGGCTGCAACGTTGTTTTTGAGAGAGGGAGCAATGCATTGAACCCATCCGGTATCTCTGGTTTGGATTTTATGACTAACAGGGCTCACAGTGTTCTCACACTAATAGGTAGTCGAAAATACGACCAACAATTTAATAGCTCTGTTACTGAGAGATGGATATTCTTTTTCCAGTGATATCCAGAATTGAGACAATGATTGCATTTTATGTTTGGACACCAGGGTGACGTCAGAAGACAACACGATCTGGTTTTCTTTTTTCACGAGATTAAGTATGCAAGGGTCGACATCTTCCATGAAGGGACTATTCATCCTGAGATTACCTTAACGAGGACCCTCATTTTTAGGTTAATAATGTTAAAGTCTTGAATATAACTTTTTGGCTGACGTCAGCAGCAATAACAAAATCTTGCAAGAGTGGAAACATTTCTATATCTTTCTCTTGTACGTGACTTTCTCAGAGCCAGCTTCTTTTTGAACACATCCGTCTTATTTCTCAGTGTAAATTTATTTAATGCAAAGTCCATTAAGGAAAATATTAAGTTCGTCGATGTCAGGATATTTATAAATCTCGTCCGGACCCCATCAATAAATATTAAAAAAGACGTATAGAAAGGAATAAAAAAAATTAGATGTAAGAAATAAAAAAATATGACGTAGCCATTATATCACCCAGAAGAGAGGAGGATGTTTTTTGGGTCAAGAGAAGTAAGCTAGTTAGTGTGTAAGCACAAAAAAGATAACATAACATAACCACTCAATGTAATATAAATAGAATAATATAATATAATATAATATAATATAATATAATATAATATAATATAATATAATATAATATAATATAATATAATATAATATAATATAATATAATATAATATAATATAATATAATATAATATAATATAATATAATATAATATAATATAATATAATATAATATAATATAATATAATATAATACAACACAATGTGGTCTCACAAAAGAAGAATTTGGGTTTGAACTCCACCACGACGTTTATGATCTCTGGATCTTGTTGGAGTATTGTCGTGATGTGCCCTGACTGTATAGTTCTCAGAGATTTTAATTAATTTAAAGCGCTCTTACAAATTTATTGATATATAGACTGAAGTATTTAATTAAATATTATTTGATTGCCTCTTCTCTGCATACGGTGTGCCTCTGTGACGTATCAAATGACTTTTATGAAATAAGCTAATTGTGGTCGTCATCATAAAGAAACGTTATTTACGTAATGGAAAGACAACGGGATACTGGTTGGCATGACAATCCATATTGACACCGCCCCCAATAGAAATCCCGTTCCTAAACTCGGCTATGGTGATCTGAAAGCCACTTTATTTCGCTCTTTGTGGTATTTTATATACGGATGTACTCTGACTGTGCCACTTTATTTCGCTCTTTGTGGTATTTTATATACGGATGTACTCTGACTGTGCCACTTTATTTCGCTCTTTGTGGTATTTTATATACGGATGTACTCTGACTGTGCCACTTTATTTCGCTCTTTGTGGTATTTTATATAGGCCTACGGATGTACTCTGACTGTGCCACAAGTTTCGCTCTTTGTGGTGGTATTTTATATATTCTGATGTACTCTGACTGTGCCACAAGTTTCCTGATATAAAGTACTTTGTCATAGTCTGATAGTGTTATATGAAGTACTTTGTCATAGTCTGATAGTGTTATATGAAGTACTTTGTCATAGTCTGATAGTGTTATATGAAGTACTTTGTCATAGTCTGATAGTGTTATATGAAGTACTTTGTCATAGTCTGATAGTGTTATATGAAGTACTTTGTCATAGTCTGATAGTGTTATATGAAGTACTTTGTCATAGTCTGATAGTGTTCCCTCGGAAACTGTGATAGTAACAGGGCAAGCAGCATTGTTGTGTATCCGGATGCTCTTTCCTTTTGATTTTGATGAAAATTCCAGATTTGTGTCATCTCTTTGTTTTTGTTTTTTGAAAATACGACTGTCTGTGTGTGTGTGTGTGCGCGCGTGCGTGCGTGCGTGCGTGCGTGCGTGTGTGTGTGTGTTGTGTGTGTGTGTGTGTGTGTGCACGCGCGTGCGTGTGTCTTTGTGTTTGAATGAATATTTCTGTTTTGTAGTGTGTGATATAGACAGATAGTCGTACATACATATTTCCAATCAGAGAGACATATAGACAGACATATAGACAGTGTAGACAGACAAATAGATTTATATGTAGACAGAGAGATACATAGTTTGAATCGAGTGTGCTTTATTGCGAGTGTTTAGAACTTTAAAAAAGTTGTCTAAACTAATTAACAGATACAGCCTAAAATTAATCCTTTTTATCACTCTTTACATAAACATTCTTTCTTAATTGAGTGTGCTTCCATGCTTAATAATGATTGGTGTTTAAAATTTAAAAAATGCATAATGTGTATAAGTAAAAAATGAATATTTCAATGACTGACTACTTTCTAAAACTTCACGTATGTATCACAATTTCTAGTACACAAAATTTTAAATGAAACGGTTAACGCCATTGCATCATGTTGCGCTGTATGAAAGGAGTTAAAGCTATCGAACAGGTTTGTCTTTGATTAGCATGCATTGTTTCCTCTAATTTTAAGAGGTGTGCCGCTAATGATCATGATTTTGATTTATCTAATTCAAGGAGCAAACTATAAACATCCATTTCAATTTATTTCTTCGTCATTTGCGCCTCTAGAAAATAAACTACGAACTTTAAATAATATCTTCCAGACACAGAATGTAGTAGATTATTACATGAAACACTATCAACTGTATCTAGTAAGCCACATATAGATGATAACAGCTTAGAAATAATAATATATAGCGGAATGATACAGTAAACACTCTCATATTAAAATTTCCAAAAGTCGCAAACAAATTAGACATTGTATCTTGTGAGTCACAAAAACGGAAAAGCTTCCCTGCAGGAATATCCACTGTGTGACAATGGGCAACAAAACATAGAGGAATGCAGGAATATCCACTGTGTGACAATGGGCAACAAAACATAGAGGAATGCAGGAATATCCACTGTGTGACAATGGGCAACAAAACATAGAGGAATGCAGGAATATCCGCTGTGTGACAATGGGCAATAAAATAGTGTAGCTAGTAATGCAAGCGCCAAAAGTTTTATTCACTGAAGTCACATACGAACCACTGCCCTTGTAACCGTTAAGGCTAAAATTGTGGGAAAGTTTGCAAGTAAAAAAAAAACAAATGCAGTAAACGATTGCAGTAAGCGCTTCCATTGTATTCATTAAAGCCAGTTTCAAAATGCAAAAGCCTTCCGTTTATCGAGGAGAGTGTTTCTATTTTCCATCTTTTGAAAGAGGGGTGGGTTGGTAGCCCCAGTCATAGTAGGTGTAGACAGGTGCAAAGTCTAGACATCCACCAGTGTGCTCATTATCGTCCTCGTCTCTGATGCTCACCCTTCCGAACACATACTCGTTGTACGTGGGCGGTGCTGTGAACAGATATATAGTATATTGGTGACTTGAACAGACACACTGTGTACTGGTGACGAAAATCTATGCATCCTATTGGTGGCAGAAGAGATATACAATATACTGGTAACTAATGATATATAGTACGTTGGTGGCAGAAGACAGATATAGTTTTCTGGTGACTGAAGAGATATATATATATATAGTATTCTGGTGACTGAAGATATATGCATTGTTCTGGTGACTGCAGAGATAAATAGTATTCTGGTGATTGAAAAGATATACAGTATTCTGGTGACTAAAGATATATGCATTGTTCTGGTGACTGCAAAGATATATAGTATTTTGGTGACTGAAAAGATATACAGTATTCTGGTGACTAAAAGATAGATTGGTTGAATACAGTAGATTGGTGATACAGTAGATTGGTGAATACAGACATACACATTGATTACAGGCGACGAGATGTACGGTATACCAGTAACTGAAATTATACACAAATCATTTGTGACCGTAAACCTATACAGTATACCGGTCACTGAGAAGATATAAAATTTAGGAAGACTACAAAACATCTACTGCATCTAGTTTTAAATCATTTCCTGACAAGAGTGTACCACATTGCCAACAAGCTTTCAACTACTCATTGCGACCTACTTTCACAGCTTCCTTTCATCTTTTGCAGTTGATTTCTCAAGATATGTACACTGCAGTGAATCCACGACGAATAGCATTATATTAATTATCTGGAATCTAATGAGTCATTGTGAAAGAACTACAGTGTGGTTATAAAGCAATGCACGTGAAACTCTTCCTCTAGTCTCATTGCGTCAGCACTGGTCAACCACTTAAGAAATATCAAATATCGTGAAAAGCAAACGTCATTGAAAATCATTCTATGAAATTCTAGAGTCATGCAGTTTAACACTTTAACTTGATGCACGAGCAATAACTACACGTGTGTTTGTACCGCACGTCACTGATCAATACCAAACGTCACTCAACGTTGTTGTCATTCTAGCCCGAGCACAACGATTTCAACGACAGGATAAAGATTGCCATTTTGACCTTAGCATAATAATTTTACAAACTGGCCCAGCGATTGCCATTTTTGGCCTGAACATAGCAAGTTGAATGCAATGATGCTATTTTGACATACAGAAATAAAGTAATAAAGTTAGCAAACAGGCAGTATAACATTTATTTCACCTTTGGAAGATGCACAGAGCGAGACAACTAGAGCGTTTTCTTTGTCCTTTTGCAGAGACACGTGATACCTTTTGTCTTCATCAGTTTATTTTTTTAAGCATTAAACTGCAACTTGATTACGTACATAAGTATTTGGTTTATTACCCTTGTGCCATTGAGTAATAAATCGATAGCATGCTTCTACTCTATGTTCTTAGTGACGTATTTTAGTCTTTTGACGTCACTCGTGAGCAATGGTAGAAATCTGAAGAAAGAGACATGTGTTTGAGGAAGTGTCATGGCACTTAAGTTCCAGCCACTGTTTTTTATAACTGTGTCAGGAAGAGGAAAAATTTCAGGATATAAAATATTATAAAGCACTGTGGTAAAGCTATTCTTTCGTCAAAACGTATCTTCAATAAATTATTTGCACATTGGTTATTGCTTTCATCAAATATTATATTCGGGTGTGGGGGGGAATCAACCAAAGCACATTCACGCTGTCTCCTCCTGTTTGGAGGATAAAGTTAACGACATACATTTACATGCGATCTGATAACACCACGACAGTTTCAAATCAGTGTTGTCAAACAATGCCCTACTAAAAGAAAGAAAGAAGCAAAGATTAAAACAATACAACACTTACGGAGCTTGGGGATAATAGTTGGCGGCATGACCACTCCTGAAAACTCCGTGGGTGGCGCAGAAGGCTCCGTGGCACCTTTTAGTCCAGGAGCTCCGTTTTCCTTGCTTTCCGACGGGAGCCGTAAAACCTGCTGGGGAGGTCGTGGAGTTAACTGTTCAAACGCCTGGCGCAAGGGGATGGTGCCGATAATGATTTCTAAAGGCACCTCCAGGTCCAAGGAAGGTCCTGATGGGTCCACGTTGAGCTAAATAACAACACGAAATAAGGTGATGAACAAATGGATAATTATTATTATTATTATTATTATTATTATTATTATTATTATTATTCAGCCTCTTTCCACGACTTCTGCTTGACTGTCGGTTGTGATCCAGGTCTCGGAATCTTACCAAGATTCTGGGAGATCCAAGGTTTTACGGAGGATGTGGGCACTTCCGAGGAGCGCTGCTTTGAGTAGTGGAGCGATTCTGTGGTTTCCAGGGAGTTTATTCAGGTAGCCTTCCAATTCAGATGTTATGTTCCCCAAGGCTCCTATCACTATAGGTATCACTTCTGCTTTTACATTCCACAGTCTCTGGATTTCTAATCTGAGGTCTTGGTATTTTTCTATTTTTTCTCTTATTAATTATCAAGCGATGGTATGTATACTTTATCACCGGACACATACATTAGTAGTCAAGCGATGGTATGCACAATTTATCATCGGACACTTAACAGTAATAGTCAATCGGTGGTAGGCACACTTTACCACTGGACGCTTACATTATTAAAGAAAAGCAAATATGTCAGCCTAGTAGGTAATAACAAATCCATTAAAATATAATGTTAATAATACGTCTCCTTTGTCCAGTCTGAGTAGGTAAGAAAAAGTCCATTAAAATATAATGTTAATAAAATGTCTCCTTTGTCCAGTCTGAGTAGGTAAGAAAAAGTCCATTAAAATATAATGATAATAAAATGTCTCCTTTGTCCAGTCTGAGTGGGTAAGAATAAGTCCATTAAAATATAATGTTAATAAAATGTCTCCTTCGACGGGATTCACAGAATCACTGTGAGAGCGCATAGGATTGAGAAAGCGATGATGGATATATTCATAAGTATTTTATTTTCCAAGTCTGAATTGTGAAAAGATGTTCCTTATTTAGGCCGACATTTATCCTATTTTTTTTTCTGAACTAGTTCACCACCTTATTATGTAGAACATAAAGAAAGAAATATAAAAGAGCTGTTAGGGCAATTAATTTCTCCTGAGTTGAGTTTGTGTCATGGCAAGAAGTAGGAATATGGATGTGTGCAGATAAACATAACATGTAACCTATACCTGCCAGGTGACGTATTTAGTAAGCGCTACAGAAATAAAACATTCCTCTACTTGTCAAAAGTGTCTAATTGCAATGCGCACTTATTTGTAATGTAAAATAAATTATTAAGCCAACGTACAACACAGCATTTCTGTTCTTCGGCACACTTACCTGTAAAATGTACCGGACGTCAATGATTCCACAACCACCCAGGTTGGTTGGCGGTAACGAAGGCAAGACAAAGTGTTGCGTTGTCCAGGCAAAATGTCCGCCTCCCTCGATAGGGCCTTCAGTAAGACGGCCCACCTCTTTAGAAATTGTGTGACTATTTTTGTTCGCTTTGTATGTTGTAATCTGTCAACGATACGGGAATGTCACGAAATGTATAGTGCACTAACATCTATCTATGTATGTATGTATCTATCTATCTATCTATCTATCTATCTATCTATCTATCTATCTATCTATCTATCTATCTATCTATCTATCTATCTATCTATCTATCTATCTATCTATCTATCTATCTATCTATCTATCTATCTATCTATCTATCTATCTATCTATCTATCTATCTATCTATCTCTCTCTCTATCTATCTATCTATCTATCTATCTATCTATCTATCTATCTATCTATCTATCTGTACATGTAATGTATTTCACAGAAATAAGCAGGAAATCAGTGCTTGCTTACTGTATTCTTTACAAAATTCCAATGTGATTTTTGCAGTGATTTACAAATACCTATATTATTATTAATGCCTCTTAAATGGGTCAGTTTACCAAGCTGTAACCAAAGTGACAGTACGAACAGGAAGGAAAAGAATACATCCCGTACTGTATTTTCAGAGATAGTATCTCTGTTGACTCTCAGTCAGTTAATAATTCGTGTAGTTTAGTGCTATTTTCCCATTTTTCGTTATTTCTAGAAATTGTTGCTTCACCAACCATTTTCAGATTCACGTAGGACTTGTCAATCCTGCGGTCACTTTCATTGGAGATTTCTGCAAATAGGCGGATAGCCTCCCCTGGAACATAGCCACGGCGGTCTAGCCGGAAAGTGGCTGTGATTGGACCGGAGGCACAGCAAAGGCAGCAGAACACCTTCTGGTTTTGGCCATACGCTGGCTTCTGTTGACAGGCAAATTGTTATGACATACTGCAGTAGTAATTTCTTTGTGACGTTTAGTACATTGCGCATATTATTTATGAAACGATTTTCTTTTATTTATTTGAGTGTGCTCTTTAATACATAAGTATATATATATATTGTTTATAGTGACTATTTACTTTTATTTCACACGTCATCAGTATAAAAAAGAACGTATGTATGCGTGTGGTAAGGACAAGTACTCTTGCTACCAAAGTGGATTTGAAAGGTCGTTAAATAAATGAGATCTGGATTGGTGACGTCAGAACGAATCATTAGTGAAGTCAAACCCTGGTGAAACACCAGAAAACTGTTGGTGATTATAGCAAGAATGGATTAATTAAAATATATAAACAGCACTTCCCTACACTTCCCCATCTACACGCTATTTTTCTCTTCAATTTAAACAACTTTACCAAAGTGATTATTTAAATGTTTTAATACATATAATGGAAAGTTCGCTACATCACAAGTCAAGAGAACATCGCACACGTGTATAATTGTAGGATGTCAACAGTAATTGTAGGATGTCAACAGTAATTGTAGGATGTTAACAGTAATTGTAGGATGTCAACAGTAATTGTAGGATGTTAACAGTCTGCACACATTTAAGCAAGTGCAACCTACAGAGGCGTTGGGATCCCGGTTGAGGTCAACAAGTGCATTAATACTAAACGGCCGCTTGGTGGTGTGGTCGAATCTCCATGGCCTGTCGATGATCCCTTTGACGTAATAACGCACGTAACCGTATTTCCCCTCAAACGATGAGGGCAGGAACGAAGGGAGAAGAAAGCTGAATGGAAAAGTGTGGCGACCAGCAGATAGATCGACCTTTCTACTTCCCTGGCTCGGGACTGGAAAGACATTTAGTAAAAAGAAAACTTAGAAATATATTGTCACTTCAAATAAGATGGTCGATTTGTAATCTTATCAGACTTAGTAACTCAGGCAACTATTCTTTCCTAACTTAATGAGCTGGCTGTAGGGACCGGAGATTAGGCCCCTTGCTACAATGATATTTAGGATTTTGATGGTTGGTGGGATTGTTTATATAGTTAGATACATTTTAAATCCTTCGACAGAAAGAAATCAGTTGCAATGAAAATTATCTGTATGACGCAAAATGGACTAAATTACAAGGAAAATGAATGATGATTTGTAAAATCCTCTTGTAATATGTAAGGTTAACAAAAATTGCAATGAACAAATTTGCATAATGCACATGTATAATTTTACAATTCGTAGTATTGAGGTTTGTATAGCTAAGATGTCGCAAAACGCAAAATTGCTTAATATTATCTGTGTCAAATATAAAATGATTATTATATTAACGATGCCATTAATATTTTACAATACACAAGTTTGATTGAAATATATCTAAGATGTATCTCTATTCGAAATTGCTTAATATAGCCTAACATGTTACAATATAACAAGTTATATAATGTAATCTTAGATGCCTCAATGCATAAAGTTGCTTAATATTATCTGTTACCAAGTCCAAATTTGCATGATGTATGGATGACATGTTGCAAAATGTGAGTGATCCCTCTTGGTGTGTCATAGGTATAATGTCGGGTTTTAAACTAAACAACAATTATCAGTCAGTGCTTTCAATGCATGCCTTAAACATTTAATTAGCGGATTGTGGTGTAGCTCTTCCCTTATGAAAATGATTGTTTCTTTATCTACAAATCAGAAATCTTGAAAACGTACTAAAAAACCCCACGCTATTTCCTGTTTCGTTGTAGACTTGCCTGTATACATTTCATGTGTGCTAAACAAGAAGCAATATTTCCTGTTTAGTTATAAACAAGCCTGAATACGTTCTATATGTGTTAAACAAAGAATGATATTTCCTGCTAAGTTGTAGACAAGCTTAATAAATTACAAATTTACTCTTTGTAATTCAATCTATCTTCCATTTGACATTTCCAGTGCATCAATTACTACATTTCTACACGTGATGAATTCATCCACAAATTCCTTGCGAAAAGTCTTTATTTCAATACAAAAATGAACTGTAATAATCTGAACTTAGACACATCTTGCATTTTTCTTGCAAATATCAAGCCACCAGACCTCCTAACTGAAGCTCATTAAATCGCAACATAAATGTTTAGTTAAAATTGTAATCGCACATTCATTTACAAATACAACCCCCACCCCCACCCAGCACGATATATGTATTATCAAATAACAATTATATGCATTGAAGGAATAGTGAAATGTGTGTCCATAAACACCATATAGCAAGATTTCTTCATTATAGGGAATCAAATCCAGACACTATACACTGAACGTCTAAATGTAGTTTCACACACTCACAGACACTATACACTAAACGTCTAAATGTAGGTACACACACTCACAGATACCATACTAAAGTCTAAATGTAGGTACTTACACTCACAGATACCAAACAGAAGGATGTCCTGATTAAAGTACGATTCATTGGACTTGTAGTGGACCATCTGATTGTCTCCGGGGCCAGCTGTGACTGATTCAATCCAGTGAACTTCTGCTTTCCCTTCAAATCTCACTCGAATTCCTTGTCAGAAGAATGAATACACTTAGCCGCTGAGTGTCCATGTTATATTCAACTGGATGTTTTTGTTTTTTTTTGCGGCTTGATTTGTTGTGCATATAAACTTAATTTTGTGGATTCTAAATTTATTTGTAATTTTGATTTTGTTTGTTTGAAAAGAAATGTTGTTGTTGTTTAGAAATTTATTTCTCGATTTGTATTTCATTTTGATAACAAAAGCATTTTATTTTCTTTGAGAAGTTTTTAATGTGTAATTAATTAAGGTATTATAGAAACTTCTCAAAGAAAATAAAATGCTTTTTTAAAAATCATATTTCTACTTGATCACGTGATCGCAAGGAGAATAAAAAAATGTACGGCACTCTTAGAAAGACAGATTGCTCTAAACATATTTACAAGCTCGATTTCTATTGACCTTTGAACTCAACTTATCATACTGCTTATCTGCCGTATGGAGACCGCTAATGAGCGATGTTTTACCGTGCCATTGCGCTTTTAATTATTACAGGTAATCTAATTTTAAATACCCTTTAATCGCCTTGTTTTGTTTGTCAGCATTACGAGTATTGGATCTATATGCCACGCATAAAAAGAGACAGACTGTCTCGTTGTGATGAATTGTATGTGAGGGCGAACTGGTCATGACGAACAGACTTCCGAGTACTGTCACATTTTGACTCCACAGTTCAGCAGTTGAGACTGATAAGCGGTGTCAACAGACTTTCAATATTCAAACTCTGAAGACTCAAACGCCAGTGACAGAATCATTAATGTTTAAATCAGTTTCCATTATACATAATTAAATTGTCATTAGCCTAAGCTTTAATTACTTAATCATTGCTTCATAGAAATTTTTCTATTCAGTAAGTATATATGTCTATTTCGCGTTGTTGTCACTTATTATCTACTTAGTTACGTTGTCAGTCAGTCATTTCTTACAAGTATAATGGAAGCCTGGCTATACATGTGTCTAAAGTTTCGAGAGTATATTGTTCATTTTTGTCATTTCTCCCCAATCTTACTGCTTATTCTTCTAAACATCGTGCACAAGCAACTATTCAAAATGTCCGCTCAAGGAAAGTCCGTGTCTTTAGTTAATAATACAACAACGTTGTATCTTACTCTACTCCTATCGCATTTTTGTTTCCATTCATTACTAAAGAACGTGTCCCTCCCAACAGTCTAACATAAAAGTGTCGTGATTGGAATGAAGGATTTTTCACGAGTGTATGTTGTGTAATACGTGTACACTAATACGTCATGAATAAATGTGAGGAAAACAAAAGACGCATACATTTGCTCTAAATTGTGCAAGTCTCAGCGCAACATCTGAGGAAGGATAACACATCATGCGTTGCCTTGCGATAGTTTTGCTGGACTGTGTCATGCCTACCATGGTACATTCTGCGTACAAGTATGAACATGACAGTGGACACAAAGATGCAGACAGAAAACCTCTTTACAGATTCAGCCGTAATGCGCTCTGCTTGATTTCGTATTCGTCTCATATCAACGACTACCGTGCGAAATATTTGACAGTCTGTTTCTGGGCATACCCTATTTTGACAAGACCATAGTTTGGATGCTCCCCCCCACCCCCGAAAAAAACAAAACCCTGGCTTTTCGTCCAAAAATTATATACAAAATTTTCTTATAAGACAGTTGTTATATATGGAAGGTTGTTACTCGAGGTCAGCTTAACATGTCAGACAAATGAAGTTTTAAAATAATATATAAAATACTTTTGCAATCTTATTCAAACACTTTAGAAATAATTCGTTCTGCTCTGTTGTTTATTTAGTTAATTTTTTTTCATAATTTTAAGTGATCTTTTAGCGAATTGTTGCATATTGTTTTAAATTTGGAAATGACCACAATTTAAAAACTTACTATATATGTATTTCTATACTCCTTAGTGCATGCCTGAAATACGTCTGAAGATAAATGACTCGTTATTATAAAATATAAAAAGGAAATTCGAAGGAAATGGTATTGATTATAGAATTCTGATTGACTTCAAACTTCCACTGACCTCTCACGGACATTGGCTCTCTAAGTTCCACCGTGCAGCAACCGTGGATATTCTGACCAGGAAAGTACACACTATGCAGATTGTTGAACGTGATTTCGAACCCTGCCAGCTTGCCCATCCTGTTACTTTACATGACGCTGTACTAAATTGACATCAGTCTGTCTCATGAATATATAAATATATATAGACATTTGATATATTAATTAGTATCGAGTGTCATAAATGTAAAGGTCATCTTAGTGCAATAGTGATTCATACTTAAAAGATCTACAAAGACGATCGCTTTCTTAAAACCAACCAGACAACCAACCAACAAACAAGCAATAAAAATAAACGAAACAAAATGAAACAAATACAAAAGTCATGGAAATCAAGCTGTGGGCACGCCATAATTCTTTTTCTTCTTTCCTTATTTCGATTAACTGTCGTATAACTACAGTTAATGAATTTAAAAAACACACTACTTTAAGAACACAACTGTTAAACTTATTTCACATTTCCGCATGGCGGTTCGAATTTCGATTTCTGATTTGTTATTTGTACTATTGAATCTGTTTTGTTGAATGTGCGTGTGAGACTGATATTTATATTGTGGATTTTGTGCATTAATATGTGTATGTTTATTCTATCTCACTATTGTGGAATTTTTGAGTGAGAGCTGATTGATTGTTTGGTTTTGTACTGTCAAGCAGGAAATTAACAGCGGCCGGCAACTCTAGAGGGAAATTACAACCATTATTTATATAGTATTTTGTACATTAGTTTACAAAAGTAATATTAGAGAATGAACATTTTATAGTTATTTTTATAAAAAACAGAAACAGAGGAGTAAAAAATTCTAATAATAGAACGTCTTGAACTTTTGAGAAAACAATATTTAACTTAAATAAAGTTAGTGCGAAATATGCTACTGCTTCTTTGCTAAATATTTGATAACATTGGCTGCAGCGTTGTTTTTAAGAGAGCGAGCAATGCATTGAACCCATCCGGTTTCTCTGGTTTGGATTTTATGACTGACAGGGCTCACAGTGTTCTCACACTAATAGGTAGTCGAAAATACGACCAACAATTTAATAGCTCTGTTACTGACAGAAGGATATTCTTTTTCCAGTGATATCCAGAATTGAGACAATGATTGCATTTTATGTTTGGACACCAGGGTGACGTCAGAAGGCAACTCGATCAGATTTTCTTTTTACACGAGATTAAGTATGTATGAGATGACATCATCCATTTATTATTTTTATTATAATTATTTTATTAATCCTGAGCTTACCTTTACGAGGATCTCCATTTTCAAGTTAATAAATGTATTTGCTAAAGTCTAAGACCTGTGCTTGAAAATACTCATCAAGAGCACTAAATATCTAGTAGTCCGTCCAGGTAAGTCAAGGCAACCAAGAAGTTCTTCCCTAAACTATTCATCTTCACTATACTTCACGAAGCAAAGTAGAATAGCATTGCTACTCATGTCAGTTGATTCATCAAGTTGAATCACAAAACATCTCGTTGTTCTATCTACAACTTGCTCTTCAATATCGGTGGCAATGTCAACAATTCTCCTCTCTGAATGACGTTGTCCAAAAGCGGCACAACTTGCTCTACAATATCGGTGGCAATGTCAACAATTCTCCTCTCTGAATGACGTTGTCCAAAAGCGGCACAACTTGCTCTACAATATCGGTGGCAATGTCAACAATTCTCCTCTCTGAATGACGTTGTCCAAAAGCGGCACAACTTGCTCTACAATATCGGTGGCAATGTCAACAATTCTCCTCTCTGAATGACGTTGTCCAAAAGCGGCAAAACCTCTAGTTTTTGAGAAGCTTGAGGACCCAAAAATTTCCCTAGCGACATCTAACCAAGTGTGATCGTAAATGTTAATCTTTAAAGTTGTGGATAAGAGGAAATATTTACAGTGCCTGTATATCTGCCAACTGAGAGAGACGAGCGGTGTCTGATGGGGGAAAATTAATAAAATAAAATTAAGATTCTCATCACTTAAAATAGTTTTGGATGATTAATTAATTATCATTAATAATAATACCCATTAACTAAGTGGCGTTGGTGTCACACAAAAGCCGTGTAGATAGTTCGCTGCCAGGGATACAGCGACACTAAACTTTAAGTCCTCCTTATCGTAATGGCTAACACATTTCTTTTTCTTTTTTTAGTTTCTGTTGCACATTTCTGTTTCCTTGTTTCTTTTAAACTTGAAGTACTCATACTTGGTTTACTTTCGGTGTCATCACTACATTTTATTCTGACTATTGTTCTTGATTTTAAAGAAGGTTAAAAGGGTTTTGCTCTTTTACTTTTTTTTTTTGTCTCCATTTTGTAGGGTTTCAATTTTTACAACACAATGACACAAGAAATAACTTGCTTTCTGAAATACCACAACACAATGACTCAAGAGATAACTTTCTTTCTTAAATATACAACACAATGACACAAGAAATAACTTGCTTTCTGCAATACCACAACACAATGACACAAGGTTGGTTGGTCATGTAGGGGGGCGCTTCCGGCTTCCGCCACTTTCGCGCTTGGGGAGGGGGAGTGGGGGAGAGGGATTCGTCTGTCGTCCTCGTCGAGTGTGTCAGTGATGGCGAATGACACAAGAAATAACTTGCTTTCTGAAATACCACAACTCAGTATTAGCAAACAATACGCACGGGCATGGCGAACTTAAGAACGTTACCGGACGGCAAGGTGCGCGGGACGTAACGAAGAGGTGTTGTCGACAGGTGAGCTGACGTAATACTGGCAAATGATGTTTGTACACACACCGCCGACTATACTCGTCGTCGCGGGCAGTGCTGTCCCGCTCCACTCCGATACATGATCCAGGCGTTCCGCTCCACTCCGGTACATGATCCAGGCGTTCCGCTCCACTCCGGTACATGATCCAGGCGTTCCGCTTCACTCCGGTACATGATCCAGGCGTTCCGCTTCACTCCGGTACATGATCCAGGTGTACCAGGTGTTAACCACCAGTAACGTTTTCATGGACTGAAAGGAAATTTCTGTGGAACGGCAGTTGAAAACCACTGATCTCGTGCTCTCAAGTGTGAACTGGTGAACGATCAGGTCAAATGAGCTTGCGGGGTATTAGCATTCTGCTAAAAGTCTGGAACATGTGAGTGGTGAAGTCGAATGAGGGCATAGTAGCCTTTAGGTTTAAGTCGTCCTTTCTGGTTGGAGAACTCAAGCGTAAACATTTCTAAAACGGGAGAGAACAGTACTTTGACATACTGCACAATCATCCCGGTTTTGACTTAAAAAAGCTTCAACGTGTGTTAGAATATGTGGACTGAGAATGCTAAATACAAACATGTAACGTAGTGGAGCAGGTAAAAATAATAGAAAGCATAAACTATTTTTTTTAAAATCGTGAATATTCCACACAAGGCATAAAATAAACATCATGTCTGAACTGTAAACAAAAATGTTTTAATTACACTAGATTTCATTTACCTTTACTAAATAAATAACATTTTCAATTACAAAAGCGAAGTTGTCTGGAATTTTATTGTCTGCCCAATATCACGTTTGCCGATTTTTGAATGCAAAATGTCGACTGAAAAGAGAATTGATTCCAATAAAGTCCATGAGGCTGGTTCTTGAAATGAAAGACAACCGTCAGTTGGAATCTCCTGTAAAAGTGATTAACTAACGATTAAATAATAATGAATAAAGTGGGTTCTTGCTGTTGTTCTTCTGTTTTTCTGCTTCTTCTTCTTCTTCTCCTTCTTCCCATCCTCTTCTTCCTCTTTCTTTTTATTATTATTAAGCCTTTTTTCAAGACGTCTGTCATATGGTGAGCTCCATTAGTCAGCGTCTGCTGTAAAAGTGATTTTCTAACGATTAATTAATAATGAAAATATGTTGTTGTTGTTGTTGTTGTTGTTGTTCTTCTTCTTCTTCTTGAGCCTTTTCTCACGAATTCTGTTTCACTGTCTGTTATGAACCAAGATCTCAGAATCTTGCCAAGATTTTGGGAGATCCAAGGTTTTACTATCTAGTTCATTTATTGCATTTGTTGTCCAGTGTATGATACCTCCAAAGTAGCTACTTACAGATATTGTGTAAGAATTAAGGGTTTCTATTTTGTTAGCCCCATTTACCTTTGACTTTAGGACTTGTCTAACTCGTTTTTATAGTTTCTTTTAGCTTTGACTTTATGACTTGTCTAACTTGTTTTTATACTCTGTTTTTAAAGTTTGGGCTTTCCTTCACTCTGCATATTTTCTTGATGTTGCAACGTCCCGAAGTATTTATGTCATTTTCCACACTGAAAAAGGTTAGATTTTTTAAAAGTCAAATTAAAGGTCTTCTGTTATATTGATTCTGACTTTCTGGACGATACTTCTGCCACATTTCTCAAATCCAAAACATATTTATCATACGTCCTCACTATACATATCGACAGTATTGATCAGTTGAAATCTGCTGTTCCGTTTTGGGATCTCCTTTGAATTCTTCATGTAATCTTTTAGTGTCAGTTTTGAATATTTTGTTCTGTTGGAATTGTTGACCTCTTGCAGTGTATCTTTTAAGACGGTGACTAAGTATCTGTAGCCTTTGTTTGGCGTCTTCTATTGTGGTTTTAATATTTCTATAATTTAGATGGCATTTGTTTTACTAATGCCTGTTTCAGTTTTCCATTGTTATGCTGCTGTCATTTGGCTTATTTCTTTCCTAATACACCCAATCTTCTCTCCCATGGTGGTACTGATGGTTTCTTTGTTTGTACTTTGCCTGGTATTATATATTTTTCAATTATTTTAGCTGTAGCATATAATAGGCTATTTTTTCTGTATTATCTTCTGTGGAAATGTACCTTTCTACTTTATTTGCATTTTGAGTTGCTGTCAAACTTTGTTATTATGTAGTCTTCGAGTTGGAGTTCTTCCTACATGTGAGTTATTGTTGTCCATGAAATATTTTATTTCTTTTAACATGCATTGGTGTTCGTCAGTTAGTTCATTATTTCTTTCTTTAGTGTGGTCGTCAGCCAGATTTGTTGAAGTAGTTTGTTGCTATTCAATATTTTTTTTAAATTCTACGATAGCAAGCTTATTGATCTTTTCTTATCCATGGAGCCATTGTTCACTGATATCACTTGAACCAGAGTTCATGCGTCCTTTTTCTATATCCTCTTACTGTTGATTGACTTCATAATAAGAGGCCCTTACTTTTATAGTTTTTCTATATCCTCTTACTGTTGATTGACTTCATAATAAGAGGCCCTTACTTTTATAGTTTTTCTTTAGTCCAACTCCTCCGTGGTTTATCTAGTGTTCTGCGTCATTGTTTTTCCCAATTCATTTTATTTGTGAATTAATTTTATTTGTGCTGCCCCTTTGTCAGTACTGACATTAGTGAAACGTTGCGTTTTTGCGTGTGGATTCATTGTCGTTATTAGTATTTATCTGTACTCATTGAACAGTGAATACAAAATTATAGGAATGCTCCCTTAGGAACATTTGACAATATAAATACGAAATACATTTCTTTAAAAACGTTTAATACATATTTAAGAAAATAAATATCTGCCTTCAAAATTATAATTTGAAAACATGATTTTCACATTTGTATGTAAAATCTCAAAGTTAGAAATAGGATTGAAACAACATTTTGTATTGTGGGTAACTTTATTAGAGATCACACACTCACACAATTATTCAATGGCACTATATAATGACTGCAATTACATTACAAAATGTTAATGTCCGGCATAAAGCTAATTTAGAACCAAACGTTTGTCCATCAAAGTAAAAGATTACAATATAAAATATATTGAGAATCGGCAGTAATAAAGTAACTCAGGCAGGAAAGAACATCCCTTGCTGGGGCTACATTCTGTGTTTCTACGGCTGGGAAGTTATAAGATTCTTAATCCGCAACTCACCTCCTCTATATAAATCAACCAAACGCATGCAAGTATAAAATATCTTCAAATGCTTTAATATATTTTCAACACTGTCTATTGAACCATATGCAAAATTACGCACGCAAATGAAAACATTTGTTCGTTCAAAAATATTTGCAAAGCCTCATGTCAGAATGTCGTAGTTTTGAACAACCTTGAACTGAATGTAAAGTATTATGTGCATATGTTTACATACACACACACACACACACACACACACACACACACACACACACACACACACACACACACACACAGAGATGAATCCTACGAAATTGTTGAATTCAGATGAAGAAGTTGCATTGGAGAGTCCTCTATTTATGTGATGAGCACGCACTTATTTCAACAGTTATTAAAGAGCAGTTTAAATGTGAATTCATATCTAGCAACTAGATCATTAACGTTGTGCTTATTGTATATATGTGTGATTTAGTGGCAGACGTAGTAGTAAAAGCATAACTATATTTAATATGGAAATGATTTCTGGAAAATCTTGTATTTTGCCCATTCACTCGTATATATGATATAAACAAATTACAGCGGACACCTCCGATATCTGTAATCTAGATATTTTCATCAAATTTAGAAGTATCAGCACTTCATTAACAATCTTTTATTCTTGTAATATATTATATACTTTCTTCTTTTATCCATTTTTAATCTCTTAAGGTTAAAGAGTATAAATTAAGCAATCTCAGACATTTCCCTATCTTGAAAGACAATTATTTGCACTTCTGTTCACATAACAGGAACAGTTACAGTGATGCTGTTTAAAATTACATACATTGAAGTAACACCAACAGTTCTAGTTAATTGCGGTTTCCTTAACAGCACAATCATTCATATGGCATATACGGATGTAGAAATCTGGTTTTCTAACAGCACGTGCATTTACATAATATATACAGTTACAGTGATGCCGGTGTCCTTAAAGACGTCCTTGATCAGTTCTGACACTTTCCTCCAGTCAAGGCCGTCTCTCCCACATCCGATCTCCGGGATGGACAGGCAGGTCACTCCGTTTTCCAGACAATGTTTCCTCATGGACTCCAGTGACCAACGCAGTGTTGCATACGTCGGTTTGTTGAAAAACTTGGGTTTTGTTATCAGGTAGTAAATAAAGCGATCACCTTTACTAAGGACTGCGGCCTCGCCCACAACTTTACCTGGAGAAATGAAATAAATAAGTAAACTTAAATTAATCTGAAATGCTCTTCACTTTAAGTCTGGCATGTTTACCCAGCGTCGTTTCGAGTGTTTACAACACAATAGTTCAGGCAACCCGGAAAGTTGTATACATTTATTCGGTTGGGTAAAGTAATGTTTAGAATCAGTAATAGTAAGGTTTGTTAAGGAGTTCCGCTTGAGTAATTTGCAAATAGCTATTTTATAATTTGCAAATAAATATTTTGTAAATATTTTAAGAGCTGTTAAATGTTATAGAAGAAGAAAATCGCGATGGTTTCTTTCGTTCATCACCATTCACTGTGAAGCATCCCTTATCCATATAACATGATACTTCTTTGCCTCGAGTATTCTATCTATTTATCTATCTATCTATCTATCTATCTATCTATCTATCTATCTATCTATCTATCTATCTATCTATCTATCTATCTATCTATCTATCTATCTATCTATCTATCTATCTATCTATCTATCTATCTATCTATCTATCTATCTACCTACCTATCTATCTCTCTCTACCTATCTATCTATCTATCTATCTATCTATCTATCTATCTATCTATCTATCTATCTATCTATCTATCTATCTATCTATCTATCTGTCTGTGTCTGTCTGTCTGTCTATCTATCTATCTATCTATCTATCTATCTATCTATCTATCTATCTATCTATCTGTCTGTCTGTCTGTCTGTCTATCTATCTATCTATCTATCTATCTATCTATCTATTCAAAACTAAACATTGTCTTTAAGATAGCATCGAAATTAAATTATTGAATTTTGTCATATATGTCTCTATGTTCCTTTATGTAATCATAATTCATTTTAAATTTGTCAGTGTCATTTACACTATGTGCATGTCCTAGATCAGGGGTGGACAAACGTTTTAGGCCAGAGGGCCAAATTTCCAATTGATAGTGCATATAGGGCCGCCACATGGATAGCTCAGTAGAAAAAAACAATACAAATAATGAAATAATGTACTTTACATTAGTAATAATGGTAACATCCAAAAGACCTCCAGGGGCCGCATAGAGCCCTGTCTCGGGACCCGGTTTGTGCACCCCTGTCCTACATGTAAGAGAGTAAAATAATGTTAAAAAGTATAACTAAATAAGAACCTTGCGCTCTGAGTTCATCCACGCCCTGAAATGTTTTCTTGAAGTCAACCGCGATGCCTTTAAACATTGCCAGATCCTCGCTAACGCAGTGAGCCAGAGAGTCGGTGAAAGGGCAGGTGAACAGGTTCCCACCAACTTGTAGCAACTGAAGGTCATTTTAAAACAGAACAAAAACACAAAGGTTGCTTTAAAAGAGAGTGCTTAAAGATGACAACATTTTGCGTTGTAATTCAAAGAATAAGCTGCATCAGTTTTATACTAAGATATTTATATTTTATACTAAAATATTTATGTACAACGAAAACAGTCTTTTTTAAAACATATTAATCATGACCGCTCGGGTTTGTTTTGTATGTTTAGATCAGGTGACTGGTACTTTCCCTGATAAGAGGCAGGCTTGATAAGAAACGTGTTGAAATCAATTCATTCTCAGTAATTAAATAAGTTTCAGTGTGAAAATAAACCTCAGAATGGAGGAAGGAAGAAAGAAACTATGAGATGAAGAAACTTAGGAAGGGAGAAACAAAGAAAGGAAGGGAGGAAGAAATTAAAAAAAAAACGAATTGAAAAAGAACTAAGGAAAAGACATGGCGGAAACGAAAGAAGAAAATAAGAAAGGAAGAATGGTAAGAAGGAAGAACAAACGTATCCATTCAAGGACATGAACTGCATTTCTGAATTTCGTGACACATTTATTCCTCCCACGCCCCTCTCCTTCAATCCATTACTATTAAGTCTACAGGCAGTTTATTAAGACATCTCTCTGTCAACGACCAAATTCTTAATGGTATAAGAATTTAGCGAGTAATTATTAATGTGACGGTCATTGAATTTCAATCATACTTTGTCTTAAAGCGTTTGTTTTCGTGTTTGGTTTTGCACTCAGTGGTTTGGTTAATTATTCTGCATTTGTATTTATTTTTACCATGTAACCATTGAAATCGTGTGACACACTGACCTCATACTTAGACTCGTTCGTTGTTTCAGCGCTTTCTTTGCGCATGTCCGGGACGCTTGGCTTAATGAAACTGGCAATATCCTGCTGTAGACGGTTAAACATTTCCACATCAAGGGTAAAGAAAGTTTGTTTAAAGACCGCGTCAGCTGGCATTGTGGTATCCATGACAATTTCGTCGTTTCGGTTCTTCAAAATGGTTGCCATGTAAGCGATGTCGCTGCTAGATACTGTGTTCTGGACGCGTTGTAATAACTGCCTCTGTGACGTCACTCTTTCGAGTTTCTGATTAACGTCCGTTTTAGTCTTATCAATATTCTGTTTAATTTTCTCGACGTCATCCTGCATCAGCTCTTTCAAACGTTTTCGACAAGTTTCCAAACACTCCTGGAGTGTATTAAAAGTTACGTCTATGGCCTCGATCCCAGCTCTTGCAATACTCTCTGCTTTGTCCAACTGGCTTGCGAAATAGCGCGTCCATTCAGCAAACAAAGACTCCACTGCGCTTAACTGCGACTCCATTTTGGCAAATGATTTTTCTGCCTCCGCCCGAGCACTTTGTAAGTCCGTCACTCGAGGGCAGGACCGGTGTTTAGAACGCACGCACGACTGGCAAACAGCAACCCCATGGTAAGAACAAATTTTAAAGAATTGCTCCGGACGGTGAACGGCGCAAATCCCGAGACGATTAACAGAAAGTGTCTGTGGAGTCAACGTTGCCAAGTCGTTCACCATGTGCTGGTTTGGCAGCGTCTTCGTCATGTGATCACTCTCGCAAGCCTTGCATAACATTCGCCAACACTGCAGGCAAATGGATGACGCCGCTTCCGCCGGATGCCTATGGCAGACATGGCTTCCACGCAACAGCTCTGTGCTCTCTGCTAAATTTGCCATGGCGCGGTCGGTTGGGAATGTGTTGTCAAGGTGGTCTAGTGACTTTAAGCGCCACTCTTTGGAGGGTGCGATGTCGTTTCTACAGGAAGGACATTTGGAGCCATCTTTTGAACTCAGCAACTGGACCAGGCAATCCCGACACAATAGATGACCACATCTGAGAAGCTTCGGTACTCGAAAAGGTTTGAGACACCTGGGACAGTTCACGTCGCTCAGTTTCGCAGTCGACATCCTGATCGACAGACCACAGTATGTGTATATTTTGTGAGTTGAGGAATAAATAAATATATAAATCATGTTTCTAGCATATTCTCAACTCAGGTTATTTACTTCAAACTGACACCTACAAAAATACTATCATAAAGAGTGCCCAAGTTTGGAATACTCTGACAATTTAACAATTAATTTTTAAAATAGCGATAGGCAAATTTACTCTGCCACACAAATGATTAGATATAGAACTTCTTCAACTAAATAACTTTCGATCCATCTCCCATGAACACATTTCTTACAAACAAGTGTGAGACTATTAGTCAGAAAAAACTTCTAATCTGCTTGAAGTTAGTTTAGATTGCAGCAGCAAATTTTAGCATATTCTCCACTTGAATGATTTTCTCCAACTCTGACAAAAAAGATATCATTAGAAGCAGTGCCCAAGGCCGGGTCACATTAACATTGGCAGCAAAGATATAATTATTAAGTTTAGAAATAAGGATTGGCAAATTTACGCGCCATAGTGTCGTAGGTTTATTAACGTATATTTAGTTTATTAATGTATCGCATATTTATTAATGTATTGAAACTTTCTTAAAGTATCGTAGGTTTAGTAATGTATCACAGTAGAACCTACGGTAATAAAGCAATAAGTCTCACTTGCTCGATTTGTGTTTCTCTCTAAAAAAAACCAGGGGAAATAAATCACACTGACAAAAGTCTATGAACACATGTTATACCAATACCACTGGATATTATTTAGTATTGTAAGTATGCTTTTATGACAGAGTCCATACATAACGAGGGCGGTGGGGTGTAGCGCATACTTAATAACAGTATTCATGTATCATATATATTTTTGTACAAAACGCCTTTTATGCATTTGACCGTGTCGCAAACAACGAGGAAAAGAAAGTAGGATCGCCATTTTGGCTATTAATAGGCCTACGTCTGCAAAGCGATATTTTAAGATACAAGAACCGGAGTTCGGAATTAGTTTGCAATAAATCAAGAGGGTTCATATTTTATTTTTACTTTTGCCTACAAGGGCTCTTGAACGATTTTAGTAACTGCAAGAGATTTATGGTTTCTTGATTACATTTATAATTGAAGAACGCCTCATCAGTAAAATGCTAAATACCCTTTAGCTGCATTGTTATTCTGTCAATGAACATCCATACAGAAATACATACACATAACAAGAGAGAGAGAGAGAGAGAGAGAGAGAGAGAGAGATCGGCAGAGACAAAGAGAGAGAAAAAGAGATAGACAAAGAGAGAGGCAGACAAGAGAAAGAGGCAGAGAGAGATGGAGAAATCGAGATACATAACGAGGGAGAGCGATAAACAAGGCAAACAGGAGAGAGAGAGAGAGAGAGAGAGAGAGAGAGAGAGAGAGAGAGAGAGAGGGAGAGAAAGAAAGAGAGAGATACATTGGGAAAGGTTTAGTAAATGAAGGCTTGGTTTTAATTTGAGAAAGCAACATAGAAACCGAAAGTAAAGAATACTTAGAAATCACGATCACAAGGCTCTGAATCAGAAAGTAAATGTATTCGTCCTGCATTAGAAATATTTATCACTTAAAATATAGATTTATTTATAGGGTTAGGATTCTATGACAACACAACAATGTAAACAGTCCTCACCTTAAGATGGAGCTGTTTTCAGTTAACGTTTGACAACCCTCACAAGTTGGATATTGCCAAGAAATCGTTCGCCGAAGTGCAAGAACGTCGTTCCACACCGGTAGAATGGTCGCAGACTCGCTGTTCCACGTCACTTCCGGGAGCTACAATGAAATTATTAACACTAAGAAAAGAATGACGCGATTTCCACCTTCATTTGTATAAAAAATGAAAGTAGAAAAAAATAAGGAAAAGAGAAACCGTGAAGTCATACTGATGAGCGGATTGTTCATTTCTCGAATGATGCATTAGACTACTGACACCACCGCCACCCCTCCTCCCCCCCCACACCTACTTCCATTATAGTTGTCTGCCTTGCGTACACTATACTAAATGTATAGCTCGATTGAAAACTTTTCTCTAATTGGAGCTGAAGCCGTGAGAAGCAAATGCTAAAAATATTAGCTAAATGGCGATCTCACAATTTATTTCCTCATTGCTTGTCAGTAGTGCTGACCTAATTTGATCTCTGAAACGCTACATAGCATTTAGAAGCCAGCTAAGCTAGTAGGCAAAAAAAGTTTAGATGGAAAATCGGCTATATCGATTGTCGTGAAGTTGGCTTCTGTTGCCTACCGCGAGCACAAATAAGGTTACTGTACTAGGGCCTACTGCAGGCAGTGCTATGTACATTAATCTTACCAGTACATTTCCTTCCTTCCTACAAAGAGTTCTTAGTTCATCTGGTTTTTTTGGTTAGTCTTTTCTTTGCTTGCTTCTTTCGTTTTTTAGAGACAGTAAATTAATTAATAACTAAATGAATATCCGGTGGTACGCGCCATCTTATGAGATAGCGTGCACGCAATGATTAAACAAGACAAGCGAATTGAAGACATTACCGCTGTAAAGACCACTGAGACGTCGTAGACGAGTCAAAAGCCCAGCAAGGACTGCACGTATCCACGCGGTAAATATCACAATTAAACTAGAGCCACTGCTGAAATTTTATATATTTTAAATATATTTAGTGCTCATGGTAGATGAATTAATAGCGTGAGCCGAAAATGCATACGTTTATGAGTTCAAGCCCAGTTATCATCATTATGATTAGTCTCAATCGACCTTCAACCATTTCCTAGCTCATGAATGTTGTGCTTACTTCCAATGACTTTAAGCGCAGAAAATTTAGAAATACAGAAAATTTATACCCTTATTATTATTAATTATATCATCATCAGTAGTAGTCATTGTTGTAATTGTAGGATTATTTCTATCATAATCTGATAGATTTTCTAAATGTGCCTGTTTTTGCGTCAGACTCTTCAATTGTTTCAAACAATTGGAATACCAATCTTGCAATCTAGCTATTTATTTTCTCTCGCTATCACCTTCACTGTCTCTCACTTTCATTCTCTGTCACCCCCTGGGGACACAAGAGGTCATGTCAGGTACCCAAAAGTGACTAGAAGTGACTATAAAACCAACGAGCACAACAGCTTCAGTCTATTTGTAGACAAACTCTGCCAAAGGACTTAGAGTTCACTCTGAAACATTTAGTGTTCCCTTATAAACTCATTTATAGTTCGCTCATACGAACGAACCAAATAACTACTGCAGTGCCATAGGACTCTAATGGATATTCTCTTATAACATCACATGGTTTTGATTATTAACTTAAATAGTATATATAAACACTAATTTTAACTGTTGCACTGATTTCTATGTGTAACCGAGTTGTCCTATTTTATTTTTTGTTAAATACATTTATTGCTGAATACATTATTGTTGATACTTAGACAACTCAATTCAGACAACTCAGCTAGCTTGACTCACTTAAATCTGCTGTAGTCTGTCACCTGTATTTACTTACTATCCTGGCAGTATGCATCAGAGGCTCAAGCCAACTTCTAGAACTATAACTCTTCTATTCTACATTATCTATCATTCATCTTTCTAACGTGTGGCCAGCAGAATTGTGTTTTGTGAATTAGCCAAAGGTCATGGGCGGCCACAGATTGGTGGAAAATTAATATCTTGCCCCTCTCCCAGCAAAACATCACAAATTTACTGAATATTTGTGTACATGAGTGTACATTCTTAGTACTGCAAATATCATCTATAAATAAAACATTACGCTACACAACTTTTCAATAGTTAAATAAAACACTTGCTAATGAATTTATTGTGAACATACATTGGAATTTTCTGGTACATGCATAAACATTTTTAATATTTTAAATATGAATACATATCAAATATAATACACAATTCATTAGTGATTATAAACACTTTGCTGGTGAATGTTTGTAGGTGAGCGATCAGTATTAAAATGTACTGATTAAATTTTGTACAATTTGAAGTGTGCAGCTATGCAACAAATACAGACTGTGATTATTAATATTATTGTTACTTAATAGTTTAGTGTAAATTGAGCACCCTTCCTTAATTGACTTGAATAAAGTCACATGATGCCAAATAAATATTTTATGACATAACATTTTGTTTTATATATAATGTTTTACTTCATGAGCAATGCCTGAAAAAAATAACACTGAAACACAAAATGTAAAACATAAAGTTAATGACTGGGCAGATAAATGAAGTAATAACAATAATGTACAATACAGAGAGATGAGAAAACTAAATATGGCACCCAATCATACATTATTCCTTGTGTGTAAAGTTGTGGAATTTCAGGGCTCATGTGTTTCTGGTGAAACATTATCATTAATTACCGGTGCTCACGAGTTTCTGGTGAATAATTAATTATCAATTGCAGAAATAATTTAGTATTCATGATTGTGGTATGTATGTCCCATCTCACACTTTTATTGAATTAATTAACAGATAAAATTATATTACTTCATAATAATATTTCAAATCTAATAATAAAAAATTAAATAGTAACAACAGTTGTGATTCTCTTGCTTCCCATGCTTGTATAAACAATGTTTCTAACTCGAAGCCCTGGTTTCTTTTTAACTTTTTAATTGGTACACATATTTAAAAGTGGGGTTTATTTGACTGTTTATTTTTATTGGTTACAGGATTTAATATAAAATGGATTGATAAGAGTTTTAAGAAAATAATACTTACACTTGAACATTATTGTGTCGAATGGATCAACAATCATGGATCGTTGCCATAGTCCTTCGCAATTGATTCAAAATACCTTTTCCTTTAGCTAAAGGCAAATAGGAGCAGGCCCCTGAGAAAGAAAATGAAAGTGGATTATGATTATTGTTAACAAGAAGGGAAAGAATACCCCCCAAAAAACAAAAAACAAAAAATGACCAAAAAACAAAAAAAAACCACAACATGCACATCAATACGCGTCAGTATTAGTCGAACCAGAATGTAACGTTATCAGCATAATCATCTCCCCTTATAATATTCCCTGTCACAAAACGGGAGGGCTCGTTACAAGCCGACCCCGAGCTGAGGTTAGAGATGCAAGGGGTGAAGTCTATTTTTGGCCCGCTCCGGTGCACCTCCAAGAAAAGCCCATGTGACGTATGCCAGTACTACGTCGCGTCAAGTTGTTACATAGACACACATGACATACACCATTGATGTTTGGGTGGGGCCCAGTTTATTAGTGTCATGCCAAGGAACGTTTTATTGGCGGTGTGTGTTGTGAGTGTGTATCATAAATGTGAATAAATGGACGAACAGACGAACGGTGCAAAACAATAGTACAAATTCTTTCGTCCCTCTCAAAAACTATGAATAACAAGAGAGTTGAAAGATGTTTAAATCAGGTTATTTATTTCCCGATTTAAAAGGGGCACTACTCTTTCGCACAGTGATTAATCATTCATTCAACTTTCCAATGTCATACACTCTGTGGGAAATAAGGGGAGATGAAAATGATGAAATTCAAAATATAAAATAAAGATTAATTACACAATTCTTATGCGGCAAATGGGGCCGCTTTAACAATAGTTGACATGTAAAATAAGCATTACTTTTAACATTACAGTTCGAATTTCACAAATGATATAATAGTGTTCATTTTCTTAGAGTCCTAGACTTAAGTATGTGCGCGTTAGCCATGCTAATGATTACTCACTATTAATGTCAGAGTTCCAAGGAGATGACGTAAGCTCACACGTCACTTATAAGCGGCACTTCAAAGTGAAGACCACAACGCAATTGAGGCGTCGCATTACAGGTGAAGATTCTGCAGAATCTAGGCACCACTTTCAGATTATCACTGGGGAGAAATCTGAAATTTAGCTGACTGTTGTCGGCCTCGATAATTGTCGTTTCTTGGTTGTCGTGGAAACGGACACCTCAACGACGTTTAGCATTATCGGGTGGAGTCGTCCAGTGGGATGTGTCGTCGCATTACATTGAGTGTAGAAATCCGGATGTCTGAGACGATCACGGTGCTAGCCTTCTCAATTTGCGGGATAGATGTGTCAAACAACTCAGACAGGGGGGAAGAACAAATTGGTCCCTTGTGTCGTTAACTGCATACAACCAGCGTCGCATACATCGGGTTTTCTTTGACAGCGAACTTTCCACTTTGCCAAAAATTATACTGAGTAATTTTGCCTCGTTACTCAATATATGGCATCAGACGGATGGAAAACGGATGGAAAGAGATTTTTGCAGCTTTCCTTTATGAAATCTCTGTACATGAGATAATTCATACGTGAAGTTAGACTGGCTTCAGACGGATCGACGTTTTCAACATTGAGAGTAAAGTCTTCATTTTGCCTCTTATATAGCTTTCACTGAAGGTTTCCAAAACTTCCAGAAGCTATGTCCTGTGACATGATTTTTGCCTTGGATATATAGTGGTAATCGTGATGCACGCTTTTCTGTGGTCAATTTTAATGCGCACTGGTCATTTCTCTCGTCAACAACATGTGACTGTATTGCGCAGTTGTCCCAATTGTTCAATATACATATCTTTCATAAACTAATATATATATTCAATATGATAATTGACACACACTGCGTCACGAACGTCTGTCTACTAAAGAGATCTTAGGTGACCGTTACTGGAAGTTACATGCTACATACGAAAAATAACAAAACTCGGGTTACTTCAACTAGTTTTGTTAGCGGTTTATTAAAATGAAATAAAATATAATTTCTGTCCCTCATTTCCTGTGACATTCCCCATAGGCTCCGTTCACCTTTGTCATTAGCAATAGCAAATCTACTGACTCTTTGGATATTCTACCGTTAACACACACACACACACACACACACACACACACACACACACACACACACACATACACACACACATATATATATGACCTAAAGGATCATTTAGGTATGCATGAAAATCGAAATATTCATGTAATTCTGCTTTAAAATATATTACACATGAACATATGACATGTGACACATCTTGCATTACACATAAACATTATGATATGTGCTTCGTCTTGCATTTAAACCAAGGTAGCTTACACAGATCTATGTGTCGAAATGAGGACTTATTTCATTTCAGGCGCCGTTTCTGTTGTCATTCAGTTAGCTATCGCCAAGTGACGTGTGAGAGAGTGTGCTAATTCGAACACGCAGTTAAAGAGTAAGCAATCGATAAGTTAATTGTGACGGAGTATTTCAATTTCAATTAGAATTTATTTCTAATATTCCAGTTCAAGAGTAAGCAATCGACACGTGAGGTATGACGGAAGTTGTTCGCGAGAAGTGCATTTAACATGTTCTTGAAGGTAAGTGTGTGAACACCGTAATATTATTCATATAATTACATTCACATTTTCACTCACTTTGATAATTTTGTGTGATATAAAAATGAACAACATTGCCTTTAATTTAATCCTGCAGTGTTTTGTACAATGATCGTATAATATGACATCAAAATCACTATAATTGCCGTCATCCATCACAATGATAAACAACAATCTAAATGACTGAGGTACGCCATCCATCACATCGCAATGACTATAATAGCCGTCATCCATAACAACAATTAACAACATCAACATACTATTCCATCACAATGATTAACAACCTCAAAATGCTGCCATGAGTCACAATGAATTAACAACATCAACATTTTCTTTGGGTGGGTGGGGGGAACCGTGTCTCTCTTTATTCTGGATTCCAGACTAAGGCATGCCCATTATTGCCGATTCAAACTTCATAAAATGCAACAGTTTCCAACGGGTTAAAATAGAGAAATATAATTCCCTTTTCTGTATTTGACAATAAAATAAAGGCTGCTGTTTCAGTGAAGGTTTTCCTTTAATTTTGGACAGTGTCAGTCTGCTGTGCCAACTTGGCATGTATTATGTCTGCATTTCAAATTTTGTCATGCTAGAGAGCCTAATGACAAACCATTTTTTCTCAAGGGCCTCAGGCATTAACACAGTTTTAGCTGTTGAAACTGATCATGTATAACTTCATAGTCTTTTAATCTAATTAAAATTGTAAGTTGATACTGCACACCCGCTGTATACCCCCCCAATATGATACACTGTTTAGCATTACTGGTTGACCCAATACTGATTGCAAGACCTTTTTTATTTTAGCATAAAGCGACTTACCCAAAACTGACACCAGGCCATATTTTAAACACAATGGGTTGACTCAGAACTGAATGTCACCAGAGTCAGAAACGGCAAGTTTTGTAATGATTCCGTTTTCTTTTTCTATTAATAATAATTAGACCTAGAATCAGGAGTGTTCTTTCTTGCATGCACATTAAATCTCTGACAAAATGAGAGAGCTTAGGATGCGATGGAATCAAGGTCTACGTCATGCTACCGCGTCACTAATACGCAATCTGATATTAGGACTTTAAAATAAACAGAACAGTGGTTCAAGTGTCATGGGGTTTCAGAGTGAGATATACTGCATGCTCGCGTGCACACACACACACACACACACACACACACACACACACACACACACACACACACACACACACACACACTCATTCATGTGTAATAACGTTGTGCATTCTCATTGCGTCTTTATTTCCGAGAAACACTGCAGTATTCATTAATTCAAGAGAAGAGCGTGCTATTCATCTCTGGCACTTTGGGCATAAAGGATCAAACTCTCTCGATTTTTTTTCAAAATTATATTTAACGACGGCCTGACCTCAGCATTCTCCACTCAGCCCATGTCTTTCTGAGCATGAACTAAGCAAGAGGTCGTCAAAGCGAAAAGTTTTCAACAGTGGGGAAAAGTGATTGTGACCTATATTGCAGTGTCTTCGGAAATTTGCTTGCGTAGACCTGCTCTTCTAACCTTTCTGCATTTTCTGAGGGCACGCACAGAAAGAACCTTATCAGAACCGAAAATAATCACTTGTTATCTAAGAAATACTATGTGTCACAATCGACTAAGACGTCTTATGATTATAAAGTGTGGAAGCTAAAGGGGCCACAGAGGTAAATAAGCAGGAGTTAACTAATGACTTTGCTGACAGTGGATTTTAAATTTCAAACTATTAGAGACCTCACTTTCGTAGAGATTACGAAACAAGACATTTTTGATGGGGTATGCACAACCTCTAACAAAGTGCAACTAAACCCAATTTATTAAGTTAATTTTAGCAACAATACATACAGCTTAACGTCTTCGTGTGGCTTTACGCTTGGCGTCTGAAATACTATGCCATTAATTATGAGGAAGTCAATAAGTTTTCTTTCTGCCCATTTTTATATTTAGTACGATATTTTAAAAATTATACATACTGTAAATAATATTTAGTACGGTACTTTTAAAATTATACATACTGTAAATAATATTTAATATGGAATTTTTTAATTATACATACTGTAAATAATATTTAATACGGAATTTTTTAATTATACATACTGTAAATAATATTTAGTACCGTATTTTTAAATTATACATACTCTAAATAATATTTAGTACGATACTTTTAAAATTATACATACTGTAAATAGTATTTAATACGGAATTTTTTAATTATACATACTGTAAATAATATTTAATACGGTATTTTTAAATTATACATACTGTAAAAATATTTCCAAAGTGTTAGGATCAGTTACCTCGCCTTTCCTTCCAATGTGGTTTTGTTTAATTGGCAACATGGGTTACATTTCACTTTAAGAGAGATCGTCCATTTTGTGTGTTGTAGGGTGGTGCCAACATCACTGTATATAATACATAGGTCATCTCTTTATCTCTCTGCAACCTTCCCTCCACTCCTCTCTCCCTCAATCCATCAATCAACCAACCAACCAACCAACCAACCAACCATCCATAATCAATCAATCAATCAATCAATCTATCTATCTATCTATCTATCCATCCATCCATCCATCCATCCATCCATCCATCCATCCATCCATCCATCCATCTATCTATCTATCTATCTATCTATCTATTTGGCTTACATGGATGTAATTATTGAATGTGAACATTTATTTTCATTTGCATCATTATGTTTGTGTACAAGTTGTGCGTTTGACTGGTGTATTTTTATGACAATTGTTCGTGAATTAGTTTAGTTGGTTGGTTTATTTATTTACGCTTTAATTTTGTTTTTGTGGTCTTTGTTGCAAATGTGCAGCATATTTGTATTAGGGTAATATTCTTTCTCACGTTTATTGGTAGTTGTATACTTTCGTTTCATTTTATTATTTTTTTTTATTTTGCATTTACAGGTCCTAGTTTGTACGCTTGTGCTTTGGGGCGTTGCCTTTTCGAAATTGTGGAGTCTCGAGTGTACTTCTAGAAAGACTATACGCCGCATTGAAGAAAATAACTTCGCATGTGAGGGATATACTGATATCTCTGAGGCATGTACATGGATAGGTAAGTCATTTGATAATAACTTCGCGTGTGAGGGATATAGTGATATCTCTGAGGCATGTACATGGATAGGTAAGTCATTTGATAATAACTTCGCGTGTGAGGGATATAGTGATATCTCTGAGGCATGTACGTTTGCAGGTCCACACCATTACCATTTTGCAGGTCCACACCATTACCATTTTGCAGGTCCACACCATTACTATTTTGCAGGTCCACACCATTACCATTTTGCAGGTCCACACCATTACCATTTTGCAGGTCCACACCATTAACGTTTACAAGTCCCCCCCATTAATGCTTGTAAGTCCACACCATTAACGTTTACAAGTCCCCCCATTAATGTTTGTAAGTTCACACCATTAACGTTTACAAGTCCCCCCATTAATGTTTGTAAGTTCACACCATTAACGTTAGCAAGTTCAAAGCAAACTGAATCTGTCTCACGGTCTTTAGTCCCATCGCTTTCTGTCAGTGCAATGATCATCATATATATTTTTTTTCTATTTGCGGTCATATGTACATTTTCATTATTATTTTCGTTCTGATGTTTTTCTCTTCTTTCAAGAGAAATCTTCAAATCCATCACATCTCCCTACTTTCCATTTTCTCTAGTTTCTTATTATCATTCATTTCACTTGACCGAAGACATTTTAACTGAAATAGATTGCGTTGCAGTCTGTTTGTATGCGGAATACATACATAATATTAACCACAGCTTGTATTTTCATTCTCTTTGAAAATGTTTTCACCAGTCCCCAACCCCGCCTCCCCCAACTTTTCCCCTTCATATTCTTGTTCGGTTTCCTTCTAAATACCTATCATACCTACAGTATTTCATCCATGTTGAACCGCGCATTTTGATTTTGTCATGTCGAACATGATGACGTTCTTCCTCGTCTTTGCTTAACCTGACGTCATCACTGGCATTATTTAACTGTCTCATCTCCCCGGCATCATTCACAATACACGAAAGAATTGCCCATCTAATCCCTCATTGCAGGCAATTGCAAACCTGACACACTTGAAATGGATGCCTCTGACATCCATGTTGCCGTTTCCTAAGGGTTCATCAATATTCTTAATAGATTTCATCATTGACTCCTACTCATTGATAAATTAGAATTTCCTAAGGGTTCATCAATATTCTTAATAGATTTCATCATTGACTCCTACTCCTTGATAAATTAGAATTTGTACACTATGAATACTACCATCGTTCTTCTGGGTTGGCTCTAGGGTCGGGGCCAGAAACAAGGCTATTTTGAAGAGAGAGAGAAAGAGAGAGAGAGAGAGAGAGAGAGAGAGAGAGAAACATAAGTGCATTTGTATAACGTATACAAAGTAATATCATACACTGTACATTATACTTGAGTTCTGTAACTTATCATTATCATAAGCTGTTTTTGATTACCCACGCCTTAAAAATTATATTAAGTTATATTATCGATTTCTTCAATATCGTTTATGTCTTTATGTCAGATGGCACTAAAGACCCGAAGAGCTTCAATTACTACTATTCCTGCTTCGAAAATGGTCAGGTGGTTTCCGGAATTATATGGCATGAGAAAGAGTCGCATTACCTAGTCAAGTGCTGTGTGTTTGGTAAAAATAAACAATGTTACACAACTTGAAATATTTTCTCTTACGCAAGTTCTAGTGGTGATGTTAAAACGATAGAGTAACCCCCACCCCCACTACCGCTTAGAGACCACTGTTAACATGGCCGTCAGATCTGTTGTCTCCTCTTGCCGCTAATATAAATAATTTACTTGTATTTTCGCCGTTTGTCCAAAGTCTTTTTTTTAAATTCAAGATTGCCCCGCATCAGTTATTCTAAAGTAACTTCTCTTACTTAAGTACATGTCATAATTAACTCTTCCTAACTTCAGAAGTGTTAACTGCTGATTGAGAGGATGATATATAAGAATGAACGAAAAAAATTGTATTACCAAATAAATGAAATCGAATGTATTAATGCATTATGTCTTGCAAAATAAAAAAATTAAAAGTTAGCATAAAAGAATCAGGAAGATATATATATTATTCACACTCTCAACAGTTATTACACAAACAGTAAACTATTTAAAAAATAATTTATTGATGAATTAGATGAATTATATATATATACACATCTGTTTATCTATCTATCTATCTATCTATCTATCTATCTATCTATCTATCTATCTATCTATCTATCTATCTATCTATCTATCTATCTGTTTGACTGTTTGTTCACAGGCCGGCGTATAAGAGCACCAGCAAGTAAATTGTTGTCGATTCCCTTGACACAATTAAATATTAAACAGAGAACTGACATTCTTTGTGGCGTTGTCCGAGACAGAGATCCGCAGTTTAAACAGCAGCCATATGGGTAAGTATTCAACAACTGTCAAGACTTCAATTAACAATAAAATGTTATGTTTTAAGGAAATGAGTTCCTTTCAGCTCACTCTTCCCACAATAGGAATAGATGTTGTCAAAATGAAGATCATGACATGCATAATTTAGTAATTTGAATGTCGTGAAATGGCGTAGAATGGAATTTGCTTATTTCCTGATTAATGTTCGTTTAATACTTGTCTTTCTCTAAGACGAAATCACCTACCTCACTCTTTAAAAAGTAGTCATGGTTAAAGCAAGTTAATTCATTTATACGCGGCACAAATTAGTGAATTGAAAGCAGGTGTCTAAATCAAATAAGTAACATTTCAAATTTCGTTCAGAACTGATGACGTCACGAGCTATATTTTGTCTTGCGGGGCATGACATGGTTACAATTACAATTACAAATCTTTAGTCAACGTAAATGTTGTACATTGGAAAGTTGATTACGAAGAGTTCCAAATAAACTGCCGAATCTTATTTTACTCTATAATTAATGCTTGTTTATAAAATCTACTTATTAGAAATTAATTTTACCTGAAAGATGTTTAATATTTCTTCGTCATATAAAATTAGCAACCACCACAACCGGATGTTTAGTTGAACCTTTAGGATCACATTATAGTCGTTCTTAACCGTTAGCTACAGCATTAGAGTTGTCTTGTACCTCTAAGAGTCACATTAGTGTTTCCTTCATCTTTAGGTTCAACATTAGAGATGTCATTGTCCTGATGGTGTCGCATTAGTGTTGTCCTTGTCCTTAGCACAACATTAGTGATGTCATTGTCCTGATGGTGTCGCATTAGTGTCGTCCTTGTCTTTAGCACAACATTAGTGATGTCATTGTCCTGATGGTGTCGCATTAGTGTCATCCTTGTCTTTAGCACATTAGAGTTGTCCGTAACCTTTAGGTGTCACATATCTATCTATCTATCTATCTATCTATCTATCTATCTATCTATCTATCTATCTATCTATCTATCTATCTATCTATCTATCTATCTATCTATCTATCTATCTATCTATCTATCTATCTATCTATCTATCTATCTATCTATCTATCTATCTATCTATCTATCTATCTATCTATGTGTGAATTTGTGTTTTAGGTTAAATTAAATAAAGTTTTGCACAACAGAAATAATAATACATACTTTTGCTTTACGAGCGACATTATGTTCACAGTGCAGTTAACATTTTATATATTCGTCGTACATATAACAGTTTCTATGTTCACATCAAAATTAGCAATATATGTGCTCAGAGCACACACGGCATTATATAATTCTATATTACTTATCACATAATATTTGTTTTAATACATCACTAAAATCTTCATTTTGTTTCTTCTACAGAAAATTAGAATACCAATTCCAGATTTGCGAAATTTACTAAAGCACGACATTGTTTATAACTGAAATATTTATATTAATGCAATTTCCAAACATTAATATATGAACTTGTTTTGAAATAAATGTCAATTAGTACGTTGGTATAAATGAGTGAATTCATTGACGCTGAATGGTTGAACGCGCAAACAGTCATTCTGACATTGTGACATGCAAATCAACTTCTATGATTATAATTTACTGTGTGCGAAATGTTATACTTTCATTGTGTATAGTCGCAGTTCTCATATTGTTAACGTTCAGTGTATTATTCGCTATGAATCCTACAGTCATCAAGGACAGTGGCACAATTAAGAAAGATAACTCCAGATGACTGATCACCTTACAATCAATTGTTCATCAGCAAACGATGCTTACTGACGTCACAAGCATTCTTTGGACGAATAAATTATTTTCGCGACATGACCTAAATTTTCGTCTCTATAAGGTTGCGGTTCGCTTGAGCTACAGTAGAGTAGCCGAATTATGTGTAGCATTTGCAAATAGAAACGAAACACGCCATGTTGGTACATGTGGATCTTTTCTAAACTCTAGTCAGATGGGAGTGGTAGCGCCCCACCACAAGCCGCCAATACCCGGGCCTTCCTGTATGGCTCTTTGCTCCCTAAATTAAGTATATTTAATTTTGAAGTTAATTTCAGTCTCGAATTTACTTTGTATGTTTGTTTGCTTGCTTTTAGTAATCATTACATTTTGTATGGTGAGAAAGTAAACGATTAAAAAAACAATGTAATCTTTCATATTTAGTTTTTCTCCATTCATACACGCAGAAACACAAACAAATCTGTAGGATTCTTAATTAACTTTGATATATTCTTTACGCTGAGTCCTTCTGACGCAGTGAATTAGAATTTTTCCAGTTTGAATGCATCTATTGACAACAGTTCGCCTCACACTGACATCATTAATTTTAAATTTAAAAGTCAGGCCACAGAGTTTTTTTGTATGTTCTAAGGCCGGAATGTGGTAAAATCTTAAAAATGAATCTCGCCATTTTGTTACCAGAAGGTTCTTCGCAGCCCCCTCCCATTCACCCTACTCTCAACAGTCATAGATATTTCGTTATGAGTAATAGCATTGCTCTTTAGGATCTGAAGCAATGATTCATTTTAAACCGCATAGCCATCCCTTTGTCAAACTAATGTTACAATGAATTCTCCAGACTGCACGCCAATTCAGAAACATGTCCTCAAATTAGACTGGATACTATATATAGACTGGATACTATTCCGAATTTCATCTCTTTCTCTCAAGAATTTGCATCAGACCAATTAGGATACATAGGTTACCAAAACATGTCTGTTTCATGAATGGTCTGTCTCTGATCACCTTCACAATCAGTAAATATTTCAATCGTAAAACCAGCCCAATTAATATCTCACCTGATGGAAAACACATGTGAACTAACTCGAACAAACTATCAAGCAAGCAAGCAAGCAAACAAACAAACAATGAATCAAACAAACAACAAACAAGCAAGTAAGCAAACAGCCAACCAAACAACCAAAGAAACAAATAAACAATCAAAACAAACAACAAGCAAGCAAGTAAACAAACAATAAACAGACAACAAACAAGAAAGCAAGCAAGCAAACAAACAAATTAAATTTTTGAAAGAAACTGAGAGAAGACAAAGAAACTAAACTTTGATTAATAGCTCGTTTGAATAAGGCTGCTATTCTGGTTAATACTGCTAATGCCGTAGAAATCCAACATTAGTTTAAATCATTATTTATTTTCATCACATGCTTTAAAAGTGTCTCAGTGACTTTGCGTCACATGATTTGAATGTTTTGATAGAATGTTGTAGTTGTGATTGTAAAAGCAGCATTAAAAATATTATTGCTGGTTGTAGTACTATTGATGGTGTTAATTTCATTTTAGTAGTCCAATTTTAGGTGGAAAAAATCTGATTAAATATGTCTTTCTTTAATAAAAAGAACAAATAAATGAATAGCTAGATTGCTTTCAAAGTTACGCGTCATCTGATGAGATAGCGTACGTGAAAAAAATTTGTAAATTGAGATAATCATGCGTCATCTGATGAGATAGCGTACGTGAAAAAAATTTGTAAATTGAGATAATCATGCGTCGATAAAACTATTGCAAGGAAACAATTGATTAATTTACCCAAACATGAATCTATCTTTCCTTCTGTTTGTCTGTTTGTCTGTCTGTCTATCTATCTATCTATCTATCTATCTATCTATCTATCTATCTATCTATCTATCTATCTATCTATCTATCTATCTATCTATCTATCTATCTATCTATCTATCTATCTATCTATCTGTCTGTCTGTCTGTCTGTCTATCTATCTATCTATCTATCTGTCTGTCTGTCTGTCTATCTAATATGTTTATGCGTGCTTGTTTGGCGTGTTTGTGTTTTGTATGCTGCATACATACCTTTATTAAGATTTAATTATATTATTTATTTAACTTGTGGGTGACCTAAAAATGAACGGATTTTGATCATTTTACTGATCGCACATGCTGCTTTTGAACGACATGCAACATTTTACACTCAACTACACGTCTTCTTAAATACAAACACAATTATTCCTGTGTATGTGTCAGCAAGGCTTTGAAATCATCGCTTAGGTGTGTAACATAAACTCGTTTTCGTTCCTTTTGTGCTGAAAAGTACCTGGTGGAAGTGAATGAATGGGTGATAGTATTTAAACGAATATCAAAGAAATGATATCTGAAGTACGTCAACATTTCCTTTGCTAATATGAACGTCAGAACAGAGATTGTGACCCTCTCAACATTGTCGGTCTCTTTATGTACGAGTTGGAAAGAGAAATTATAATTATATTTAATGAAGAAAAAAAAAAGGTGAACATGTAACTCGTCCCTTCCCTCCTCAAATAAGCCACTTCACCTGAAAGTATCAGCTTCACTGGGTAGGTCAGGATATAGATAACATGTTTACTAGATCTATCATCACATATATTTCAACTTATGTCTTATAGAATAAGTTTCAATTTGTCATTATCAAGTGCATATCTCGACGAAATCTAGGAAATACTAGCTTGATGTGCAAGAAAACTGTTGGAAGATATTCTCCTAATAGTATTTATTTGTTTCTTAAAAGGAGACAACTCGTATCAACAGCATGTAACAATCGCGTTTGCGCGTGCGCCAAAACAATTTCCGGATCGGTGTATCAAGATCAGGACTGTGCCAATGCTGTTGTTTCTGTTTTCATTTCAATTACTCCAGTTCATAAGTGTCTTGACGTGTGACGTAGATTGCGAATTAGTAGTCCAGTTAAGTAAAGACTTTTGCTGTCGACCAGTACAGATTAACGGAGTTTGTTAATGAAAATTCATTTCTAAAATCCAGATGAAGACAAATGCAGTTTAACAGATTGTGGAAATTAAAATCCAGATGATTTCGAGTGCAGTGTAACAGATTGTGCAAGTTAAAAAGTTCTTATATTTCAGTTAAGGGGAAGTAATCGACCTGTGAAGTGTAGCAATTGAAATGTACATAAAGGTAAATCGTTTGACATATATTTTAATTAATTTTTTTTAAATTCTGAAATGGAGCTTCACTTTCAATTAAATAACGTAATATGTTGTAGTTTCGTGTACTATTACATTCAGTGACACCCATCCACCCACCCACCCCGATGATTTACAATTGCAACATTTTGTCTGGAGAAGAAACGTTGCCTCTCCATGAAAAGTGACTGTTGTTTGGAAGTTGAATTTCACAATGAAATGTTCCACTAGTACTTCATAAGGTTTTACAGTGGGTTAAATTAGTGAAAGAAATATCCTTTTGCAGAAGTTTAAACAATTTAGAAGCTGCTGTTTCAGTAAAGTGTAGTACACGCGTGTTTCCTTCTGTGCCAGGCAGATCTACGTCGAGTTATCACGTCACTAAGTCGAATTTTGATCTCAACACGCGAAATTTGTATCAAAGTACTGATTAGTGAGTTGTCGTACGAAATAGTTCTGTGGTTTAATAAGCAATGAAGTTTGAGATCTGATATGAATTAAAGATATGTATTCTGTATATAGGGAGATTATTTTCCTCTCCAAAATTCTCTTCTGCACTTGTATACATATGCCCAAACATATACACACTTCTGTATGCATGGAAGTAAATATACTCTCATCCAAAAACAATCACTTGCATATAAGGTACCTCGCGACATTGATCTACATAATTAAGAATGGCATATAAAATACCTGAAACATGAATAATTACGGATTTTAAATACACTGCAAAAAATATTGTCACATAAATAAATATTTATTTAAAGCTGAATGTCTGTAATTCAATAGATTTATACCCCATTTATAAGAATGTACAGCTTCCTAATTTATAATCTAAAATTCTTAAATCATTGTTAACAAAATACAAAAAAAAATGTTTTACCTCTTCCAGCCAAGGGATTATGTTTTTGATTCCTTTAAGATATTAAGAGGCATAGCAGGAGGAACTCTCACACAAGCCATCTCACCAGAAGAACATGATTCAAAGGTCTTGGGGGGTGCGCAAAAAATATCCGTGAACTAATGCAATGTATGACTTTCTAACATCTTCTACACTCACAGTGTGTCAACAACAACGTCACCTAGCCATAAGCGAGTTCATTGTTACATAAGTATAACGGTTAGATAACCACGTAACGAGATCTTGGTCACAAAAACGAGACGTGAGTTTAATCCGTTCTGTAGGTGATCTCTGCATGGCTTTCCTTAAACGTCCATCCCGTTAAGCTAGCGGTTCAATAAAGTCACTCTATTGATCTGAAAGGGCACGCGTGCAATCAAAAGAATAGAATCTATTTTCTGTCGTTTTGTCTACTTCACTTAACAAATAAACTTAGCCATAACAATCTGGACTGTAGAAATTACAAGTAATATACCATCATAAAATTAGAGATTAAAATTTAAAATTTATTTTCAAAGATGTGGGGGAAAATATTTTCTTTAATACAAGACGTATCCTAATTTTGAAGAACACCAATCATACATCAATGGATAGGAGTCACGTAATATTCCTTACTTTGAGTTTGATTACTTTGCGGCCAAACATTTAAAACCACAGATATATGTGTTGCAGTTGATTACAGCCAATCATTTAAAACCACATATATATATGTGTTGCAGTTGATTACAGCCAATCATTTGAAACCACAGATATATGTGTTGCAGTTGCTCACTCTATACTTTTGGACTCCATTTAATAATGTGTTGTACATTTTTGATTTCATGTTAATAATGTGTACTACGATTCACCGACAAATGCGCGCCGACAAAAACGCGATGGACAAAAGAGAAAAGACCCTAACCTTAACCCATATTCCTAACCCTAATCCTAACCCTAAACCTAACCCTAAACCTAACCCTAACCCTATCGCGCATTTGTCGGGGCGCGCAATTGTCGTTCGCGCCTTAGACGGGTCACCGTGTACTACATATTTTAAGTACTTATTTATATGAATGTCATCTTCACAATGACGTTAGATATTGCCTTCCAGTCTGCAGTTCTAGGGCTCCTTACAAAAGAAAGGGTCCAAGATTTGCTCCTTAAGATTAAATAGTACTTTCAAACTGAGATGTGTATATATGGTCGTTTCCAGAGCGCACAGCGAGATGCCAACAAAACATGGACAAGATGACTCTATATGAATGAGACATTCTTTCAGATAGAAAGAGAAATAGAAAGAATGAGTGAGAGAGTATTGTATACAGGGAGAGAATGCTAGGTATTTTTAGCTATACACGAGAAAAATGTATATCACCGCTTTGACTGAAGATCAAAATATTTGAATGTTTTAAAATTATAAAGCAAGTGACTACCAGACTAAGCATTTCTGTCTCAGCTGGCTCTTTCGAAGCAACAACCAAACAAGTGAGTACATATCTTAGAACTAAAACGTAGCCTGCTGAGCATAGTTCAGAGCAGTTATTTCAAAGTTGGCTCAGAATGGTATCTTGGTGGAGGTATGCAAATTAGTCATACTTGTGGCGTCTTGGAAAACACTTTCACAGCAAAGGATGGATAACACTTTCACAGCCACGGGATTCATCTTTGTGATGTGAAATTGCATGCCTTTGATACTGAGGAGAATATATATTCATTCTTTTAACGCAATATGTCTCTCTCTCTACCTCTCTCTCTCTACCTCTCTCTCTCTACCTATCTATTAAAATACCTACCTACCTACCTACCTAATTTTCTATCTATCTATCTATCTATCTATCTATCTATCTATCTATCTATCTATCTATCTATCTATCTATCTATCTATCTATCTATCTGTCTGTCTGTCTGTCTATCTGTCTATCTGTCTATCTATCTATCTGTCTGTCTATCTATCTATCTTGTGGTTTGTGTGAATAGAATTATTGAAAGTAATATAATTATTACTAACTTTTGCATCGCTATATATGTGTACATATATTGTAATAAAATATCTTGTATTTTTATGGCAAAGTTCATGAAATGATTTAATTTGTTCAGTCATTTACTTTATGTTTTGTTTTATCCCCTGTGTTTGTATCTGAGTGCTTGCAAGCTTGAAGCATATTTACACTTCGTAATATTCACGTGTATTGATAGTTGCATGCTTTCATCTACTATCGTTTGGGTTCATTTTATGTTTCTATATTTATATATCTTAGTTCATACTCTTTTTACAGGTCTTAGTTCATACTCTTTTTACAGGTCTTAGTTCATACTCTTTTTACAGGTCTTAGTTCTTACTCTTTTTACAGGTCTTAGTTCTTACTCTTTTTACAGGTCTTAGTTCTTACTCTTTTTACAGGTCTTACTTCATACTCTTTTTACAGGTCTTACTTCATACTCTTTTTACAGGTCTTAGTTCTTACTCTTTTTACAGGTCTTAGTTCATACTCTTTTTACAGGTCTTAGTTCTTACTCTTTTTACAGGTCTTACTTCATACTCTTGTGCTTTGGGCCACTGTCTCTTCTGGAAAATGGACTATAAATTGTCCTCCTAAAAGGACTCTGACCTACTTTGGAAATATGACCTTCATGTGCGTGGGATATAAGGAAATCAGAGATGAATGCGAATGGATAGGTACGTGTCCTTTGATAACAAATAATTAATGAAAACGAGAAACAAGTCAACACAAATTTTAGAGGGATAGTATGGCACCTTTCCAGTAAGATGAATGATAACTACACTCGACGATATGTGTCGTCTTCGTATCTGCCAAATCTATTGAATATCTGTACTAGTGAGTGTGTGATTGGCTAGCAGGTGGATATCTGTACTAGTAAGTGTGTGATTAGCTAGCAGGTGGATATCTGTACTAGTGAGTGTGTGATTGGATAGCAGGTAGATATCTGTAGTAGTGAGTGTGTGATCGGCTAGCAGATGGATATCTGTACTGTTAAGTGTGTGATTGGCTAGCGGGTGGATATCTGTACTGGAGAGTGTATCAATGACTAGCAGGTGAGACAAAATTATAGAATTCACGCATCATCACTTCTTAACTCGCTGCTTATTTGATAAATCTCACCTTTCACTCACCCTCAACCGGACAAGCTACTGTCCTTCTCTCCTTCAAATATTTTACAAATTAAAATGTTATCATAGCATTGATTGATTTATAAAAATTGGAAATAAACATATCATTAAAATTCCGATTTAAATATGAAAATATATTTCACAAGCCGTATGAAACAAATTTCATCAAACAACAGAGTCATTTTTCAAGGGTAGGCCCATGATGTAAGGGACATATCCACGTTTTAAGGGACAGATCCAGAATGTAAGGGACACGTCCCAAGATCCACGATGTAATGGACAGGTCCCAGGTCCACGATGTAAGGGACAGGTCCCCAAATCCAGGATGTAAGGGACAGGTCCTCAGGTCCACGATGTAAGGGACAGGTCTCCGGGTCCTCGACGTAACGATCAAGTCAATGTCAAGTGAAATTTCCTTCCTACTCTGTACCACATCCTCATTTAAGGACACTTGCACTAAAATTTGCTCGACACACATGGGCTTTGACTTTTGTCTGTCTACAGGTTTTGTTTCACTTTAAAATTGGTTCATTAGTTTTTGCAGGATTCTGCAGGATTTACTTGCTTCGTAGACATTGGGACGAACAAAAGCACACGTTAAGAATTCAATCTCGGGCCAACTTCCACTGACGACTACGGACTTAGAATTCTTCACCCATAGAATGCAATCGTCTTTCACGGATACGTTGTTCACTTCAAATTGCGTACGCATTTAAACTCTGAAGGTCAAGGACGTTGTAAAGTTCAAGCCGTAATTTAACAGAATGCGTTTAATGCATCTGTATTAAGAGATCCTGTATGTCCCATTTTGCTGATTCTTTGACAGGCAAGTAGTCAAGTAACGCATTTCCGATAGCACTACCCACACCATTTCGTGCGGTCACTGGTCTATTGCTGGTAAAGTGTGTCATTAATATAGGACACATATTTCGTGCGATCACTGGTCTGTTTCTGTTAAAGTGTATCATTAATATAGGACACATATTTCGTGCGATCACTGGTCTGTTTCTGGTAAAGTGTATCATTAATATAGGACACATATTTCGTGCGATCACTGGTCTATTTCTGTTAAAGTGTATCATTAATATAGGACACATATTTCGTGCGATCACTGGTCTATTTCTGGTAAAGTGTATCATTAATATAGGACACATATTTCGTGTGACGACTGGTAATATTTCTGGTAAAGTGTATCATTAATATAGGACACATATTTCGTGCGATCACTGGTCTATTTCTGGTAAAGTGTATCATTAATATAGGACACATATTTCGTGTGACGACTGATAATATTTCTGGTAAAGTGTATCATTAATTTAGGACACATATTTCGTGCGATCACTGGTCTATTTCTGGTAAAGTGTATCATTAATTTAGGACACATATTTCGTGTGACGACTGGTAATATTGCTGGTAAAGTGTATCATTAATTTAGGACACATATTTCGTGTGACGACTGGTAATATTGCTGGTAAAGTGTATCATTAATTTAGGACATGCATTCTAGTATATATCAGATTTGAATCACACTCTTTGTTTTACCTGAAAAACAGCCACATGCACGATTTTAGTTTTATTTTTTTAAAATGTTGTTCCCAATATATATATATAACTTAGTAATGTAGAGAGTTTTATCTCAGTATTATTTTCAGCAGCACATTAAATAAACTTGGTCCACACAGACAAAATCTTTGTTTTAACTAGCACGACCATACTACCATGAAGTGACCTTGGTATTGCTGACTGAACACATATACAAATCAAATTAAAATAATTACAGTAAAATGTTTCTCAAATGTTTCATCGACGATGGGAATGTCAAATGATTGGATTGAATACGAAGTTTAAATAATTTTTTTTCCCTCTTTCTACTAATTTGTGACATTCCACAAATAGAATTACCATATTTTTTTTTTCGAAGATCCATGAAAACGTTGTACTGATGCTTACTTATTTAGATGCATGTCAACACTATCCTTACCAATGTAAGTAGTCTCCCTTAGCTGCGTACTACTGAATTCTCTTTCTCCACACAACTACTTGTCTTCCCACTTCCCGCGTGGATAAAATATCGGTTTTACAATTCCCTACCTGGGTGGTCTGAATTTATGTCAAAGAAACACATCACGCAAACCCCACAAAAAAATGTTACACCTCTTAGAAAAGAGATAAATTAAATTTGGCAAAATCAATACTCAAAACTACCAAAGGCAGATTACCCACTAAAGATCGGTGGCTAAAACACACTCCTACTTTTTTTTCTTTTTACCAGAACTAGGTAGCAAACATCCAGAATGTCCAAACCACAACTTTGTAGCAAATTTACTTGATGCCAACAAATAGCATGTACACAAGGGATTTTCTATGATATTAAAATTGTACATTAGTACGATCAGAAAAAAGAAATGCTGACTGTCTAAATAAAAAGGCATTTCGGCAACTATACCAGAGGTATGTACCCCATCCCACCCCCGATAGCACTAACATGTGGCTAAATAAGCTGATCCCTCTACTGCACAAAGATGAAAAACGGTCGCATGAGTATCATTCTACTTTGAGTTAAGAAAAGTGTGATTTTTATCGATTCATACAATGTAAATAATTTAAGTACAATCATTATTAATAAAAAGCATTATAATGTCATGGTAAAATAAAAAAGAGTAACAATAGCTGAAGCAGAAAAAGGAAAAAATTACTCTACGACAAAATGTTGACAATACTAATGGTAGTAATCGCGACAACAAGGAAAATAAACAATTCATTTACTAGAATCATGCAACCAGCTGTGTCCTTTCTGTAGATTTTGTCTGCTGAGGTTTCAGAAGACGTGTAAATTATTTTAGTATGCGGCTCAAGATAATCATAGAATACTTTAAGGATATGGAAAACTTGTATTATATGTAAATGCACATTAATAAATAACTCACATTTCGAGTGTTCTGTAACTTATAAGTTACAGTATGCATTTTTGTATGTGAATTGCTCATTCATTAAACATTATATTTAAATGATAAAATGTTTTGTTTAGTCACATTTCTGGTACATTTTATGACAGAAGGCGAACAAAACTTGAAGACCTGGGATTTGCACTATTCCTGTTTCAAAAGTGGTAAAGTTATTGCTGGTATGGAGTGGGGGAACGACGAAGAACTCTTCAAGGTCAAGTGTTGTCCTATCGGTAAGAACAAACCTATAACAACTGAAACACATAACGTAAAGTATTATATCAAACATGAGCTTCCAGAATCGTAATGCATTCGGGTAGGCAAGCATCGAACATAGGGCATACCTAAGATCAGCTATCATTAACAACAGAAATATTTTACTCCCACCCTATTAGAAAGTAGTGTGCAAATTTATGGCCAAGAAATATGTTGTAAATAATCGCGGCATAACATGTGACCAATTTTTAGGTCAAGGTCAAGGTGTCTCGTCTTACCGCTTATATAAATGTTCGGGTATTTTCATTTCCGTATTACCCCCTCCCTCTCCCCCCCCTCTCCAAACGCGAAAGCGGCGGAAGCCGGAAGCGTCCCCTACATTCAAGACAAGACAAAACAATTTCCGTATTTATAGCGCGAAAGCGGCGGAAGCCGAAAGCGCCCCCTACATTAGCAAGCAAGCATTTCCGTATTTGTCCTTGACCAAAACCTTTTCGCTCACATCAACTGTTCTGATGTAAATTAACTTACGAAAGGACGAGCTATCATTTTCTACGTGTCGTATGTTCAAAGTGTTAATTATTGGATCTATTCGAAGTTAGACTGATCACGAAAATAATGAGTGAACAAATCTATTAAAAGATGGGATGATTATAATTATGAATAGAATGAGTGAAAAAATCGATTGAAAGGTACGAGGTCTATGAAACGAATGAGTGAACAAATGTATTAAGACATAGATCGATTACGTAAAGAATGACTGAACAAATGTTTTAACTTAATAGATGAAATGTGAAACGACTCTATGTTATGTGTGTCAACAAATATTAAATATTAGTGTAAAATAATACTTAAGAAATACATTTTAATAGCGTTCATCTAACAGTTTTTTAAGTGTGAAATCTGTTAAATGTTTTCATTGATAAATTAGATAAGTTGAATGATGCAAATATTTTCACTAACGAACATACTAGCAGACAAACACGCCATACAAATAATTATATATTTATGTAGACTTACAGAGAGTCAAAACACAGACAAAATCACATAGGCATTTACGGACTTTCAACACATGTACAAATATGTACTAAAAGGCGTGCATATTGATATTATATGAACAAACAAATCGATGAATGCATACACACGCACGCGCACACCCTCACACACCCACACACGCACACGCACACACGCACATACACACGAAAATGCACACACACACATACACACACAAATCAAATAAGTACATACCTTTACACATATACAAACATATATACAAGCATACACATACAAAAATACATATACACATAATATGCACACTTCCAATAGCACTTATATGTATACACTATGCATTCTTGCATGAACACACACATATAGACACATTTTACTTAGATAAGTGCCATTAGTAAAAGCTTCAAACAACATAAAAAAAATACATTGCAACATACACACTAAAACAATGTTAACATTATGCTTGACTAGGATTTGTCAAGACTAGTCAAGACATTGTTTAAATAACCATTAAAAAAAAATCAATAATTAAGATGACTAGACAGCATATGACCAGAGAAATAAATTATGTTCTCTATCTCTCACTCTCTGACACACACACACACACACACACACACACACACACACACACACACACACACACACACACACACACACACACACACACACACACACACACACACACACACACATATATATTTGTGCGTGTGTGTGTGTGGTGTTTGTGTGTTTACACTTATACACATATGAATGGATGAAATCAACTTAAATTTATGCACATGTACGCACCACATCTTATAACGTCATTCAATCTATAGTATATCATGTTCGTAACACGATCGAGATAAAATATATCACTATGTAATACTTTATTGACAAATGATGGAAGTGCTTGTATATGCGGATGCACGCAAGCACACTAAGGAAAATTTGAAAAGTTGTATGGATTTATATTTCTATTATTAGCGTACATGATGTTTTGGATTAATTCGAATTCTACTAAGTAACATTTTGAATGGAATGTTTTAAAAGTAGAATGAAAATAGGTTTGATGTTTTGTACAGACCGCAAACTTAGAGCAGCGACACACAAGCTGTTATTATTTCCCTTGGAAATGATAAAGAAGAGAACAGAGTTTTTGTGTGAAATTATCCGTTTCAAAAGTCCACGCTATGAAATGTTTCACTTTAAGTAAGTACTTAACAAATGTAAAAATTGCAATTAAAATTAAACTATTATATTTTATGGTATGTTTTTCCTTCTGTATTCGTCGGTGCCAAATTAAGAATATTTGTGGTGAAACCTTATAGAATGCAACACGAATGCACAATGACGAGGTACCAGGATGCGAAGGGGGTGGTGGTGGTGGGGCATTTTGCTCTCCTTCTGATTAAGGTCCACATTTACCTTACTCTCTACTTTGAGAGAAAATCTAGTTTACTGTTTAAAATGTAATCATGGTAAAGACAATTAATTCTTTTCTTGATTTGGCACTAGTTCATGAATTTCAAAGAAGTTGTAATTCTCTTAGAAAAATTCAAATTTCTTTGGACAATCATATCTTGATCTGTATTTCGATTTGGGGGGCATGAACTGTTTTTGTTCATACAAATTGTGTATCTAACCTAAATGCTGTATATTGGGAAAGTGTTCAATCTTATTTTGTTTTTTTAGTACAAATAATGTTGTGTATAAAAGCGACTCTCATTTAAAGAATCTGTTTGGACATGTGATATGTTCAATATTCCTATGTACAACTAAAGTTATCATCATGGCATTACTGTTTATCTCATCGTTTTGATGTCGCATTAGAGATGTCCATAATGTGATGAGCCCACGACTGAAATAAATATAAGGATATACATTTAGCTATTTAAAAAAAAATAATGTGTGTATTGCCGAGTCCTAATGCCGACGCTGTATTAATTTCTAACAGTTTTATTCTGGCAACATAATCTAAGCAGTAAGGCAAAATGATGTACTTTCATTCCTTCTTTCAAATTTAAAATGTACACACACACATGCGCGAACGCGCGCGCACACACACACTCACTCTCACTCTCTAACATAATCTTGTCTGACCTCATATATTCTTATAATATAATATAATATAATATAATATAATATAATATAATACAACAGAACACAACACAACACAATACAATACAATACAATAACATTTTATGACGTAATAGATCTGTTTATAGAATAAACTATTTGTGCTTAATGTAGTGTGTCCGCTTGCTGTACAAAATGTTATATATATGTTCACTGAGCAGGTAACATTATATTTCGTCACATTACAGTTAATACCATACAGTTTCTGTACGCACAATTTGCAATATACATGTTAAGAGTAAGGACGACAGTTTACATTGCAAGTAGGACAATGTATATTTCATTATTTTTCTAGTGTCTTATTCTTGTTTACATTGCAAGTAGGACAATGTATATTTCATTATTTTTCTAGTGGCATTCTTGTTTACATTGCAAGTAGGACAATGCATATTTCATTATTTTTCTAGTGTCTTACTCTTGTTTCATTTGCAGATTATATGACTTCAAATACCAAATTTGCGAAACCGATTGAACAGAGTCATCATTCACAATTGAACTATTTGTATTTAATTCTCTTTTGAAAACGTTATCTTACTGTGTGAACTCGTTTTGTTGCAATAAAGATTGATTAGCATAATTGCTTTAATTGAAATTTCGAGTGAGTTACATGCAATTATTATGGCGTTTACGCCAAATCGATGTTAATAATTAAGTGTGTGCAAAGAATATTGTTTACAATATCATTTTCTATATTTTCTCCCGTTGAATATAGCAGTTGTTATGAAAGGTACATATGCAAGGACAGCGAAAATTCAATAAAGACACACACAGTCATGGAAGACATTGGTAAAATTATAACCAAACTTAATTGTTCAAATTCCAATGATATTTACGGTAAAAGAATCTTAAGTCTAACAAACATTCTTTTGACCACTAAATCCTATGCCAATTATATCCTCAAGTTATTTTCGATGCACGATCTAAACATTCGTCCTTTTATTTTGGTGGACTGGCATTCGCTTGACCTCAGAGAGACTTATATGTGTTGACCAATACAGACGGCAAATAAGAGATGACCGTTAAGGTGAATGCAGTGTGAGCCATTACGCAATTTTCAAATTAAAGTGACACATATCTCGCTATATTAATGCAATCAAAGGTGGGTATGCATTAGTACCCACCTTACATTTTTATTTTTTGTGTTCAGAAATAAGTGTATTTAATTTTGAAAATAATTTCACGGTTATCTTTAGTTTGTACTTTTGCTGGTTTGCTTATAGTGTTCGCCACATGTTGAACATGGAGAAAATATACGACACAAAATTAATATGTTGTCCTTTATTTATCGTTTTCCCCAAACATGTTTCCTCTTGAACGTTACCTGCCTACACCCTCTGACTAATACATACAGTCACCATCTAACTAATATCTATCTACACCCTCTGACTAATCCCTGCCTACACCCTCTGACTAATACCTACAGTCACCCTCTAATATCTATCTACACCCTCTAACTAATATCTACTACACCCTCTAATACCTACAGCCACCCTCTAACTAATATCTACCTACAACCTCTGACTAATACCTACAGTCACCCTCTAACTATTACCTACCTACACCCTGTGACTAATACCTACTTACAACCTCTAAGAATACTATCTACTATCTCTGACTAATAGCTAATTACACTTCTGACTAAAACCTGCCTACACCCTCACGCTCTCTCTCCCATGCATACACTTAAACTACACACTAAAAGATTCTGTAATAACCTTGCTATATTTTGTACACCAATACATTTTGCAGAGCATACACTTTAACTGGATACATAAACTTCAAATAATTCGTCACATGCTTACGTCATTGATTTTTGACAATAGACAAAGGGCACTATGGTCTGTGTATGCCGTATTGCGTTAATGCTGTCGAAAATCTAATCACAATGGTCGCCTGTATTTTGTTGTGTTTGTTGTATGTTTTAAATTATCAAATTGGTCTTTCCAATCTCAATCACACTCCATTGAACGCTTACAGAGATTTCGGTATCAGTATTAGCACTGTTTTTTCTTGCCTGACTTAGCAACTATATTCTCAATCGATTAATCTTCCTTATCAGAAATTATGTTATAATGAAACTTAGCACTGTCCAAATGCCAATTTACAGACATGATTACTGTTTGTTTTGGACAATATATGGAATTGATGGTCACATTCTGATTTTCATTTCTCTCTCCTTCTTTCATGAATTTACATCAGACCATTTAGGACTCAGGTGTTACCCTGGCCTGCCAAAGTGCCAGTTCCTTGACCTCCCTGTCCTACTCGATCATCTACTTTGACAGTTTATATTTCCAGACACAACATCCACAAATTAATGGATCTCGGGTAGTGTAGAGAAATACCAAATCAATGAAAGTAATTTGAGGAATAAATAAGCAAATAAATCAAAAGAAATTAAAGAAGTCCTAGGGTAGTATTAAAACACAATTTGGTTGACAACTGACTGGATGGATCACGCTAGCGTGGCTGTTATTATGATGACACCTGACAGGAGGGAAAAGAGGTCATAATAGAAAGCCTTCCTCTTTTAATTCACTGACATTTTTATTTATTTGACATGCACCCTTTTGTTACTGGTTATGATTATTATCATTACTCTACTCTTCACACAGTAATAAGATAGACGTTTTACTGTAACATAATATTTTTCACAGGTGGAAACTTCTTACTAAATGAGTAATAAAAATCCGTCTTTATGTATATTTAATGGGCCCTTATCCACCCACTATTATTCCAGCATATAATATGTGCAAGGAGGTTAATAAAATTAACAATAATTTAATAAATCAGCTGTCCAATATACATATATACAAATACAATGAGAGGGTTGTTTGACACCAATATTACATGAAACAACATTCAACTAATTCCAATACTTATATACATATATCATAGTACATAATTCAGCAGTCAGATTAGTAAAAGTATATCACAGGGCTAATCTTATCATAGAAGAAACGGAGTTATAGAGTGATATGATAATATAATAGTTTATACATAACCTGTTCAATGACATAAGCCGTAAAGTATGCTATACAATGTTCCAACACTGTAGATCCCTCAAGACTATCTAGACACACGTTCACCATATAGATTCTCAAGTAGACAATCAGAGTAATGAATTTCAAGCACACCTTTTGATAGAACGTTCCACAGTGGAGTAGGACACAGTTGCCAATGAACACAAACAGGGTGCAGTGAATCATCACTACTGCCACATTCTTTGAAGGAAACTTCTTGAATCCACCACAAACATATAAGAAGAAAAGGAAAGAAAAAAGCCTACTCCTTTCATTAATCTAACAATCACCTTTTCATGACCAGCCATTAGTTACATGAAAATCACAGTAATTAGAATATAGACCTTTCTTGAACAGCTAAGTTTTGGTCTCTACCCATTGGCTAGTTCTTTATTTGTATACCTTAAACTATTGGTTAGCAAAAAATTACTCATCCACTCTGGACTGGTTTGGATTACATCAACAAATTCTAGTGTATTCTTTATCTGAGTTGTTATTTTAATTCTGGTACTTACCAAAATATCATCATGTACAGTACCCGAAAGTCATGTCACATTGACATTTAACAAACTATATAATAATTAATTTTAAAAATAGGGACAAGCAATTTTACTCCTCCACGAAAGCAATGGTACATTTTTCTTTGAAATGAGTGAGAATAAAGTCATAAGAAATTGTTGTTTCATTTTGAACGAAATAGCTCGTGATATAAACTTCCAATATTATTTAATAACAACATTATTTTATATGACTAATATTTCCAATCACTTTATAGTTTCAAAAGTATTTGGTTGATTTTGATTGCCATCACATTTCTTTTTAATTGAAGTAGTGTAATGTATCTCTACTTCTAATTTTTAAATAGAAGTAATGATGGTTTTTCTTTCTTTCTTTCTTTCTTTCTTTCTTTCTTTCTTTCTTTCAATCTTTCTTTCTTTTTTCCTTCCTTCCTCTCTTTCTTTCTTTCTTCCGTCCTTTCATTCATTCTTTTATTCATTCTTTCTTTCTTTCTTTCTTCTTTCTTTCTTTTTTCCTTCCTTTCCTTCATTCATTCTTTCTTCTTCTTTCTTTCATTCTTTCTTTCTTTCTTTCTTTCTTTCTTTCTTCTTTCTTTCTTTCATTCATTCTTTCATTCATTCTTTCTTCTTTTTTCTTTCTTTCTTTCTTTTTTTCTTTCTTTCTTTCTTTCTTTCTTTCTTTCTTTCTTTCTTTCTTTCTTTCTTTCTTTCTTTCTTTCTTTCTTATTTCTTACAGCATACAAGGAAACGTTTCATAAAGTCATGACATTTGTCGATAAAACTGGAAGCATTTCAAGACAGACTGGAAAGAAGGATAGCCTGTTTCTCCAGAAGATGATGTCATAAATAAACTGAAGCTATTGTCAAAAATTGTATATGCCAAGTGGTTTTCAATTAATGACGTAGGCCTGAAATACAGAAGGTTGTAGGTTCGAGGCCAGTCATTATCATTACGATTGTTCTCTACTTTTCCGACCTTTTATCTCAGATCTGTCAAGAGAATTATATTTAACTTAAAGCGAGAAATGTGAAACTTTCAAGTCACTTATTCCACCCCCACCCCCAACCCTCGCTTTCGAAACTCATTTCTTCTACACTTGCCGGTATGGGTATCAGCGCGTGGGATATAATGTAAGTCATTATTTCCCTTTATTTATTTATTTGACTTTAATAGACGCAGTTAAAAAGAAAATGTCATTTTCATGAGTAAACCCATGTGAACATCCGGGAAAAACTGCTTTGAACAATAAGATCTAAAAAAAAAAAAACCCAACAAACAAACAAACAACCCCCCCCCCACTCTAATCTACATATGCATGGAAATCAGTTGCCAAGATACTCTCTTAACATTGCGAAAGCGTTATACAGAGCAACAGAAGGTAAAGAGCACGGGTTGTGCGCGCGCCAAAACAATTTCCGGTTCGGTGTATCAACATCAGGACTACGTCATATCAGACGGCATTCCCGTTCTCATTTCAGTTGCTCCAGTTAAAGATTGTCTACAAGTGTGATGTAGATTTTCACTTACTATTCGCCTAAGGAAAGAATTTGATAAGGATTATCGGAGTGTGTTAATTAGAATTCATTTCTAAAATCCACATTAAGACCACGCTGATGATAGGTGAAATGTGGCGGATTGTGCTAAATAGAGTTAATTTCTAAATATTTCAGTTAAAGGGAAGTTGTCTAACAGTGAAGCGTGGAAAGAATTGACAACGCGAATCGCATTTGAAATGTACACGAAGGTAAACCGTTTGACAATCAGGTCATAGACGTTGTATGTACACTTTAATTCATTTCGTTTTTTTTTCTTATCTGAAGTAGAACGTGTACAACAATCTCCCTTAATAAAAATGTCACAAAATGTCGCTCGATCACTGTGTACAATTAGAACAATCTCCCTTAATAAAAATGTCACAATATGTTGCTCGATCACTGTGTACAATTAGAACAATCTCCCTTAATAAAAATGTCACAAAATGTTGCTCGATCACTGTGTACAATTAGAACAATCTCATTAATTAAAATGCCACAATATGTCGCTCGATCACTGTGTACAATTAGAACAATCTCCTTTAATAAAAATGTCACAAAATGTTGCTCGATCACTGTGTATTAGCCAAAGTGGCTATCACGATTATTGACAGTTGCAACATTTTATCTGGAGCAGAATCATTCGTATCCCCATGAAATGAACGTTCTTTACATTTTGCATTTCAACAAGGGTTCCACTAATGCTAAGAAATATTTCAATTTTTTTTTAGTGCAGTTAAATTATTAAAATAAAGTTCTCTTTGCAGCATTTTCAAACAGTTTAGACGTAGATGCTGATGTTTGAGTGAAGAGTTTTGTTTCACTTGGAACAGTGTGTGTCCGCTTCCTTCTTTTGCCATAGACCCATATTATTTCCTTCTTTTGCCATAGACCCATATTATTTCTTTCTTTTGCCATAGACCCATATTATTTCCTTCTTTTGCCATAGACCCATATTATTTCCTTCTTTTGCCATAGACCCATATTATTTCTGCAAGATGACTATATTATGGTTGTCTAAACTAATTATCATCAAACGCATATGTATACGCAGGCTTAGGCATTATAACAATCTTAATTTTCCATGGGAAATGGGCAATTTTTAAGCCAAAGTAAATTATGAAATAAAACATTGCGTGCAGCAAACACGCAACCTACCTAATGGGCTTGTTACACTGTTTAGTATGAGCGGATGACCTCCTCACGATTTCAAGACCATAGTTTAATATATACTTAATAGCTTATTTTAGACGTAGATGCTGATGTTTGAGTGAAGAGTTTTGTTTTGTTTTGTTTATCTGCTTATTCTAATATCAGTTAACATAACTCTGTATGTAGGGGCTATCTATCTATCTATCTATCTATCTATCTATCTATCTGTCTGTGTGTCTGTCTGTCCGTCCGTCCGTCGGTCTGTCTGTCTATCTATCTATCTATCTATCTATCTATACCTACCTACCTACCTACCTACCTACCTATCTATCTATCTATCTATCTATCTATCTATCTATCTATCTATCTATACCTACCTACCTACCTATCTATCTATCTATACCTACCTACCTACCTACCTACCTACCTACCTATCTACCTATCTATCTATCTATCTATCTATCTATCTATCTATCTATCTATCTATCTATACCTACCTACCTATCTATCTATCTATCTATCTATCTATCTATCTATCTATCTATCTATCTATCTATCTATACCTACCTACCTACCTACCTACCTATCTATCTATCTATCTATCTATCTATCTATCTATCCCTACCTACCTATCTATCTATCTATCTATCTATCTATCTATCTATCTATCTATCTATCTATCTATCTATCTATCTATCTATCTATCTACTTATAGCCTAAGTGGGAGATAATTATTGAGTGTAATTATTATTATTGTTAGCATCACTGTGATTGTGTACACATGTTGTATTTCAGTGTTTTGTATTCTATGGGAAAGTTTGTGAAATGATTTTTTTTATCATTATCGTTAATTATTTATTTACGTTTTCCCTCGTGTAGTGCTTGTTCGTAAGTGCTTGCAAAATTGGGGCATACTTGCATTTCCTAATATTCACGTTAATATTACGGCAGTTGCGTGCTTTCCTGAATTCACGGTTAGGTTGTTTTATACTTCTGCATTTGCAGGTCGTAGTTTGTTTTCTTGTGTTTTGGAGCACTATGTCATCGAAGTTACATGATATGGCGTGTCGTCCGAAGTCCGCTATCCGTGCCTTGGAAGGGACGTACAATGAGTGCCTGAAATATAACGAAATCAGCGAGGACTGTAACTGGATAAGTACGTTCACTTTGATAAGAAATAAATAAATAAAAACGAGAAACAATCTGCACATCCAGTTCTACTGAGAGATAGTTTGTTAACTTCCCAATGTGGTAGTATGTAACTCTACATGCCGCTATATGTGTTGCTTATACATCTGTCAAATCTATTGACTATGTGGACTAGCGAGTGTGGGCTTGGCTAGTCTAGCGGATGTTTGTTTATTTATAGGTAGGCAAAGTAAATGTCCCACCTTTCGATTTGTTTTTTCCCCACAATAAATATCACTTTGCAGTCGAGACAGTTTTATCTCAATAATTTTTTTCAGAAGCAAATAGTTAAAGCGTTCATTAAGAAAACTATTACTACCATGAAATGACCATGGTATTAATGGCTGAACACTTATAGGAATCATTAAAATAATTGCAGTACATGTTCCTCAAATGTTACACCAAGACAAAAAAATGATAAATGATTGGACTGAATATGGTATTCAAATGCAATTTTTTGTCCACTAATCTGTAACAATCCACGAGTGGAGCTTCGATAATTTTTTCAAAAGTTCATCGGAACGTTGTACTGATGCTTTTTTTTAGCTACATGTCAACATGAACGGTATCAATATAGGTAGTCTCCCTTTAAAAGCGTATTATGAATTCGCTTTCTCCGCACATGTGTTTTTCTCCCCTAGTTGCAGTTACAAGATCACTATGTTGCAATTTCCAAGCAGGGCGATCTTAATAGATAGATAAGGAGAGAGAGAGAGAGAGAGAGAGAGAGAGAGAGAGAGAGAGAGAGAGAGAGAGAGAGAGAGAGAGAGAGAGAGAGAGAGAGAGAGAGAGAGAGAGTAAAAGGGGATACATTTCTAATAAATGCAAGTACAATCTTATAAAGCTGACACTTCTTGTGTTCCATAACTTGTAGGCTAATTAATATCTGCATTTATGTGTGTGAATAATTGCTTATTCGTTATACATTATATTCCAATTCCTAAAGTGTGTTTTGATTGGCCACATTTCTGTTTTAATGAAAGATGGCGTAAAGGACGAGCAGACATGGGACATTCACTATTCCTGCCACGAAAGTGGTAAAATTATTACCGGGTTATTGTGGAAGCAAGACGAAACACTCTTTCTAGTCAGGTGCTGTCATATCGGTAAGAACAAGCTTATAACGTCGGGAAAGTATAATGTAATGTCCTATGACACAATGTCTTCCAGAATCTATTCGGGTATCCCTCACAGTCAATCGCCATATACAGCAACAAAAATAATCTCCTCCCTCCCCTAAAATCATACTATATAAATTCATGTATATGAAAGCAAGAAATTGCTGAAAAGTGTAGCTACAAATAGCTACAAATCGGATGTCTCGAATTACCAGTATATAAATGTTGGCAATTTTAATTTCTGTATTTACCCTTGTCTAAAACCTGTTCGCTGCCGTAAATTGTTCGGAAGCAAATTAACTGATGAAAGGGCAATTTACTATTGCATAATATTCCTTTGTTCTCAGTGCTCATTTTTGGATCATTTAAGATATAAAATATTATTAAAATAATGAGTGAACGAATATATTACAAGACAGTATAATTACGAAAAGAGTGACTGAACAAATGAATTAAAGATAGAATATTTGTGAAAATAATGAGTGAGAAATATATTTTTTGCGTGATAGCGTTTGTCAATGTGTTAATAGAGGATACGTAAATGAATACGATGTATTGTGTTGTGTGTCAAAACAAATATTAATATTAGTGTAAAATAATGTTTCAGAAATTCCATTTTAAGATCGTTCATTTCCAGTTTTCAAAATGTAAAATCTCAAATATTTTCAATCAAGAATTAGGTGAGTGAAGCGATGCAGATATTTTCAGATGAAAACACACGCACACAAACACATTTGTAATTATCTATCTATCTATCTATCTATCTATCTATCTATCTATCTATCTATCTATCTATCTATCTATCTATCTATCTATCTATCTATCTATCTATCTATCTATCTATCTATCTATCTATCTATCTACCTACCTACCTACCTACCTACCTACCTATCTATCTATCTAACTATCTGTCTATCTACCTACCTGTCTGTCTGTCTGTCTATCTGTCTATCTACTTCTGCACACATACACAAACGCAATATACATACAGAAATATGCAAGCACTAAACTCTTTGGCATCATTCAATCATTCAATAAACATTTTTGTCCTTAACACGATCGAGATAAAAAAGAAAAATCATGAAACAATCAATACTTTATTGTCAATAAACTGTATTGGATTATTTCGAAGTCTACCAATTTATAATTAAATGGATTTTTAAAAAGTATAATCCATGGATTTTTTTTTTACTTGTTGTACAGATCGCCGTATTAACTTATCAACAATTAAAACATTTCCATTCCCCTTGAAAAAGATAGTGAAGAGTACAGATTTTCTGTGTGGAATTATCATATTCTATGAGGCACACTTCGTCAAGCTGCAGCATAAGTAAGTATCTTATAACTGCAAAGACTACAATTAACAGTGACATGATATGTTTTATGGCATTTTTTTCTTTATTCATCTTTCCCATAATATGAAAATAAGATGTGAAAAATAACATAGAGTGCAATACATGGATAATTTAATAATTTGAAATAGGCTACATGACACCGTTACAATGATTTTGTTTGTTTTCTAATTAATGTCTTCAGCGTACGTCTTCTGAGGGAAATTCTAATTCTAAGTCATTTTGAAAATGAAATGTGAAAGAAAATCTAACTTAAATGTTTAAAATGAAATATGAGGGAAATCTAAATTACTGTTGAGATTGAAATCTGAAAGAAAATTTAATTCACTGTTTAAAAATGAAATCTGAAAGAAAATCTAACTCTCTGTTTAAACTGAAATCTAAGAGAAATCTAACTCACTGTTTAAAATTAAGTCTGAGGGAAATCTAACTCACTGTTGAAAATGAAATAATGGTTAATGCAAAAGATTTCATTTTTATTTGGCACTAGCTAGTGAAATTGAAAGCTGTTGCCCAAATCCCGTGTTTGTAAAAATCAAATGTAAATGAAAGTTAATTATATGTTGACCTGTACTTGAAAGTTAATTATATGTTGACCTGTACTTGAAAGTTAATTATAAGTTGACCTGTACTTGAAAGTTAATTATATGTTGACCTGACTTGAAAGTTAATTATATGTTGGACGTGTACTTGAAAGTTAATTATATGTTGACCTGACTTGAAAGTTAATTATATGTTGACCTGTATTTGAAAGTTAATTATATTTTGACCTGACTTGAAAGTTAATTATATGTTGACCTGTAATTCGATTTGGGAAGTAGGAACAGTCTCGTTCACAAAAATTAGCCAACAAAAATGTTGTACAATGGGATAATGTACTGCATCTTATTTTTGTGTATACATACTATTTTATACAAGGCGACTCTCATAGTAGGAATTTATTTGACTTGAAAGATGCCTAATAGCCCTCCGTGAAATTAATGTGGTAGTTATCACTAAGTCATGATGTTGATCTCATCCTTTAGATGTGACATTAGAGATATCCATAATGTGGTGAGCTGAAGTAACTGTATGGGTATACATTTAGCTTTTAGTAACTTCTGTATTTTCTAAGCCCGTATGGTGACGTCATATTAATTTCTGTCGTACAGTATCTACTTTAGCAACTTAGTGTTACACAGTCTGATAAATGTAGTACTTTCATTGTTACTACATAAATGCAGTGTAGTACTTTCACGTTCCTTGTTTCTATATAATGTAAAAATGTGAACTCTTGTCAGACCCACGAAGTGAGACACGTAAGGTCGTCCAGCCATGTCATAATAGAGAAAAGGAGTGGAAGTAATATTTTGACCCTGCCCGATAACATCCATGTTTATTGTAATGTTTCTTAGGTTCTAATTCTGCTGTTCTAGAGAATGCTTTACTGCTTTCTAGGGGTGTGGTAAAATCATTTATCTAGAAACAATTTGGAAATTTAAGGACAGTGATTAGTTCCCCATATTTGGCCAAGGTCAGTAACTTCATTGCATGCCAGTGAATATATAATTTCTTGGGTAATATGCAATGCCTCTTTTTGTTTAAGTTTACACTGCAGGGAATTTACATACAGACATACACACATATGTAAATTCCCTGCAGTGTAAACGTAAACAAAAGGAGTCATTGCATATTACCCAAGAAAATATATATTCACTGGCATGCAATGAAGTTACTGACCTTGGCCAAATATGGGGAACTAATCACTGTCCTTAAATAGACACATAAATAACGTTATATATGCTTTTATTACAAGTAGCATAATATATATTTGAAGATATTTCTAAAGTCTTACTTTCTTTTGTGCAGAAGATATAAATACAAATACCAGATTTGCGAAACTGATTAAACGGTGACAACATTTATTACAGAAAGATGTACATTTGGTGCTCATTGGAAATTTGAACTTATTATGTGAACTTGTTTTGTTTGAAATAAATGATGATTAGTATAACTACTTAAACCGAAATTTTGTGTGAATGAGTATACATTTATTCAGGCATACAAGTTGACAATATTGTATTGTGCTTAGAGAATATTGTTTATTATATATAGCAGCATTTTCCTATATATATATATATTTCTGTTGAATACAGTAGAATACAGCAATCATTATGAAACATGCAATCATAAGGACATTTGCACAATGTGTAGTGACGTACTCTGAGGTGAATGAATTATACCAAAATATGAGCAGTTAGTGATATAAAACAACTACAAGAGCCGTTGCAGAGTATGGACCACTGGTTAAATCTGTACATCTGGTACTGTTACACTTATTTGCTGGTATGCCGTCATCAATTTGACTAACGGCCTCCATTTACTCAGTTATATAAAGCAAGAAATAGATTTATCAAATAGATATGCAAACAGATATATAGACAGAAAAAACAATTCACAGATGTACCTCGATTTAGACCGGATATTATATCGAAATCATGAAAATATTCCTATTTCCACTTTCTCTCTCTTTGTGTCTCTGTCTCTGTCTGTCTGTCTGTCTCTGTCTCTGTCTGTCTCTCTGTCTCTGTCTCTGTCTGTCTGTCTGTCTGTCTGTCTGTCTCTCTCTCTCTCTCTCTCTCTCTCTCTCTCTCTCTCTCTCTCACACACACACACACACACACACACACATATCGTTTAAGATTCATACGCTACCTTGATCAGTCTCTTCCTTGACCTTTGTTCTTGACCCCTTCCAATATTAGCAAACATTTCTAAACGTAACATCAGCCTAGTTAATGGATCTCTGCTGAAAGAAATAACTCAAGTATTCTAAACAAACATACTATCATACACACAAACAAACATTTAAAGAAAATATGAGGGAAATACAGAGGAAAATTTTGATTGACTGCTGATTGGAATAACGCCATTACGGGCTGTTGCTCTGACGATTTGTGACGGGTGGGGGAGAGGTCACGGAGATACCCTCATTCTTGCAACTGTCGGTCACACTTTTACATAAAGAACATTACTAATTTGTTGTTGATATGTTTACGAGTATACCTTGGTTTCAGTTCAAACACAACAGCGCATACTGTTATTCTCTGCTAAATCAACATTATTTTCATCACATTACAGTTTGAAAATGTCTCAGTAATTTCGAATTTTATGTCACCTGCCCTGAATGTTTCGATAAAATGTTAGAGTTGTGCTAGTAAGAGGAGCAAGTGAAAACATTGCGCTGGCTGTAGTGTTGTTGTTGTTGTTGAATTTCTTCCATTAGTATGTCAATGTATAGATATAATCGTCCTTTCTTTAAAGAAAACAGCAAATACATTAACAGCAAAACCATACCAAGTGTTATATATCAGTTTATAATAGCGTGCATGTGAATATTTTCAAGACTCAAGACAATAATCGATGCGTCGATAAATCTACAACAACGAAACTTTTGAACTATATCGTAGTTCACTCAAACCTGAACCAAGCCTAAATGTTTTGAAGCAGTCAAGGTTACAGTTACGATCAAGAAACAGTCGAAGTTTTATTTATCAAATGATTCATTCAGTGGATGAGCTAATAGTATCAGAAGATGCAGAAAATTAATCGTATGCGTTCTAGACCAGATACTTTCATTATTATTGTTGTCAGTCCATTCTTATTCATTCACTAACTCACGCATGTTGAGATTATCTCCCTTGACTATAAGCGGGGCAAGTTAAAGGAAATACATTCTTTTTGTTCTTATTATGAGTTCGCAGGAAGTACTAGTTTTTGCTTTTATTATTGTATTAAATCTATCTATCTATCTATCTATCTATCTATCTATCTATCTATCTATCTATCTATCTATCTATCTATCTATCTATCTATCTATCTGTCTGTCTGTCTGTCTGTCTGTCTGTCTGTCTCTCTCTCTCTCTCTATATATATATATATATATCCATCCATCTATCTATCTGTGTGCATGCGTGAGTGTTTCAATGTGTTTCAGTATGCCGCATATATACTTCATTTAAGTTTAATTATAAATATTTCTTAAAAGTTATGTGTGACGTAGAGGTCACCGGATTTTGGACCATTTCACTATCACTCTTGCTGTGTTTGAACTGCATGCATCATCTTACACCCAGCTACTCGTTTTCTTAGATGGTAAATATTCTTGTGTAGTTGTGTCAGCAAGGCTTTGAAATCATCGCATAGGTCCATAAGGTCGTCTTCGTTCCCTTTCTGTGCTGAACATGCCTACTGTATCTGTAGAACCTGGCGGAAGTACACGTGTTGGTGAGATAAGTGAATTTCAACGGAAAGATAACCCATCGCTCACTACTACACCTATGACGCTTTTTGGTAAGGTGAACGAAAGAGCAGAGATCTTGTATCGTCTTAACATTGTGTTGCCTCAGCTACGAGTTGGACAGAGGAATTATAATTATATTTAACGAGAAACAGCAGACCTGTCAAATCCATCGCACCCACCACCACTTCACGTCAGTATGGGTAGTTCAGGAATTAGGTAATTTGTTTATTAGCTCTATCATCACAGTTATTTCCCTTAACTCTGGTAGTCGCAGTTATATTTTATCATTAATATCTAGGAAATGTTACAATGAAGGCATCAATGAATATACTTTTAAAACAAATACGCTAGATATGCAAGGAAAGTAATGCAAGATACAAAGGAGATAGTACATATCAATAAGCACGTTTCGCGCATGCATCAAAACAATTTCCGGACCGGTGTATCAAGATCAGAATTACGTCATTTTAGTTCGTGTTTCTGTTTTCATTTAAAATACTCCTGAATGAATGTCGACAAAGTGACGTAGATTTAGTGATTTAGTATTTCCAGACTTTGCTGTTGACCACTGAAGTATACCGGAGTGTGTTAATGAGAATTCATATAAAAAAAATCCATATTAAGATAACGTCGATGACCAGTGAAGTGTGACGGAGTGTAGTGATTTGAATTCACTTCTAACATTTCAGTAAAGAGGATGCAGAGAAACGTTGTAAAAGTGTGAACGTGAATTGCTTTTCACATGTACATGAAGGTGGATTGCATTTGAAATGTACTTGAAGGTAAATTGTTTGACAAATAATCTTTTATAGTTGTTGTTTTTACATATTAATTAGTTTTATTATATTCTTATCTGAAGTAGAACTTGTCCCCATTAGAGTGGCGGCACACCTTACTGAAATCCGCAAAATGTCCCCCGTCCACCCCCAAAAAATATTGTATCAAGGAAGAACTTGCAATTTTACTGAGAAGTAAGCGTTTTTTTTTAAAACGAGAGCTCTGGCGTATGTACAAGCTTCCTTCGCGCAAAACAGATCTACATCAGACTAGCGCGTCACTAAATCGAAATTTAATCTTAACAAGTAATCTGTATAAAATTTCGTAAGAGATAGATGTGGAATGGAGTTTCAGATCTGAAGTGAAGGCAGTTATATACAAGTACAACATTCCTAATATTAGTAATTACAAATGCACACACCCCTTTCCTTTTCCTCTCTAATAATTTCTCTATTTGTGTACGTAAGCACACGTACATACACACACTTGTGTTATGTGTTTGTGCGCATGTTCATAAGTGTATGAATCAATGTATAGAAGTATATATAGTGTCATACAAAATAAGCACATACACGCACTCATGAACTTGTATAAACATAAACAGTTCTTGAACAATATAAGCCATTCTAATTGTAAATCTACTTGAAATCATGGTCGAGGTGGATATTAGTGGAGTCAGTGGAGTGTGAAAAATGTACGTCTCTATTAACTGTAAAACAATTACCAACCTAATTCAAACAATAATCCTATATCCATGGATATCTGGAATAGTTATGTTACATTCCATTCTTTGATTGTTGCTAGCCAAACTTCTGGAATCAGAGGAAATGTGTCCAAGTTGTGATGGTCTCCTTGTGAAAACGTTGTGTAATATTTCTATGACCTATTGTTACGTCTGAGTTCTCCATAGTGAGTAAGTATGACCTCCCAACTGTAGGGACCCAGAGTTCGTATGACGCACAGCGAGACGCTGGCAACTAAACTCTCCACAAAGGAGACTTTCTTCCAAAGAGAGAGAGAGAGAGAGAGAGAGAGAGAGAGAGAGAGAGAGAGAGAGAGAGAGAGACGGAGACAGAGACAGAAAAAGAAATAAATTGTATAAAGAAGAAACTTGTTAGATATTAATATAGGAAAACCAACAAGAATTAGTTGCTCATTTTCCAATACCACTGGTTAAAAAAAAATGTGTGCATATATCTATATGTCTAAGTGTCTCTTGGTGTATTTTTCGTAGATCTATCATTTTCGCCTGTAGTTATTATTTTAAAATGTAGCTATATATCAGAATAGAGCAATTCATCGCTGTGACAAAGGATCAAAGACTTTAAATTTTTAAAAATTAGAAAGCTAACGACAAAGAACCTTTTCCTCACGTTTCTTTTTTCTCCAGAGCAACAAACAAGCAAGTGAGTTACACGTTACAACTAATTTTATAACGTATATAGTAAAACGTAGCATTATGAGCATAATTCAGAGCAGTTATTCCAAAGTTGGCTTAGGATGGTACCTTGAAGCAGGTAAGCATGTTAGTCACACTTGGCTGCATCTCGAGTCTGTCGATTCGTCTGGATCTACACTTGGCATCTGAAATAGCAGACCAGAAATAATGAGGAGGATAATACTTAATATATTTTATGCTTTCATTTCTACACTTTGATATATTTCCACTTTTATTATCTTAGATCAGTTAAATATCATTTTTTCTCACTATTACTTTTTGTTTCCATGTTTAAGTGCAACAAGAGTCTCACTTAAATGTCACTGATGTCGTGCCACTTTCTCGGATTTATTGTTGGGCCAACATTATCCATCCATCCATCCATCCATCCATCCATCCATCCATCCACCCACCCACCCATCCATCCATCCATCCATCCATCCATCTGTCTATCTATCTATCTGTCTGTTTGTCTGTCTATCGTTTATGTGGAGACAATTACTGAGGTAATTATTATTGTTGTTATCATTATTGTGATTGTTGTATAAAATGTTGTAATTGAGTGTTTTGCATCATTATGTGAAAAATTCGTGAAATTATTTAGTTTGTTTATGTAATGACATTTATTTTTTTTGTTTTTTATCTCTGTGCTTATACTTGAGTGCTTGCACATTTGAGTTATATTAGTATTTCGTAATATTCACTCTAATCTCACGTTCATTGGATGTTGTATTCTTTCATCTATTAACGTTTGTGTCACTTTATATTTCTGCAATTTAGGTTTTAGTGTGCACTCTTGTGCTATGGGGCAATGTATTTTCGGACATATTGCAGGAAGCAGAGTGTCTTGATAAGCAGACAATTCGCGTCTTTGAAGGTTTGACGTTCAGCTGCAATGAATATGCTGAAATCAGCGAGGACTGTGAATGGATAAGTAAGTGTCTTTTGAAAAGAAATTAATAATGATAAAGAGAACCATATAAACACACCAATTTTACTAACAGGTTGCTATTTGCCTTACCATTATGATGTAAATAACTATAATTGCATATAACATAATTTATATTATGTGTTCCATTTATAAATGTTCCATCCAGCTATCAAAGGTATTGAATATCTGGACTAGTCAATGTGTGATTGGCTGGCTTCGTGATGTGCTTTATTTATAGACAAGCAAAGAAAATGTTTCACGTGATGTGCTTTATTTATAGACAAGCAAAGAAAATGCATCACGTGATGTGCTTTATTTATAGACAAGCAAAGAAAATGTATCACGTGATGTGCTTTATTTCTTGACACTAAAATAAATGTATCACGTGATGTTCTTTATTTATAAACAGGCAAAGTAAATTTCTTACCTTTCTTCAAAAGTTGGCACAAACACGCCAGGAAGTAATTAACAATGAGATGACACGCAACTGAAATGAAAATTGTCTGAATATTAATCGATCACGTTTTAACATAGAAATTCGTTAGAATGATGTTTCCACTCATTAAAAGTCTTAGTACACGATTGTCTCTTGGACATTTAAAAAAAACAACCTGACTCTGACCGTGCGTTTTCAAAGGATGGAATTCAGCTAAGTATGCATCCACACGATTCCATTTGAAACCTCCACCATTGCGGTCAGTTGCTGTTGTTACCTTAAATTCTAACAGTAGATATCTTCTGATGCCTTGTTAATCAGAAAGGATGACAAAGTATAAAATATTTATGTGTAGATTTTTCTTTTCACTTCCAGTGACATGATGCCAATACTTTATATTTTGTGAATATTTGTGTACTGAAACAGAAATTTATTTACAATACGAAACATTGAAACTGCAAAAATCGTATGATTAGTTTGCTTAAAATATACAAATTCATTTGCAAAAGATGAGGTATAATATATGAAAAAGAGGGTGAAACAGGGAAAGAGAGACAGAGATAGACAGAGAGTGTGAGAGAGAAAAAACAAGGGACAAGAGAGGGAAGGAGAGAGGGAGAGTGGATGGGGAAAATAAATATAAATGCTACCATTGGTGTGGCTCTCCATTTGGCGTCGCACTGTCAAGATTTTTAAGGGTCAGGTCTATGTTTAAAGGATGAGGTCCACATTGCAATGGAACAGATCAAAGTTTTAAGGATCAGGTCCATTGTAAGGGGCAGGTCCATGTCAAGGGAAATCATTTTACTACTGGATGAATCGATAGATAGATAGATATAAAGATGGATAGATAGATAGATAGATAGATAGATAGATAGATAGATAGATAGATAGATGGATAGTTTGATGGATAGATAGATATATGTAGAGAGAGAGAGAGAGGGAGAAGGAGAGAGAGAGTGGTAGATATAAACGTGATAAATATGTAATAAAAGCAAGTGCATATTATAATAAAGCTGATACTTCTGGTGTACCATGATTGTAAGCTAATATCAGCCTTTGTGTGAATGAATAATTACTTATTTATTACGCATCATAAGTATATTCATAAAATGTTTTGGCCACATTTCTGTTTTAATGACAGATGGAGTACGAAACATGATCAGCGGAGCTTATCATTATTCCTGCTACGAAAGTGGTAAAGTTGTTACCGGGTTGTCGTGGAAACAAGACGAATCAATCTTTCTAGTCAAGTGCTGTGTTATCGGTAAGAACAAAAATATCGATGCGTAATGCCGTATAACAAAAGTCTTCCGGAATCGAAATCTATTCCGGTATTCCTCTCAGCCAATTGCTATAAATAGATATACATAGAATCAGCTACCATGAACAACAAAAAAACAAATGCTTCACTTCCCTAAAAACAGTATGCAAATTCATGTACAAGAAAGCTGGAGATCGCTGAAAAATGCATTTTAAGTAACTGCAGCGTGATTTGTGTTCATGAAAATATGAAGATCAAATCGTGTGTCTCGTTTTGCCGTATTTATAAATGTTGTTTAGTGTATTTTCTGTATTTGTTCTAGACTGTTCTCATCAAATGTTCTGAAGTTAATTAGCTTACAAAAAGACAGAGAAGATGCCATTATATAAATATACTTTTCTCAAATTTTTCATTTGTTGGATAGATTGAAAGACAAAATAATTATGAAAAGAAATTGAACAAATGTATTATCTCAATGGATGTAAATTAATAAAATATGTAATGTAACGTGGCAACAATTATTAAATATTAATATTAAATAATGAGGAAGAAATACATTTTAATAACAGCACCAATTCTCAAACTATAAGCCGTTAAATATTAAATTATTTACATTTAAAAAATATCTTAGTTAAATGATTAATTACCAAAATCCATAGATATTCATATATATAAACTCACACGTTCAGACATATTTATAAACATATACTAAAGGCATGCTTGAAGGTATAAGTATGAATGTGTACATCTCTGTCTCTGTCTCTGTCTCTCTCTCCATCTATCTATCTATCTATCTATCTATCTATCTATCTATCTATCTATCTATCTATCTATCTATCTATCTATCTATCTATCTATCTATCTATCTATCTATCTATCTATCTATCTGTCTATCTATCTATCTATCTATCTATCTATCTATCTATCTATCTATCTATCTGACTCTGTCTGCCCGTCCCTCCATCTATGCATCCTTCTACCCACTCATCCATCCATCCATCCATCCATCCATCCATCCATATATTTATCTACATATGCAAACCCAAACTCTTTGACATCTTTCATTCTAAACTTTTCGGTCAGTAATGCGATCGAGATAAAAACATCACGAAGCTTCATTTTTGGCAAATAATGAAAGTGATTGTCTGTGTTGATGTACCTAACACAGAAAAGGAATATGTATAAGCAATACCTATTTATTATAAGCGTTCATACTGTATTGGACTATTTTCGAAGTCACCTAATTAAAAGTTGAAATGTTTTGAAGAAAAATATAGTACATGGAAATTGTAACTGTTTGTAACAGACATTCCCATTAAACTGTCTGCAAGCAAGACGTCGGCGTTACCTTTGCATGAGATACAAATTGTAGGAGACTTTTTGTGTGGAGTTATCCGGATCCTCAATCCACGCTATGAACAATTTCATTTTATGTAAGTAGTTTATATCTATCAATGCTGCAGCGAACAATAAAATGTTATGATGTGCTTCCCCCCACCCTCTACTGTTCTTACCATAATAAGAGTGAATGTGAGAAATTACAGAGTGCAATACATGTGGATAATTTAATCATGTGAAAGTAGTGAATTAGTACCATAACGCGAGAAAGTGGATTTTGTTTGTTTTTTTTTGGATTAATTTCTGCATCTTTGTTCACTCTCTTCTACTGAGAGAAAATCTAACTCACTGTTTACAACTTAAAATCATTGCCAATGACAATGAATTCCGTGTTTTGTGAAACACTAGTTACTGAATTTTAAGTAGTTCTGTAAATTCCGTGTTTGTACAATTCAAATTTAATTCGAAATGCATGCAATTGTGAATGAATGTATAAATTATATATCCAGCGAAACAAATACTGTAAATTAAAATGCGCCAAATCCTATTTTCATGCACGACTAACCTTGTATATAAAGCAATTCACATCAGCTATCTCTTTGACATGAAAGATGCTTAATATCCCCCCCCCCCTTACAAATAAAGCGGTATTTATCACCTTGGCATGATGTTTATCTCATCCTTTAGCTATCACATTAGACATATCCATCACGTGATCAGCCCATGAATGAAATAAATATAATTTTATACATTTAGTTCTTAATAATGTCTGTACTTCCAAAGCCCTAACTAATGTCTACATTATATTAATTGCAGTATAATGCTTTATATCTCGGCATAATATAAATGAAGCACTTTATTACATTTACAAAATACATGAATGTGAACTCGTGTGTCCGGCGCAGTAAGCAGTGTAAATCTGTCTATACTTGTCTTCTCAGAGAAAAGGGAACATACTCTTGTAATTCTGTTTTTTCCTGGGTTGTAATTTATTTCTTACATTCTTTGCAAAGTCACTGGTCAACCAAAGTTTAATTAAATTTGTCGAATCACTTCGAACGTTAAAAGAACCAAATAGAACACTTATTTAATGAATGCTAGATTGTGACCTGATAAACTTTATGCTTATTGTTATGAATTTTAGATTCGAATCTGGAATTTCTAGAAAAGGACAATAACGCTTTTCAATGATTTGTAAATTCGACTATAATATAGACAACCTTCAATTTACATGACAGCGATTAGCTCCCTTTAGTAGGACAAGCACAAGAAATTCATTTTAATCCAGTGAATATAATGGACCACTACATTCCGAGGATATTTTCAGTTACTCTTTGTGCTCAGGATTTAATATCTATCTAACTGTCTGTCTATCTATCTATCTATCTATCTATCTATCTATCTATCTATCTATCTATCTATCTATCTATCTATCTATCTATCTATCTATCTATCTATCTATCTATCTATCTATCTATCTATCTATCTATCTATCTATCTATCTATCTATCTATCTATCTATCTATCTATCTATCTATCATCCATCTGTCCCCCCGTCCGTCCATCCAATCATCCGCCCGCCCATCCATCCATCCATATATATATAGTCATATTGCATGTAGCAAAATACGTATTTCAATATATTACAAAGTCTTTTAATTTTGTTTCATTTTCAGATATTACGACTACAACTTCCAGATTTGTGAATCCTATTAAGCAGCATCAACATTTATAACTGAAATATATATGCTTAATATTCCTCGGAAATAATCTGATTTCGTGAACTCGTTTTGTTGAAATAAACGTTGATTAATACAACTTCTGTAACGGAAATTTTGTATTGCATACAATCATTCTGGTTTATACTCCAGCCTCCCGCTGATAATATTTTACTGTGTGTAAAGAATATTGCTTATTATATAAGAAGCATTTCTTATACATTTCCGTTAAGCATATCAGTTGTTAGGAAACCTAGAATCATAAGGACAGTGGAACAATTATAAAAACTATCTATAGTCATAGAGGACATTAGTCAAATTATAATTATACTATGTTGATTGTCCGTATTAAAATGTTGACCAAACATGATCGATTGACATTACATCTATCCATTTGACTAACCAAAATTTGCAATTTATGTCCATAAAATATTTTCTATTCATGATCAAACTAATTCGTATCTAATTCTTGTGAGTATGGCCGGCAGGCAGGCAGACAGACAGACAGGCAGGCATACAGACAGGCAGACAGATAGGCAGACAGGCAGGCAGGCAGGCAGACAGACAGACAGGCAGGCATACAGACAGGCAGACGGATAGGCAGACAGGCAGGCAGGCAGACAGAGAGACAGACAGACAGGCAGGCAGGCAGGCAGACAGACAGACAGGCAGGCATACAGACAGGCAGACAGATAGGCAGACAGAGAGACAGACAGACAGGCAGGCAGGCAGGCAGGCAGACAGACAGGCAGGCAGGCAGACAGACAGACAGGCAGACAGATAGATTTAAATGTGTCGATGTTTACCGAGTGCAAGTCAACAAGCGAGAGTGGAAGTCTGTCAGTGTGAATGTCGTGCGTCTCGTTACAAAATTTTCAAAATTAAAATGAGACACACCTCGCCATGTTGGTGCATGTAAAGGTGAGTACAGCTGTCCTGAATGCTCTAGTCAGGTGTAAATGGTACGACAGGCCACCACACCCGGGCCTTCCTGTTTGGCTCTTTGCTTCTTGAAGTAAGTGTATTTTAATTTTGGATGTTAATTTCCTTCTCGCCTTCACTTTGTACTTTTGCTGGCTTGCTTTTGTATTTACCTCCATTTTGTACAGGGAGATAATATATGAGTCAACATTGACATAATATATATTAGCTTTCCCAGTTTTCCCCCAAATATCTTCTCTTTGAGCGTTGCCTATCTACACACTCTGACTAATAGCATTCATTCATTCACACACACACACACACACACACACACTCACACGCACACACACACACACACACACACGCGCGCACGCACACACACAGACACAGACACACACACACACACACACACACACACACACGCACATACACACACACACACATACAAGCGCGCGCGCACGCACACCATCCACCATACTATTCTGTAATAATCTTGTTATATGTCCATACGTCGACTCATTGTGTTGCAATGCACATAATATTTTGCCAGTTTCATTTAATGCGTTTATTTGGAAATTTCTCCATATTCAGTTGATTTTTATTTTAAAACAGACTCATGCCATAATGTAAGGCCATAATGTTGCAAAGCCTATACAAAATGGTGGCACTTTTATTACCAGAACGGACTTCAGAATCCCCTGTAAGCCACCATGCACTGAATGCCCATAGAGCAACCCATTATCTATAACAGCATTGTTTTATCTTGTCTGACTTAGAAACTGAATTCTAAATCATATCGTCATCTTCTTGTCAGAAATGATGTTACAATCAATCCTCCAGAACTGCCCAAATGCCATTTCCAGAAATGACCACTGCCTAGACTGGATAATATATGGACTTGATCATATTTTATTTCAATTTCTCTCTCTCATGAATGTACATCTGACCATTTAGAACTAGTGTGCTACCTTGACCTGTCTGTCCCTTGACCTCTCTGTCCTTGACCCCCTCCCTTTTGAGTGTATACATTTTTAAACATAATACCGGTCCGATTAAGATATTTCGGCTAATGAATTGAAATGTGAAGTGAGTAGAAAAGCAACTTGAACATTATAAAAATAAAACAAACAAAAACCCAACCAAAATAAACGGCCAAAAATATAAAGATATTAAAGAAGTCCTAGGGTAATAAGGAAAGACAATTTTGATTGACAGATGTCTTGAGAGACTGTCAGTTGCCCATAAATTAATTAAAATCTAGGACAACATGACATTCGAGTGAAACCTCTCTTTGACTCCACGAGCCCCCAAAGCGAGTATCTCTCACTAAATATATAGATCTAAACAGAGACAACATGCACACTACAAGATGAATTTTAGTGAAATTAAAGTGAAAATGTAATAAAAATATAAAAGAAAACGACTAACAAATAAATCAAAAATACATATCAATTTCAGCTTGAATCATTAATCTAGCTAACTCAGAGGGATCTATCCTACCCTAAAAGTCCGTTTTTCTATCTGCAAATTCTCCCCCAAAACTTTTATCATTCAACTACAGTGTTTATTCTCTTGAAGCAAAAGATCTCTTGAAGTAATAATATAAATAGAGCAACCACTCCCTGATGCTAATGTTCAGGGCATTTTTCAAACTTAATTCAAACAATTAAGGAAACAATTTTTCACAATTAAAGATTGTGGAACTTTTAGAATTGATGTCACAAATGCATCCCACAATTCTTATTACTTAATTGGCTATTTAACACTCCTCCCCCCCCCCCCACTACAGTGACCTTAAAGTCCACAATTCGCGTTTAGTCTTAAGTATCAACATAGTCATTGTTCTCTACAAGAACCTGGTTACTTCTTACTGCATAGGCTTGCATTGACATACATTTTATTCAGAACATGATAGCTATTTATAGCTTTAGTTTTCTAAAATTAGCCAGATGACGGTATTCAGAATTCAACAAAATCTGACATCAGAACAATGATGACGTTAAACAATCTACATAATAGATTAGAGTTTTCAAAAACAAAGCGTTACAGCCTAGTACTACTTCATTATTTCCCTTCTTTTCCCCCCACACTTAAAAAATTATTTTCGCCTAAAGTAAAGTTAGCGGAAATGACATCATATGCCCATATCGTCAATAGTTTCGGTGTAGCGCCCGGAAGTACTTCTGAGCGCGCCAGTGAGCGACCATTCTGTCTCTGTGAAGCGGCGGTCTTACATCGACGGGAGATTTCTCAACGGTGTCTAACTTGTGACGATTGTTAAGCCTTGGTTGAACACAACTCCTTCTAACGGTAAGAATCGCTCACTTTTTCTCAAAGGTCACGAGAACATAAGATACAATGCGGTTAAAACAATGTCTATTTTAAATGCTAAAGACTGAACAGGAAAAATATATCTACTTTCGGTTTGATAACTTAAATGAGACTTATAGCATGGCGGAATATTAATCCTTTCTAAGTGTTCTCTACTTTCGGTTTCTGGTTTGCTCTCTATAATAAGTAGTCCGATTATTTGATAAACATTTTTTGACTCTCTTTCTTTCTATCTCTATCGATGTGTGCGTGCGCGTGTGTGTGTGTACCTGTTTGGACTGGGGTGGTGTGGGGCTGGCTGTCACTAAGCAGTATTTAATATTCGATTGATGAATACTTCTTTCATTAAAAACGGTAGAGATAATACGCTTCACAACAGTTCAAAAATTAAAAAAAAACTAACTTCACTAGCTGAAGTGAAACACAATGTAAGCAGTTCTTGACTACATCAGGCTATCTGTGCATACAAGCTCTAAAATGTTAGGCTACTTTCGCTTTTCGAAAGAAGGCTTAATACTATTGCCAAAATTTCACGCTAGTCTACTTTCGTTTTGCAGAAACAGATTTAATAATATCTGTGACGCAAGCTTTCCAGATAAAAGAATTACTCGTCTACATTCGTTTTCTCATTCGCTATTTCACTTTCACTGTACATCACTGGAGTATGATTAGGCCTGCTTGCAAACTGCACATACTAAACATAGATAAGATTCAGCTTACAGCATTTACGCACTATACAATACACGTACAGGATTCATTAGGCTTTACATCACACCATGTATGCCTTAAATTCAACTTATTACAGATAAAGACCACAAAATGAACACAGGATTTCTTAGGCTATTCATCTCACCATGTACGCCTTACATTATCTGCAATAAGTTGAATAAGACCACAAGACGAACACAGGATTCAGCTTACAGCATGTATGCACTAATCGATGTAAACACAGCTGTACAATGAAGAATACTGTAAAGCACATTCAGAGTCGCTACTGTAATGTATTTCCCCCTGTTTTCTAGAAGACCGAATGGGGAAAAACAGCGTTATTGATGCGCACGTTCATTGCAGAAATATCAATAACATACGATACATTAACAATTACTAGTTCTGGTAGATATCTTTCTGCGGGATGGGGGTGGGGGAATCTTAAAATACGCACATGCCTTCATTTTGTCATGAAAAAAAGAAACTGTTTGCACTAGGACTGAATTATAATTATTTTTGCTTGTCAAATGAGTCATTTATAGTGTGATTGTATGAGTATGTGTGTTTGTGTGTGTGTGTGTGTTTGTGTGTGTATGTGTGTGTGTGTGTGTGTGTGTGTGTGTGTGAGAGAGAGAGAGAGAGAGAGAGAGAGAGAGAGAGAGAGAGAGAGAGAGAGAGAGAGAGAGAGAGAGAGAGAGAGAGAGAGAGAGAGAGAGAGAACAGTTCTGCGTAGCTTTGGACTGTTGATGTATGTTTCGCTGGTGTTTTCATTTTGATTTACACACGACGTTTTGGAAGTCTGTCTCTATAATTATATATATTCTAATTCAAAGAACACCTTTACTCAGGATGTGGACCCAATCCACAGATCTTAGTGAAATGACCTGCCCCGGCTGCCTCGAAATTTTTAACGTACCAAAAATTCTCCAGTGTGGTCATCTACTATGTTGGGATTGCCTGAAGAGTTTGCTGACTTCAACGTCTAGCTCATTCACCTTACAATGCCCTTCATGTGGAACCTACATCTCTTCGTGCCTTGAGTGGCGTTTAAAGTCACAGGATGACCTTGATTGCGCCTTCCCGACCGATCGGGCCTTGGAAGGCTTAGTTCAGAGCTCAAAGCTGTTGAGTGGAAGTCATGTCTGCCATAAACATGAAGCGGAAGTGGCGTCATCCATGTGTTTGCAATGTGAGCATCTGCTATGCAAGGCTTGCGAAAGTGATCACCTGACGAAGACGTTGCCAAACCAGCACATGGTGAAGGACTTGGCGACGCTGACTCCACATACTCTTGCTGTCAACCGTCTCGGGATTTGCCCCTTTCATCGGCAGCAAATCTTTAGAATCTGTTCCGACCATCGGGTGGCTGTGTGCCAGTCGTGCATTCATTTCCACCACCGGTCCTGCCCTCGAGTGACGGATTTACAAACTGTTCGAGCAGAAGCAGAAAAGTCATTTGCCAAAATGGAGTCGCAGTTAAGCGCAGTGGAGTCTCTGTTTGCGGAAAAGACGCGCTATTTCGCAAGCCAGATGGACAAGACAGAGAGTATTGCAAGAGCTGGGATCGAGGCCATAGACGTAACTTTTAATCGACTCCAGGAGTGTTTGGAAACTTGTCGAAAACGTTTAAAACAGCTGATGCAAGATGACGTCGAGAAAATTAAACAGATTATTGATAAGACGAAAAAGGTCGTTGATCAGAAACTCGGAAGAGTGACGTCACACAGGCAGTTATTACAACGCGTCCAGAACACAGTCTCCAGCAGTGACATCACTTACATGGCAACCGTTCTGAAGAGCCGAACCAACGAAATTGTCATGGATACCGATATGCCAGATGACCCGGTTTTTACTCAAACAATTATGAGCATTGACATGGAGATGTTTAACCGACTACTGAAAGACGTTGACTGTCTTATCCAGTCAAGCATCCCGGACACGCGCACAGAAAATGTTTCAGAAAAACGTTTTCAAACGAAAACGTCTGAATCCAATTATGAGGTCAGTAGATTATGTAATCAAGGAGAGAAATGTTATTCCTTCCACAATTTCAAAATAAACAAATCCTGCACTTTTCCATACAATACATTTTAACCTTACTATAAAGTCGAAAAACTTTGAGCATATAGTGTATGTTATAGATGTACACACGTGAATGCGTAGACATTTATATAGTGTATATTATAGATGTACACACGTGTATACGTAGACATTTATATAGTGTATATTATAGATGTACACACGTGTATACGTAGACATTTATATTGTAAATGTGGTGGGAGTAAATGTGGGGGGGGACATGATATATGAACACCAGTCATTCCCCGTCTATAAAGAAACTCCTTTCGTTAACCGGTATTACTAGCAACCTTTGCGGTCCAGTGATAATTCATGAAATAAAAAGCAATTGAAATAAATCACAATGTAGATACTTCGAATAAAGAGTATAAGATATATTATAAATGTTTTTCTTTCCTTCTTCACTCTTTTCCTGCCCTTCCGTCCTTCTTGAAAGTATTCTTTCTTTCTTTCTTTCTTTCTTTTTTCTTTCTGTCTTTCTTTTCTTTTCCTTCTTTCTTTTTTTCTTTTCGTTTCTTTTCTTTCTGTCTTTCTTTCTTTCTTTCTTTCTTTCTTTCTTTCTTTCTTTCTTTCTTTCTTTCTTTCTTTCTTTCTTTCTTTCTTTCTTTCTTTCTTTCTTTCTTTCTTTCTTTCTTTTCTTTCTTTCTTTCTTTTTTCTTTCTTTCTTTCTTTCTTTTCTTTTCTTTTCTTTCTTTCTTTCTTTCTTTCTTTCTTTCTTTCTTTCTTTCTTTCTGAATGCTATGTAATTACTGACAATACAGTTATCTATACGCTGCGTACCAAACTGTCTTTCTAAAAGATAAAGCACTGTTTCTTGAGCCAAAATTAGCAGATGTGATTTGTTATGTGGATATTGTTAGAAAGTAAGGATATTTATTCTTCATATAATATCTGAATGCAGTAATAATATTCTTTGCTCGTTGACTTTTGTGCAAGTGTCGAGTCTGGTCTCTAATTATTTCTCTCATGTATTTGTTGTGGTTTTTTTCTTTTCGTTTTTTAAATCCCGGCCTTCAGTTGCGGCTTGACCTCGGTGACCTGCTCACCTGTCCCTACACCGATTCTCTGGCTCATTGTGTCAGCGAAGATCTGGCCATGTTTAAAGGAATCGCGGATGACTTCAAGAAAAAGTTTCAGGGCGTAGAAGAACTCCTAGCACAAGGTTGTTATTATGATGAATAATTTATTTTATTTTAATTCTTTCATTTATAAACTGCAAGTAACGAAAATAGAATTATAAAGAGAATACCAGGGTGTCTTGGCACTACAATAATCAGATCCCACTTTTCTGTGTCATCACTCACTGTGATGTTCAGACTGCAAGTTGTGGGGATTTTAAAAACAAATTTAAAGTAAATGTGACTACATTTCGTAGTTTTCGTTTCTTTCGTTTTCTTCATAAATATATATACATAAAAGTATATAATACTAGTGTCTTCATAAATATATATACATAAAAGTATATAATACTAGTGTCTTCAAAAATATATATACATAAAAGTATATAATACTAGTGTCTTCATAAATATATATACATAAAAGTATATAATACTAGTGTCTTCAAAAATATATATACATAAAAGTATATAATACTAGTGTCTTCATAAATATATATACATAAAAGTTTATAATACTAGTGTCTTCATAAATATATATACATAAAAGTATATAATACTAGTGTCTTCATAAATATATATACATAAAAGTATATAATACTAGTGTCTTCATAAATATATATACATAAAAGTATATAATACTAGTGTCTTCATAAATATATATACATAAAAGTATATAATACTAGTGTCTTCATAAATATATATATATAAAAGTATATAATACTAGTGTCTTCATAAATATATATACATAAAAGTATATAATACTAGTGTCTTAATAAAAGTTCTTCTCGTTTAATTTTTAAGTAAATAAAAGATAAGTCTGCTTTAAATTTAGACTAACAATAAAATGTAATTATGTATTTATCGAAAATTTGCTTAGATATCTTACTGTGTTAATAAATATTTATTGTTTATAGAAATAATCTTTGAATCACCACGAATGGATAAATCTTGAGGAACAGTCTTTGTTCCTCACATTAAGTAACGTGGGCTTTACCATGAAAACGTTGCTCGCAATCAAGTAGAATGTCACACATTGAGTAACGTGGGCTTTATCATTAAAAACGTTGCCTGCAATCAAGTAGAATGTCATTTTCATGCAATAGTTCATGCGCATGTGTGCTATCTAAGTCAAAGCAACAGAAACATACTCGAAATGTTTAGGCTCAAGTTCTGTTCACAACAAGCATAGAATAAAATGTTTTTGATGGAAGTAAAACAATTGATAAATTATTATATGTATTCACTTTTTACTTTATCGTTTAAGCGTGTTTCACCTCTTTTAGAAAACATATTTCTTGGATAAACACTTAACGTGATAGGGTACTGAGGATATATAATGTATCGTGGGGTGTAAACGATGAGTGACTGAAGTTGAATGAGGAAGAATGAAAGATGACGGTGCTTTGCTTCCGTTTCAACCTCTGGTAGTTGTGAAAACAATCACATGGATTATGTTTACAAACACATATTTAAATGGACACTGACATTTCTCTTAATGACAATCAGTTTCTTTGAGTGTACGCGCGCACAAATATTAACGCCTTAACTGCTATGGATTGACATATTATTTTTACGACTCGTAAAAATTCGTAACGGATAATACATGGAACTTCTTTCCAATTTCATATTTATTTTCTCCAGGTAAAGTTGTGGGCGAAGCCGCAGTACTGAAAAGAAATGGTCGCTTTGTTTACTACCTGATAACAAAACCCAAGTTTTCCGACAAGCCGACGTATGCAACACTGCGCTGGTCACTGGAGTCCATGAGAAAACATTGTCTGGAAAACGGAGTGACCAGCCTGTGTATCCCGGAGATCGGATGTGGCAGAGACGGGCTTGACTGGAAGAAAGTGTCACAAGTGATCAAAGACGTCTTTAAGGACACCGGCATCTCTATAACTGTATACATTATGTGAATATATGTGTAGTCACTCGAACGAAGACTGACTTGCACATTTGCGAGGAGATAAACAAATGCTTAGTCTTGCTTTGATTATATTTATTTATCCTCAGAAATGGCAAATAACATTCATGAAAGTATTTTGTACAATATATGGCCTCCTCATGGAATGTTGGTTCCTTTGGTTATGATGAAAATTACTTAATGCAGATACAGGAGGAGCCACCCTTAATTGTCATATAGCAAATGGTCACAAATGAATTAGCAAAAAAAGGTCTTTTCCATAAACAGTTTCCACAGTAAAATTAAATTAACAACAAATCAAACGTGCCACACTGAAGAAATAATTGTTAGAGCTTAAAGTGTGAATTCTGGGCTGCCTGGCTGTGTATTCAAGGTGGCTCTACTCCAGGTAGGATGGCTACAAACTGAAGTGTAGGTATTATATTGGAGATGACCGAGTTTTGGAGGCTGTCCCAGAAGGGGCGATTCCTATATACAGGGTACTCTATAGCATTAATGTCTGTGTTCGTTTACACATCTTGTGATCAATCAAACGCGTAATTTTTATATCCATTTCTTTCGCTTGAAGATTCAATTACAAGATTCTTTTTATAATAGAATATTAACACATTATCCGAACTGCCTGATACGCGCGCTCTCTCTCTCTCTCTCCTCCCTCCCCTTTACCACCTATACCCAAACTTCTTATTTTGATTGTTTTCTTGAGGGAGGAGGGACTACTATATTAAACAATGAAAAGCCAGCACAGAGAACCAAGTCCCACCAAAGACGACTAATAACTTTAAATGGAGGACAACGCTTATGAAACACATTATAAATTATGTTGGGTTAATCTGAGCATTGTTCTTTAAATTTTTGTTGTTGTCATTTTCTTACCTATAATTGTGCGTTAAACTTGTTCAATATTCCCACCAACCACATTTTTACTTTTATATAATTTTTTTTTAAATTTCAATTATTGCGCTGAAGTTTCTTTTTTTTCCTCATATTACTTCCTTCTTTTTTTTTTTTTTTTTTACAATGCACAGAGTAATGAAAAACAAATATTTTTAAAAACCACGTACTCAATTTTTCCTTTCCTTTCCTTTCCTTTCCTTTCCTTTCCTTTCCTTCCTTCTTTCTTTCTTTCTTTCTTTCTTTCTTTCTTTCTTTCTTTCTTTCTTTCTTTCTTTCTTTCTTTCTTTCTTTCTTTCTTTCTTTCTTTCTTTCTCAGTGTAGTGTATAGAAATACATTTTACCATATTACGTCTTAAAACATTACTTCAGTGTTAGTTTTATTAGATTTGTTTGCAATGATGATATGTTGTAATCGTATTGAACTAGAATAGGCAGATAGCTGATTTTTGATTGCATTCTCTCTCTCTCTCTCTCTCTCTCTCTCTGTCTGTCTGTCTGTCTGTCTGTCTGTCTGTCTATCTATCTATCTATCTATCTATCTAATGTATCTATCTATCCGTAAAACGTTTTGTCAGTTTATTTCAAGTAGAGAGTGAATAAGTAGTTAAATGTGCTGCTTTCATTTTCAGAGTTCGTTTAGATGTTTATCATTAGTGTTCTTTTATACTATTTGGTATTTTAACATAAATAAAATAAACTATAATAAATATCAATAATCTCGGTTCTTTAATTATTACAAACTTACCTTTTATATACACACACACACACACACACACACACACACACACACACACACACACACACACACACACACACACTGAGCAGCCTATGACTATCTATTCACTTTACCTCTTCTGGCCGTTACATTTTATTTTCGTTCTAAGAGTAAAGTGCTATTAATAATAATGTGATAGAGTGTTTGCAGTGATACTCAGTAGCAGTAGTAAGAGTATTAGGCCCTACATGAACAAAAATAATGGGGGTGGGCACTAGTTATTTTGAATTAAATTTCGCTCAGTTATAAATATTTGAGTCGAGTAGGAGAGAAGGTGTAACTGTAAAACCATGCCGGAATCTGTATATTTAGCGATACGCGAAAGAGTAGCGCGCTGACACGTCACGGGGAAATTATTAACCTACATATTGAAAGCAGGAAATGGTAAGAACAATTTTAAACACACGGGAAAGTGATCAGTCTGAAATTGTCGCGTGAACTACGTCACCGAGTCCGTGGTATGGAATTCTTTCTCCAAACATAGACGATATGTTACTGATTCTCACTCCTCCCTCCTCCCCTCTAGTTGCGTGAAGCAGTGAGCTAGCATTCATTCGCGCTCACAATTTGTTTGTAATAAGTTGTAGTTTATCTATTCCATTAATTGTGTCCTGGTATGCATATCATTACAGCAGCTGTCAGTATCCTAAAATTATAATAATAGGATTTATAGCTGAGAATTGCATTACCAACTTAAATAAATACTCGTAAGTACAAAAACAGCCCTTACATTCTTACTTTCGATTTCGAGGTAAGGGACATAATATAGAGTGAACCAAATTTTCTACCTTTTGAGTTGTGTTCCATGCAATCATCTTTTCTGATTTTAAAAAGAAAATAATAGCACAGTAACTTTTCTTTATATTTTTACACATGGTTATTACTAATAATACGTGTATATACTAATTAGTAAGGGTGTATATCTTGACAGTAGCACCCACCTATATTTCTTCTCTGGTCTTCATTCAATCCATGTTTCGCGTAGACTTCTCTCCCGAAAGTAATCATTAAACGTAATTAAATTATTAATTAAAAGTGTAAACGGAAGATATTCTTCAAGTGAAATAATCTAGTTTTAAGTACAGATCTAATACAGTGCATAATATATTTTATGTACATATCAATTAAAGTGCAATAATATATTTTATGTACAGATCTAATACAGTGCATATTTTAAGTACATATCAATTAAAGTGCAATAATATATTTTATGTACAGATCTAATACAGTGCAAAAACACTGGGCCACATCAAATTTGCTAAGTATTTTTGACAGATTTATGACAGCATTATTGTGCTGGATCCAAAAATGACATCGGTTTTGTTCAATCAGGTAAACTTTTTGATCTATTTTTGATCAACATTTTGATCTATTGCCACATTATTATTATTATTATTTTACATGTAAGGGTATTTGTTTTACATAATTATAAAGAGGTTACATAAGCTATTTAAAAAAAATAATTGATGTAATTGATATGTTTATTCCTTAGGTAATAAAATGGAGATGGCCAGAAGACATTGTAAAAAGAAGCCCGATGTATTTTGCTACATCTGCGACGAATACACCGTTGTTCCTAAGAGGAATCCAGTAACAGGTTTCATAAAGCGTGCTGTGTAGTGCGTGTATACAATTTATATTGTTAAAATAATTTTCTGTTTCTCATTATAGTTCATCCCCTCTTCTTGGTAATATATTCAGAAGAATAAAGTTCATCTGTGATGGTGTGGCATTACATAACAATTAAGAAGTCGGACATACAAGAAACCTTTGGAACGTGGATGGTCCACTACGGGGATTTGGGAAAATGCCAGGTCGATGTTAATCCCAAATACATATTTAAATACGATAATTAACATTGTGTAGGGAGAAACACAGATGGGCCTCTCATCGTAACCCAGTTCACATTTATAAGTGCATTAATATTATAGGTAAGAGATAATATAATCCTCAAAATGAAAGGGACACTTCTCACGTTGAAAAAATCTGTCACACACTCCATTAATTCTTTCTTCACCTTCACCACCTGCAAGACTCATTGTTTTCATAATCTTGCAATTACGACCGCTTTGATTTGAAAATAAATTTCACGTTATGCATGCAATTACTTTTTACACCATTTCATACAATTACTCTTTAACACCATTTCATACAATTACTCTTTAACACCATTTCATACAATTACTCTTTAACACCATTTCATACAATTACTCTTTAACACCATTTCTGCAATTACTCTTAAGCACAATTTCTGTCTCTTTGTCACTTCGCCTCCATCATCATGTGACACCAACATATGATGACAATCCACCTCAAAACAAAATTGGACAGGGGGACGTTTGCTGGAGAGTACAAAATACTAACCTATTACTACTACTACTTTTACTGCTACCACTTCTACTAATGCTACTACTAGTGGTACAAGGATGAAGAGCTATAACAAAAATAGAATTACTGCTAGTAATAATAATGAAAACATTACTACAGAAAATAATAATGTGTTACAGATCATGTAAATTAAAATGTCCAGACCATTTACAATCAAAAAGAAAAGATAAATAATCACCACGAGAGAAGAAGGTGTTTTGTTATGAAACGCAACATTATCTGGACAACGATAGGGATTGGACACCTCTCTGCCCCCCCTCCTCCTCCACCCAACTGCCCGCACATGAAAACTGCTGATATTTTCTCGTGGTCATTCGCTGCTTAGCCAGTGCTCTTCGTTAAAGTAAAAAAAACACATCTGATTCAAGTTATAATTGTTTTGAACAATTTGAATACTTCTTTTATTAATGCATTAATTACAAATAGCACGTTCAATGCAATCGATTTAATCTACGTAATAAGAATGGACTATGTTTTCCTGTATTCTAACATAGTATGAAGTGTAATGGGCTCACATCCTGTGACACAAGCGCCACTTAGTTAATAGATGTTATTACTATTAATTAATTAATCATCCATAACTATTTACAAATGATGAGAATCTTAATTTATTTATTAATGATCTTCCAGCAGTCTCCACTTGACTCTCTCACTTGGCGGATATGTGGGCGCTGTAAACATGATCTCTCTTCTACGTCATTAAAGACCGTAACACAATATTTCCATAGGTGTAAAACGTCGTCTTATCAAAGGAGAAGATAAAACCGTCTTACAATCTACATTTATCGAGTTCCCACCCACCCTCTTTCTTCTCCATCATATGGTTATCAATATCTGAAATAAAATTAGGTTAATAAGGTTAATAAATTGAACAATAAATTTATTAAATCAACAATCAAATACACATATATCAAATACAAAGAAAAGATTCATTGACAACAATGTTTCCACGAACCACATTCAAATAGTTTCAATATTTATATAGTCTTATATCCTAAGATATAATTCAACAGATTAGTGTCAATATGAATCACAGAATATAGTTTATCTGAGAACAGAAATGGAATTATAGAGAATATAGTAATAATAGTTTATACATAACCTTGTCTAGCTGCAAAAGTCTTTCACATGACAGTTTATTGTCATAAGAGAATTGCTAGTTTCATGTATTTTTCTTGCATGTTGTAGTACCCTTAAGAGCTGCTATTCTCTTGAGGCTAATCTGGGCTATCTGCCGTATTAGCTGACTGAAGGAGAACAACAATTGTAGCAATTTCCAGTAACTTCCTTTTACCTGAAATTCAAGGATGTAGTCAGAATACATTGCCACCCTACATTTAAACACTGGTGGTAGATACTTGTCATGTCTACCACAGTCGTAGCAGTTTATAAATCAGTAAACCAGGAGATTCAGGTGAAAACAAATGGCTGCTTCTTCTCAGATAAATGTAATCAGGGACCAAATGCTAAATTTCCAATTTATTCATCTCTAACTCCATTCTTTCTTACATTCCATTCTCAACTTACAATTTCCTGCAACTGTATTTATTAGCCCGATACACACGTAGAGTATAATAAATACAACATATGAAATTTATGAGTGTATTCACTAGAAACAATGTCAAGTGTTTAGCATACTATATACGAGCATCTTAGTTCACAATTTATAGAAATAATGGACGACTCACATAATGCATCTCTAGGCAAAACACAAGTATAACATATCAATAGCAAAATGCACGAAGTATTTCTAAGTCCATTCTGTCTCAATCAGTTAGTTAACTCACCATTAAGCTAACGGGGCTTCCATTCATGACCAGACTTCTTTCCAACAATTCTTTTAAAATATTTAATATGTCATTATAATACAGAAAATATTAGAGTATGTAAATAGGACATAAACAAATCTTTATCATTGTTAAATTCGTTCCACTGCAACCATAAAAAGCTATAGAATGCGCATAGATGCATGTATATGCTACAACAGCTTAGGTTACAATATTAAGGAAAATAATCCGTCCTGGTGAAATGTTTTAAAATGGAGAGCTTTTACACTCTGCACCGGAGTGTGCGATCTACTCAGACTCTTATTATTTGACCTTGTGAAAGCAGGAAGTTAAATACTTATATAAATGTCGCAATAAACCGAAAATTCACCACGTATCCATACTGTACGTTGTAACTGAAAATCATTCGTGACACCAGCAATATTTTATGAACTTTTGGCGTGACCGTTAACATTTCGTAGTAGGAAAACTTTAGTTGAACCGAACGAAGCAGTTGACATAAACGTCCGTTAAATTACATTACTTAAACCCAGTGTGGCGTGCACAAATCTAAACATTGTACCCACACTGAATTGCTCTTGCAAAGAGTAGTGTATTAAACAGGATACAGAGGTATAGTGAGGAAAGAAAACTTGTGGTGGTGTAAAAAGCAGAATAAGGATATAGAGAAGAGAAAGATTATAGTTTGTAGCAATTAGAATAAAAAGTGCATTGACATAAGAAAAATATTGTGGTGCTGTAGCAAGCAGAATAAAGACACAAGAGGAAAACTATGGTGTGCAGAAAACAACAGAAAGGTGTATTGACGCAACAAAAATATGTGTATGTATTAAGCAGAATAAATATGTATTATTGACACAAAGGAAATGTTACGGTGGTGTAATTATCGGAATACAGATATATTGACACATACAAAAATAATGGTGATGTAGAAAGCAGAATAAAGATGTTATAACGACAAGAGAAACAAGGTGCTTGTGGTATTTATGAAGCTTGCTGCTGAGAGTTGTAATGTGCAGTGGTTTCAGTAGGACTTACTGTCTGATACCAAAGTGTGTTTGACTACTAATGTGTTTGACTGCTAATGTGTTTGACTACTATTGTGTTTGACTACTAATGTGTTTGACTGCTAATGTGACTACTAATGTGTTTGACTACTAATGTGTTTGACTGATAATGTGACTACTAATGTGTTTGACTGATAATGTGACTACTAATGTGTTTGACTACTAATGTGTACAATGTTTTTGCTGAATATGTGTTGTGTAATATAGAGAGGTCTCGATATCGAGTTGTGTATGTGTGGTGTATTTTATTAGAACAGTCAGTGTTATATAACACCTCGCTTTAATTATTTTTGGCCTGCCTAGAGATCTTGTAAATATATAATTAAGAAAAATAACGTCTGCAAATTATTAGTTAAAATATTCAACACTGTATCCAAATGGAATTGACAACATATATTGTGACATTGCTCTAGATAATAGACGTGTCGATATGTATTATGACATTGCTCCAGATAATGAGAGTACTGATGTGCAGCCAATGCTATAAACCAAAATTCTGCAATCAAATATCCGTGGAGAAAGGAAGATATTCTGATTCAATCGATTCAAAGAGAAATTCCTCTAATTAAGCTCATACCGATGAATATTCAACGCATATTAAGGAAATAAACAAATAGTAAAATAAACAAATATTGCAAAGTAAATATGCAAACTCATGTGACAATATGTACATTACATAAAGAGAGAGTGGTTCAATTCAGAATTTCTCAACAAGGAATAAACATTTTCATTCTTTATCGTTTTATCTGATGTTAGATAAACAGTTGAATTATAAAGTCTATTTGATTTAACAACAACGGTCGATAGCAAAGTAATTTCAACTTTACGCAAACATCATAGCAATTATTCAATATCAGTTGAAAGCAGATTCATTGAATTTTTTACAAAAATGAAATCAGATAAATTAGAATATAAAGAAATATTAATATTTTGATCAAATGTCCTTTAAATGAACAAATATCTCACTCACTAATATGATCGGATTCGACTGGTCGGAAACAACAATATTGTATGCAATGATAGATCTCAGTAGTTCTGTTGTATATGAGCTTTGCTCGTTTCAATTTGCTTGTGAACAGGCCTTATTTATGACTAATTAATATCTCATGATATTAATAATTAATATCTATTTATATCTCATGAAATACGTTTCTTTTTTCTTGTGTAACCCGGTTCTAAGAAATCCAGTATTTGTGGTTAATTACTGATCTTACTATCCCTCTGATCTGGCTCTAAATAATCTGACTTATGTGTTTTAGCACTGGTCTCGCCTTCCGTCAGAACAGGTTCTAAGTAATCCGGTATTTGTGGTCTAGTACTGGTCTCGCCTTCCGTCAGAACAGGTTCTATGTAATCCGGTATTTGTGGTCTAGTACTGGTCTCGCCTTCCGTCAGAACAGGTTCTAAGTAATCCGGATTTTGTGGTCTAGTACTGGTCTCGCCTTTCGTCAGAACAGGTTGTGGTCCAGTTATGGTCTCGCCGTCCGACTGAATAGGCTCTAAGTAATCTGGTATTTTGGGTATATTAATTGTCTGAACAGCTCTTGGATAATCTGATTTCAGTGGTTCACTATTTGCCTCGTTTCCTGAATGAACAAGCTTTAAGTATTCAGATCTTTGTCGTACACTATTTGTGTCGTTTCCTGTGTGAACTAGCTTGAGATAATCCGACACCTGTCGCACATTACCTGTTTGGCTTTCTGCCAGAACTGTTTGTAAATCGACAAATGTGTTTTGCGAGCTGTTTGTGGACGTTTCTATCTTCATTTGCTGTACACTTGCTAATTCTTCTGAAAATTTACTGCTCTCAATTTCTTCGGGTGCAGGTTGTAAACAGTCCACACTTTTCAAATGAATGTCGCTTGTACTCTCTACAAGATGGAGGTAGTTGTTGCAAGGGAGATCATTCACAGCCGTGGAAGACTTTCGTGCTGTCGGTTGTTGATCTACAACAGTGAAACAAGAAACAAGCATTGAAAACCAACCATTTGTAAGTAGTCACCAAAGCAGTCCTCCAATCACTCACCGACATCTATATCAGAATATCAGTCACGCTTGGACAATTTTAACACCGTTTAATGTGATCACGAAATTGTGTTTTGACTGAATATACTGAAAGGAAAAATAAACAATAAAATATTTTTTACAAACACATTGGCAGTTTTTCCTTTTTTAGAGGCATGAAAAGATGTATTTACATTAACTCACAGTGTATAGTTTAATTTAGATATTGAATTATTACCGATCTCCAGTTGGGAGTCTTGAATCTCGTAGTAAATTCCAGACTGTGTCTGGGTATGCTCAGTACCAAGACCTCTGTACAAAACAAATTCCTTCTTTCCTTTTCTCCGGAGCCTCATGTATTCGTCTTTTCCTAAAAATAAATACTGGTCTTTATCGATGGAAAATGGATCACAATAGACAAAGCACAAAGCGAAAACAAACATTTTTTAAATGATGGCATTGGTATGTGAGGAAAATTAATTGTAGTGTTTGCTCTCCAGTTCAAAGTTGCAGGCAAAGTTCACCTCCCAAATACACATTAAAACAGATAAGCTGTTGTATGATGGGGAATTTTCTCATATATTTTATATAAATTTTCATTGTTGCATCTAAATTGAACATTATTGTAATTTGAATGACGTGTACCTATTGCCTCATGTTGACTTAGAAGTGAAGTCCTGAATGAATGAGTCCATTGTGGTAGATTTATTGACCAGTGTTTGATGTTTGTAGCAGTTAGGTGATCGAGTGTTTAAGCTGCATGATCAATGGCCCATAAGCTAGCTAGAGATTATTTTTGCGGCACGTGTGTGTGTTTTATATACAATGGGAAGCGTTGTTAGCTAGGTCAGCGTGTTTTAGAAGTCGTTAGAAAGGCATAATCGTATTAGCGCTAAGTAATTGGTCGGATCGAAAGCGTGTCTAATAGGCGCAGGTTTGATTCCAAGGGTGATAAAAGACCCTTAGCGAATTTTTATCTTCACTCCTTCCCGAAATTTGTCTTTGAGGGTGGCAACTGGGGTCCTTCCCGACACTGGTCGTATATGTAGAGCTAAACCCTGGTTGAAATAGGTAAAAACGTCTTGTTTTGTATGAATGGTTAGGTTTTATTATGATGTTATATGCTGTTTTATTTTGAACATGTTAATATTTCTTTCTTTCAGAGGCTTATGCAATGAGCAATTGCCTGGACACTTAGACTCTGCAATTGTTTGTGTTTCAGGGTTTTTATTTTCGCCTGCTTGTTTTGTAGCTGCATATTTTGTAGCTGACTGCCTTGGTGGCTGGTATAAACTGTCTCTGTATAAAATATGTCCCTGGCTTGATTGGGATGTTCTGATCTATATCCAGAAAGTGACTCCAGTGTAGCAAAATTGCGTCATTTTATCTATAATTTTTATCTTATTAATTTTTCTTTATTAAATTTTTTGTTATTATTTTAAACAGGTAATTGTTAGTGAAGTAATTTCTATGTTTGTTTTGGTAGTCGCAAGTGATAATCTAATGATTACGTCCTGTCCTCTGTTCATAAACATTGATTCTCAGCTGTAGAAAATTCTATTGTATGATCACATGAATTTGAAGTGGCAAGGAAGTCTCATCTTGAAAATGGCTAGTTAGCCTTATGGTGATTTAACTGACTGGTTGAGAGAGAATGGACTTAGAAATATATCATGCACTTTGATATTGATGTGTTATACTTGTGTTTTACGTAGAGATGTATTATGTGAGTATACTATTATCTGTACAAATGTTTGAACTAGACTACTTGTAAGTAGTGTGCTAACACTTGTATTGTTATTATATGCTGTATTTATTATGTTGTGTGCGTGTATCAGGGTAATACGTACTGTTGCAGGAAACAGTAAGTTGAGACATGAATGTAAGACTGGAGTTATAAAGCGATATGCTGGAAACTTAGTGTTCCTCTCTGATTGTGTTATTTAGAGTGAATCTGCCTCTCATTTTCTATATGTTCCTGGTTGCTGATAGTAAATGATATGACCGACCTTGATAGAGGCAGAAATAATGGACGATTCACTACACTCCATTTGACGTCAAGTATCATTTTGGACATTTATTACAGTTAGTACTCATATTTAATATCGGCTTTTATTTTTGATTGATAGTAGATGTTCGTACGTCATACCTTTAATAATGCAAATAACGATGATAATAACGATGACTGTTACAGTTGTAACTCCAATGACGATACCTGCTGTTACAAGCGGTGATAACTTCAGATCTAAGTTTAAAGGACAGTAAGCACAAGAAAGATTAAAATAGAATTTTATTAGAATAAAATAAATGCAAATGCACTTATATGTTATGTCACTAAAGAATGCAAGAATGACGATGTTCGGCCACCATGATGTTATGCTAAAATGGAATGTAAACACAATGATATACAAGGGCCAATAAATTTAGGCTATGACATAATCCAAATACAATAATATTTCATGTACATCAGAATCCATATACAAGGATAGGATATGGTATACAATAATGCACATATTATAATATATGCTACAATAGAACGCATACAATAATATCGTACAATATAATGCCAATAGAATAATATGTTATGCTACACTAGAACGCTTACAATAATGTGCTGTGCTACAATAAAATGCCAGAACTATAATATATTGTGCTATAATATTATGCTTACAAGAATATGCTGTGCTACAATAAAGCGCTTACAATTTTATGCTGTGCTACAATAAAACGCTTACAATAATATGTTGTGTTACAATAGAACGCTTACAATAATATGTTGTGTTACAATAGAACGCTTACAATAATATGTTGTGTTACAAGAGAACGCTTACAATAATATGTTGTGTTACAATAGAACGCTTACAATAATATGTTGTGTTACAAGAGAACGCTTACAATAATATGTTGTGTTACAATAGAACGCTTACAATAATATATTGTTTTACAATAGAACGCTTACAATAATATGTTGTGCTACAACAGTATGCGTACAATTTTATGCTGTGCTCAATAAAATGAAGTATACAATTTCAATATGTAATGCTCCATGATGATCACAATAATTATCATATAACGTCAACACAAAACCATAAGCTCAATAGCTATTATCATTAAACGTAAACCTAAAAAATCAGTGCTGTTATATTCATGTTGTGAATTACTTACCCTGACTAATGAATACTTGACCGTCCGTTGGGTGACTGCTCACCTTGAGGTTGACGCGAAAGTACATCTCACCACTCCCTATATCGTTTGAAATAGTCACGTACCAGAGTCCGCCATTTTCTCTCTTCAAATCACTCACAAGAATGGTGAGCTGGAGATCAGGCGGCTCACCAGCCACACAATACAAACAGTATTTATTTTCATGGTTAAAAGTACAGGTACTGCCATTTCTAACTGCTTCCGTGCAGTTGATCAAGGTTGTTAGAAACGGATCTGAGTCGTCATTCGTCTTTTGTAAAATCTGGTTGATGTGGCACGAGCTGATGTGTGGCGTATGTGAGCGAAAAGGAAATGTGACGTCAGCACTTTGGCCAACGCTCACAATTGGAATATTTGAAGTGTTCCTTATAAACTCTGGGGCACCTGCAGCACGCCATCAGACCAAAACCATGGACTAATTATTGTTCATTGAATATAAAAAAACAATATACATGAACAAAAGTTTGTTATATATAAAACACAAGACGCGCACAAACAATTATTGGATGTTGTATTTAAAACACAATACATAAGCAGAGATAATTATTGAATATTGTACATCAAATACAAGACATAAAGACAAAGTATTATTGTATATTGTACATATAAACACAATATATAAGCACAAATAATTATTGTATATAAAAGAAAACATAGGCATAATAACTATTACATATTAAAAAACAAAAAACAAAAATAATTACAGTGTTTGGTATATAACCCCTAAGACAACAACACAAATAATTATTATATATACTTCATATATAACAATGCAAAACATAAACACATTTAATTGTTGTATTTGAAAGACAATAAATAAACACATTGCGCAAACACTTATTTTATATTGTTTGTCAAACACAATACATAACCATAAGTACATATTAATTGATTATCACAGTTAATACGGTTTGACTTTAACTGAATTTCAAAGAACGAACTTAAAATATAAGACTAATAGTTTGAAAGAGAATTGGGGGGGGGGGGGACGTGAAATATGAAGGAAGTAATCTGAACAGAACCGAAGGGGAGTTAATCTGATTCTAGAGTATAACAATTGTTTCAATTGTTCTCAGTGTCTTAATCCCATGGGAATAACAGAGACGCATTATATACGGAAGCAATTGATTATAAGTAATGTTTATTAACTTAAGAATAAAATCTATTACTATTATCTAATGCATAGATGCTAATAAATAACTAGATTTTCTATTACATTCACGATAAATTTAGTAAATGAAAGTAACATTTATTTCCTATTTTTAATTTAATTTTTAAAATGGGACAAAATGAAAATATGGTAAAGAGAAAAAGACAGCATCATGAGATCTTTAGATTGGTATTTATTATGCTTGTTATTTTGCTCGGAATTTGGTGATCCTTCATTTTTCAATCTTCCATTTGTGCTGGTAATTTGCATTCGACTGGCGGTAGAATTTTTATCGTCGCATTTTGGAGCCTGCAGCTAGATCGAAACGAAATGCAACATACTGCCGGGTCCATTAATTTTATTCCGATGTAAGTGTGCATACTGATTTTATTTCACTTCCTGATACACTTGAATTTTTTTTCTTTACGTCATTTCAATCCGATATATTTACGTCATCCAATCTTCATTACCTCAGGAAATGTGTAATATTTTTTTCTCTTTCATTTCTAATCACTTAAGAAAAACAATATCATACCTAAGATCACGAGCAGATTTGTCAGTTAATCGAGAAGCACAGAATGAGTCAGAAACATGCGTACAAAGTAATAAAAAGGACAAAATTCAAAGGTTAAAACACAGCATTATGTTGACTTACATTCAACTAACATGGAAGTGGAAACATTTTTGTAAGATCCATCGGCCTCACAACGAATGACACCCGCGTCACTGCATCCGACAGATTGAAATGTATACGAAATGTTTCCAGACTTGTCTCCCTTTTCCAATAACGCGTTGTGTCTGTCCAGCAAACTAACTGTGGATGGTGGATTGCCATTCACCCAAGAGCAGGCAACTGTCACAGACCTGGATTTTGGAATAAACGTTCCATATCCTAATATTTCCAAACCTATAATGCTAGGTGGGTCTGAAATCAAAATATATTTAATTTTACAATATTAATTAATCCGATTTGAATTACTTCAGTGTTCAGTAAAATACGCAAGATATCCAAACGATCTATCTATAGTCATACTTTATGCAGCTGTTTCATGCATAAATAAAACGTTCGTAATTTAATGAAAATGTGCGTAATTTTTTTGTGCGTATAATAATTATTTGTTAATAATACATATTATTTAGCTGCCAAGTTAACCCTTAGCATAAAGAATAACTTTCAGTAACATTTGTTTCTAATTCACTTTTGAAAAGTACGAATTAAATGGAGTTTTTCATTGTGATTATTTGTCGCTCAAACGTGGAACATTCGAGAACTCTATTCTTTCGAAACTATACAGAAGAAAGAAGAAATTATGGTGCATTTCAAAACTATACAGAAAAAGAATAAATTATGGTGCATTTCGAAAGTCACAGCTATAACCCCAAAACACAATTAGTAATCTTCATGTTTCTGTGATTGTTAATGTAGGTGTGTTAGTAGAGGTAATTTAGTAAAGTATAATGCTTGTGAAAGAGTGTAATTAGTGTACTGAAGACGCTAGTGCTGTATAATGTTATATAGTTAGTGCTTTGTGGCCACGAATGCTTTATAATTTTATATAGTTATTGTATTGTGGTCACTAGTGCTGTGTAATGTTATATATGTACCGTATTGTCGTCATGCGTTCTATGTAATGTTATCTATTTAGTGAATTGTGGTCGCTAGTTCTATGTAATGTTATCTATTTAGTGAATTGTGGTGAATAGTTCTATGTAACTTTATCTATTTAGTGAATTGTGGTGAATAGTTCTATGTAACTTTATCTATTTAGTGAATTGTGGTCACTAGTTCTATGTAACGTTAGATACTTAGTGCTGTGTAGAGTTATATATGTAGTTTGGTGGGGTAAATTTGCCTATCCTTCTTTTAAAATTTAATTCTTGTAAAATTGTCATAGAACTCCGAAAATCGGGCACTCCTTATGATGTTATTTTTGAAAGTGTCTGAGTTGAAGTAAATGCTCGAAGGAAGAATATTCTAGATTTGCTGATGTAACGCAAGCCAGTGAGTAGTTTTTATTATCCAATGGTTATGATTTACGAGAACGAGTCCAGGCAATGGTCTGAGATTAGAAAGTTTACTTGCTGTAGAGAAATCCACTGTCTAATCACTTGAGGTGGCAAAAAAGAAGTCAAGTCTTGAAAGGCGGCTGTTAGCTTCGTGGTGAGTTAAATGGCTGGTGGAGAGAAAATGGACTTAGAAATATTACATGCATTTTCGCTATTGATATGTTATACTCGTGTTTCGTTTAGAGATGTAATATGTGAATTGAATTTTATTTCTACAAACGTTTGAAGTAACTGCTCACATGTGATTGCTGGACGTCACTATATTTATTGTTCAGTGGAAGGAGTCGACATTGTGAAAGGAAGTGTCCAGGTTAACTGAACTATAAATTGTGACATTGTGGCAAAGCGTGCGAAGGACTGTTAAGACCAAGCTGAATCAGTTTATATAAAACTATTATTACTTATCACAAATAAATCCATTTCTGTCCTCTGATACGACTATTCTGTGATTTGTATTGACTCTATTGTTGAATTGTATGTATGATAGACTGTGTAATTAAAAGTTATCCAAACATGGATTCATGGAAATAATGATGTAAAGTAATCTGTTTCATTGTATTTGTCTTATGCATATTTAATTGTTGATTTAATAAATTTATTGACCTTCTTACGCACACTGATAACATTATGTTGGAGAAGAAAGTAGGTAGATGTGGGCTTGCTAAATATAGATTAAAGACGGATATGTCTTCTCCATGACCGTGAACGTTTATCCTAAATGTTGTGGAAAAAAAGAGAAAACGTTTACAGCCCCCGCATATCCGCAAAGTGAGAGACGAGTGGTATCTGTTGGAGAATCATTAATAAAATAAATTAAGACTCTCATCACTTGTAATTATAATAATATTCATTAACTAAGTGGTGTTGCATCAAATGTAATGTACTGTGGTGACTAGTGCTGTGTAATGTTATATATTTAGTGTTTTGTGATGACTAGTACTGTGCAGTATTAAGCAGTATTGTAGTCACTAGTGCTGTATAGAGTTATGTAGGTTAGTGTACTGAAGGAACTAGTGTTGTGTAGTGTTATGTAAACAGTATATTCTAATCACTTATAATGTGTAGTGTTATGTACGTCGTGTACGGTAGTCACTAGTGATGTGTAGTGTTATGTAGTTAGTGTCCTGTAATCATGTGGGATGTGTAGTGCCATGTAATTATTGTACTGTGATGACTAGTGATGAGTAGTGTCCATAGTTAGTGTACTGTAGTCACTAGTCTTATGAAGTGATATGTAGTAGTGTACTGTGTTGTCTAGTCTTGTGAATGTGATATGTAGTTAGTGTACTGGAGCCACTAATCTTGTATAGTATTATATAGTAGTGTACTGTAGTTATTAGTCTTGTGTAGTAATATGTAGTAGTGAACTGTAGTTATTAGTCTTGTGTAGTAATATGTAGTAGTGAACTGTAGTTATTAGACTTGTGTAGTATGCTATAATTAGTGTACTGTGTGGTAACTAGAGTTCTGTGGTGTTATGTAGTCAGTATACTGTGGTAAGAAGTGTATGCACTGCTATATAGACAATTAATGTTTTCAATAGACCTGGGTAGTTTTATGTAATTAGTGTAAATTAGTCAAACTTGTGTGCTGTTTCGTGGTTAGTTTACTGCAGTCGTTAGTGTTGTGCAGTGTAAAGTAATTATTGTACTGTAGACACTAGTACTGTGTAGAGTTATGTAGATAGTGTACTGTAGACATTAGTGATGTTTAGTGTTATGCAATGAGTTGAGTATAGTCACTAGTGGTTGCGTAAGTATTTTATTTCATAGTAAGAAATAAAGACTACTCTCACCCTTCGAAAACACACACACACACACACACACACACAAACACACACACACACACAAACACACATACACACACACACACACACACACACGCGTACACACACACACGTACACACACAACCACACACAAATATAAAATAATATGGGAATCGTGCAGTACACCAGATTTCACAACTGTCTAAAATTACAGAAATGCAAAACGCCACTTACATGTAACGTTAATTTTGACAATCGCATTTTGGATTTTCTTGTTTTCCACTGACCACATCCACTTTGCATTGTCGTTTCTACTGGCAACGAAAGTAACGCTGTAAAAGCCAGGTAAGTCCAGACAGTGACAAAGCACTTTCTTGTGTGGATGACGCGGTTTACACGTACTGAATATTCTGCACTGAGGCTCAAAGGTTGTTTCAGTAATGTCAGTTTTATAAATCTCTATATCACCATACGTGGCGTTACTACAATTTCCGTTTAGTATGGTAAATGTGAAGTTAACTTCTGTTGTTTCTTTCACTAAAACTTCTCCGTTAAAGATATGTGGCGTTTCAAATTTAAACGCGCCACCTACGGATGAAAGAAGTAAAATATAACAAAGTATTTAAATTATTATTATTATTGTTCAGCAGTAAATATCACTCTCATTTCACCATTAACATTAATAATAAATATCCCTTTTTGTTTGTCATTTACTTTAATAATAAATATCCGTTTTATTTGTAATTTGCTTTAAAAATAAATATCCCTTTCGTTTGTTATCAGAATGTATAGAAGATATCTCTTTCATTTTGACATTAGAATTAATGGATTGTTGCACGTTTAAATAGATAGTGTTGATATAACTTAGATTTTGATTCAAGCATCCTTAGCTAAAACCGTAATGTTTTAAGTGAATCTTAGTAAATCGTACTAAAAAATAAAGTTATTTCACTGCAGTGAAGGAATGAATTTCAAGAATCCACTTGAATAAAGAGGAGAAAACTGCACCTTGAAATTGAGAACATTTCATTAAATTAATCCGTGATTTCAATTGGAACTGATAGGGTAATATATTTATACCTGAACTCGGGACAGCCAGACGTGAACAGCCGATGAGTGTTGAATGAAACTAGTCAAATCTGAGGAGAGGATTCCATTCTCTTCACGGAACTTCTAACGTCTGTGTTGATCTCACAAGGGACTGATGCAATTCAGCCCGCCACACGTCTGTATTGAACTACACAAAGGACTGATAAAACTCTGATGGACAAGTTGTGGCTGTTTTCTGTGTAACGTTGTGATTCACAGGAGATAATATGCCTCTGTGGGAACTTTGAAACTACCAATGCAAGAAGCTAACTGAACGCCGGGAATTAATGTCTATAACAATTCATTATTTTCTTTAATATCAGTATTATAACAGGGTAACATTTACCATAATATGTTTATATCTGTACGGTTAAAACGTATTGTGAGATAAAGAGTATTTTGTTTGGATCTGCCATTTATATGGATGCCTGGCTGTGAAAGTGTACAAGGTGACACTATACTTTTAAAAAATAATTTCTTTCAGTTTTGAATAAATATCTTGCTGCTATCGAACTGGCCGTTGATGCTTGTTAGGTATTGATGGTAGGAGAGTTAGATACCACACTGGCCTTTAATGGTATGCTTGTTAGGGATCACACTGGCCGTTAATTGAGTTTGGGTTAGGTATCACACTGGTCATTAATGGTATCACACTGGCCGTTGATGATATGAGAATTAGGTATCACACTCACCGTTGTTACTGGGAGGGTTTGTATAACACAGTCCGTTGATGGTATGCTTGTTCAGTATCATACTGTCCAGAATATGTCACTCCCAGAGACAAGTCACAATGCACTGATCCTGATGATTGGCATTTTACAAGACAATAAGCAATTAATTTCTTTGACCACCTCTTCAGTCAATCTTTTCCTATTGACAATAGTCGACAATTAGTGGTCTACATCTTCATTGTCAAACATCCTAAAACTCAAGAAATAACTCGAGTGTTATTTTACAAGAGAATAAAGTTTGAGATTCACCGTCGTGTTAAATTTCCTTAAATGGCACATTGAGTTCACCCTACAGTGCGCGTGCAAAACGAAAATGTCCTCTAATCTCAACCAAAGGAAGTAAATTTGATGAAATGTTTGTTATCTTTTCGCGCAAGACTTCAATAATATAAGAACGGTGATAAACATTGATTTTTGTGCTAAACAAAGACGTAAATTCATTTTCGATAATGATTTTTGTCCTTTCTGTTGCTAAAATTCTGAAGTGTGGAAATATATTCATTTTAAATCGCTTGAAGCTAGGCCTATCCCAATATACTTAATTGTGTCTGAATGTCTGTGTTTATATGTAACAACACACAATACATTTGTGCGTTTCTCTGCAGTCAATGTGTGACTCGTGTAATGTGTTCTTGAACGCATACATTTGAATATTTAAATACATTATTTGTAGTAAAAATAATTCAGTTTCACAATATACTTACATGTTGATGTGGCTGTGATTACTGGTGACGTCACCAGAAATATAGCACCTATAGAAAACAGTTTTCTTTTATATTCATCTTCCATTTGTTATCAGTAATGACTGGTGCTCTCTAGAAGTGATGATGTTTGGAAACTTTGTCATTACTAGATTTCGATTAATAAATTACAGTTTTAATAACGCCTACTTTTTTATACTCTCCGAACAGCTGCATTGGGATCCATATAATGAGTTATGGATTTCTTAACTGAAATTGTGTCGTATAATTTGCAATACAGGAAGAAGGAAACGAAACGAAAAACGCACACACATTGATAAAACAATCACTTATAAATCTCTAGAAAGGGAATCTATTAGAACGTTTAAGGGATCGAATTTTAAGAGGTCACAATTCTCAGTATATATATATATATATATATATATATATGTGTGTGTGTGTGTGTGTGTGTGTGTGTGTGTGTGTGTGTGTGTGTGTGTGTGTGTGTGTGTGTGTGTGTGTGTGTGTGTGTGTGTGTGTGTGTGCACTATTCATAATTAAATTGTAGCGAATCTTGAGATTATGTGATTAAGTATCACTGGCGATTTCATTATTAGAAAGATTGTTTACTTGTATAGATTAGTGAAGTAAAGTACGTATGTATATATAAACGCCAATAGCATATTGTAGCATATACAAAGATAAAAGTAATAAAGGTAAGGACAAAATGTACAGATAATAAAAATACAGATACTGAAGATACCTATACTAAAAATATTGGTGAATAAAGTAGGATGCTAGGTAAATATTATTGTAAAAAAAAGATTATATTCATAGTTTATTTAATTATTCGAACACTGAGTGATGACAGTTTAAAGTTTATGCTCATCAATTATACGATATAAACACATGCTGTCTGTTGACTCTGATACTGAAGATAACACTAGCACAGCTGTAGTCTTTAAGAAGACATCTTTCCATGAAAGTTTTTAAATAGTTTGACTAACATCTTGGTCTAGTATAAGTAGAATAGTAGTCAGTGAGTATAAAATGTCTAGTATAAGTAGAATAGTAGTCAGTGAGTATAAAATGACTAGTATGAGTAAAATTGTAACCAATAAATATTGCAGGTCTATTAGGAGTAGAATAGTAGCCACTTATTATTATAACAGGTCTAGTATAAGTACAATATTTGAGCAGCTCAATAAATAGAGTATGTCTAGTAAAAGTAGTATAGTAGAAAATAAGTATAACTTGTCTAGTACGAGTAGAAGAGTAGCCATTAAGTAGAACAGATTTAGTATGAGCACTATAGTAGCCATTTATCATAACAGGTCTAGAATGAGTAGAAGAAAAAAAAGAGCCCCCCCCAAAAAAAAAAAAAGGCCTGAGATAGTAGCTCTCATCACGGAACCCAGCTGTAACAACAAGATTCGAACGTCTGTGAACACGTCCTCAGGAAGTGTTCCAGTGTATAAAAAATCTAAATAAAACAATCAATGAAACATTGAGAAGGCCGACGCTCAGATGGGAGGTCGGATATTATCAGTGGACAATGGGCAGTGAACCTAAGCAGTCCACACGTCTGCCTCATTCACCAAACTAAGCGCAAGACACTGAAGCCATTTGTCTCTGGACTCTTATCAACCTTCATGGTTTGCGCATAATACTACAGAACTAAAATTCTCAGTCACATTCGTTCACCAATACATCACATTGCTTTAAAAAAATTAAATCTTGCTGTGATCATATAAAAACAGGAAATCCGAAAATATGAATTAAAAATGATTTTGTAAAGCTGGACAATATGCATTGTCGAAAATAAAAATAAAATCACAAAGCAATTCTATTGTTTAAATGGAAACAAGGAAATATTATCATTTCAATGTAAGTAATTGTCTTTATTCACTAAAATTATACTGTTCAAATTAAAGCTATATGATGTCAGTCATAAGAAATATTTGATTAAATCCCATTAATAATTTTCATTTTATATATTTATTATAAATTTGTTGTATTATATTTGTATTTCAATATTTCACTGGTTAAATGCTAGTTGTGTAATCACTGTTCCTATATAATCTGACTACTTAATAATTAATAATTAAAGTGTTTCACGAAAGATTTAGGAATATTTGGAATCGTATATATATATATATATTTGTTGTTGTTGAAAAGATGTGCATTGACTTTAATTATTTCTCTGAAACTCTACTTTCATTTCCTTAATGATTAAGTATTTATTATTAATTAACTGCTAATGTCTATTCTAGGATAAACTGAACATTGTTGAGAAGTGATGTAAATGTCAAGGCTCTTTTGATGATCATATGTTGTACATTTGATTGTTAATTTAATAAATGTATTGACCTTCTTACACATATTGATAACCATATGTTGGAAATGGGTGGGTGGATAGGGGCTCACTAAAAGTAAATTAAAAGACGGATTTGTCTTCTCATTAGTAAGACGTTTTCCACCTACGGAAATATTGTGACAGTAAATGTTTGTCTTTAATTCTGCTGAAGAGGGAAAACGTTTACAGCGCTAGCATATCTACCAAGTGTGAGAGAGGAATGGTGACTTCTGGAGAATTATTAATAAAATAAATTAAGTTTCTCATCACTTGTAATTAGTATGGATGATTAAATAATAATAATAATAATAATCAAAACCAATATCTAATGAGGGGTATGCGTTACAATATATATATATATATATATATATATATATATAAGAGTGAGTGAGTGAGAGAGAGAGAGAGAGAGAGAGAGAGAGAGAGAGATGTTAAAATTATGAATTGATTTACAATTGGGAACATTAGTATTCATATCCCGAATAAAAATGGATACCGGTAGCTAAATATGTTATTTGAAAGGAAATCACGTTTGAAAGTAAACGTTTTGATAGTTAAGATGGAAATATTACAAAAAGTACACAATGGAATCCATTTTGTGAAATTATGCAAAAAAAAACTAATGGGTCAACGAATAGTAAAGTGAGGAAATTTAAGGTAAATCTCTTAAAATTGTTTTGTAGTAGAACGGTAGACATTGTGGGAAATTATTAACGCACTCAGATATTTAAAAGTTCTTAATTGCATTATTAGCAACTATCTGTAAGTTTACATTGTGTCTCCAATGACTGAATTTTAATGCAGGAATCGAACATGGTGTCTAATGCAATTTCCTAAAATTAATTATTTCATTTCAGCAATGCCTAATCCTAACTCTGTAGAGTGAAAACGTGAACCTAAAACCTACTTGTGTCGAGAGATCTGCAGTGTGTTTGTTTTATCGTCACCGTGAGTAAATTTGACCTGTGTACAATTGCATACTACACCTAAAATTACGATTCCCAGAACATCACGCTGATGACCTTGACCTAATCAGATCCGCCATGAAGCTATGCACAAGTGTAGCTGTAAGTATGTTTTATTTAATGCACTTTACTTTCAACTTCTGTTAACATTTGTGTATTTACTACACCATTCCTGATTTTATATCTTATTTATAACTTTGAGTAATAGTATGAAAAGAGGTGAACACTAATGAAAGGTTTTACGGTAAGAGACACTGAAATGAGTAGATCATTGCACATTTATGATTTAGTGTGTAGCTGTTTGTGAGTTTGTAAAAAGAATATATGTACTAAACAGAAAATATAAATCACTTCCGATTTGATATTACGAATGGTTATGAGAGAGAATGTAGGTTTATACATTACAATTCATGTAAACAATATTTATTTGGAAAACAGAAGTAAATTAAAAGTGTGAAGCTTACTCTTTTAAAAAATGTCGATGAAGGATCAAAACTATTTTTTATATGAAACCTACTTTAATTAAGAACATAGTTAATTAGAAGCTTTACTTCATGTTGGAATGTCAAACAAAACAACAGTATAATGAGGCTTTACAATGCACGTACGAAAATCAGTTTATAAATGTCTAACAACTGAAATCGTGCGTAATGTTTGTTTATGTTACTTTGTGTTGCAGGTCTTCATGGCATGGCTCTGACTAAACTGTAAATGTATGTTCGTGATATCGACAATGTTGGTTGCTACTTGTCTTACATGGATTTGTGCACAGCATGTTGCAGAGGAATAACAAACAACCTGAAGACTGGACATCATGTCGTAGACTCCGTAGAGTAATAGCAAACAATCTGAAGATTTGAACATGTAGAGGAATAACAAACAATCTGAAGACTTTGGACAACAAATGTGTTATCTGTGCAGAATGTGTTGTATCGTTTCCCAAACCATTCCATATTGATTTTCTTACAAGAACACGAACACCATGTTGATCCTTTGGATCTTGGTCACTGTATTACTGCTGATATTGCCTGCTGTCAGTCAACGTATGTACACGTGTGTCGTCTTTCTTTCCCTTCTCTCTCCCCCTCTCTCACTTCTCTCTCTGCCCTCTCTCTTCCTCTCTCGTTCCCTCCACTCACTCACTCACTCACTCATTCACTCACTCACTCACTCACTCACTCACTCACTATCAGATCTGTGGAACGGAAGTTTGAAATTCTATACACGAACTACACAATTCACAAACTAGTTGTGTAAACGAAATTGTGGCTAAATTACTATATCTCCGTGTGCGAGTATTACGGCCACTTCTCAATGAGACATTTTTATCATGGTGGTACACCGGAATAATCATTATACATTAAAACAATTATATCCGATTTAATTTAGAATTGTTTGTAATCCAGTACAACGCATATTTGCATCGACTGTTAATTAAATACATGCTTATGTTTCTGTTAGACAATAAATCACACGTAGCTCTTGTTCATTTCAAATTGCTTAAGATCAGCAGGTAGGCTCCAGGCGTAGCTTTCCAAATGAACTGATACAAATCCCCGAGTACACCAGACTCATCGATAGATTCCTAAAACATTCCTAAACATGACTAAGTAAGTGTAAATGGCTTTTATAAAGAAAGAATAAATATTAATACGTTTAAGACACGGTGATGTTTAAATGGAATGAATGTAAGAATACATTGTGATATTTAATTGGTAATAAATGTAAGACATGGGGATATCTAAATAAATATATGTTGATATTTAAATGGTAATAAATATATGCTGATATTTGAATGGTAATAAATGTAAGACATAGTGATATCTAAATAAATATATGCTGATATTTGAATGGTAATAAATGTAAGACATGGTGATATTTAAATGTAATAAATGTAAGACATGGTGATATTTAAATGTAATAAATATATGCTGATATTTGAATGGTAATAAATGTAAGACATGGTGATATTTAAATGTAATAAAAGGAAAACTGAAGGCACTAGGTGCTGAAAGAAAATAAAACAAAGATTAAACACTATTACATTTGACGCAAGAGACATGAGAAGCTAGTGTTAAAGTATTACAACCAAAGTTACTGTGAATAGGAGATCACTCTCTTAAGTGATCACAGTGACGAAAGACAACATGTTTGTACTCATTAGAATGTCATATCCATTGATAAAACAACCAGAGAAAGTCTTCAAAGACAACAGTTTAGGATTGGTGAATGACAGTTGCGTCTATTATGGGGCAGTATAAGAGCCAATAATACTAAAGCAGGTCAGGTAGCACATGTAATATACAAACATGCGCACACACGAACACACATGCACACATATCAAGGTGGTCCAACTTATTCAACCCGAGGATCACATAAACCAAAAAATGTAAAGTTCCCGGGACATTTGTGATAATATATTTAGTTATGCCATATAATGAAAAATCTATCTAGCTTTGTTCATGTTTTTATGTTCGCTCACCGCCATTGAAGATTTATTCTTCAATTCGTGTTGTAAGATATTACTTTAATTATTCGTAATAATTTGTTATTTATGTTTTTACACAGTAAATCCTTTTGGCTTGTGTATAAAATTATCACAGAAAATAATTTCATGACGATTCAATATAATATGGAGATCCCAACAACGGGGACAGCAACAACAATCACGACGACGACAGCAACACAAATAAGAAGAACAGGGGCTGAACATCCCAGGCATATGTACCCATTAGGTATAGATCTGATGTACTAACCTGGGTAGCCCCCAACCCTATTCTCTCCAACACATAGGACAGCTTCAGCATCAACTACCATGTCATTAGCTCACGGACAACCGAGCTACTACTGGCCAGACAATGAGCGCCAGATTCACCGACCACCATTTATCATCACCACTCTTCAACTTTTCTGTCATCGTCTACAATTCTCCCAATAGCGGCACACCTGTATATATGTGTGTATGTGTGTATGTGCGAGTGTGTGTGTGTGTGTGTGTGTGTGTATGTGTGTGTGTGTGCGTGCGTGTGTGTGTCCATTACATTTACTACAGTAACATTAGTAAATATAATGCTCCAATTTGATCATAATGTTTATCTACTATTGCTTTATGGCTTGCCTCTAACGCTGTAAAGACAGCTTGTCCTGTGTCGCTTATTGATTTGTCTCTACAGGTGTAAAATCAACATTTATTATTTTGTTTATATTTTGTCCCTACAGATGTGAAAACAACCTGCGAAATCCCATCCGTTGAAGCAGGAGATGATACAACACTAACCACGTACTTTGATATTAACTTCACTAATGAAGAATCAACGGATTTCTATGTATCCCATTTAGGCCACAATGCAACAGGTTTCTGAATTTTTAACATCTTTATACGTGTTTACATTTATAAAGAGAAATCAAATCTGATATGTTAAATAATATAATGTTAACATTTATTTCTTCAAGTTTACATACACCATAGGCATACACTGTGTTGTGCGCACATTCTCTCATCTGTGCATGTATCTACAACAGGTATTTTCACAATGAGAGGCGCATCTAAATTTATGAGATTATCATCTCTTCACCTATGATAATTACAACTCTCGATTGCAGACATTGGATCGAAAGAGTAATCTCCCTGTACCCCATTCCAGCGTTAACTTTAGTGTTATAGGTAAGCACCTCGGGTAAGCACTAACCCGGCATGTATCCGTATAACTAGTAGCGGACACCCTCGTTCTAAGTCCTACGTCCGACTTATTATTTATTATATTCCACCCCACCCCACCCCACCCCATCCCCGCTACTATAGATCTCCCTCAAAGCATACAACTATGAATGTGTGGGTGTTAAATAGTAACATTTAATAACAATATAAATTATCTACACACCCCATAATATATTGAATGAAACCCAAACAGGGACATATATAACATAAACACACAGGAACATTATATATATTAAAAATATAACAATTTAGTTCTAAGTCTGATAGTTCACTCATCAATTTTCTATAGTCAAATGCTTTCACAGCTTAAACCCTCTATAGTTCTTTATAATGTTCATCAGTACCTCCATAGAGTGCTCCTGATAATGTTCACTGTCTAAAATAAATATATAGACAAACACAAGATAACTTGGACATCACAGAGGTTGAGAAAATTTAGAAGTTTGTCTTCTCTTTACACTCCCAATGTGTGATGTCAGAGGTGAAGATGGAAGAGAAAACCAAGAGGTCCACGTGCTGTCTGCATTGTATGTGGGTCCATGGTTCAACGGATATATTAAATTATAAGATATGCCAAACGATTACTCTGCTAAAATAATCTAGGTTCAAAAGAACTAACAGAAGAAATAGAAAACATGAGTAAGTGAAAGAAACACTAAATATCAAGCCTGTTTTCAAATTTCTACGACCCACACCATAGTGACAACTATCGCCAAACCAGATTATAGGCAGTTTAGAAATTTTGACAAAAGGAAGTTTCCAAAACTAATAAAAAAATAAATGAATATACAAACGTTCATCGGACCCATTGTCCGGCAAGAGTGTTGTAGAGGTATTTAGCACTTCAGTATTTACAGCTGAACTGACGGCTATTCTGAATGGTTTCGCTAGACAATGAGAAAATACTTGATTATAGTAAATGCCTCATAGCTGAGCTCCAAAATTAATGTTGGGCAAAACCAAACAATAGCTATCCGATACTAAACCAAAATAAAAGACAAAATTATATCGTATCGAGAATAAAATACTATATTATATTATATATTCACCAGGGGACTGAAAAGGCTAATAAACTAGCAACATAGAGGGCTCTGGTATATGAATATAAATACATCCCACCGCGTCACGTGAGAATTTTGCACTGCTGAGAAAATAAATAAATAACATTTGGCAAAATCAGAACTCAGAACTAGCAAAAGGCAGACGCACACTGATTGATCGATGGGCAAAACATACTCCTATCAAAGGAATTAAACATGAACTGTCTAGAATATCATATCCGAACTATGACTTAGCAGCGAGTTTACCCTATTACAGCACATAGCGTAAGATCTCCTAACAATGGAAGAAGTTATTAAACAATGTACATCTGTGGGATCAAAAAGAAAACAAAATTGACTTTCTAAATATACACAGCACTCCGGCAAGTATACAAGGGTATTTAACACTCCAAGATATCACTTGTTTGAGGGTATGATTATTCTAAACAAGCTGATAATTGCAACCCACTGCATAAAGAAAACATAATAATAAATTATTCTAAGGCAAAGGGAGAGAATTCAGTTAAAATAAGATGTTAAAGTGCTGCTTGTCATTCTACTGTAAATTGCGAAAATTGAGATTTTTACTGATTCCTCTTAATAGAATGTAATTATTATTATTAACAATACAATGTACTATAAAGTAAAGATAAAATAAAAAATAAGAATACGTGAAATAGAAAATGAAAAGTTATAATACGACAGAATGTCAAGAATACTAATAATTGTAACACTGACAGAATGTCAACAAAAGCAGTAATAATAATGATTATGGAAAATTATAATTAAGAAAACAAAGTAAAGGAAAATAATATAACATTTTCGCCAGGCCCAAAGTAAAATAAAGAATTCCATAAATAAAAATCAAATAAACATATTACTAGGTTAACGTACGGTTAACAACTAATTCTGCACTCTCCCATCCCATAGTACCCCATCCGACCCCGACCTACTATAGTGATAAAGCAGGAAACGAAAGAAGGAAACGACATTATTAAATTCTAAAAGCTATACACAGTGAGTTTTGTTTTAATTGTAGACATGGATATCTAGAAATTACAGATAATGAATTTTGTCCTAATTACAGACATAATTATTTAACTTTAGAGAGTACGATCGTTGGGTGTTATTCTTATCATAGACCAATTTCAATTTTAAAATTCATACTTTTAAATCGCCATTGGTATCTATATAGCACAAATGAAATAACGAACACACACCTAAAACATTATTTGACAATCTCTCGTCATCATTTTGTACTTTCATATTTTAAGTGTCACAGGTAATGCTGAGATGCATTTTCTCTAACGGAGACGTGGAATGCGACAACAAGCCGTGCTGTACATGGGAGAGACACGTGACGGATGTTTTCCGTGTTTACATACACAACGTGTCTCAAGAACTTGAAGGGAAGTTTTGGGGATTCGTAAGTCCAGCTGACGTGAGAGAACAGAAGTATTGCAATTTTACTTTGAAAGGTTTGTCTAATAGATAAGATTACCCTCAAAGCTATCATCGTCATAATTATTAATTTAATGTGAATATTACAAACAATTCGGAATGGAATGTAGTACAAACCATAGTACGACCTAAATTTCCAGGTAGTACAATAATGTTAATTATTCATTAGTGAATATTTTATTTAAAACTATACAAATAAAATTAAGTTTTTAATATTGTGCCAGAACAAGAAAGGAAAACAAAAAAGTAAAGTTATTCAGTTGATATCAAACGAATTTATCATTAGATTTGTTTGTATTTGTACGGAGGGCAAGAAAACAATTGAAAATTTTATTTGAAATTATATACTTCAAATGTTTAAATGTTAACAGTGTGAATAATACATCTTTGTTTATGATATCAACACACACATAGACAAACACACACACACACACACACATAATAATAATAATTTGTCTCGATAGTCCAGTGGATAGTGGAGTACAAAATGATTCCTAAGTTAAGCAATCTGGTCTGTGTCCACTACATTCTTGGGTGACAGATTCAAATCCTATTTCTGAGCTATCAAGGCAGGGAAAAGTGGCTCCTTCCAAACTCTACCCATACACATCCCACAAATTGATTCTATACCGGAATGACAGGATTTGCAGTAGACACTGACGTTTCATGGTGTTCTAGCTAAACATGGACTCCTTGAGCGCTAACTAAAACTCGGGGAAGTTGAACCAGAGAGGAAAACAAGCAAATAATTGCACTTTACTACCAAAGACAACCTACTGTAAGAGGGTATAGGAAGAAAATATGCATGAACATTAGCTCGAACACCATCCAGGAGATATTATCAGTGAAAGTCAGCTCTTGGACCTGAAGAGATTTTCAAACTAAGCTTCTTACAGCTTTAGAACTGTGAAAAATAGAACAGCCACAAAGAAATATTATAACCCTATGATCCGTTTAACGCCTACGCCACAGAGTCTATTGTTTATGTTGAAGATGTTGATATTTAATCACACATAATTAGTTAAAGGTGATAAAAATCATAATTTGTTTTAATAATAATTCTCCAGAAGACACTACTCCTCTCTCTCTCTCTCTCTCTCTCTCTCTCTCTCTCGATATGTGGGCGCTCTAAATATTTTCTCTCTTCCACAACATTAAAAAAGACACATTTACCGTCACACAATATTTCCGTAGGTGGAAAATTTCTTACAATAAGAGACTATAAATCCGTCTTTAATTCTCTATTGTGCGGACTCCCCTATCCACCCACTGTCTTCTCGAACATATGGTAATCAGTATGTGTAAGAAGGTCAATAAATTTATTAAATAAACAAATATATAATAGATGAATAAAATAAAATATCATTGATATTTACCTCACTTCATAACAATGTTCACGATCATTCAGTTTGTCCTAGCATAGACATTAACAGTCAATTAACTTAATGTATAATCAAGTTCATGGATATCATCATGGAAATGAGAGTAGAGTTTTAGAGGAATAATTAAAGTAAATGCATATAACATTTTCAAAGATGGCAGCTGTCACTGGCACGTGTTCACAATCATATGGTTGCAGGAACTCACATTCTTTCGTATTTAGGCGAGGCCCCAAATGTACCTTCTTTAGGCACATTGCACAACTATTTCAGAATCTTCGACACACTCTCCAAGCACACTGTAGAGAATCATCCTGAATTTCACATGAGTTACCAAGCACATCAGGAGGAATGTTCTTGAATTTCCATGTTTCTTTATTCAACACACCATGAGGAACATTCAAATTATTTTTTTCTGAATGAATTCTCAAGACCAAACACAAGCCAAAAATTTCTGCTGTATTGGTTCTTGAATACAATTCACAGGAAGCAACTTACAGCAACACCCTTTACAGATAAGTTAACAATGCCGGATTGACACACCAACATAATATATATATATATATAGTAGAGCACAGTAGTCAGCATAAAAGGCATGATAAAGTAAATAAAAAGGCTGCTTTTCTACAAAAGTCAAATTAAGACAGCACTAAATTTCAGGCATATTTCATCTCTAAACTACTTTTGCTCTTACAAACTGTGACAGTAAATTTGCCCCTCAGTATTTTAAAATGTAATGGTTATATAGTTTGTTGAATTTTCAGAGTTACTCGATCTTGAGCATTCCTTATGGTGTTATTTGTGAAAGTATTTGAGTTGAAGTAAACATCCTGAGGCAAGAATATTCTAGATTTGCTGACCTAATGAAAACTGAGTCAGCAGTTTTCTATTATCCAATGATTATTATTTATGAGAATGAAACTAGCCAATGGGCTGAGTTTAAGGAGTTCACTTGCTGTAGATAATTCTTCTCCCTGATCACTTTGAATAGAGGACGAATGTATGGCTTGAAGGCGGTTGTTAGCTTGATGTTGATTTCAGCTGACTGATTGAGAATGGGCTGAATGAATATTTCATGCATTTACTATTAATATGTTATACCTGTATTTATGTAAAGATGTACTAGGTGAGTTGATTTTATTACTACAAATGTTTGAACTAAAATGCACACATGTAGTGTGCTAATATGTGACATTGTTTGATACGCTGTGTTTATTTTGCCATGTGTGCATGGAGTTAATATATACTGTTGCAGGAAATTGTGAGTTGAGCATGGAGTGTGAGTTATAATAGAGTTATACTGTGGTAAACAGGCAACTTAGGCTTGTTCCTTAATTATATGTTACAGTGAACTAGTGCCGTCTTCTATTTTTGGTCTTGAATTTCAACCTTTGAGTGGAGTTGAAATTTTGAATGTCGAGTCCAAGCTTCAAGTCTAAAGGTTACAGTTACCAACTATGCATTTGCTGGTTACAAGTCATATGACCGGAAGTGCGGGAACGTCTGTTGCAGTGTTTGTAAGCATAAGGGAGTAGGCTACACCCCTATTTTTTGACGTACCAAGGCAAGGGATGCTAAATATATCAGCACAGTGAAGTTACCAGAACCATTGTGATTGTGTTCTGCTCAAGAAACTTATGGCGAGAAGAATGCCAGGTTGGTTGAAAGCAGACAAGAGTCAGTGATTTCTACGCATAAGGCGGGAAGCACGTGTTGACACAGACATTGTGACATTGTTGCAAAGGCAAGCAATATATATATATGTAGTGAGAGACTGTGTAAACTATAGTTATCCAAACGTGGGTTTGTGGAATATTGATGTCAAGTTATTTACTTCAATGTAATTGTCTTGTGTATATTTGAAAATAAGTTTAGTTTTAATTTTATTGACCTTCTCACACATTTTGATATTGATAATCTATGTTATAAAAGAAAGTGGGTGTTTGGGGGGTTGCTAAAAATATATTAAAGACGGACTTATCTTCTCCTTTAGTAAGATGTTTTCCACTCATAGAAATTTTATGTAATTGTAAATGTTTTATGTTGTGGAATTGAGAAAACCTTTACAACGCGAAAATATATGCCAAGTGAGAGATGAATGGTGTCTGTTGGAGGATCTATTATAAAATAAAATTAATATTCTCATCAGTTGAAATTATTTATGAAAGATTAATTAAATATAATAATTATCTTATAAATAAGTGGCGTGCCATGTCACACAAACATTCTCAACTTACAAATCATGCAAGAATTTCGTTAGCCTGAAACACACACAACATAAGAAACATAGTAAGAATCAAAATTAACAAGTATAATGTACAACATAGTCAAATATATGAACATAGAAATAATGCTTCAATTATATATGCATTCTCTAATTAAAGAAGGAGATAAGAAAGATGTCAGATTGGAAAGCCATAGACCTAGACCAGGTAAACATGTTCTGGTTGAAATTTCTTACCTTCTTACAGAGTAGCTTTCAAATATAGCTACCCAAAAGGCATTTGACTCAGTTCTACATCAATGAATGCGTGAAACTAAAAGTATACAAGATAGCGCCATCAGTATAAAAGTATCAATAACAGCATGAAAACCGCACTAAAATACAACAATATAAAATAACAGACATACCAATAAAATGTGGAATCTTTCAAGGTAATTTCAAATCACCATTGCTATTGTGTCATGCACTAAATCTTCTTTGTCAAGTCATCATGTTATCCAGAAGACAGGATTAGGATATGGTATAAAACTGAACAAATTATATTTATCAACCATTTCCTAAATGTGGATGAACTACAACTGTACAAAACAAATGAGCAATATATCAGTTTGCGTATCAATAATGTCAAAATCTGAAATGAGGATATTAACATGAAATTCGTCCTTGAAAATTGTGGAAGAGATATCGTTCAGAAAGGTTGGACACAAACAATACAAAGTCTTTAATTCTACTTTGGACATGTGAACGTTGTTTCAATGGAAAAAATATATAAATACCTCCGGATATTAAAACATCAAGAAAATATGCAAAATGGTATAAGCCATAAATGGTTAAGAAAAAAGGCGAAAAACTAGTTAGACAAATCAAACTCAAGTAAACTTTAAATGGGGCTAAGAAAATATAAGCTATTAATAGGTGCCAAATACATGTAATCAGCTATACTGAAAATATAAAATGGACAACAAATGAAGTAAATGATCAGTACAAAAAGTAACGAAACTACTCACAGTACATAAAACCTGACACCCAAAGCAGATGTAGACAGGCTCAATATATCTGGAAAAGCTCGAGATAATCAAAGATGTCATTGAAGGAGAAGTTGAAGAACGTGTAGATTCCTTGTGGACTAAATCTGGAATAACAACAAAAATGAACCAATGACAGAAGCAGTAAAGATGAGTGGATTGTACCAATCACTACAAACAGACAAAGAAACATAGAGGAAATCGAAACAGGTGTTAGGAAATAGTTGGAGCTAAAATAAAACAAAAATGTAACAAAATTCTTAATGAAACAGTGAAAATTTGATGTTTCTGGCAATTACTGATACTTATCTGATATTGGAAATATTCTTAATTGTATCTAAGCACATCATTTCCATTGACCATTAAAGAATGTGGGCGTGAAACAGATCTAACCCATCATTAAATGTTCTGCTTTATTATGCCCTGAATCTCCATCATTGCAACAAATAGTCACGTGATCTGCAACACCCTGCTCATGACCTGCCTCTGTGAACACTATTTTAAGAAAATTAAATGTCTACATTGTACATGACTGTGTACGCTGTTAAACAACATCCAAAATGTGATTTGTTTAATCTTTCTACTTACTAAGAGAGCAATTGATGTATCCCTTGTAATGCTACATCTTGTTGAGATGTATTTAATGTAAAATGTATTGCATGTTTTCACAATGAAGTTGGGCGAGCTATGCATAGAGACACAAGGGGAGGAGGGAGGTGAGTGAAGTCGGGTTTGGTTTGTACTGATGTATCTCCAAGAAGCTCGTGTGACATGTGTCAGTTATCAAAGACACATGAAAAACGCCATTGATGTTTGGGTTTGCCCAGTTTTATTATGTTATGCAAAGGAACGTTTTATTGACTGTGAATGTCGATGAGCAAGTATCATAAAAGTGAATAAATGGACAAATGGACGAATGGAACAAAACAACACAAATGCAAATTCTTTCGCTTCTCTCAAAGAACAAACAAACTGTGAATAACAAGTTTGTTTTAAGATGAAGAATTATATCATTTATTATCTAATTTGGGGCACTACTCTTTCACACAGTCAAACATTCAACTTTCCAATGTCATACACTCTGTGGAAAATAATTGGGGGGGGGGGGATAACAAAGATGATATTAGAAAAATGAAAATAAGAAATAGATACAGAATTATTTTGCGGTAAATGCCACCGCTATCATCAACAATAATTCATATAAGCTGTCTTGAAGACTGAACTTCTCACTCCACCAGGGGGTTATGTAAGCAAGTTGCCTTGATGCTTAATATTTGGCAGTCAACGAGATGAAAAATGGGTGGAAAGAGATATTTCAAATTCTCCTTAGTAAATATCTACATAATGAGATTTTACCACCAAAATGAAGTTAACATCTTCATATATATGTTTTCTGTGTTCATCAAACAAATAGAAAATCTTCTTCTTCCTTCTAGCAAAGACAGCATTCTTGGAGAAAGTTACTGTTACAAAAGCTTGATGTTATGTGGAGAGATATGCTTCTTTCTCACCAGTTGAATGCCACGCCCATGACCTATGTCATGGCGGGCGGGTATCTCAAAGTGTCCCCCCTAGTTTGTAATTACTTGGCTGATGTTATGTTTCTCTCTCTGATGTTATATTCTCTCTCTCAGATCTAGTGTTCAGTTCCAGCATTTATACTTATGAGAACTGTAGAAGCTTCTAGAATGTTTTATCTTGTGACTAACAATTCACAAATTGCACACGTTTTAAAAGCGTGCATCTTGCTATGTAGGGAAATCTAATGTGCAGTTAACTAATGTTTCTATTTGGCTCATAAACAAGTATGTATATATTTCGCTCATACTCACCCCAGAAGCCAGCATCTTCATGATGTTCTCAGTCTTGGTCTGCTACTGGGAGATCCCCACAGCCTTGCGGTGCATCTGAGGTAGAGGGCAGGCGGGCTGGCAGAAGGGGGTGAAACAGGTCGCATCAGTCTGGAGCACACTCTCAACTGTCCTCCATCATTGGGGGGGTGAACACACACTCATCAATGAATACAACTGGATTCATTTAATATACACATTTCAAACCCTTCATATATATGTGTGAAATGATAAGCACATACTAGATCTACATACTGTCTGTCTTGCTAAATGAGATTAGGGTGAATGAATTAATGTTTTATATTACAATTTATCTATGCATCAGAGCGTAAGTTTGCTACAAAAATCGCATTTTTAATAGTGGATTATCTCCCTTAGCACGTGTTTTGCGTTCGTGATTAAGTGAAATATAAAAATCTAACTCCATCCCTTAACCCGTGACACATGTTTCAACATGCATACACCACCAATATACAAACAGATCTTGGTGCAATAACTTTGTATTAACTTTAAATTACTTCCACTAGAACTTATATATATATATAAGTTTATATATTCATTTTTATAGCATAAAGCGTGACCATTTTGCAAGATTTAAAATTTCTAACACAGACACGATTTTAAAAAATATTTCTGAATACACAAAAGTACACATTTATTTGCGCACTTCTTGTATTCACACAATGTATACAAAGAATGGTCATACCATCGACATCGCTCAATTTTATTTTTGACAAACTCATTGAGACGGTTTACTAATCAATAGCAAGCACATTAAAGAAGCACTAAACTGTTGTGGAAAACTTTTAAAGTTTTAAAATAAATGTACAATTTTACTTTATAGGTGGATCTATTTAAAGAAATTTATTTCTAAATGGTGTTGTCAATACTTTTATTAAAGTTGAATACTATTGTATTGAAAGGTTGATGTAAAATAGAACAATATGTAGCAATCATGACGACCATTAAGTCTTTCTGGATAAATAAAATTTTGGAGTAAACCACCCGGTAAACTATCGAAAGAATACGCGTTTGGGGAAGAGAGAAGTAACTCGTCATTACATATTTCAGCTTCCACATGCTCTACACACGTCATCAATGCAGCAAACAGTCACGTGACGTGCAACAACCATTCCGTGACCATTGGTCAGACATGCACCGTGACCTGTAACCCTGGCCATTACTTTCAAGAAAATCAGACTTCTGTGACGTACACGTGTTTTGGGAAAAACAAATGGTCTCCAGAAATGCCTGCCGCATCTTGTGAAGGTAGTGTGTGTGTGCATTTTGAATAATCTCGGTAAATGTATTCAATAATATTCGAACTTTGATATTGTTTCCTTTTGAAGATTTTGAATATTTTCTATTATATATGTAAAATTATTTTGACATTTTCATTTCGCAAAAAATAGTAACATGTTTTAATTCAACCATGAATATAATGTTTTGCTGTTAATTAGTGCCGCTTGCATTGTACATAAAATAATCTTAATTTGCTACAAAATGCATTTCCCCATTCGTGATATTTCATCAGGATGGTTTGGACGTCAGCGAGATAGTAAACTAATCCATCATTAAATGTTTCAGCTTACACATGCCCTACAAACTCCATCATTACAACAAACAGTCACGTTTTTTGCGACCACCAGCCTGTGACCATTGGTCAGACATGCACAGTGACATGCAACCCTGGCCACTACTTTCAAGAAAATCAGACTTCTGTAACGTACACGTGTGCTGGGAAGAACAAATGGTCTCCCGAAATATCCATCACATCTTGTGAAGGTAAATTTTATTGCTTTGTGTGTAAATGAAAATCATCTGTTAATTAGCATTGCAACATTATTTTAATTAATACATGATTATAATTCAGGAACTTATAGTCTCCAGCACGTTATACTTAATATTACGAAATGTTAAATTGAAATTTATTTCTTTGTATAAATTTTGCAAGTGTTCTTTCTTTATTAATGCGCAGTGTGCAGTAATTAAATTGTTGCTAACCTTAAATTAATTTTCAGTCATACTTTATAAACATATTTTATACAAACTATTTGAAGACATATATTAAAGATGATGACAGTGAAATTCATAAAAGAAAGAATCATAACTTACTTTTGAAAGAATTAAGTAGAAAATTACTACCACCACCACTATTTTACTACTACTGCTACTACTACTTTTATTGTTAATACTAGTACTACTATTATTATTAATAATGATAATACTATTAATAATAATAATTTTGCAACAAACTATTTCTTCTACTGAAGCTTCTACTGCTATTTCTACTAGTTCTTCTATTGCTAATACATCTATTACTATAAATATTACTACATCTACTACTACTACTCCTAGACTCCTATTACTGCTATTACTACAAGAAATGGTCTCCAGAAAGTCTGCCGTATATTGTGATACTGTTATTGGCGTATTTCGTGTATTTTATGAAAGGGTAGAGAAAATCATATTCATCAACATAGGCAAATTACTTCAAAAAACAGTATTCAAGACAGAGTAAAGATGTCAAACAGAAGAGGGAAAGAAATGTCGGCGGATGGTTAGGTGTTAAATGAATTATTTCCTATAGTTACTTTAGAGAATTTAGTCTGAAATAAATTTCATATAATGGAACTATTATGATACCTAATAATAGGACTGTAAAATACATAATATACATAATATACATAATGATGATAAGCCAATGGAAACATGTTCTTGTAAAATAAAAATGAAGTAGACCAAAGAGACGCGCGATAGCAGAGAGAAAGAATGCACGAAAAATGGATTTAAAGCATTACATGAGACACAACGCCTCTTGAACCAGAAAAAAATCGAGCATGCAACATATATCCTAACATTTTAAAATTACTAAAGATAGAACAAAACACAAACCCACATTCCATACACCTGTAACAACACTGAAACATCACATACATAATGCAAGCAAATTCATAATACCAATGTACACCATAAACATTACAGCAAACAACACCGTAATACATTCCATAGCAAAGATACTATTACACATAATTATAAGTAATAAGAAACTGCACATGCCATACATAATCGGAATATCCATAGAAGATAATAATGATTCCAGACAGAGGAAAAAGCAGAGAGAAACTTTCAAATCAGAGTTACTCCTTGAAGCCATTATTTTTCAAGATTTACTTATAGACTCTTCCCATACTGTGGCCCGTGGCTACAAATTTTAAAGGATTGGGCATGGAAGCATAAAACCGAAAGATGTAAGGAGTTCCTCTTGCAATACACTTGGATACACCAACACAGAATATAAGAATAGTAAAGTCCAAAGTGACTCAGCTGAAGGATGCATACTCATCAGTCGTCAGGTTGTGCGCAGAGTAAAATTCAGATCACTGTGAAGTGGTCCCATCATTCATAAAACAGAAAATGAGAAAATGTAAAAAACAAAGACAAGAAAAGGACAACCATGTCAAATGACAGATCTCCTGGAATTTCGTCACGCAAAAAGACTCATTGTCGTGTTGTCCTTTTCTACTCCTGTTGCACCAGTACACTAATGACACAATGTCTTCCTCTACTTCTCTTACACCAGTACGTTAATGACACACTGTTTACTTCTACTTCTGCTGCACCAGTATTCTAACGACACAATATTTTCTTCTACTCCTCATTCACCAGTATACTAATGACACTATTTTCGTCTACTCCTGTAATGACATAACATGTTCTTCTATTCCTGTAATGACACATCATTTTCTTCTACTCCTGTAATGACACACTTTTCTTCTTCTGTTACACCAGTCTACTAATGACTGAGATAAAATGTTCATATATATACAAATCTTGGAATGTACTGACTGATTGAGAGGTTATACTATTCATGCACAATGTGTTGTATTTTGTACATAGATCAGTTGCATTAATTTCATTTTCTTATGTTATTCACAACAAGCAAAAGGTCAAAGTGCGAACATATATTTTCTCTTCCTATTGATTGCAATCCCTGTTGTCATTGTCATGGCGATCCTGTTCAATAAGTGGTATGTATTAATCATTATGAATCAGTGTTGTTTGTAAATAATTAAATTAAATTGATTTACTAAAATTTTAACTTCTTATTTAATTACTTTTCTTTCTTACTCCTCCTCCATTTTACATTAATTTATATTAGATCCACCTCCACATCCTTCTCCAGCTTTGTTTCGCGTTTTGCTTACACAGCTGTAAACAATACAAAGGTTGAAATTTTTTATGAAACAATTTTAGTGTTTAAGGTGGAATTTTCACGTGAATGATTTTTTTAAAATTTACAAATATAAAATGCTGATTATTGCTTATTGTGACATACTTCCTTTTGTTACTGGCTTTGATTATGATTATTATTAATCATCCACAACTAATTACAAACGATGGAGAAATCTTAATTTATGTTTATTAATAATCCTCCCAAGAGACACAACTCATCTCTCATTTAGCAGATTATACAGGTGTATAAGACGTTCTCTCCCAAGCCACAATAATAAGACAGACATTTTACTCTCACATAATACTTCCATGGGTGGAAACGTCTTACTAAAAGCTGTATTTTGTTTTTATTTAACGAGTCCCCTTCCACCCACTAATACTGCACCATAAGATTTAATATATGTGCAAGAAGATTAATAAATTTAACAATAAATTTATTAAATCCAACAATCAAATATACAATACATGATTATAATCAAAACAGCATTGACGTTTACATCACTACATAACAATGATTATATATATGATCAAGTTCATAGATTTAGTTTCATCATAAAAATGAGAGAGGAATTTTAGAGAGATAATTATAGTCAATGTGCATATATAATCTTTTTCAATGATTGCAGCTGTCACTAATGCATTTTCACAATCATGTGGTGTGCAACAAGTCACTTCCTTTCTTCTTAGATGATGGTCCAATGTAACATTTCTAGGCACATTATACAACTGTTCTTCAATATTTGATCTGCTCACACAGTACCCCATTGAAAATTGTCTAGAACTTCTTATGAGCTATCAAAGCACATCACAAGGAGTGTTCCAAATTCTTTGTGTGTGCTACCCAAGCACACCATGAGGAATGTTCAAGGGAATTCATGAATTCTAGACACCAGGCTCAACCTCAGTTTCAGATGTATTGGCTCTTGAATGGAATTTACAGGAATCAACTTAAAGCAACATGTTTACTTTCACATTCGATCACAACTTTTGATACACAACAGCGTGATCCAGTAGAGTACAATAGCCACTGTAATATGAAATGGATACAAGGTTACAAAACCCCCAAATCATCAACATCATTAAAAATAAAAGGACGCTCCTTTCTGCAAAAGCCAAATTAAGGGTAGTGTTAAGTTAAGGCATATTTCATCTTTAAATTCAATTCTTTCTTACAAATATTTTCAACTTACAAATCATTTAACAACATTCATTGGCCCGATACACTCACAGCATAATAAACACAGCATCAATCAAATTTCACAAGCATAAATGTAAACGAAATCAAATAAGTGAACAAAGAAATAATCATTCAATTACTTAAGCATACTCCAATTCAAATCATAGATCAATAGCAAACATGACCAAAATATTTTAAGTCTATTCTTTCTTTATCATTCAGTTAAATTACCAGATGCTAACAATTGCTTTTATGACAGGACTTGAGTTACGTCAAAATCAAACTGATTAGAATATAGAACTTTCTTCATCAAAATAAGTTTCGGTCTATCCCCATTGGAGAAAATTATTACAAACAAGTGTGAGACTATTCTCAGAAAAAAATCGAAAACTGCACTGCGTCACACACACACACACACACACACACACACACACACACACACACACACACACACACACACACACACACACACACACACACACACTCACACACACACATCACACACATACAAAGACACACACAATTGTAAATTGTCTAAGATTTTTCAACTGATTTAGCATTCCTGAATTTGAAAATGACATCCAATTTTTTTTAATGAGGTCAGTTTTTTTTTTTTTTTTAGCTAATTCGATTTTTAAAAATCCGATCTTATAGCTAAATCGATTACATTTTTGTAACATTATTAGGCAAGTTTGTTAATATTTCTCTTCCAAAATAGGTTTTTAAATTACAAAATAATTAAAATTTTTAAAAATCGAATTTTAAAACAATTCATTTATTAAATATTACAAACGTTGATTAGTGTACATTGAATAGTAGACATTGATAACAGTAAGTAAATATAAATTCAATATTAGGCCATCATTGTTCAAAATTCAGGACATGAACTTCTATCTCTTCGAACTTCTAGAATGCTCAGCAGTAGGAATGTCTCTCTTTAGAGTCTGTGATAGAGTCAAGACAAAATTTTGTGTCGTGAACTCTTGGCCCAGATTTTCAATTTTAAATTGTATTTTCGAATGTAGTTCCTTTGTTAGGGCATTCCTGACATGCTCCTGTATTCAATAGGCAGAGAGACTTATTCCATATTATGTAACTTTTGGACAATAGCTGATTGTAGGTCGAAGCTGTAGCATCACCACGTGACTGGTCACGTGATGAACTCATGTACTTTCATAAATACACTGACACGCGTACAATTCTTCACTCATGAGGGAAACGGCTGACAGAACACATGAACGTCGCATTCTCCGATATTTCCGTGTAGTCATTACGAAAAAGTATAAGTGAGAGACCCGCTGTCTTGATGCATTTGTCTACATAAGAAGGTAAAAACACATCCACTTCTTAAATCATTAATTATATTTCTATTTAAGATTTGCTTGTACGAATTTATGCATTGTGTTTTGTGCAGGAAAATATATTGTTGCATTATCCTCCAAACACGTGGCTCAATAAAAATGTGGCTAAGTCTAAATGTTCCATTGTACATAAATTAATTGTAATCTTTTAACTTTTAATTTATAAACCTTAATTCATTTTATGTCACAGAACGTCTGTGCACGTTGCAAAATTTTCATGATAATTCAAATTCATTTTGCGTTTAATTCCATTATGATTTGTAAAGCGCACATGCGTTAAATTTGAATCGTGTCTGATTTTTCTTTTGATGAATTCAATTTTGTATGACGTAAATGTTTGGGAATTCATATATCATGTAATGTTAATTGTAAAACACATGTGGACTATATTGTATCTTTTCTTATAAACGTAATTATATTTGTAAAGACACAATAGGTCAAGGATTAAGCTATACATTATTGTCGACCACATGCATTGGAAAGTGAAACGTTAAAGCAAATAGCTCATAGGAATCATTCTATTTCCAGAGCGGGTTTCTTGTTTCTTCTACCTTTGGCTTTTTCAATCACTTTGGCTTTGCTTGCCTGTCACAAGTACTGCCTCTTGCATTGTATCTTGGTGATACACCCTTACAAGTACACCCTCAGTGATGCCTGTAAAGTCGATGGATGACTGGCATATCTAAATCTGTGACAAGTACGTTGGCAAACCTTTGTTGCTCAGAACCATGATCCTGAACCATATTGAACTGTGGCAACATTGTTGGCAACGGCTCAGAACAGCTAAGTGAATAGCTCTGTGACTCTTTCATCAAATATTGATATCAGCATTTGTGTATTTGAACGCATAATAATGACAGTATAACTTAGGAGACTTGAATATCATCTTCCTTAATTAATTTGTTATTGTTATAAGTGTTAAACCTATTAAATTCTCTTCTTATCTTGTTGAGACCTCTTATCGTAGTAATTTTTATGCATATTTTATAGACCAAATTTACGGTTTGGATAGGGACAAATGAGCTGAGTGAAACTTGAATGCATAATTATTTAAGAGAGTTTTAACGGTTTCCAAACTGAGCTTTGTACGCAAGTTTATCTGTCTGTGAATCTGTCTGTCTCTAACTACAAGATGCATTTTCATAGGGACTGAAGGATAAGCTTGAGCAGCCAGTCTGTTCAGAATTAAGAATAGGATTAAATTTAAATTGTTAAATTAGAATTCTATAAATTCCTGAGCAGGGTCTTTAAATAAATACTGGACACGTAACAGAGTCCAACAGTAATCAGCCATCGTGACTGCATCCCAGCGTCCCTGATACTTGGTTTCCATCTCTTTCATATCCTATGAAATTTCCCCCCTTGCTCGTCGCTCATTGATCCCAGATTTTCAGGAAACCGATCCATATGTGAGAATAATTAATGTATTTTTCATGTTGCATCCAAGGTTTCTGAAAGCAGTTAGTATATTGCAACAAGCTCTGCATAGTTCCTGGCCTTATTGTTGCCAAGAAAGATTTTCACGACCAGAACAAAAGCCTTTCATGTTTCCAGTTCCACTTCATTCAATGAGTTTTCAAACTCTGGATCTCTGATTAGCTTACAGAGTTGTGGATCATCAAAAATGCCAGCTTTCAACTTCTTAATGGTCAACCCTGGAAAAGCATGGCACAAGTAAGCGAAACAGCCACCATCCTTGTCCAGAACTTTGGTGAACTGTTTGATTAAACCAAGCTTAATGTGCAGCAGTGGGAAAAGTATCTTGTCTCTGTCCACCAGAGGGTTGTTTATGAGGTTCTTTGCTTTGCAAGGTACCAATTCCTCCCGTACAGGCCAGTCCTGCTTCGAGTAATGCTGTGCTTTGTCCCTACTATCCCACATGCAAAGAAAGCATGGGTACTTGGTGAATCCAGACTGTTGTCCCAACAAGAAGTTTACCATCTTTAGGTCAACACAAAGTAACCATCCATGCTGATCATAACGAATTTTCTCCACCACGTACTTCACCGCTTCATACTTCTCCTTAGTGTAGTCGGTGAGCTAGTACAGAGGCAAACTGGTTACCATTTTGTAGCAGAACACAGTTCAGTGATCGCTTGCTGCTGTCAATGAACAATTTCTAATCTTCAGGTTTATACTGTGGCACTCCAAGCTTTGTAGAAGCTGCGCAATATCTGTACAGTACACCAGGTCCTTCTCTGTAGAGAAACAACTGAGATTCTCTTGATGTCTGTTGCGGTAGAAGGTGATGCGAGCATTATCAGAAAGGATGTTTTTTCCCTCAATCTGGATGCCAACAGTTCAGCAGATGACTTTGACATGCTGAGATCATGAACTAGATCATTTAGTTCCTTTTGCGTACAGGGAAAATGATTTGGAACATCATCATCAAGAACCACTAATTCTTCTTCTTCATATTCTTCAACACTAGATAAATCTTCTTCACAAATGTCGGTATGATCTCCAGGGACACGTTTTGGAATTTCATCACAATGAGCTACTGGACGACGTGCTGATTTAAGATCAGGATACTTAAGGCTGCTCTGGTTTTTCTGTTAATGCCAGTCACATCAATAGCTCAGAAGTAACAGTCAGTGACATGGTTTGTCTGTTCCATCCAAACCATTGGAATTCCAAACTTCAGACAACTCTTCTTACCCTTGGTCCAACGACGCAAATTCTCAGTGCATCTCTT